>CM038675.1:154658603-155303603 GCA_021605145.1 Aegilops bicornis
GAACTTGGAACATCTTCACAAGCATAGCAAGTTCCTTTCCAATGTCTTCGTGGATCATCGAATCTGCAATGATTCTTCTTCAGATGAGGAAACAGCTTTTGCCTTCAAAGCACAAGTTCGGCCATAGTTGGGACCATAAATATCTCTTTTCTCAGATAGCTGGAACTCATGTGTGTTGAGCCTCTCAAGTATATCAGACGGATCGAGTGTCTTGAAGTCAGGGCGTTCTTGTATCATGAGGGCAAGGGTGTCGAACAAGCTGTCAAGTGATCTCAATAGTGTCTTGATGATTTCATGCTTGGTGATCTTAGTGGCGCCGAGAGCACGAAGCTCATTTGTGATGTCAGCGAGCCGATCAAACGTGAGCTGGACGTTCTCATTGTCATTTCTCTTGAAGCGGTTGAAGAGGTTGTGAAGAACACTGATCCTTTGAACTCTCTAGGTTGAGACGCCTTCGTTGACCTTGCAGAGCCAGTCCCAGACTAGCTTCGACGTTTCCAGAGCACTCACACGGCCATACTGTCCTTTGGTCAGATGACCACAGATGATGTTCTTGGCAGTAGAATCGATTGAATGAACTTCTTGACATCAGCCAGGGTGACACCTTCACTAGTCTTGGGAACGCCATTCTTGACGACATACCAGAGGTCGACATCAATGGCTTCAAGATGCATGCGCATCTTATTCTTCTAGTAGGGATATTCAGGTCCATCAAAGACGGGGCAAGCAGCGGAGACTTTGATTATCCCTGCAGTCGACATAGCTAAAAGTCCAGGTGGTTAAACCGAATCACACAGAACAAGGGAGTACCTTGCTCTGATACCAATTGAAAGTGCTAGTTATCGACTAGAGGGGGGGTGAATAGGCAATTTTTATGAAAGTCTTCAAAACATGAGAGTTTCGAATACAAACACAAGAAATGAACCTATTGATATGCAGCGGAAGGTAGACTACACTAGGCAGGCCATAGTCAAGTATTCAATGAAGTGAAAGTACGAAGACTAATAGCAGCTAGGTAGTAAAGATCAGGACGGAAGATAGTATGAAGCCAATCAACGATAGAAGTCACAATGGTGAAGTGGAGCAGTAACGCATAAGTGCAATGACTTCACGAAGACAGACTGTAAGGAAAGAGAGGGAGAGGATGGAACTAGTCACTTGGTGAAGACAAAGGATTTGTTGGACCAGTTCCAGTTGATGTGACAACTGTACATCTGGTTAGGGAGGCTGAGATTCAACTCAGAAGACCGCGTCTTCACCTTATTCCCGTTGAGCTAAGGACACCCAGTCCTCTCCCAATCACTCTGGTAAGTCTTCAAGGTAGACTTCCAAACCTTCACAGACTTCGTTCACCGGCGATCCACAATGACTCATGGATGCTCAGAACGCGACGCCTAACCGGCTGGAGATTCACAGTCCTCAAGTGTAACAAGTCTTCAGGTCACGTAGATAGAAAGACTTCAGTGATGCCTAACACTCTTTGGCTCTGGGTGTTTGGGCTTTGTCCTCGCAAGGATTTCTCTCTCCCAAAAGCTTCGGAGGTGGGTTGCTATCAAACGACAAAAGACGTGTACTAACTCTGAGCAGCCACCAATTTATGGTGTAGGGGGTGGGCTATTTATAGCCACTAGGCAACCCGACCTGATTTGTCCGAAATGACCTCGGGTCACTAAGGAACCGACACGTGTTCCAATGGTCGATTTCAAACACATGCGGCAACTTTACTTGGGCTACAAGTAAAGTGACTCATCCAGCTCTGGATAAGATTTTCTCTCATTGTCTTCTTTCGAAGACATAGGATTTTAGTTGAGCATCACTTGACCACTCGACTTTGTTCACTGGAACCCCATTTAACGATGCAATTGGTTCCTATGACTCAACAAAGAAGAAAAGGAAACAATGAAACAACTAAGTCTTCGCGCTCCATAGTGTTCACGCAATGTCTTCTCTTGTCATAGTCTTCACTGTGAATATCTTCACATACCACCATTGCCTTCAATGTCTTCATACATTTTTAGGGGTCATCTCCGGTAGGTATTTAATGAGGGACTACTACCTGTGTTATCCTGCAATTCTCACAAACACATTAGTCCCTCAACCAGGTTTGTCGTCAATGCTCCAAAACCAACTAGGGGTGGCACTAGATGCACTAACACATGCTGGTATGAGATAGTCCATGGTTGATTTTTAGAATGCTCATTGCACTTCACTTATATATTTGAGTATGGCTCTATAGAATGCTTCATGTGCTTCACTTGTATCATTTGAAGTTTGGATTGCGTGTTTCTCTTCACATAGAAAACCGTTATTTGAAGAATGATCTTTTGCTTCACTTATATTTGTTAGAGAATGGTATTTTTTAGAAAGAATTAAACTCTCATGTGTTGCGGAGCATCCTATGGACATCACCATGTCGAGAGTCCGTTCAGCGAGTGACACGTGCGACATCTACTTCACATACACAAAGGTGAATCATCTCCTTTACACGTGCTCACTTGACACCTTCGAGGATGGTATACTACTTGACACTCCACTCGTGTGCATGCATAGGTATTGTCGGAACAACTACACCATCTGCGAGGGAAGCCTGGAAGCGAAGACGGAAGAAACGGAGCTGTTGGAAGCTGCAGTAGCCGGACATCCGGCGCATGCGCCAAAGAGCTTCAGCAGGCGGACATCCGGCCGACCCCCGGACATCCGGCGCCTATCAACAGGCCAGACATCCGGCATCGCCCCAGAAATCCGGACAATGGCTATCCAGAGAAGAGCAAAATGGCTTGTTCCAGGCCGGACATCCGGCCAGTGCCCCGGACATCCGGCATCTCACGAATGTCCGGACATCCGGCCCCCAGCCCGGACATCCGACGCCTACCTGTGCGTAGAGTCAGGCTAGAGGCCCATGTATCCCCTCCTCACTTACCCCTTCATGGCTTAGACTATATATACTCCACCTCCACTTCCTTGTTAGGGTTAGCAAAGGATTAGCTCATATAGAGATAGAGCTTTGCTCATCCATACGGATCTACTCCATGAGAGAGACCGTGGCCTCTACGGAGAAGATCCACCTTGGATTCAAGACACCTCAAGGGAAGATCCCCTCATGGATTCAAGACCTCCTCACAGAGATGAACTAGTTACCCTATGTATCGTCCTTTGTTGGATTCGGATCGTGTATCTCTTTGTGTTCCGAGGATCTAGCACATGTGTGATCGCTTCTTGTCTATTTGAGTGTTTCCTCTCGTTTCCCCTCGTGATTTCCCTCGCATTTCCCCTCGTGTTCTTCGTAGGATCCCCTCCAATCGTGAAAGATCGGGCATCTAGGGTTCTACCCTAAATCATCTTGGATCAGAGCAAGGTTGATCACAAATTTGGAGCCCCTACCCCTTGTTTTCTAGCCTAATTGTGTTGTGTTCTTGCCCAATTTCGAAAATCCCACCAGAAATAGCACCAAATTTTTTTGTGATTTGTTGGTGTGATGTTGTTTTGTTGGATTTGATCCATGGATTTGCTTAGTTTCAAGTTGATCTAGCATATCCCCAAGTTTCCCCACTTTACATCCACGAAATCTCTCCAATTTTGCCCTTGAAATCATCAATTTCCGCCCCCAATTCAAAAATTTCTGCCCCAAACGAGATCTGGAATCGTCGGGCTGGACATCCGGGCCTCAGGCTGGACATTCAAGTCCCTGGCCGGACATCTGGCCCCTGGAACACAAAATCAGCGCTCTCTTACTAGACATACCTCGGACATCCGACCCCCGACCCCGGATGTCCGACCCCTGGGATTTCAGCCATCCCAGTTTCACCGTTTTGACCATAACTTTCACAACGGAGTCTGATTTTCATGTTCTTTAGCTCGTTGAGTAGCTATTGACATCCTCTATCCCTCTAAATAGGTTCCATCACCATTTGACTCCATCAAATTTTTGGCACTTTGGCATCTTTGCCTAGGGCTTCCACCATAACTTCCGCATAACCACCACCAACTTCCGCAACCTAACCCATTTTGTTCCCCATAGCATTAGTGGTTGTTTGAGTTGTGATTCGAGTCTCCTAAGGTGTTTCGGCTACTTAGGAACCATTGCTTCTTCATCGACTACCACCATAACTTCCGCATAATCTTGCCCACCATACACTTCCGCCACCCCAACTTAACCCAATTTTGTTTGAGTTGTGAGTTGTGTCTCCTAAGGTGTTTCGGCTACTTAGGGACCGTGCTTCCAACTCTGACGCCGTGTATAGTCCACAACCTTACCCTCCACTTCTGCATTGCGACTCAAAACCCTTCATTGCATTTCCGCAATCCCATTGAGCTTCCGCAACCACCACCGCTTTCCCGCTACCACCATTTGACATTTGACATTTGACATTTGGTGTTCGCGGTTTTTCCATTTCCTAAGGTGTTTTGGCTAATTAGGAACGGTTCTACATCAAGAACACCGCCACCCATCATCGCCACGAGTTCTTCATCGACTTTGACCACCTCACCATCATCCGTCCTTGGCGTACAAACGAGAAACCCTCGACGGTAACCTCAACGACACCATTGTATATTCCCCTTGCAATTGCATTGATAACCCCTAGCCCATTTTTGCGTCACTTGCCTAACGAGACTAGCCTTTGAGTATTGCCAGCAACGTTACTTGTGCACATTAGTGATCATTGATCTATACCTTCCATTGCATACATACCATACCATATTGGTATCATATCATCTCTTGCATCACAAGATTTTTCCCGCATATACACAATTGCTATCTTGGTTTGTGCATTTCGCATAGTGGCTATCCAAAAAAAGAAGAAGAAGAAGAATAAGATTTTAAGCAACGAAAAAGATATTAAAGAAGCTTCTAAGCAAGTGCCATAGCATCATACCATATTGCATATAAGATTGTCATATCCGATCATCTTGGATCATCTTGAGAGAAACACCGGGAACCATACATACATATCATACTTGGGATAGAAGTCGTTGAATTTTTGTCTCTTATAGGTTGTGCACAAGTGTCGTATCCGCCTATTGAGCAATCATGCCAGAGTCTCTCTATAGTTGTGCAACAAGAGCATTTTCCGCGGATTCCACATTTTGAGCTCATTCCTTGGTTGCATGACCCCATTTATCTATCCGTGTGTGTGTTTTTGTGTGCCACATATTGCTATTGGTCTACTTGTTTCACTTGCGAATTTGTGAATCTTTTTCAACATTATTGACTCTTGCTAACATTTTGCATCAAATTTTTGTGCCACTATCCTCACCGAGCTACTCGATAAGCTTTACTTTGTAGGTGTGAGAATTGACAAGATCTGGTACCAGTTGTGCTATTTCCTTGTTACATTATTGAGTGATCATTGATACATCTTCAACATTGGTTAAGGTACATTTGGTCTAGTTCTTCTCTTTCTACCACTCACATTTTTCTCGAGCCTTGTGATGGATAGGCAAGGCATTTCACCTTCGGTCTACACCAAAAACGACGAGTTCGATGCCAAGAAAAACTCCACCGACGCCAAGATGCAAGATCAAATGGAGGAGATCAAAGCCCTCATCAAGTCCTACAGCGATCTTCCTCATCTTTGAGAAGACGCTCAAGTACACATGCCTCCAAGCTACCATCTCCGGCAAGGTCACATCGGCATCGACACCATCACCACCATGAACGTGAAGGTCAAGAGCTCAACACCAACAACTGCTCAACAACTTCACCATCTCCCTTGGCATCTTCTCCAAGCAACTTCAAGGCATCTTCGCCTTCGGATATACGTCATCTTCGCCAACAAGCACCTCAAGACTATGCTAAAGAGAAGCTCCCCAAGCTCAAGTCCGCGACTTCCACGAGCTACTATGACCTCGACAACGACCATGAGATTCCTTTCTATGGGACTCTAGAACCCGAGGAGTATCTCGAGTGGGAGCGTTTGATGGACGACTACCACAAGCTACATCAAGTTCCTCCCGAAGATCAAGTGAAGTGAGCCACAAGAAACTTCCACGACTACGCGTCAACATGGTTGCTTCACACACCTTCATAAAGCCACGACATGAGTTGGCCCAAGACGAAGAGAGCTTTGCGGCGAGAGTTCGTGCCTCCAACCTAGACTGAACAACTTATGTGCCAATTGGAGAACACCATCCAAGGATCCAGGTCCATCGATGAGTACTTCAAGGAGATGAAGCATGCCTTGCGACGATCCGGGGTGGACGACCCCATTTCGATGAAGTTCCACTTCATGATGGGATTGCACAATGAAATCTCCAAGACGATCTTCCTCGAGAACTACAAGTCCCTCGACGACAACTACATTGGTGCTCTCAAGGCGGAACAAGAACTCATGAAGGCCAAGGCTTCTCCACCCCAAGCACACTTCTCGAAGACCGAGCTCAAAGACGGCGAGCATGAGGCTAGTACCACCAAGATGTCCAAGCCCGACAATCTCCAAGACGATACTCCCAAGTTCGACTCCACCGCCACTCCTTTTCGTGGCATTGATGATGTCGAGTCTACTTTGACTCTTTTTCGAGATGGTGCATGCGCCGAAGAGCTTCAGCAGCCGGACATCGGGCCGAACCTCGGACATCCAGCGCCTGTCAACAGGCCGGACATCTGGCATCGCCCCGGAAATCCGGGCAATGGCTATCCAGAGAAGAGATAAACGGCATGTTCTAGGCCGGACATCCGGCCAGTGCCACGGACATCCGGCGTCTCACGAACGTCAGGACATCCGGCCCCCAGCCCGAACATCCGGCGCATGCCTACACGCAGAGTCGGGCCAGAGGCCCATGTATCCCATGCTCGCTTACCCCTTCGTGGCTTAGACTATATATACTCCACCTCCACCTCCTTGTTAGGGTTAGAAAAGGATTGGCTCATTTGGAGACAGAGCTTTGCTCATCCATACAGTCTACTCCATGAGAGAGAACGCGGCCTCTACGGAGAAGATCCACCTTGGATTCAAGACCCCTCACGGGAAGATCCCCTCGTGGATTCAAGACCTCCTCACGGAGATGAACTAGTTACCCTATGTATCATCCTTTTTTGGATTCAGATCGTGTATCTCTTTGTGTTCCGAGGATCTAGCACATGTGTGATTGCTTCTTGTCTATTTGAGTGTTTCCTCTCGTTTCCCCTCATGATTTCCGTCGCGTTTCCCCTCGTGTTCTTCATGTTCTTCGTAGGATCCCCTCCAATCGTGAAAGATCGGGCGTCTAGGGTTCTACCCTACATCATCATGCTTTATATTTATTTAGAGAGTCAAAAGGAATTGCCAATTGCATGGTTAGTCATGAAATCCTACATAAAACTTATGGATCACTGAATATGATATGTTTGATTCCTTGCAATAGTTTTGCGATATAGAGATGGAATATGTGGGAGGTACTAGTAAATGGTTGTGTGCAGTGAGAATATTGGTGTTAAGGTTTGTGATTCCCGAAGCATGCACGTATAGTCTCTCGTTATGTTATGAAGTTGGAGCATGATTCATTATTGATTGTCTTCCTTATGAGTGGCAGTCGGGGACGAGCGATGGTCTTTTCCTACCAATCTATCCCCCTAAAGGCATGCGTAGTAGTAGTTTGCTTCGAGGGCTAATAAACTTTTGCAATAAGTATATGAGTTCTTTATGACTAATGTGAGTCCATGGATTATACGCACTCTTACCTTTCTGCAGTTTGCTAGCCTCTACGGTACCGTGGATTGCCCTTTCTCACATCGAGACGTGGTGCAAACTTCGCAGGTGCATCCAAACCCCGTGATATGATATGCTCTATCACACATAAGCCTTATTATATCTTCCTCAAAACAACCACCATACCTACCTATTATGGCTTTTCCATGGCCATTCCGAGATATATTGCCGTGCAACTTCCACCGCTTCTGTTTGATGACTTGAGCATTCATTGTCATATTGCTTTGCATGATCATATAGCTGACATAGTAGTTATGGCTCAGCCACCGTTCATCATTTTTCATACATGTTACGCTAGATCATTGCACATCCTGGTACATTGCCAGAGGCATTCATATAGAGTCATACTTTTTCATAGGTATCGAGTTGTAATTTTTATTTCTTTTGAGTTATAAGTAAATAGAAGTGTGATGATCATCATTATTCATTTTTAGAGGAGTGCCCCGGTGAGGAAAGGATGATGGAGATTATGATTCCCCCACAAGTCGGGATGAGACTCCGGACAATGAGAGAAAAAAAATATATAAATAAAAAAAGAAAAAAAGAAAAAGAAAGAAAGAAAGAAAAAACAAAGAGAGAAGGGGCATTGTTAGTATCCTTTACCACACTTGTGCTTCAAAGTAGCACCATGTTTTTCATATGGAGAGTCTCCTATGTTGTCACTTTCATATACTAGTGGGAACTTTTCATTATAGGATTAGATGCACACCCACTTAGTTTTCATATTGAGCTTTCATACACTTATAGCTCTTAGTGCATTCGTTGCATGGCAATCCCTACTCCTCACGTTGATATCGATTGATGGGAATCTCCATAGCCTGTTGGTTAGCCGCGTTGATGTGAGACTTTCTTACCTTTTTGTCTTCTTTATATTTACCCCTATCATCATACTCTATTCCACCCGTAGTGCTATATCCATGCCTTGCGCTCATGTATTGTGTGAGGGTTGAAAAAGCTGAAGCGCGTTAAAAAGTATGAACCAATTGCTCGGCTTGTCATCGGGGTTGTGCATGATAAATACTTTGTGTTAAGAAGACAAAGCATGACAAGACTATATGATTTTGTAGGGATAACTTTCTTTAGCCTTGATATTTTGAAAGACATGATTGTTTGTTGGGACGACTGAGTATTGATGTCTTTATGTCAAATTATGGACTATTGCTTTGAATCACTTATGTCTTAATATTCATGCCATGATTAGATATGTAACATCCCAAATTTCCTATTTGGAATGTTTTACAATTATAGCTAAGCATCTATGCATTCTGTTTGAATTTGAGTGCCATTTGGAGTTTCAGAAGATTTTGAGTTTTGGAATTTGAATTCAAAACTTTGGCAAGTGGGAATCATTCCAAAAACTATGCTGATAAATACTTGAGCAAAAGTATGAGAGGAGTAAACATGACACTCCAAAAATATCAGAGGAAAACAATGCCAAAAGTTTTGAATTCAAATTTGAGTTTTATTTGAATTTTGGAAAAAATGATTTTTATAAACTTTGGATTTTGCCTGGAAAAATGTTCAAATGATAGGAATATTCTGATCATTTTGATATATATATATGTCCTATATAAAATATTTATATTTTATATTTTATATCTCTGTTTTTATTTTCAAAAAAATTAAATTGGAAAAAGAAAAAAATACCCAGGCGCCAGGCCGAAAGCCCAGCCCAGCACTGGCGACCCACCCAGTAGAGGCCCACAGACGGCCCAGTGACCGGCCAGCCCCGGCCGGCCACGCCCGACCGGCGGCCAAGGCAGATCGGCTAGCCCTCGGCCGACCAAGCCGCGCACCTCCCCCCTCTCGGCGGTGGGCCACCACCCGTCTCCTACCTCGCCCGCCACCAGTAGCGCCGCCGCTCGCCGGATCCAGCGGATCCGGGATCTCACCGATCCTCCCGATTCACCTCGCGCAAGTCGTCGCCCCGCCTATAAACCCCCCTCACCTCATTTCCCCCTCGCCCCTCGCGGATCTCTCTCTCCCTCACGCCTTTTCATGGGAGTAGCCGAGACATTGCCGCCGCCATTTTCCACCCCGAGGCTCGTCCTAGCCCTCCCGAGCCCGTCGACTCCACGAGAACCACCTCTTCAGACCGCACCCGCGGAGCACTCCGCCGACTTCCCGACCACGGAGACGCCTTTTCGCCGCCCGAGCGCCGCCGCCGTCGATCTCCGGTAACTTCGCGGACTCCACCCCCGCCGTCCGATCTCGTTCTACGGCTAGGATTAGACCCCCCCGAAGGGGTATGCTCCTTTAAATAAAACCGGGTTTTATTCCGGTTAGTTCCGGTTTAGGTTAGTTAGGTTTTTTTTATTAGACCGGCCCGATTCGTTTAACCCTAGGGCCCGTTTTAGTTAAGTTACGCTCAGGGCGTTAGTTAGGCCCAGTTAGCCCGTTTTTCTTTATTTTCGTTTTTCTGTTTTAACAGAATAGTTTCAGATTTGAAAAATTCATATCTTTTATTCTACTTAATATTTTTTAGTGATTCTTTTTTTGTTGGTTTGAAAATTTCTTATAGTTACTGTAGGATATATAATTAGCTATGTTAAAATTATTTAGAATTGCTTTATTTTAGATTTAGTCAGAATAGTAAATCTGCCATAAAATGAGTTAGGAAAATTATTTTTTAGTGATTCTTTTTGTCCCAACTTTGTTTTGACCTTGCCTAACCGTAGGAGTTAATTTGGGCATTTTAGGATTATTAAAAAAATTAGTTTTAATCAGAATCATGTTATTCTTAATTAATTAACTAGCTACTGTTTTCCTATTATTTTAATTAGCAAATAAATTTATTTTTCACATGTGATTGATTATTCTAGGTTAGTTTCTGTCACTTTAGAGCAGGAACTTTTATTTATAATAAATAAAACTTTTATTTTATTTTTCCTACTAAAATTTTGCTTTAGACCTAATAGGAGTTTTATAATAGCTTTTAAATTGATTCTTTTTGCTCCTAGTTGCTTAATGCATTCTTTTCTGTTAAGTTAACATAAACTCATGCTTAGGTTATGTTGAGAAAATATTTGTTATGTAAAACTATTTCTAGTTGTTGCTTGAAGTAGGAAAACTTTGAGTTGGATTTCTTTGAGTTTTTCCTTTGGGTTTTGATTCGTTTGTTTGGTGTGTTTCATATTACTATGCTATTGTGTTAAGTGATCATGTGCTATATGCTTATTGTGGTTATTGTTTGTCTCGGTAGAATTTCCGGAGTGCGAAGCTTGCTACTACGATTCCCTAGCTTACGAAGATCGTCAGCAAGGCAAGTCATTGATCATGTTCTTACAATACCTATGATTTTTATTGCATTAGAAGTATACCTCCCCACCATGCATGCAGTAGGTGAAATCTTGAAGTTATGTTCTTGAGTAGTATCATGTGGTAGGATGAACCAATTCCCCTTGTTACCATGACCCGGGACGAAGTAGTTTACTTTTGCTATGCTCAGAGAGCGGGATTGGTTGAGTGAATTCATAAGTAAGATGTGAGAGTCAAGATGATGACAACCCCATGAACTTCAAGATCAAGATGGACTTGAATTCACTCACTGGGTGGAGGGCGGTTGTGACGGGCACCTGGAGAACCCAGTGGTTGGCCGGGATGCATGGAGAAGCGCCATGACATCTTGCGGAAAGCTTCACCCAGCCACGAAGAGACGGATGGATGCCCCATTGACCGGAAGCTTACCTGTGCAGCCGCAAGCCATTATGGGCTCTGGCTGGGTCAACCCTAGTAGTGACGCTGGCCGGACGGTACTACGAGATGTAGAAGAACGATAGGATTGGATGGGTACCGGCAGTGGCCAGAAGAACTCTTCGGAAGACCCTGTTTCATTCATCCCGTCTTCAAACACCATGAAGTGCGAAGACTTAAAAGGAGGAATGATTCTTGCGGGTAAAGTCGCAAACCTCTGCAGAGTTAAAGATCTAATCGATTAGCCGTGTCCCCGATTCACGGACAATTTGAGCCTCTGGAACTTGGAAGTATTCGGAAATCTCAACATTGTAATTAATAAATTAATTGAGGGGGTTATGACTTAATAATTTGGGAATGAGACATTGGTTGGCGGAACCATCTCAATAACTACCAACAATTTTGTAGTATTTTGCAAGCAAGTCCACTGTAGTAGGAAAAAATTGGCTTTTAGCAAAATGATGAAACTTAGAGCCCCACAGCCAAATTGCATATAGTATTAGTACTACTTTATTATTCTCTATTCATGACTTGCCAGCATATTCAAAATGCTGACCTACACGGCTGCAACGTCTTATGTTGCAGAGGAGTTTTCCGATCAGGATTGAGGCTACGATCCGCGCTTGGCGATTGCCCTTTGGAGTCGGATGGACTCGCTATTCTTTTACGCTTCCGCAGCTTTACTAGTTTATTTCTCATGAGTTGGCCTTGACGAATTTATTCTCTTGTAATAAAGACTCTATATGAGAATCGTGTAATAAATTCAGGTGTGATTGAACTTTGATTATTTCATCGATGTCTTGTGAGTACCAGCATGATCTTGGGATGGTATGCAGAACCACGGAGACTTGACCGATTTTGGGTCAGGTCGCTTCTGAGAGATGGTATCGAGCTACGCTGACCGTGGGGACGTAACCCCTAGGATCGGAAAGCCATAGGAAGAAACTATTTACTTTATATCCTTATCATTCCATGATTCTCCCTGTTCATTTCTGACTTCTCTCCGATTTTCAACATTCTAGATGGCCGTCGAGTTCACCCCAGTTTGCTACGGAGTTTTGCGGCCCGATGAGGCGATGCCCTTCGGCAGGAAGCTGGTCGAGATGGTGAAGAAGCTGAAGATTGCTCGCCCTTGATCACCGGGAAGCCTACCAATGCGCTTCCGGCGGATACCCTTCTGAGGATCGAGGTGCACATTCCAGGAGAACCTTCGAGGGCATCTGAGCCAATTGACTTTGAGTTTCTGAGTTCAATTGGATCATCGGAAGAGACATGGCGATCTATCATGCACTCGGACATCTCCGAGAAAATCTGAGGGCGAGCTCGATCCATCAGACCTCGCCATGGTTTCCCGCAGAGCAAGGAATGGAGATATCATCCGTACCATAGAGGACGACTCCATTCTCTCTTATGTTCAAGACTTGGAGTGTCTCCTCAGGAAACGGGAGATCCAGACTCGCCGTAACTCGAAGGTACACAGGAGGCTGTTGTTCCGTGAATTGGAACTGGAGGAGAAAGCACGCGCAGACTTCCTTGGCCATGAGGAAGAAATCGCGGACTTCATAGAGAGAGTCGACGACCTGAAGATGAAGCTTGCCGCAATAGAAGAAAAGATGGACTTGGGAGAGGACCTTTATCCGAGTGGAGATGATGGACCTCTCGTGAGCAATGATCAGGATTATGAAGGGAGTTCCACTGGAGAAAGCCGCAAGAGGAGGCGCCGCAACAGAGGACGCCACATCGGAGGACATCGCACCAGAGGACGCAAGGATTATTGATGAAGACATTTAGTCGACCACCATGTTATTTTACTTTTTCGTCGATCAGTTAGGCCGATATTTTCGATATAGTCGTGAGCTTCTGTAATCGAGATTGAACCATGTTTGAGTGGAATGAATAAATGATTGGTGTGTTTATGTTTGTGCATTCATATGGGTAGTGATATTTCTCATTAGACCATTGTTCTATTCTAATTTTCTCATCCACTCCAAAACACCGGATGCCTCCAGACGTGACACGGTTTTCCGCGGAGCTCACCCAGCTACTCCAGCAGCGAGAATGCCCTCATGCGAGATACTCATCCGTAATCGAACAACAACAACAAAATCCACCGCCACCACCCCTCGTTGACAACTTGACTCGATTCCTAAGGCTGAATCCGCCGGTGTTCTCTAGCGACCGAGCGATTGTGGCCGATGATTGGCTCCGCAAGGTCGGAAGAGAGTTAATCACTGTTGGATGCACTGATGCAGAGAAGGTGCGCTTTTCCGCACATCAACTTGATGGACCTGCAGCTTCTTGGTGGGAGAACTACACCGCCACTTATCCCATCGGCACCATCACGTGGGATCAGTTCCAACAAGCTTTCCGCACCGCTCATGTTTCAGCTGGAGCCATGAGTCTGAAGAAGCATGAGTTCCGCAACTTACGCCAGGGGAACCGTATCGTGGGGCAGTACGTGGATGAGTTCAGCAAGCTAGCTTGCTATACCCCGGATGATGTGGCCACAGATGCCGCAAAGCAGGAGAAGTTTCTCGAGGGACTCAATGATGAACTGGGCATGCAACTTATGGTGGCTACCTTCACCAACTACCAGGAGCTGGTAGACAAGGCCACCATACTTGAAGGCAAGCAGCAGCAGATTGATAGCATAGCGGAAGTACAGCCAGGGGAAGCACAACTCAAGAGCTCAGCAGAAGCCCCGTTATGCCCCATACTCAGGAGGGCACACCCATCACAACCATGGAGGTCATAACCATGGAGGAAATGGGAACAACCGCCACCAGGACAACAAGTCAGGCAATGGCAATGGCAATGGACACGGTAATGGCAACCAGCATCGTCCTGCCCCGGCTCCGAAGGATCTGAGTCATATCACCTGTTTCAAGTGCCAGAAAACAGGGCACTATGCCACCGATGCCCGGAGGCCAAGCAGAGGAATGGAAACGACAATGGAAGCTCAGCGAAGAAGCCCAACCCTTTCCCTCGTGCTCAGGTGAACCACATTGACGTGGAGGACGTCTATGATCAGCCAGACACTATGGTTGGTAAGTTTTATTGAATTCACGTTCAGTATTGGTACTCTTTGATTACGGTGCAACGCATTCATTTCATATCAAGGGTAGTTGTGGAAAAGTATGGGTTGCCCACTAAAACCCTTAGAAGCCCCCTTGGCGTCGGTTCGGCAGGAGGAGAAATGATGGCGAGCTTAGGCTGTCATGCAACCCTCAACATCGGAAATCATAAATTTCCGAGACCTCATAGTATTGGAAACCCGGACCTTGGATGTGATCCTAGGCATGGATTGGTTGTGAGTTTGAAGGAAACATAGATCGTGCTCAAGAAGTCGATTACGCTCACCACCCAGCGAGCGAAGAGGATCAAGTATGTATCCGGACATAGCGGATGAAGAATCGGTGAATTCCCTCACGGGAGTTGTTCAGGAGGAAGTGCCCGATGAGTGCAAGATTTTCCCGATGTGTTTAGGAGGAATTACCAGGAATGCCACCGGACAGAGACATTGAATTTCTGATTGAGTTATTGCCCAGCACAGCCCCAATATCCAAGAGACCCTATCGGATGCCCCCGAACGATTTGAAGGAGATCAAGAATAAAATTAATGAGCTATTGGAGAAGGGATATATTCGGCCAAGCTCATCACCATGGGGAGCCCCAGTTCTTTTGGTAGAGAAGAAGGATGGAACCTTGAGAATGGTTGTGGATTATCGTTCGCTAAACGAGGTGACCATCAAGAACAAGTACCCTCTGCTGATGATTAATGATCTGTTTGATCAGCTAGTGGGAGCCAAGGTATTCTCCAAGATCGATCTTCGATCAGGGTATCATCAGTTGAAGATCCGTGAAAAGGATATACCCAAAACAGCATTCACTACCAGGTATGGTTTATATGAGTATACCGTCATGTCATTTGGATTGACTAATGCTCTGCATACTTCATGAATTTGATGAACAAGGTATTTATGGAATATCTGGACAAGTTTGTCGTGGTGTTCATCGATGATATACTGATTTTCTCCAAGAGCGAGGAAGAGCATAAGGAACATTTGCCTCTAGTTACGGAGAAACTTGAGAACATCGATTGTATGCCAAGTTCAGCAAATGTGAATTTTGGCTGAAGGAAGTTGGATTCCTCGGACATGTTATTTCAGGAGAAGGAATAGCAGTTGACCCGCCAAGGTTGAATCACCACCGATTGGCGGTCACCCACCTCGATCAAGGAGATCCATGATTTTCTTGGACTCGCAGGATATTATCGGAGGTTTATTGAGAACTTCTCGAAGATTGCCAAGCCCATGACTGAGCTGTTGAAGAAGGAAGCCAAGTACATTTGGACCGAGGAGTGTGAAGCCAGTTTTCAGGAATTGAAGAAAGCGTTTGGTCACGACGCAGATCTTGATTTTGCCGGATATACACAAGGATTACCAGGTTTACTGTGACGCTTCTCGTCAGGGACTCGGAGGAGTACTCATGCAGGAAGGAAAAGCTGTAGCTTATACCTCCAGACAGCTACGACCTCATGAGATGAATTATGCCACACATGATTTGGAGTTAGCAGCCGTAGTGCATGCACTCAAGACCTGGAGACATTTCCTCATCGGAAACCGTTGTGATGTTTACACAGATCACAAGAGCTTGAAGTATATTTTCACGCAGAAAGAGTTGAACCTCAGGCAGAGGAGATGGCTAGAGTTAATCAAGGACTATGACATGAGATTGCATTACCACCTAGGAAAGGCTAATGTTGTAGCAGATGCTTTGAGCCGTAAGAGTTATGTGAATACTCTTATAGCGGGAGGATTACCCGGAGTTAGTCAATGACCTCGAGATCTCCATCGGAGATAGTTCCGAGAGGATATATTGCAACTCTGGAAGTTCAGTCCACTTTGGCCGAAAGGATTCATGAAGCCCAGAAGTCGGACAAGGAAATTGATGAGATAAAGCAAAAGATGACTGAAGGAAAAGCTAAAGGGTTCCATAAGGATGAATACGGAGCTATATGGTTCGAGGATCGTATTTATGTGCCCAATGATCCCGAACTCAGGAAGCTAATTCTTCAGGAGGCTCATGATTCACCGTACTCGATTCACCCCGGTAACACCAAGATGTATCTGGATTTGAAGGAAAGTTTCTAGTGGACAGGTATGAAGAAGGATATTGCCGAGTACATAGCAGTATGCGATGTTTGTCAACGAGTAAAAGCGGAACATCAGAAGCCAGCAGGGTTACTTCAACCTTTGCCGATTCCCGATTGGAAATGGGAAAAACTTGGAATGGATTTTATCACAGGATTACCGGGACCCGTTCAGGTTATGATTCTATCTGGGTAGTGGTTGATCGTTTGACCAAGGTAGCTCACTTCATTCCCGTGAAGACTACCTATACCAGTGCTAAGTTGTCCAAGATATACATGACCAGGATCGTATGTCTGCATGGAGTTCCGAGGAGTATCGTGTCAGATAGAGGAACACAGTTTACCTCAAAGTTTTGGAATCAGTTGCATGAAACTTTGGGTACGAGGCTGGAGTTCAGTACAACTTTTCATCCACGAACGAGATGGACAGACCGAGAGAGTCAACCAGATTACGGAGGACATGTTGAGAGCTTGTGTGCTAGACTATGGGTCTAGCTGGGATGATAATTTGCCATACGCAGAGTTCTCATACAACAATAGTTATCGATCCGACTGAAGATGGCCCCTTCGAAGCTCTATCACGGAAGGAGGTGCGGTAACACCATTCTTGTGGGATGGTGTTGGAGATCGATCGCTTTTCGGTTCCGATCTTATCAGAGATTCGAAGAGAAAGTCAAGCTGATTCGGGATAGACTCAAGATAGCACAATCGAGACGAGAAAGAGTTATGCCGACAGTAAACGCAAGGAAGTAACTTACGAAGCGGGAGACCGAGCATATCTTCGTGTGTCCCCACTTCGTGGAATCAAGAGGTTTGGTGTCAAAGGAAAGTTAGCACCCCGATTCATTGGCCCCTACAAAATCCTCGAGCGTCGTGGAGTAGTTGCTTACAAGTTGGAATTGCCGGAAGGATTGTCCGGAGTTCATGATGTCTTCCATGTTTCTCAGCTGAAGAAGTGTCATGCCGACATGGCCGATATTCCGTTGAGAGACACAGTGCCCCTAGAGGCCATTTAGCTCGACAGTGATCTGACTTATAAGGAGAAACCCGTCCGAATTCTCGAGACTGCGAATAGAGTCACCCGCAGCAAGGTCATTAAGTTTTGCAAGGTGCTGTGGAGTCACCACTCCGAGGAAGAAGCCACCTGGGAGCGCGAAGAAGACCTTCTTCGAGACCATCCGCACCTATTTGCTAGCCAACCCGAATCTCGAGGGCGAGATTCATCCTAAGGTGGGTAGGTTTGTAACATCCCAAATTTCCTATTTGGAATGTTTTACAATTATAGCTAAGCATCTATGCATTCTGTTTGAATTTGAGTGCCATTTGGAGTTTAGGAAGATTTTGAGTTTTGGAATTTGAATTCAAAACTTTGGCAAGTGGGAATCATTCCAAAAACTATGCACGATAAATACTTGAGCAAAAGTATGAGAGGAGTAAACATGACACTCCAAAAATATCAGAGGAAAACAATGCCAAAAGTTTTGAATTCAAATTTGAGTTTTATTTGAATTTTGGAAAAATGATTTTTATAAACTTTGGATTTTGCCTGGAAAAATTTTCAAATGATAGGAATATTCCCTGATCATTTTGATATATATATGTCCTATATAAAATATTTATATTTTATATTTTATATCTCTGTTTTATTTTCAAAAAATTAAATTGGAAAAAGAAAAAATACCCGGGCACCCGGCCAGCTGGCCAACCCGGCCAAAGACTGGGCGACCCACCCAGCCGAGGCCCACCAGACGGCCCAGCCAGCGGCACCCGACCGGCCCACGCCCAGCCGACCGAGCGACCGAGCCGAATCGGCTAGCCCTCGGCCGACCGACGCGCCGCACCCCTCCCCCCTCTCACTGACGGTGGGCCACCACCCGTCTCCTACCCCTCGCCCACGCCACCAGTCCGCGCCGCCGCTCGCCGGATCCCGCCGGATCCGGGATCTCACCGATCCCCTCCCGATTCACCCCCTCGCGCAAGTTGTCGCCCCCGCCTATAAACCCCCCCCCCCTCACCTCATTCCCCCCCTCGCCCCCTCGCCGGATCTCTCTCTCCCTCCGCACGCACTCGCCGGAGTAGCCGGACGCCGCCGCCATTTTCCACCCCGAGCTCGTCCTAGCCCTCCCCGAGCCCCGTCGACTCCACCAGAACCACCCCCTCGTCGCGCCGCACCCGCCGGAGCACTCCGCCGACTTCCCCGACCACCGGAGACGCCGACGCACTCGCCGCCCGAGCCGCCGCCGCCGTCGATCTCCGGTAACTCGCCGGACTCCACCCCCGCCGTCCGATCTCGTTCTACGGCTAGGATTAGATCCCCCCGAAGGGGTATGCTCTTTTAAATAAAACCGGGTTTTATTCCGGTTAGTTCCGGTTTTAGTTAGTTAGGTTTTTTTATTAGACCGGCCCAATTCGTTTAACCCTAGGGCCCGTTTTAGTTAAGTTACGCTCAGGGCGTTAGTTAGGCCCAGTTAGCCCGTTTTTCTTTATTTTCGTTTTTCTGTTTTAACAGAATAGTTTCAGATTTGAAAAATTCATATCTTTTATTCTACTTAATATTTTTTAGTGATTCTTTTTTGTTGGTTTGCAAATTTCTTATAGTTTCTGTAGGATATATAATTAGCTATGTTAAAAGTATTTAGAATTGCTTTATTTTAGATTTAGTCAGAATAGTAAATCTGCCATAAAATGAGTTAGGAAAATTATTTTTTAGTGATTCTTTTTGTCCCAACTTTGTTTTGACCTTGCCTAACCGTAGGAATTAATTTGGGCATTTTAGGATTATGAAAAAAATTAGTTTTAATCAGAATCATGTTATTCTTAATTAATTAACTAGCTACTGTTTTCCTATTATTTTAATTAGCAAATAAATTTATTTTTCACATGTGATTGATTATTCTAGGTTAGTTTCTGTCACTTTAGAGCATGAACTTTTATTTATAATAAATAAAACTTTTATTTTATTTTTCCTACTAAAATTTTGCTTTAGACCTAATAGGAGTTTTATAATAGCTTTTAAATTGATTCTTTTTGCTCCTAGTTGCTTAATGCATTCTTTTCTGTTAAGTTAACATAAACTCATACTTAGGTTATGTTGAGAAAATATTTGTTATGTAAAACTATTTCTAGTTGTTGCTTGAAGTAGGAAAACTGTGAGTTGGATTTCTTTGAGTTTTTCCTTTGGGTTTTGATTCGTTTGTTTGGTGTGTTTCATATTACTATGCTATTGTGTTAAGTGATCATGTGCTATATGCTTATTGTGGTTATTGTTTGTCTCGGTAGAATTTGAGTCTGAAGCTTGCTACTCTGATTCCCTAGCTTACGAAGATCGTCAGCAAGGCAAGTCATTGATCATGTTCTTACAATACCTATGATTTTTATTGCATTATAAGTATACCTCCCCACCATGCATGCAGTAGGTGAAATCTTGAAGTTATGTTCTTGAGTAGTATCATGTGGTAGGATGAACCAATTCCCTTGTTACCATGACCGGGACGAAGTAGTTTACTTTTGCTATGCTCAGAGCGGGATTGGTTGAGTGAATTCATAAGTAAGATGTGAGAGTCAAGATGATGACAACCCCATGAACTTCAAGATCAAGATGGACTTGAATTCACTCTTTGGGTGGAGGACGGTTGTGGGCACCTGGAGAACCCAAGGTTGGCGGGATGCATGGAGAAAGCGCCATGACATCTTGCGGAAAGCTTCACCCAGCCACGAAGAGGCGGATGGATGCCCCATTGACGGAAGCTTACTGTGCAGCCGCAAGCCATTATGGGCTCTGGCTGGGTCAACCCTAGTAGTGACGCTGGTAGACGGTACTACGAGATGTAGAAGAATGGTAGGATTGGATGGGTACGGCGGTGGCGGAAGAACTCTTCTAAGACCCTGTTTCAATCATCCCGTCTTCAAACACCATGAAGTGCGAAGACTTAAAAGGAGGAATGATTCTTGCGGGTAAAGTCATAAACCTCTGCAGAGTTAAAGATCTAATCGATTAGCCGTGTCCCCGGTTACGGACAATTTGAGCCTCTGGAACTTGGAAGTATTCGAAAATCTCAACATTGTAATTAATAAATTAATTGAGGGGGTTATGACTTAATAATTTGGGAATGAGACATTGGTTGGCGGAACCATCTCAATAACTACCAACAATTTTGTAGTATTTTGCAAGCAAGTCCACTGTAGTAGGAAAAAATTGGCTTTTAGCAAAATGATGAAACTTAGAGCCCCACAGCCAAATTGCATATAGTATTAGTACTACTTTATTATTCTCTATTCATGACTTGCCAGCATATTCAAAATGCTGACCTACACGGCTGCAACGTCTTATGTTGCAGAGGAGTTTTCCGATCAGGATTGAGGCTACGATCCGCGCTTGGCGATTGCCCTTTGGAGTCGGATGGACTCGCTATTCTTCTACGCTTCCGCAGCTTTACTAGTTTATTTCTCATGAGTTGGCCTTCGGCCGAATTTATTCTCTTGTAATAAAGACTCTATATGAGAATCGTGTAATAAATTCAGGTGTGATTGAACTTTGATTATTTCATCGATGTACTGTGAGTACCAGCATGATCTTGGGATGGTACAGACACAGAGACTTGACCGATTTTGGGTCAGGTCGCTACAAGATACATGATCAAGTTTATGCTAGGTAGCATTCCACATCAAAAATTATCTTTTTTATCATTTATCTCCTCGAGGACGAGCAAGAATTAAGCTTGGGGATGCTGATACATCTCCGTCGTATCTATAATTTTTTATTGTTTCATGCCAATATTATACAAGTTTTACATACTTTTGGCAACTTTTTATATGATTTCTTGGACTAACCTATTGATCCAGTGCCCAGTGTCAGTTCTTGTTTTCTGCATGTTTTTTGTATCGCAGAGAATCCATATAAAATGAAGTCCAGATGCAATAAAATTTCACGGAGGATTATTTCGGAATATTTGTGATTTTTGGGAGTTGGAATCACCGCAAACGGAGGCCCACACAGCCCACAAGACACCAGGGCGCGCCAGAGGCCCCTGCCGCGCGGTGGTGGTGTCGGAGTAATGGGCCACGGGTAGGCAGAACCGAGCCCCTGAACCTTTCACAACATCGGGGCGGACCGTGCCCCTCAAGACCCCAAGACAAAGAGCCGCCTTCAGAGAGTCGGCAACAGAGTCGCCGACTACCCCTCTGGGCCGAGTCCCAGAGGCGGCCTCAAGACAAGCCGACTTTGAGACGGCGACCTCAGGACAAGCCGACTCCAAGCCAGCGACCTCCAACGAGGCCGGCTACAGGGAGACGGCCCGCGACCCCAACCACCTCCTATTTTGAGCGACTACGAGCGGGATGGGGTAAGGCCGCCTTGCGGCCCATCCCTACCCTGCTCATAAAGGGCAGGTATGGCTACAGAGCGCCGTACCGACGGAGATCTCCGTCCGGCTGCAACATTGCCTTGGCGGCCACGACATCGACCGTGGGCAGATTCCTGTACCCACGATGGCCTGTCTGTACGACCCGAAGACGGCGGGACCCGCCCATCGGCGGGAGTACCGAAGACGGCGAGAGCGCCCCGAAGACGGACCCGTTGGAGTCGGCCTCCAGGAATCGGCCGATCCCTCCCGCGGGCTGCACGCGCCATTAACCAGACGAGACGGGGAATGGCAACAGTGATCTCCCACCCAGCGACGGTACTGTTGCCATGACCCCATGACCAAGCTCGCGTCATTAGGAGCACGGCTACTGATGTCTGCAGTGAAGACCCGCCCGCGGCGGACAAGGGCCGTCGGCCCCATGCCGGACCGTCGACGGGACCCACTAGTCGGCGGGCCCCAGAAGTCGGCAGAGAAGACGGCGACTTAGAGACTGACGGCTTGGGCCCGCACCCGGCCGGATTACCGTTGTACCCTCGGGGGGTAGGCCTATAAACCCCCGGGCACCCATGCAAAGGGTTGGAAGCTAGTAGTTTTAGACACACACATAGAGGGAGAGAAGAGCAAGCCGTGCCCTTCTCCTTCCTCGCCCCGAACAGCTCAAGGAGCATCTTGTACTCACTTTGCCTTAGTGACCATGCGGAGACCCCGCAGAGTATGGCGACCGATTTTCCGGGTCTTAATTCCCAGAAAAATGGCCCTTGTGCTCATCAGCCCCAGGATTACTGTTAGCTGATGAGGCACCAACTTGATACAGAAACTCCAAGCAAAACACAAAATAGGTGGTACAAGACCATTCTGGTTTGTCAAGACAACAAATGGTTTGTAGTGGTTGATGGCGAAGCGGGCTGAAAATCATCGGTGTCTATGGGACTCCATTTCCCACGGAACAGCTGACCAGGTTAACTCCTATCTTCGCGAGGCTGCTATCACCATTGCTTAGGTTCCGGGGCTGTCAACACGGTCGCTCCTTTCTACGCAAGAAATCTGGCCAAGACAATAGCCAGGGACAAGCCAGTGAGTACTTGGAATGTACTCGCAAACATTACGAACACGGGAATAATATAACAAGGATGTTCCAAAAATATTTATGCCCATGACGCTACCACAAAAGGTAAATGAACTCGATGCGTGCAAACATGTTATTTGCGAATTATGCAATGATATGGTAGTATAAAAATTATGAAATAAATAACATAAAGGACTTCAAAGAAATGCCACGATCGAGGTGAGCGACACCACATAAAGGGCTTTAAAAGAAATGCCACAGTCGGGCCGGCGACACCTCATAAAGGGCTTTAAAAGAAATGCCATAGTCGGGCGTCTGGCGACACCACATAAAGGGCTTTAAAAGAAATGCCACGGTCGAGGCGTCTGGCGACACCACATAAAGGGCTTTAAAAGAAATGCCACGATCGGGCGTCGGCGACACCACATAAAGGGCTTTAAAAGAAATGCCACGATCGAGGCGTCGAGCGACACCTCATAAAGGGCTTTAAAAGAAATGCCACGATCGGGCGTCGGCGACACCACATAAAGGGCTTTAAAAGAAAAACAATCATAGTGAATATCCAGGAGGTAGAACCGTCCCAGGGATATTCGATAATACCAATAATATCACTGGTTAGTCCACAACAAAATAATAATCATCGTTATCACATCCCACAAGTCGTAATATCAGTTCTGATTTACTTGATTTCACCTCCAGAAGACCGACACTAAGACCGACACTTGACCCATCCTGCATCGTAATCCTTAACCATGGACACGGCTATTCGAATATGTTTAATCTCTGCAGAGGGTGTACTCTTTACCCACGAGTAAAGGATTCCTTTAGTCCATTGGGACTAATTCCGTCTACGGCCTTTTTGTTGAAAACACACCTAACTCGCACACACCAGCTTAACTCACACGTGTCTGGAATCACCCACGACACTGTCAAGCAAACTCTAAGTGGGGAGGCTACAACCTCGCGTAGCATGGGATCAAATTTATATTGCGGCGCTCTAAGGGGTGGCCTCCCTCTAGGTCTCAACCGAAACACCCATGCCCCGGACCAGGTGGTGCGCCTACCAGCTACAACCGGTATCTTCCACCCTGGCCTCTCATGCGGTGTGTGCTAGAAAGAGGTTGAAACCTTCTTGAACCGTACTCTACTTGTTGTAGAGACGAGTGGTAATCTGAAACACTTATGGGGTTTCTTTGGAACAAGACTCGATCTACGGTCGACTCGGGAGGTTTAAGTATTTCCTGCATGACATGTATAACAAATATCTCTCAACCAACACGATCACCGCTCACCATACCTCACTATGCCATACCGGACATGACCGTCCCAACGGGGACCGGCGACAAACTCATGCCTACCCAAGGCAGAGGCTTCCCCGGATTCCTTCCTAAGATGCAAGCAAGGCACATGAGGATGATTATTATCACAAGTGTGATCATTCCCAACAACATGGAAATCACAAATATGCATCCATGCACATGATCATCTCACATGAAATAACAAGTCCTCCAAAAATGAGGTAGTGTTATAAGCGTGTCAACGAACACACAAAAGTATTATAGGGGTTGAGAATGCTTGCCTTCAAGTCATGGGAAGGCAGGGTGCATTTCAAACTCTTGAAATATTTCTCCTCTCTTCAAAAATCCTATTTTAGAAATATAAATGAATTAACACACAAAAATAAAAACAGCACAAAAAGTTGTTCTGAATTTTTTTCAAATAAATCTTAAAATAAACTAGACAATATTTGAGAGAGGTAGGAAAAAGAATTAATTCATTTGGAGTTATATTTGAAAAGATCTGACAGGTCAAAGTTTGGTCAAAATCATTATTTAGAATAAAACAGAAAAGAAAAACGTTTCAAATAAACACGTACACGTCAAAAACGCATTTCGAAGTACGCTTCACTTAACCCACGTGGATCGACGGGGTCACTGACAGTGGGTCCAGGGGCCCCACTGGTCAGGTTTGACCAGTCCCCACTCCCTCCTCTTCTCTGCCCGAGCAGAGGCGTGGCGTCCGGCGATCGTCGCCGGCGAACGGCGTCTTTTCGCGGGCATCTAAGAGCAGGGATGGATCCGCCACTCCTAGGCGGTCCTTCCGGTGGTCGCAGGGTCGCCGGAGGTGGAGGGAGTCGCCGGCGGCGAGCTCCGCGGCGGAGGGGGGGCTTCGGTGACAAAGTGATTTTTGGGCTGCGGTGGTCTCCGACCAAAATTGATCAAGGGTTGCACTCACGAGAGGGAGGGGGAGTTCTTGGTGGAGAGATTGGAGAAGGAGAGGCCCTGGTGGTGACGGAATCGACCGGGGCTTGGCGGCGACCGAACTGGCCGGACTCGGGGAAGAAGGCCTTCCCCTCCTCGAATGCTGGCCAGGGTAGCTCTAGGAGGATCACTGAAGGTTGATCGAGGGCTAGATGGAGCTCCGGGGCTCTCATATAGGCGGTGGACGTCGGTTTCGGGGCGGCCGGGCGATAAGAACGGCAATGAACCGCCTCCTGTAGCTTGGCGATGTGGCGGCGAAGCGCTTAGAGGACGAGGCTGCGGATGAGCTCGCATTGTTCGAGGGCAGGTGGCAAGCCGGGGTGGCTTTGGCGGCGCCGACCGTGGCAGAGGCGCTGCGGACGCCAACATGCCGCCAAAAGCTTCTGTCCGGCGCTGTTGGCTGCCAGCGGCTTGGCGTTCTTTGTGAGGAAGTTAGTGCGTGGCGTGGCGCCGCAGAGCGGGCCAAAACCAGGGGGCGGCGTGTCGGCTCGAGGCGCGGCTCGTGCAACTCTGTCTGTGATGCTGGCGTCGAGCACGCACGGAAGGTGTTCGACACAATGCCGTGGCATGCTACAGTCATGGTGAGGTTGGTAGGTAGCAGTAGGTTAGTGATAGAGGGAAGCTCAAGGGACAAGGTGGTTTGGTCAGAGACAAAGTTCACTATGTCAACAACAATTCATGTCAAAACTGATCATGCCCTCCAGTTGTTTGACAAAATGCCACAGGCACTTAGGCTTTTCTTGGAGTGGCCAAATCTTCCAGATCAGTGTCTCTGTGGGTGCACAAGAGGGTGGTGAGGTTAGTTGGTGAAAAGCACAAACTTGCTAGTGGAAGTTTTGCAGAACTTCAAATCTGGACAGGATGTGAATGGCATCATTTCATGAACTAAAAATATGCCAAGGGTTGCATGCTCCTGGACTTAGGGGTTTAGCATGGAGGATTACAAGTAGGAGAAAGAATCTAGGGCCAAAGAGCAAGCAAGACTATGGTTGCTGTACAAATCATCATGTTGGACCAGAATGGAGATGAAGTTGATTCACTCAAAAATTTCAAATAACACCACTGGTATTTTTTGCATAAAGTTGAATAATATGATACTACCAACATCCCATAATTTTGGTGGATGCTAGAAAGAAATATTTTAAAGGGTTGTAGTGTAAAATTGTCCCCTGGACCAGAGAAGAAAAACATGTGTAGCACTCAAAATATGGAGTGAATGAAATATATTATTGCACAAAAGTGATTTAGAGACATCACATGACATCTCCAAATTTTGGTTGGATTTTTAGTTAAGTTTATCAACTGGTTGTAGTACAAAAAGGAGCTCCAAAACTTAAAACAAGTCATTTTAATGAATAAAGCTCAGGGTGAAATAATTTAATAAATAAATCTACTGATTGAGAGATGTTTTTAAAGGGAGGGCATATAAGTCCAAAAATGTTTTGGAAGGACCCACTTGGGAAAAACTCCTTAATATTAAAAGAGAAGTTTTGAAATCAACAGATTTATTCTTGCAGGCAAAAATTTTAAACTCTTGGCAAAATTTTAAATAATTAAAACCTGGTTAAATTTTTGGGGTGTTACACAGAGCAGCAGTAGGGGTGTTATCTCCTCGGAGAGCCCTAAAGCTGGGTAAGATTCGCCGGCGTGCATGTCTTCGCCTCATCCCGTTTCCAGGCACCGGCGATGTTCTACTCGCCCCCTCCATGATAAGCCATCCTTTGGCATATGTCGCACCCAACCCCCGACATTTGGCACCCACCGTGGGGCCTGGTGCATCGTCGTCCGGAGACCTGCTCTGGACGGGAACCCTCTTCCTCCCTGGCGAGCGCAGCCAGCCCGGCACGCCAGACGGAGTCTGTGCGGCCTGCTTGCATGGCGCCCGAGGTCTTGCGGCGAGCTGCCTCGCCGAACTTGTCGGCGAGGTTCGCCTCTCCGACGAGCCTGCATCCGACGCAGGCACGGACGACCCCAAAAGCCTCCTCGCGGGCCTCCTCGAGCAGCTCCACATCGACGGCGAGCCTGCCGCCGACCTGGAGTCCGTAGGCTCCACCGACCCGATGTTGGTCGACTCCGACACCGCGTCGCTCGACGCATTCCCCACCAACATGGTGGTCTACGACGAGCCTCTCCCTACGCGGAGAGCGGCGGAGCACCGTCCACAATACTGGTCATCGCCGGTCACGGTGAGCCCTCCGGGCGGGGGGCTCGTGACCCTCTCGACGCAGTTCTATAAGACTGACCGCCTCCATTCCGGAGGGCGCCGGCCTTGGCTGCTGAGGCACGCCGCCTTCAGCTCCTTGTAGGCGCCTGAAGCTGGCAAGCATGAGGCGCTTGTCGGAAGCCTATCGGCCGAGATGGATCACGCCAGCGTGGGCGTTTCGCCCGGCTCGGCGGGCCAACCGCCTAAAGGCGGTCCGGCAGCAAGGCGCCGCCATCGCCAGTCTGTTTGGGGCCAGTCGCCCTGTGTACGCCACGCCTCCGGAGAACATTCGCGCTGCCCAGGCGGCGGCGGACGAGCTGGATAACTTCGAGGGCGAGGAGCGCCGTTTGATGACGGAGCAAGTCCAGTAGCTCCTCGACGCGGCCGCCACACAAGACGAAGCCGGCTGCCGCACCGAGGCGCCACGACGACAACACGGCGACTTGCCTCCTCGCCGAGATCAAGGCACGACATCTCGGACGCCGACTGGCGGCGTCCGCGGAAGAAAGAACCAGGATCCGGCTGTCAGCCATAGCCGGACTCACATCTCCATCGGCGCGGCGAAAGACGGCCGCCCAAGAAAGCGATGGAGCTGCGGGACGACTATCAGCCTCCTCCCCGCAGAGAAAGGCGAGTCTCCCCGCCACCCGTCGAGCATCCCACTCTCGGCGACCGCCTTGGCCGCCGAGAGGGAGTCGGAGAGAACGACGCCCGCCACCAGATCGAGCGACTCCACCGATCCCTGGCGCTAGAAGAAGAAGATGAGTTGGGCCCGCCCTGTTTCGGACCTCGCATCCGAGGCGAGCCCTTCCACCGAGGATTCACACTCCCCCGAGACACACCCAAATACACCGGCTCCGTGAAGCCGGAGGACTGGCTGGTGGACTACTCCACGACGTCGGCCAAGATAGCGAACGGCAACAAGCGCGTTGCCGTAAAGTATGTTCCTCATGCTCCGTGGCACGGCCGGACATGGTTGAACAACTTGAAGCCCCGCAGCATCAACAGCTGGGTCGACTTCAGCGAGGCCTTCGTCCGCAACTTCACGAGCACGCCAAGCGACCCCCAAGCCTCGTCGGCTGTCCTTGTGCATGCAAGGCCCCAACGAAGTCTACTTCGCGACTACCTCACGCTAGCGCTGGGCGAGCTCCGAAACTCCTGCGAAGGAGTGCATGAGGTGCAGGCAATCGAGTACTTCACCGCCGGGTGCAGAGAAGGCACCCTCCTCAAGCACAAGCTCCTTTGCGATGAGCCGGAGACCCTCGACGAGCTGCTGGTCATAGCAGACAAGTACGCCACTGCTGACTCCTCCATGAAGTCGGAGATCGAAGTCAGTGCGACTGGCAAAGTAGCTCCTCATGCTCCCAGAACTCTCATTTGGCGGCCTTGATCGGCGGCAACAGAATGATCATAAGCGCAGAAGGCCCGCAGCCGGCTTCCAATAGTCGGCAGGTGGTGACGATCGAACCCGGCCAGCAGGCGGCAGCCTCCTGCCAAGCGGCGTAAAGGCGGCAAGTCCAACTGGTTGCCAGCCTTCTCTTACGGCAGACTACGGGCCGGACCTCGCAAGTTCCACAGCCGCACGAAGCCGTCCAAATCACACCACCGGAAGTGCCACTGGCTCACCAGATCGCCAAGGAGACGGCCTTGCCCCTCCTCCGCTTTCTTGGGCCGCCGCCTCCACCATCGTCCCGGCGGCTGTCCGACCCGGTCGGCGTGATACAAGACGATTACCCGTAAGAGCGGGCGCCTATGTTGTGTTTACAGCGTGGCTGATGATCGCCGCAGCGGTGGCAGCAGCAAGAAGTGAATGCAGATGGCGTCGGACACCCTGTAATTCATGCATCGGTCCGAGAAATCCATCAATTTGGAGCTGTCTTTGATCACCCAGGTGATGCGAATCCGGGCTCCACGCCCGGTCTTGGGAGCCACCCTTGCCACGGATAAGGCCGCTCGCTTCTCGCGAAATCGATAGATGAGGCAGCAGCATCAACATCTGTACAAGGATACGATGGAGAAGCTAGGAATCAAGCAAAGACAGGTTCGGCATAGTCGGACTGTGTTCCACGGAATTGTACACGGCCTTTCACGCTCACCGATTGGCAAGATTCGATAGACGTCCTCTTTGGGGACAAGGGTCACTTCGCCGAGAGCCGGTCTGGTTGAAGTGGTGGACCTCGAGCCCCTACCATGCCTTGCTTGGCCGACCTGCTTTGGCCAAGTTCATGGCGATCCCCACTACGCCTACCTCAAGATGAAGATGCCGAGTTCCAAGGGATTCGGACCGTGGCCGGGCGACTACAGAAGTCGTCCGCTGCTGCTTGGTGAAAGCAGCCGGCTGGCCGAGTCCCTGGTGATCGCGGCTGAGAAGCGGCTCCTGGATCGGATTGTGGCAGTGGCCGGCAAGCAGCCAGAGATATCTTCCGACCCCAAGGAATCAGAAGCTGAGGGTTCGTTCAAGCCGGCCAAGGAGACCAAGAAGATACCCTTGGACCCGGAGCACCCAGAGAAATACGCTGTCAAAGGTGCAAACCTCGGCAAAGCAGGAAAGAGTGAGCTTGTCGATTTCCTCCGTGAGAATTGGGACATCTTCGCATGGTCCCCCAAAGACATGCCAGGTGTACCGACGGATTTCGCCGAGCACAAGTTACATGTCCGATCTGATGTGAAGCCCGTCAGGCAGCCCTTGCGCCGCCTGTCAGAAGAAAAAAGAAGAGTTGTTGGAGAAGAGATAGCCCGGCTCCTCGCAGCTGGTTTCATCATGGAAGTTTTCTTTCCAGAATGGTTGGCGAACCCGGTCTTGGTACTAAAGAAGAACAAGCAATGGCGGATGTGTATTGACTACACAAGCCTCAACAAAGCCTGCCCCAAGGACCCGTTCGCTCTGCCAAGAATCGATCAGGTGATAGACTCCATAGCCGGATGCGAGCTGTTGAGCTTTTTAGATGCATATTCAGGATATCATCAGATCAAGCTGAACCCGGCAGACAGATTGAAGACCGCCTTCATCACGCCATTTGGAGCCTTCTGCTACCTGACCATGACGTTGGGCTTGAGGAACACTGGCGCCACCTTTCAGCGTTGCATGCAGAAGTGCCTCCTCAAGCAGCTTGGCAGAAACGCCCACGTTTACATGGACGACGTGGTGGTGAAGACGGAGAAGCAAGGAACGCTGTTGGAAGACCTCAAAGAGACCTTTGAAAACCTACGTCGATTCCAGATCAAGCTCAACCCAGAGAAATGCGTCTTCGGAGTACCAGCCGGCCAGCTCCTTGGCTTCCTGGTATCTGAACGCGGCATAGAGTGCAACCCCGTGAAGATCAAGGCGATCGAGAGGATGGAAGTACCCCGCCGACTGCTAGATGTGCAGAAGTTCACCGGCTGCTTGGCATCTATCAGCCGATTCATCAGTCGGCTGGGCGAGAAAGCTCTCCCTTTGTACCAGCTTATGAAGAAGACCATCTTCTTCGAATGGAACTCCAAGGCGGATGAAGCCTTTCTCCAGTTGAAAAGAATGCTGACTACTCCCCCAGTGCTGGCGGCTCCGACTCCAAAGGAGCCCATGCTCAGATATTGCCGCCACCAGCCAGGTAGTCAAAGATCATTGTAGTTGAACGTAAGGAGGAAGGCAAGGCGCTACCTGTCCAGAGACCATGTATTACATTTGAGCGAGGTAATCACGACCTCCGTGCAGAACTACCCCCACTACCGTGAAGATGTGTTACGGCGTACATTTTGCCGCCAAGAAGTTGAAGCCTTACTTTCAAGAGCATCCAATCACCGTGGTTTGCACGGCCCCACTAGCAGAGATCATCGGAAGCCGAGATGCTTCCGACCGAGTGGCCAAATGGGCCATAGAGTTGGCCCCCTACACCATCTTTTCCCAGCCCCACACCGCCATCAAGTCACAAGCGCTGGCCGACTTCCTCGTCGATTGGGCCGAGACCCAGTATCTGCCGCCAGCGCCCAACTCCACCCATTGGCGGATGCACTTTGATGGCTCCAAGATGCGCACCGGCTTGGGAGCCGGAGTGGTCCTCACTTCCCCTAAAGGCGACAAGCTCAAGTACGCGCTGCAGATCCATTTCGCTGCCTCCAACAACGTCGCCGAATACGAGGCGCTCATCCACGGGCTCCGGCTTGCCAAAGAGGTCAGCATTCGCCAGATCCTGTGCTATGGCGACTCCGACTTGGTGGTCCAACAGTCATCCGGCGACTGGGATGCCAAAGATGCAAATATGGCGAGCTACCGCTTTCTGGTACAGCAGCTGAGTGGATATTTTGAGGGATGTGAATTCCTCCACGTGCCAAGAAACGACAACGACCAAGCAGATGCCCTGGCAAGAATCGGTTCCACCCGTCAGGTAGTACCATCCGGCGTTGCCCTTCAGCGCCTTCTCAAGCCGTCTGTCAAACCGTCACCAGAGTCAAACTCCATTTTTGTGCCGGCCCCCCCTGAGGAAGCCGGATCCGACTCCAGAACCTCAGCAGACGGCACAAGAATCCTTGCAGATGCCCCCAAGAACGCGGCAGTCGAATCCGGCCCGGGGACTTCAGAACCTGGCCCGGGGACTGCGGCGGCCATTGCGAAGACTCCAGTACTCGGCCCGGGGACTGCGCCACTCGGCCCGGGGACTTCTTCAACCCAGCAAGCTGCTGCAGACTCCAACCCGCTGCCTCCCAGCCCAGCCGCCCTCGTCCAAGTAGCAGCACTGGCAGTCGAAGAAATAGCAGCACCCTCATGGGCTCAGGCCATCTTGAAGTTCTTAGTAAGCGGAGAGCTACCAATTGATGAAACCTTGGCTTGGCAAGTGCAACGCCGAGCGGCAGCCTACACTATAGTCAATAGAGAGCTGGTCAGGCGCAGCGTCACCGGCGTCTACCAGCGCTGCATCGAATCAGAGCAAGGCCAAGCAATCCTTGAAGACATCCATCGTATGGCGAAAAGTGCCATCATGCAGCCTCCAGAGCACTCGCCGCCAAAGCCTTCCGACACGGTTTCTTCTGGCCAACTGCCCTAGAAGAGGCCAAGGAATTAGTTCAAAAATGCAAGGGGTGCCAGGTGTTCCGCTCCAAGCCGCTTCAGCCAGCCTTCGGGCCAAGACTATCCCCATCGCTTTGGCCCTTTGTCGCCTAGGGCCTGGACATGGTGGGACTATTCAAGACGGCACGAGGTGGCCTAACTCACCTACTTGTCGCGGTGGACAAGTTCACCAAGTGGATAGAAGCAAAACCCATCAAGAAGTTGAATGGTCCTACGGCAGTGACTTTCATCGCCGACATCACGACTTCGACGGCGCATTACACAGCATCATCACCGACAACGGCACAAATTTCGCCAAGGGCGCCTCGCCTGCTTTACATGCGAGGCAGGGCATCCGATCAGACTTAGCGTCCGTTGCCCATCCATGATCAAACGGCCAGGTGGGGCGGCGAAGCGAACGGCCTCATCTTGTTTGGCATCAAGCCTCGTCGGGTCGAACCATCGGAGCTGCTCGCCGAGCTGGCTTGAGGAATTGCTACCGCCCTTCACGGAGTCTGCGCAGACGACTCCAAACAAGTCAATCGGCTTCACACCCTTCTTCCTCGCTTCACGGTGCCGCCGCCATCCCAACGGATATAGAGTTCGACTTCGCGAGTCACCATGTACACCGAGGAGGAAGCGGAAGAAGCACGTCAAGACGGCGCCGACCGGCTGGAAGAGGGCCGCTGTTGGCACTCGGCCGTCCAAAGATCTACCAGCAGAGCCTGCCCCGCTACTACAACAAGAAGGTCAAGCCAAGATCATTCCTAGAGGGCGACCTTGTGCTCCGGCTGATCCAGCGAACAGCCGGCCAGCACAAGCTGTCGGCACCTTGGGAAGGACCGTTCATCATCAGTAAAGTGCTGGGCAACGACTCCTACTACCTGATCGACGCTCAGAAGCCCCGAGCACGCAAGAGGGACGACTCCGGCAAAGAGACGGAGCGGCCATGGAATGCGAATCTCCTCCAAATATTTTACAGTTGATGCAGTATGTACCACGCTACCCTTTTGTGTTTGAAATACCAAGACTCCGGGCCCCCCGAGACGAGCTTGGGGACTGCCCTCTTTTGTTATCTGCATGATAAGAATTATGCCTTCGAATATGTTACCCTTCGATTATGCTGTTTGGCACCGGGCTCGACTAAGTCGGCCTAGGGACTAGCCGCTTTTGAGCTATGAAGTGCTTCCTGAAGTCCGACAAGTAGCGTGCGGTGCCCAAGCCGTCTCCTGTCAGAAGCCGCAGCTCGCAGAGCGACTGTTTGGTGGGCAGGAGTAAGGTAGAGCGGGCGCCCACACGAAAAAATGGCTAAGGACCCAAAGCATAAACATAGTTTAAATCGGCTCCCAGCCCATTTCGTGAAACCGACTCTTAAGTAGCCGGCTTGCCGTTTTCTACCCAACTTGCTTAAACGACTATAAAATGGCCAAGTACTTGCCTTCTCAAAGTATCCAAGCACTTGACCTAGACGTCAATCCGCAGAACAGTTGCCCGACGGGCAAGGCAGCATCTAAGGGAAGGCGGCAAAGGAAAAAGCCACAAGAGCAATAAGCAAGGAAACATAAAGTTAGAATAATATTTACACAAACTTAGGCCCTTGGCCGGATCTTCGAACAGAGGTTCAGAATACACCCCGCGGGTGGAATTGTGCGAATTAACAAAGTTCTTTCAAAAGACTAACAAACAGATAAAATAAACACAAGGCAGGGGCCTAAGAAGCAGCGGATGGGGTCGGAAGGCCGGAGGCGGCGGCGGCGTCAGGCGCCGGGGCGGCTGGCTGGGCAGTCTCGGTTTGATCGTCTCTGGCAGCGGCTGGCTCAGATGGGCGCGGCTCGTTGCTGGAGGCACGGTCGAGCTAAAGCTGGCCGCCCACTCCGTCTTCTGGCGCCTCCATGCCGTTTCCGTCCTCCGCCTCGCCTTCATCCTCGGTGCTAGAGTCGATCACCTCCGCCGAGTCCTCGCCGTAGTCCGGGTTCATCCCGAACCACTCCGGCGGTGCCTCCCCACCGTCTTCAGCCCGCTCGGGGACGAAGACATTGGTGTCCATATAGTCGGCGATCGCTGCCGCACGCTCGACGAGGGCGCCCTCCACGGCCAGCAGCTCCGCCTGGGCTTCCGACCGGAACGCGGCCAGCCGGTCCAGGTCGAGCCCTGGATACCACGCCTTGACGAACTCCAGGGCTCGGCGAGCTCTAGCCCGAGCCGAGCGGAAACCTTCAAAGCCTCAAGACGCCCAGCCGCGACCTCCAGCCAGTCGGCGGTCCGGCTGGGAGTGCGCAGAACTGGCATGTCCGGCCACAGGGCAGCAATTGCCTGGGCCCCGACACGCTGAAGACGGCACAACATCCGATGTGCCGGCCGCAGACGAGCCTCAATGCTCAGGAGCTGCTCGTCAAGGGTCCGGGGGGCGTTGGCTGTGATCTCAGCGCCACTCGCCCTCCGCGCCTCGCGCTCGGCCTCGATGGCCTGATTGGCCGCAGATATGACCAGGGAAGAAGTTTGCCAAGAAGAAGAAAAAGCAAGTTAGAAAAAACAGGAGCCGGCTTAACCCATAGTCGGCAACCCAAAAGAGAAAGTAAAAGCAAACTTACCGTCGACGATATCTTTGATTTCATGGAAGCCGGAGGTCAGCTGCGCTTCCTTGTCGGTCCAGGCGGAGCGCTCGCTCTCAAATTCGCCAGAGGGCGGCCTCTTTCTTCTCCGCCTCAAGGCCGCTTTGACCAGCTCCCTCCGCTCCGCCAGCTGCGTAGCTGCAGGTCGGCGCTTCTGGGCGAGCTTGCCGCACCTCTCCTCTTTGACGCGCAAGGCGGTCTCGGCCGTACCCAGCTGCCCCCGCAGAGCGGCGTTGGACTCTGAAGAATAAAAGAAGAAGGACGCAAAGTCGTCAGTTAAGAAGGTCGCCAGGAAGATCCGGCCCGATCACAAGAGTCGGCTCCCGATTCTCGGGATTACAGGCCCGCGGGTGCGCCAGCGCGCCCCCGTGAAGAAGAAAACTCACCTCGGCTCCTCGCCAGGTCAGCAGCCCGCTTGTTCAGTTCTTCAACATTGCGGTTGAAAGTGGTAGCTCGGAGGTTGTGATATTCCTGTAACAAGGATTCCAGACACAGATAAAAACTTGGAAGTAAGCAAATAAAGTTCGGGTCACCGCCAGCAGCCAACCCAAACTCGGGGACTACACTCCAGCAGTGGAGTGCTGGCCTCACAGAAGAAGATCAAGAGAAAATTCGAAATGAAACATACCCGCGACGGGCGGATCGCGACGCCAGTGCGCCTTTGAAAGGTTCCGAGGGCGCCGCCTTCAGCCCGCAGCTTCGCTTGACGCCCAGAGCGCCGTGTTCAGCAGGCTGTGCCGCCTCGCACTCCACCCAACGGGCGCGGCGCTTGTCGCCTCAGCGTCGGGGTTGGCCGAGCTGACGGCGCCGGTCTCCAAGGGGCGCAGCGCCGAGGTCGCCCTCTCAAGACGGCGCCGCGCTGGCGAGGCGACTTGAAGAAGCAGCTGCGCCATGGCTTCGTCGTCGGTCGGCGGCGCGGGTGGGTCCGCCGGCTGTTTGCCTCGCGCGACCTCAGACCGTGGCGGAGGTGGCGCGGCCGCGCCCGGCGAAGAGACCCCGCCTCCTTCCTTCCCTGCGACGGGGACCTCACCACCGACTCCCTCCGACTGCCCCGTGAACTCCGGCGGTGGTGGCGCTGAGCTCACGGAGTGACGAGCAGGCTGATCAAGGCGCGGCCTCCTCGGCTTGCCTTTTTGCTGCAGCAAGCCCGACCGCCTTCTCGGCCTCCGCCTTCTCCCGACGGGCGGCCTCCTCCTCGTCATGCTTCTCCTGTGCATTCCGCTCTGTTGCCTCCCGGAGGGCAGCTGCAGGGTCAACCCGCCGACTGTTGGCGGACGTCTCCGCCGACCCCATGACGGAGGCGGCGGCGACCCTCTCCAAGGTGAGGGGAGCCCTGATGAGAAAAAAGGACATGAGAAGACTCGGGCAAGATGGACCAGAAGAAAACAAGACAGAATAAAAAAGATACTTACGCGGAGACCAGCGGTGGTTTCTTCACCTCCTTGCGGAAGCGGTTAGCCTTCACGACCGCTTCTTCGCGCTGAGTCGTGGGCGGTAGCTCCTGAATTTCTTGGCTCGGCAGCTTGGCTGACTCGGCCCGCCCGGCGCTTCTTGGCGCGCCTTGACCCCAAGGCGGCGGAGGAGTCGCGCTGGATGGCCGGCTCTCTGACGGCGGGGGCGACTTCCTTCTCGGCGTCATCATCGGGCCGATCTGCAAAAGTGGCCGAGGGCCTGAAGTCGTCGGCCCCTCCCCCTCCCTCGGCGTCGGCCTCCATCGCCGCCACACCCAAGTCAGGGTCGTCGGCGTCGCTCTCCGCCCGGTCGGGGACGAATTCATGAGCAGGCCCCGCGGCGCCAGTCGAGGGCGGCATAAGAGGATTCTGAGTCAGAAAATACCAAGGAAAGTAAGAGCCGGATCCGGCTAAGGAAGGAAACAGAGAAGCAAGAGACGACTTACCAACGGCGGAGGATTGGCGCGCGAGTATGGCTCCTTGCCGAAATGCCACTCCTCTGTGAGGTCGCAGTTCGCCAAGAAGTTCACCGTGTCCACCACCTCCGGGTGGGGCATGTCCTAGGAGCACAGCCGGCTGGGGTCCCGGCGGCCGCTCATCTGGCAGATCAGATGAGGTCGGCCTTGAAGAGGGAGAACTCGGCGCGCCACGAAGGCGGCCAGACAAGTCTCACCCCAGTCGGGCCCTCCGATCAGATCATTACTGCTGGAGTCACATGCTGACGGCGGCGTTGTTCGGGAGTCAGCGTCCCGGGCCTATGGGACCAGCTAGTGGGTCGGCCCTTGATTCGCCGCCCATGTAGGGCGGCAAGCAGTTGACCCAGTCGCCTTCGGGCGGCGTTCTTGACGTAGAAATATGAACGCTGCCACATCTTCACCGACTTGATGAGGGGATGGCAGGAAAGGGTTCTCGCACCGCCTCCTCTGATGGCGAACGTGCGCGACAGAGCCGCACGCGAGCGACGTGGGTCCTAAGCTTCACTGGGAAGAATTCCCCACAGCTCGATGGTGGGGAGAACTCGAGAAAACCTTCGCATAAGGATGCGGCGCCAGCAGCACCACCGTGTTGGGGGTGAGGTGGTGCGGCCGGAGCCGAAGAACTCCAAAACGCTACGGAAGAAGCCGCCGGCAGCCCCAGCCCGCACATGAGGTGCGAGCGGAAAATCACCCGCTCGCCCTCCTCCGGCGCCGGCGTGATTTCGCCCTCCGGCACGGCGCGGGCCCGCACGAGGTGGCTGCCAGGGATGCGGCGCGTTTGACGAAGGAATTCGATTATGTCATCGTCGATGATGGAGCCGTCCCACTCGCCGGAGCGTGCGGTGCGAGGCGCGGCGGCGGATGAGGAGCTCATCTCCACGGCGAGGAAGAAACGAGGCTCGGCGCGGTGGAGCGAGGAAGAAGACGGGGCAGGGAGCGGGGATGAGAGATAGTGCGTGCGTCGCCGCCCCCTCCCTCCCCCCGCCTACTTATAGGTGCCTAGGCTGTGAAGCCGAGGGGGCGGGTGTGGGATTAACTGCACCCACGTCCCCAGCCCCCACGATTTAACCCACGACGTTACTGCGCGCAGTAACGGCGTGGGGAGCCCAACCGCCCGCACGACCGCAGCGGATCCGCTGCGCGCCGGGGCAAGGTAGTGGCGGGCCCCGCCTGACGGGCCTGTCTTGTCACGCGCGTGGGCTGGCAGACTGGCCCTGCCGCGTGGCGTCACGTGGCGGGCCCGCGACGGGAGGCTGCCGGGAAGCTTATCTGGCACGCCGCCTGGATCCTGCTGCGACCTTCGAAACCTTTGAAGAGCAGGACGGCGGGCCGAGTCCAGATTCTTCCATCAAAGGGGTGAAGCTGTCGAGGCTACTCGACGGGCTGCCCTCGGCGCCTCCCCAGCTTCGGGGACTACTGTTGGAGTAATGGGCCACGGGTAGGCAGACCCGAGCCCCTGAACCTTTCAAAACATCGGGGCGGACCGCGCCCCTCAAGACCCCAAGACAAAGATCCGCCTTCAGAGAGTCGGCAACAGAGTCGCCGACTACCCCTCTGGGCCGAGTCCCAGAGGCGGCCTCAAGACAAGCCGACTTTGAGACGGGCGACCTCGGGACAAGCCGACTCCAAGCCAGCGACCTCCAAAGAAGGCCGGCTACAGGGAGACGGACCGCGACCCCAACCACCTCCTATTTTGAGCGACTACGAGCGGGATGGGGTAAGGCCGCCTCGCGGCCCATCCCTACCCTGCTCATAAAGGGCAGGTATGGCTACAGAGCGCCGTATCGACGGAGATCTCCGTCCGGCATAGCACTGTTGCCACGCCGGCCCTGACATCAACACCGTGGGCAGATTCTTGTACCCACGATGGCCTGTCTGTACGACTCGAAGAAGGCGGGACCTGCCCGTCGGCAGGAGTACCGAAGACGGCGAGAGCGCCCCGAAGATGGACCCGTTGGAGTCGGCCTCCAGGAATCGGCCGGCCCCTCCCGCGGGCTGCACGCGCCATTAACCAGACGAGACGGGGAATGGCAATAGTGATCGCCCGCGGGCGGCATCGCTGTTGCCATGACCCCATGACCAAGCTTCGCATCATTAGGAGCACGGCTACTGATGTCTGCAAGCAAGACTGCCCAAGGGCGGACAAGGGCTGTCGGCCCCATGTCGGACCGTCGACGGGACCCACTAGTCGGCGGGCCCTAGAAGTCGGCAGAGAAGACGGTGACTTAGAGACTGACGGCTTGGGCCCGCACCCGGCCGGATTACCGTTGTACCCCCGGGGGTAGGCCTATATAAACCCCCCGGGGCACCCATGCAAAGGGTTGGAAGCTAGTAGTTTTAGACACACACATAGAGGGAGAGAAGAGCAAGCCGTGCCCTTCTCCTTCCTCGCCCCGAACAACTCAAGGAGCATCTTGTACTCACTTTGCCTTAGTGACCATGCGGAGACCCCAGAGCAGCAGAGGGTGTTATCTCCTCGAGAGCCCTGAAGCTGGGTAAGATTCGCCGGCGTGCATGTCTTCGCCTCATCCCGTTTCCAGGCACCGGCGACGTTCTACTCGCCCCCTCCATGATAAGCCATCCTTTGGCATATGTCGCACCCAACCCCCGACAGGTGGGTTGTGCCCTCCTCGAACATCGGTTGGAGCTCTACTTCGGGCGCAAGGAAGCTTATATCCAGAAAAAAATTGTGTTAAAATCTCAGCACAATCGGAGTTACCACTACTAGGGAAAAGCCTAGCAGCTGCGCCGGTTCTAGGTATATCAGTAGCGCGGGGACCGGCGCTACTAATAAGGCGCTACAGCTAAGCCATAGCAGCAGCCCGTGCTACCAAGACCATCGCTATACAAGTGTAGCAAGAGCGTGCTGCGTGGAAGCTCGCTACTGCTAATAGCTCTAGCGCGCTTTGGACGTACGCGCTACTACTATAGTCACGCTGCTGCTAACTTTCCTCCACTCGCTACTGCTAATTTTAGTAGTTTTTGATTTTTCTGCATATTTGTTTTCTATTTGAACAGGCTTTATACAAGAATCTTTAGCACATACAAATGTCATCATCATACACATACAAATGGTCATGAGACCACAAATGTAATCATAGCATATACATACAAATAGTCTCATCATAATCATCATCCAACACAAAGTGGTATCTCGTCATCATCTAAAAAATAGCGATACATGCAAGTCTCGAATACTTGCAAATATATCATCATCCATCTAAACAATGATATGCGCGAGAAGTGCTATCACTATGAGTGATAGTGGAACTATGCAGTACATGAGGCGGCGGTCTTGAGTCCTTTCTCGCGCTCGCCTGAACCTGAAGTAACTAGCTTGTGCTTCTTGTCTGCTTTTGAAGCCGTTATGGATGGCGCCCGAGACCCCCTGCACTTGCGCCTGACACTCATGCCACTCGTCATACACTCCCGGAACCTTCCCTTCATACACCTATATAGCACTTGGCCATCAAGAAACTAGGTACCTGTTAGAGATGCATATTCATCAAGAGGATGTACAATCATATGCAACAAAATATACTAGAGCAACACGAAAAAGAAAGGGTTAGCAACTAGATGCAACATACAGTACGCAAACTAATAAACTAGAGGTACGCAGGTCATCGTACACAAACTAACAAAGTAGCGTTACGCAAGTTCGGCAGGGACCGTGGACATCACAAAGTTTCATCGCTAAAGAAAGTATACAAGTTCAATCGACACATATCATCATCATCGGCATCGTAAATCACTAGAAGTTCCATCCTTCCATATGATCGAGGATGGACCCTAGCTTCTTGAACAACGTGAGGTCTAGACGTTGCATGCCTATGCAAGTTCGGACGTCAGCTCGTGATATAGGGCCGTGGTGGAACATCCCCTTCTCATCGACAACTTCTTTCATGATGATCGTCGCAATGTCCCTTTGGATGCGAAATAAGTCATGAGGGAGTCCTGGACTAGGGGGTGTCCGGATAGCCGAACTATCATCACGGCCGGACTCCAAGACTATGAAGATACAAGATTGAAGATTTCGTCCCGTGTCCGGATGGGACTTTCCTTGGCGTGGAAGGCAAGCTTGGCGATACGGATATGTAGATCTCCTACCATTGTAACCGACTGTGTAACCCTAACCTATCCGGTGTCTATATAAACCGGAGGGTTTTAGTCCAGAGGATCGAACAACAATCATACCATAGGCTAGCTTCTAGGGTTTAGCCTCTACGATCTCGTGGTAGATCTACTCTTGTACTACCCATATCATCAATATTAATCAAGCAGAGTAGGGTATTACCTCCATCAAGAGGGCCCGAACCTGGGTAAAACATCGTGTCCCTTGTCTCCTGTTACCATCGCCTAGACGCACAGTTCGGGACCCCTACCCGAGATCCGCCGGTTTTGACACCGACATTGGTGCTTTCATTGAGATTTCCTCCGTGTCGCCACCGATAGGCCCGATGGCTCCTTCGATCATCAACAACGACGCGTCCAGTGGTGAGACTTTTCTCCCGACAGATCTTCGTGATTCGGGCGGCTTTGCATTGGCGGGCCAATTCGCTTGGCCATCCGGAGCAGATCGAAAGCTACGCCTCGCCATCAGGTCAGATTTGGAAGTTTGAACTATACGGCCGATGTCCGCGGAGACTTGATCTTCGACGGATTCGAGCCACAGCCAGCGTGCCGACTTGTCTCGATGGGTATGATCTAGCTCCGCTACCGAACAGTGCCTCGAGACCGCACCAAAGATCCGGCCCGACCCTTAGTCCGGAGCCGGATTCCCGATCGAGGATGAGTGGTTGGACATCGCCTCGGGGCTACGATCTCACGGCGATTGAGCGAACTCCATCCCTGTCGCTGCGAAGACCTTGACTCCAAGGTGCGGACTCCTCTCGGGACTCCAACCCTCCGCGCCCCCCGCCAATCGAATCCGATTAGGCGCCCGGTCATGGAGTTCACTGCGTGGACATCTTTTCAAGACTCGCCCTTTGGCGACATCCTGAATTCACTAAAGTCTATCTCTTTATCCAGGAGAGCCCTGGCGGACTACGGACAGGAAGGTTGGGATACGCATTTACGAAGAAATTCAACGCCCACCCACCACCCACTTTGTAGCCACTGTTGATGATTTAACCGACATGCTTGACTTCGACTCCGAAGGCATCGACGGTATGGACGACGATGCCGGAGACGACCAAGACCCAGCGCCTACAGGGCACTGGAAGGCCACCTCGTCATACGACAAATACATGGTGGACATCCCAAAAGATGGGAACGACGATGGAACAATGGAGGATGACCCCTCCAAGAAGCAACCAAAGCGCCGACGTCAGCGGCGCCGCTCTAAATCCCGCCACAGCAAAAACGGTGATTCCGGCACGGGAGATAATAACACCCCGGACAGTGCCGAAGACAACCCCCTCCAGCAGGACTCAGCGCAGGAGGAGGGAGAAGCAAGTCCGCCTGACGGTGCGTGAAAAAAGAGAGGTAGAGGGCGATAATTATGCGCCTCCCTCCGAAGATGAGGCAAGCCTCTTATTTATTTACTTAATTTGTCGTGCCCGAGGATCTCGGCCGAACAGGGAGGCGTTTTAAACGCAGGCTTATAGCCACGGCAAGCAGCCTCAAGAAAAGCAGCAATAGCTTAGAGCTGACCAAGACCTGCTAGACGGCTGGATGGATGAAGTCCTTGCAGCCAAGAGTATGAACTCGAACGCCTCCTAAAGCTACCCCAAACGCAGGCCATTGCCTCGATCAGAGGAGGAAGCACCCAAGTCACCGGGCCAGACGACATGGCAGACCGGCCACCCCGTGGCTGCAACAGAGAAGCCTCTCGGCCCTCCGCTCAAGCCACACCCCGACGCCGCTCAAAAAGTACCAAGGCATGGGAAAATGCGCCGGAATTGCGAGATATATTGGAGGATAAGGCAAAACATACAAGATCGATCTACGGATCGCGTGGGCGCCCAACGACTCGGGATGATTACCGTCGCGCCGGATACAGCAAACCCGGCCGGGCCGAACACAGTAGACAAAGCTCATATGAGCTACGTCGTGATATAGCCCAATCTGAGGCGCCGCAAGACACCCACTATGCTTCAGAGATGAAGTAATGGATCATCAAATCCTCGAGGGCTTCAAACCCGTAAACATCGAATCATACGATGGTACCACAGATCCTGCGGTCCGGATCGAGGACTATCTCCTCCATATCCACATGGCCCGCGGTGATGATCTACATGCCATCAAATACCTCCCACTCAAGCTTAAAGGACCAGCTCGGCATTGGCTTAACAGCTTGCCGGAGAATCAATTGGTTGTTTGGAGGATCTGGAAGCCGCATTCCTTGATAACTTCCAGGGCACATATGTGCGACCACCAGACACCGATGACCTTAGCCATATAATTCAGCAGCCAGAAGAATCGGCCAGACAATTCTAGACACGGTTCCTAACAAAGAAAAATCAAATCGCTGACTGTCCGGATGCAGAGGCCCTTGCAGCCTTCAAACATAACATCCGCGACGAGTGGCTTGCCCGGCACCTAGGACAGGAAAAGCCAAATCCATGGCAGCCCTTACAACACTCATGACCCGCTTTTGTGCGGGAGAGGACAATAGCTAGCTCATAGTAACAACTTGACCAAAAACCACGGTAGTTCGGATACCAAGGACAGCAATGGCAGGTCACGCCGCAACAAAAACAAAGCGCCGCATTAACGGCGCATAATGATGAAGATACTGGCAGTCAATGCCGGATTCAGAGGCTCTAAACTGGGTCAGCGGAAGAAGCCATTCAAAAGAAATACTCAGGTCTGGCCCAACTTGGACCGAATACTCGATCGCTTGTGCGGATACATGGCACCCCAAAACTAGCCAATCACACCAACAAGGATTGTTGGGTGTTCAAGCAAGGAGCAAGTTAAGTGTCGAACTCAATGACAAGGTGCTGCATAGCGATGACGAGGAAGAGCCCTGGCCGTCACGAACAATAGAGGATGAAGGGCTTTCCCACACAAGTGCGGACGGTGAACATGATATACGCAACCCACATACCCAAAAGGGAGCAGAAGCATGCACTAAAGGACATATATGTGATGGAGCCAGTCGCCCCAAAGTTCAACCCATGGTCTTCCTGCCCGATCACCTTCGATCGAAGGGACCACCCCACTAGCATTCGTCATGGCGGTTTCGCCGCATTGGTTCTTGACCCAATTATTGACGGATTTTACCTCACCGTAGTCCTCGATGGACGGCGGTAGCAGCCTGAACCCGCTTTATCGTGATACAAGGCGCAAAATGGGCATAGACCCCTCAAGGAGTAAACCTACAAAGACGACCTTTAAAGGCGTCATACCGGGTGTAGAGGCCAATTGTACGGGCTCAGTTGCACTCGAAGTGGTCTTCGGATCCCCGGATAACTTCCGAAGCGAAGAGTTGACCTTCGACATAGTCTCGTTCCGCAGCGGCTAACATGCACTGCTCGGACGAACCGCATTTACAAAGTTCAATGCGGTGCCGCACTACGCATACCTCAAGCTCAAGATGCCAGGCCCTCGAGGAGTAATCACGGTCAATGGAAACACTGAACGCTCTCTCCGAACAGAGGAGCACACGGCGGCCCTCGCGGCGGAGGTGCAAAGCAGCTTCTCACAGCAATTCTCGAGTCCAGCCATTAAACGTCCAGGACAACATCCGCGCCGGAGTAACCTACAACAAGACCACCTGGCATGACCCAAGCACGCGTAGCAATCCGGCCCCAACCCCAGCCCTCGCGAAATTGCGAAGCAAGTACTACGCGTACATAACTATGCTCTGGAGATACCATGGGCATCAGGGGAGAACACGACCACGCATGCCCGAATCACGGCTCGACCGCACTGGGGGCCCCGATTGTGTCATTCTTTTCTTTTCTCTTTTTTTCTTACTTTCAGGACTCCGTTTTCGAAGTCCTGTCTGCACTAGAATTGCCGAACTAAAGATGCAACAGCCAGGAAGCTGAAGTTACGTCAGTGTTCGGTGGTCTCTACTACGAGCATTATACCTGTTTTACATACCATCTCGCAGCTTACCCTGGAGGGGGACATGTTAAATAGTCCCATCCCTTGCTTATCGCACAATTTGTATCGCTACTGCTTTTATTTGCAGTTTTCTTTTTAATAACCAATACATAGCTCTTGCCTATTATTGCTTCTTTTTATCTATATATATGTTCATTTCATGACATGTCGCACCCGTACACTTTGGTATGGCCAATACACCAAGGGCTTAAGTACCCCAAAATTATGGTGTGATAAGTCCGAACACTTTCACAAGTGCGTCACCCCGAACTTATAGCATTATATGAATCGGCTCCGAATCATGTCTTGGGTCAATAGTTGGGTTTGCCCGGCTCCCGTGTTTTGGTACCTTACGTCCCGTTATATCGGCTAAGGTAGCACCGGGAGAACCACTGCGATTGTGCCCCAGTTGAGCTGGGTTGAGCACCTTAGTGGAGAAAGCTAAAACTGACCGTCATGATAGGGCGAGAGCCGGTCGTTGTTCGAGAGGTTTTTTCGGGTCCCTAAAGACTTATGCCGCTTAGGGCGAGGAACCGGAATTGTCCGGCCAAGGCGTGGATAGCGCCCCGAACTCGGTCTTCCGAACACTAGGGGCTTCGCTGAAATTTAAAATTATAGAATTCTATGGCTAAGTGAGAGTGTTCAAGCATTATAAGTTCGGTTGCCTTGTTCTTTGCGTTGAGCGCCTCCCTAGATGGACCCAAGAATGGCAACAAGAGTGCCCAAGTTTATCCCGAACACCCCAGCACTCGTGGCATGGGGGCTGAAGCCAACGACTTGCCATCTCTCAAATTTGATAAACGGCCGCATGAAGGTAATATTTTAAATTAACAAGCGTTGCTTAGCGATATGAACATGTTTTCAGCGTGCAGGATAACAAATGCGAGTCTATTCAAAATTACATCTTTGGAGCACTCATCCGCTTATTCGTGGGCACCTTCAAGAGGCCCTCATAGTACATTTCGGGCGTGCGATGCTCCTTGCCCTTCGGTGGCCCGTCCGTCACAAGCTTCTCCGCATCCAGCTTGCCCCAGTGCACTTTAGCATGGGCAAGGGCCCGACGGGCACCTTCAATACAGACGGAGCGCTTGATGACTTCAATCCGCGGGCAGGCGTCCACCAGCCGCTCCACTAAGCCGAAGTAACTCCCAGGCGTGGCTTCCAATAGCCACAGCCAAACTATAAGGCCCTTCATGGCCTGTTCGGCGACCTTGTGGAGCTCGACCAGCTTCAATTGGTCGTCAGGGCACCGGACGCTCGGCCTCAAAGATACCGAGACCAGAACACCTTCTCCGTCCGAGCTCCTCCTCCTGGCGCGGTAGAACGCGGCAAAGATCCGATACACTACGAGGCAGATCTGTGGAATGCTCTGGAGAGCTCCGAATCCGGGTAAGTAATAGGTAATTCACTTTCACATTCTTGCTCTGCATAAAGAATGCCTTACCCGCCGCGATCTTCTTTATTGCCTCAATCTCCTGGAGGGCTTTTTGGGCCTCGGCCTTAGCAGCTTTGGCACTCTCAAGAGCCGAAGCAAGCTCGGACTCTCGAGTCTTCGAGTCACGCTCCAAAGCCTCGTGTCTTTCCACAAGAGCCTGGAGCTCTTGCCGTACCTCTGCCAGCTGCGCCTCCCCCTTCTCTCGCTCGGTGCGCTCCGCGGCCGCTTTGTTTTCGGCCATGGACACTGCTTCCTTCAGGGTCGCCACCTTGTTCGTGGCCCCTGCGGTACCCATGTTATTCCTGTTATTTTTTGCAACCGAAACCTTTCTATAAGGAACTTCTTTAATAAGGTATTACTTACCTTCCTTGTCCTCGAGCTGCTTCTTGGCAAGGCAGAGCTCGTTCTCGGACCGCTCGAGGCTCTACTTCAATGCATTGACCTCCGCAATCAGTGCGGCAGAGGTCAGCAGCGCAGCCTGCACTCCCATATTGACACACATATGTTAGACTCCTGCGTATATCTTTTTAGATCCTTAGTAAGGCTTTTCTTTCCGAACACCGAACTAAGCATCAGGGGCTACTGTCTATGCGGTAATATTTTTACATATTCTAAACTTACCTCAAAGCCTGTTAGAAGGCTAGTACAGGCTTCGGTCAGCCCGCTCTTGTCGGACTGAACTGTCCAGATCACCGCACTCATAATAGTGCGGTGCTCCTCCTCGATGGAGGCGCTGTTAAGCGCCTCCAGTAAGTTATCTGGTGCCTCCGGTTGGACGGAGGACACCGGCGTCTTACCCTTCTTACGAAGGGGCCGCTTGCCGGACTTCAGAGCCGCTGAAGGTTCCGTTATGTAGTCCGGACAAGGGTCGGGCTTAGAGCCCCTGGGGGTCTCGCCCCCCACGCGCCTGGAGTCCGGGAGGTCGCCTTGCGGCGCCTCCTGCGCCACCTCCTCTTGACCAGGCCCCCTTGGGGCCCCACATCAGCATCGTCCGCAGCGTGAGGTGAGGAGGCGGCCGAAAGTGAAGTACTCTCCATTTCCGATGAACCCAGGGACCCGCTCGACGAAGCGGCGAACTCGCCCTTGGGAGGGCTGCATAATTGTTCGGCATTAGAGAACACTATGCAATAAAAAAGCCATGGGTATCCGGACACTTATGATCTCGCCAGGGGTTTGGCCCTTGTCGGCCAATCCTCCTCGTCGTTGTCGACGTTGGTGGAGAAGTCCGGAGGAAGGGTTCTTCCCTTCTTGGACCCTCCGGCCTCCCTAGTTGGGGCGGCCTTCCTTTTCTGCTCCTCTTCACTGGGAGAGGCTTCTTTCCTCCTCCTTGTTCTCGTGGAGAAGATTCTCGCTTCTGACAAGACTAAAGCGCCGGGAGCTCCTTGAGTTCCGTTGCCTCCTTCTTGGCCTTCTTCTCCGGCACCACATGAGGCCGAGCCAGCAGCCTGCCAATCGGGCGTCTGCTGGGTCTTCGGTAACAAAGGAGCCGGACAGTTAACCTGTCCGGACATCTTCAGCCAGTCCTGTTAAAGGTTAGGGAGTTTTAGATCCCGCATAGAGTCAAACTATGAAAAAAGAGTCCCATAAAGGGTAAAATAACTCACCTTGCTGGCTTGACGCTGCGAGTTGAATCCGTGATCTTCGGTAGCGGATGTGGGAGCCTCGGCGCCCTTGAACAGCACCTTCCAGGCATCTTCATACGTAGTGTCGAAGAGCCTTTTCAGAGTTGGGTGTTGTGCCGAATCGAACTCCCACAATTTGAAGGCCCGTTGTTGGCATGGGAGAATCCGGCGGATGAGCATCACCTGGATTACATTGACAAGCATGAGATTCTTTACCCAGGTTCTCGGGTAGGGGGTCCCGAACTGTGCGTCTAGGCGGATGGTAACAGGAGACAAGGGACACGATGTTTTTACCCAGGTTCGGGCCCTCTCGATGGAGGTAATACCCTACTCCTGCTTGATTAATATTGATGATATGGGTAGTACAAGAGTAGATCTACCACGAAATCAAGGAGGCTAAACCCTAGAAGCTAGCCTATGGTATGATTGTTGTTCGTCCTACGGACTAAAACCCTCCGGTTTATATAGACACCGGATAGGTTAGGGTTACACAGAGTCGTTACAATGGTAGGAGATCTACATATCCGTATCGCCAAGCTTGCCCTCCACGCCAAGGAAAGTCCCATCCGGACACGGGACGAAGTCTTCAATCTTGTATCTTCATAGTCTTGGAGTCCGGCCGTGATGATAGTTCGGCTATCCGGACACCCCCTAGTCCAGGACTCCCTTAGTAGCCCCTGAACCAGGCTTCAATGACGATGAGTCCGGCGGCATATTGTCTTCGGCATTGCAAGGCGGGTTCCTCCTCCGAATACTTCATAGAAGGTTTTGAACACAAGGATAGTGTCCGGCTCTGCAAAATAAGTTCCATTTACCACCGTAGAGAGAATAATTTCTGCACAGATCTGTTGACGTATTCCGCGGCGTGACATCACACCACGACCAGGTCTTTATACGAATTGTTTTTTACTGTTCCACCTCAGCGCGTTTAGCGAGGCGGTTTCCTTGGCACGTCTTTGTTGGGTAACGTAGCAGAAATTCAAAATTTTCCTACGTGTCACCAAGATCTATCTAAGGAGAAACCAGCAACAAGGGGAAGGAGAGTGCATCTACATACCCTTTTAGATTGCTAAGCGGAAGCGTTCAAGAGAACGGGGTTGAAGGAGTCGTACTCGTCGTGATCCAAATCACCGGAGATCCTAGTGCTGAACGGACGACACCTCCGCGTTCCACACACGTACAGCCCGGTGACGTCTCCCATGCCTTGATCAAGCAAGGAGAGAGGGAGAGGTTGAGGAAGACTCCATCCAGCAGCAGCACAACGGCGTGGTGGTGATGGAGGAGCGTGGCAATCCTGCAGGGCTTCGCCAAGCACCGCGGGAGAGGAGGAGTACTTGGTAGAGAGGGAGGGCTGCGCCAGAACTTGGGGTGCGGATGCCCTCCCACCCATCCACTATTTATAGGTGGGGGGAGAGGGGGCCGGCCCCCTAGATCTCATCTAGGGTTGGGGGCGGCGGCCAAGGGGGGAGGAGTGCCTCCCAAGTCAAGTGGAGGCCCTCCCCCTTAGTGTTTCCCCTCTCCCATGCGCATGGGCCTTGGGGGGGCTGGTGCCCCTGGCCCATTAAGGCCAGGGCGCCCCCCTACAGCCTATGCTACTGTATTGGACGTGGTGGAACAATTTCCGGACCTCCAGACCCCTTCGGAATCCTCCGGAACCTTCTGGAAGCTTCCCGGTACAATACCGAAAAAATCGAACTTTTCCCGGAACCCGAACAACAACTTTCCATATATAAATCTTTACCTCCGGACCATTCCGGAACTCCTTGTGACGTCCGGGATCTCATCCGGGACTCCGAACAACATTCGGTAACCACATACAAACTTCCTTTACAACCCTAGCAACATCGAACCTTAAGTGTGTAGACCCTACGGGTTCGGGAACCATGCAGACATGACCGAGACGTTCTCCAGTCAATAACCAACAGCGGGATCTGGATACCCATGTTGGCTCCCACATGTTCCACGATGATCTCATCGGATGAACCACAATTTCAAGGACTCAATCGATCCCGTATACAATTCCCTTTGTCTAGCGGTATTGTACTTGCCCGAGATTCGATCGTCGGTATGCCGAAACCTTGTTCAATCTCGTTACCGGCAAGTCTCTTTACTCGTTCCGTAACACATTATCCCGTGATCAACCCCTTGGTCACATTGTGCACATTATGATGATGTCCTACCGAGTGGGCCCAGAGATACCTCTCCGTTTACACGGAGTGACAAATCCATGTCTCGATTCGTGCCAACCCATCAGACTCTTTCGGAGATACCTGTAGTGCACCTTTATAGCCACCCAGTTACGTTGTGACGTTTGGTACACCCAAAGCATTCCTACGGTATCCGGGAGTTGCTCAATCTCATGGTCTAAGGAAAAGATACTTGACATTAGAAAGCTTTAGCATACGAACTACACGATCTTTGTGCTAGGCTTAGGATTGGGTCTTGTCCATCACATCATTACGCTAATGATGTGATCCGTTATCAACGACATCCAATGTCCATGGTCAGGAAACTGTAACCATCTATTGATCAACGAGCTAGTCTACTAGAGGCTTACCAGGGACATGGTGTTGTCTATGTACCCACACATGTATCTGAGTTTCCTATCAATACAATTATAGCATGGATAATAAATGATTATCATGAACAAGGAAATATAATAATAACTAATTTATTATTGCCTCTAGGGCATATTTCCAACAGTCTCCCACTTGCACTAGAGTCAATAATCTAGTTCACATCGCTATGTGATTAACACTCACAGGTCACATCGCCATGTGACCAACATCCAAAGAGCTTACTAGAATCAACAATCTAGTTCACATCACTATGTGATTAACACTCAATGAGTTCTGGGTTTGATCATGTTTATGCTTGTGAGAGAGGTTGTAGTCAACGGGTCTGCAATATTCAGATCCCTATGTATTTCGCAAAACTTGATGTCATATCGTAGATGCTGCTACCACGTTCCTCTTGGAGCTATTCCAAATTTTTGCTCCATTATACGTATCCGGTATCTCTACTCAGAGCTATCCGGATAGGTGTTAAAGCTTGCATCGACGCAACTCTTTACGTCGAACTCTTTATCACCTCCGTAACCGAGAAACATATCATTATTCCTCTAAGGATAATTTTGACCGCTATTTGGTGATCCACTCCTTGATCACCTTTGTAACCTTTTGCCAGATATGTAGCAAGGCACACATCAGGTGCGGTACACAGCATAGCATACTGTAGAGCCTACGTCTAAGGCATAGGGGATGACCTTCGTCCTTTCTCTCTTTTCTGCCGAGGTCGAGCTTTAACTCTTAACTTCATACCTTACAACTCAGGCAAGAACTCCTTCTTTGTTGATCCATCTTGAACACCTTCAAGATTATGTCAAGGTATGTGCTCATTTGAAAGTATTATTAAACATTTTGATCTACCTTATAGATCTTGATGCTTATTGTTCAAGTAGCCTAATCCAGGTTTTCCATTGAAAAACACTTTTCAAACAACCCCATATGCTTTCCAGAAATTCTACATCATTTCTGATCAACAATATGTCAACAACATATACTCATCAGAAATTCTATAGTGCTCCCACTCACTTCTTTGGAAATACAAGTTTCTCATAAACTTTGTATAAACCCAAAATCTTTGATCATCTCATCAAAGCGCACATTCCAACTCCAAGATGCTTACTCCGGTCCTTAGAAGGATCATTGGAGCCAACATACCTTTTAGCATCCTTAGGATCGACAAAAACTTTCTGATTGTATCACATACAACCTTTCCTTACGAAGACTGGTAAGGAAACTCGTTTTGACATCCATCTGCCAGATTTCATAAATCAGCTAATGCTAACATGATTCCGACGGACTAAAGCATCGCTACGGATGAGAAAATCTCATCGTAGTCAACTCCTTGAACTTGTGAAAAACTCTTCGCCAAAAGTCGAGCTTCATAGACGGTGACATTACCGTCCATGTCAGTCTTCTTCTTAAAGATCCATTTATCTCAATGGCTTGCCAATCATCGGGCAAGTCCACCAAAGTCCATGCTTTGTTCTGATACATGGATCCTATCTCGGATTTCATGGCTTCTAACCATTTGTCGGAATATGAGCCCACCATCGCTTCCCCATAGCTCATAGGTTCATTGTTGTCTAGCAACATGACCTTCAAGACAGGATTACTGTACCATTCTGAAGTAGTACGCATCCTTGTCCCCCTACGAGGTACGGTAGTGACTTGATCCAAAACTTCATGATCACTATCATAAGCTTCTACTTCAATTGGTGTAGGTTCCACATGAACAACTTCCTGTGCCCTGCTACACACTTGTTGAAGTGACGGTTCAATAACCTCATCAAGTCTCCACCATCCTCCCACTCAATTCTTTCGAGAGAAACTTTTCCTCGAGAAAGGACTCGTTTCTAGAAACAATCACTTTTGCTTCCGGATCTGAATTAGGAGGTATACCCAACCATTTTGGGTATCCCATGAAGATGCATTTATCCGTTTTGGGTTCGAGCTTATCACGATGAAACTTTTTCACATAAGCGTCGCAGCCCCAAACTTTCAAGAAACGACAGCTTAGGTTTCTCTAAACCATAGTTCTCACGGTGTCATCTCAACGGAATTACGTGGTGCCCTATTAAAGTGAGTGCGGTTGTCTCTAATGCCTAACCCATGAACGATAGTGGTAATTCGATAAGAGACATCATGGTACGTACCATATCCAATAGGGTGCAACTATGATGTTCGGACACACCATCACACTATGGTGTTCCAGGCGGTATTAATTGTGAAACAATGTCCACAATGTCTTAATTGCGTGCCAAAGCTCATAACTCAGATACTCATCTCTATGATCATATCATAGACATTTTATCCTCTTATCAAGATGATCTTCAACTTCACTCTGAAATTACTTGAACCATTCAATAATTCAGACTTGTGTTTCATCAAGTAAATACACTCAAGATATCTACTCAAATCATCCATGAAGTAAGAACATAACGATATTCACTGCATGCCTCAGCACTCATTGGACTGCACACATCAAAATGTGTTACTTCCAACAAGTTGCTATCTTGTTCCATCTTACTAAAACCGAGGCTTTTCAGTCATTTTGCCCATGTGGTATGATTTGCATATCTCAAGTGATTCAAAATCAAGTGAGTCCAAACGATCCATCTGCATGGAGTTTCTTCATGCGTATACACCAATAGACATGGTTCGCATGTCTCAAACTTTTCAAAACGAGTGAGTCCAAAGATCCATCAACATGGAGCTTCTTCATGCATTTTATACCAATATGACTTACATGGCAGTGCCACAAGTAAGTGGTACCATCATTACTATCTTATATCTTTTGGCATGAAAATGTGTATTACTGTGACCGAGATTCAATAAACCATTCCTTTAGGTGCAAGACCATTGAAGGTATTATTCAAATAAATAGAGTAACCATTATTCTCCTTAAATGAATAACCGTATTGCGATAGACATAATCCAATCATGTCTATGCTCAACGCAACCACCAAATGACAATTATTCTGGTTTAATACTAATCTTGATGGTAGAGGGAGCGTGCGATGTTTGATCACATCAAACTTGGAAACACTTCCAACACATATCGTCAGCTCACCTTTAGCTAGTCTCTGTTTATTCCGTAGCCTTTTATTTCGAGTTACTAACACTTAGCAACCGAAACGGTATCTAATACACTGGTGCTACTAGGAGTACTAGTAAAGTACACAATAACTTAATGTATATCCAATATACTTCTATCGACATTGCCAGCCTTCTCATCTACCAAGTATCTAGGGTAATTCTGCTCCAGTGGCTGTTCCCCTTATTATAGAAGCACTTAGTCTCGGGTTTGGGTTCAACCTTGGGTTTCTTCATTAGAGCAGCAGCCGATTTCTTTGTTTCATGAAGTATCCCTTCTTGCCCTTGCCCTTCTTGAAACTAGTGGTTTCACCAACCATCAACAATTGATGCTCCTTCTTGATTCCTACTTTCGCGGTGTCAAACATTGCGAATATCTCAAGGATCATCATATCTATCCCTGATTTGTTATAGTTCATCACGAAGCTCTAGCAGCTTGGTGGCAATGACTTTGGAGAAACATCACTATCTCATCTGGAAGATCAACTCCCACTCGATTCAAGTGATTGTTGCGCTCAGACAATTTGAGCACAAGCTCAACGATTGAGCTTTTCTCCCATAGTTTGCAGGCTAAGAAAATCGTCGGAGGTCTTATACCTCTTGACGTGGGCACGAGCCTGAAATCCCAATTTCAGCCCTCGAAACATTTCATATGTTCCGCGACGTTTCGAAAACGTCTTTGGTGCCTCAACTCTAAACCGTTTAACTGAACTATCACGTAGTTATCAAAACGTGTATGTCTGATGTTTGCAACATCCACAGACGACATTTGGGGTTCAACACACTGAGCGGTGCATTAAGGACATAAGCTTTCTTTTGTCCGCATAATCGCTACTGTCAACTTTCAACTATATTTTCTCTAGGAACATATCTAAACAGTGGAACTAAAGCGCGAGATTACGACATAATTTGCAAAGATCTTTTGACTATGTTCAGGATAATTAAGTTCATCACATGAACTCCCACTCAGATAGACATCCCTCTAGTCATCTAAGTGATTACATGATCCGAGTCAACTAGGCCGTGTCCGATCATCACGTGAGACGGACTAGTCATCATCGGTGAACATCTTCATGTTGATCGTATCCTCCATACGACTCATGCTCGACCTTTCGGTCTCTTGTGTTCCGAGGCCATGTCTGTACATGCTAGGCTCGTCAAGTTAACCTAAGTGGTTCGCGTGTGTAAATCTGGCTTACACCCGTTGTATGTGAACGTAAGAATCTACCACACCCGATCATCACGTGGTGCTTCGAAACGACGAACTTTCGCAACGGTGCACAGTTAGGGGGAACACTTTCTTGAAATTTTAATGAGGGGTCATCTTATTTACTACCGTCGTTATAAGCAAATAAGATGTATAAACATGACAAACATCACATGCAATCAAATAGTGACATGATATGGCCAATATCATATTGCTCATTTTGATCTCCATCTTTGGGGCTCCACGATCATCATCGTCACCGGCATGACACCATGATCTCCATCATCGTGTCTCCATGAAGTTGTCTTGCCAACTTATTACTTCTACTACTATGGCTACCGGTTAGCAATAAAGTAAAGTAATTACATGGCGTTGTTCAATGACACGCAGGTCATACAATAAATAAAGACAACTCCTATGGCTCCTGCCGGTTGTCATACTCATCGACATGCAAGTCGTGATTCCTATTACAAGAACATGATCAATCTCATACATCAAATATCATTCATCACATTATTTTTGGCCATATCACATCACATAGCATACCCTGCAAAAACAAGTTAGACGTCCTCTAATTGTTGTTTGCATGTTTTATGTGGCTGCTATGGGTTTCTAGCAAGAACATTTCTTACCTACGCAAAACCACAACGTGATATGTCAATTGCTATTTACCCTTCATAAGGACCCTTTTCATCGAATCCGATCCGACTAAAGTGGGAGAGACTGGCACCCTCCAGCCACCTTATGCAACAAGTGCATGTCAGTCGGTGGAACCTGTCTCACGTATGTGTACGTGTAAGGTCGGTTTGGGCCGCTTCATCCCACAATGCCGCCGAATCAAGATTGGACTAGTAACAGTAAGCATATTGAACAAAATCAACGCCCACAACTACTTTGTGTTCTACTCGTCCAAAGAATCTACGCAATAGACCTAGCTCTGATAACACTGTTGGGTAACGTAGCAGAAATTCAAAATTTTCCTACGTGTCACCAAGATCTATCTAAGGATAAACCAGCAACGAGGGGAAGGAGAGTGCATCTACATACCCTTGTAGATCGCTAAGCGGAAGCGTTCAAGAGAACGGGGTCGAAGGAGTCGTACTCGTCGTGATCCAAATCACCGGAGATCCTAGTGTCGAGCAGACGGCACCTCCGCGTTCAACACACGTACAGCCCGGTGACGTCTCCCATGCCTTGATCCAACAAGGAGAGAGGGAGAGGTTGAGGAAGACTCCATCCAGCAGCAGCACAATGGCGTGGTGGTGATGGAGGAGCGTGGCAATCCTGCAGGGCTTCGCCAAGCACCGCGGGAGAGGAGGAGTACTTGGTAGAGGGGGAGGGCTGCGCCAGAACTTGGGGTGCGGCTGCCCTCCCACCCATCCACTATTTATAGGTGGGGGGAGAGGGGGCCGGCCCCCCTAGATCTCATCTAGGGTTGGGGGCAGCGGCCAAGAGGGGAGGAGTGCCTCCCAAGTCAAGTGGAGGCCCTCCCCCTTAGGGTTTCCCCTCTCCCATGCGCCCCTCTCCCATGCGCATGGGCCTTGGGGGGGCTGGTGCCCCTGGCCCATTAAGGCCAGGGCGCCCCCCTACAGCCCATGCTGCTGTATTGGACGTGGTGGAACAATTTCCGGACCTCCGGACCCCTCCGGAATCCTCCGGAACCTTCTGGAAGCTTCCCGGTACAATACCGAAAAAACCGAACTTTTCCCGGAACCCGAACAACAACTTTCAATATATAAATCTTTACCTCCGGACCATTCCGAAACTCCTCGTGACGTCCGAGATCTCATCCGGGACTCCGAACAACATTCAGTAACCACATAAAAACTTCCTTTATAACCCTAGCGTCATCGAACCTTAAGTGTGTAGACCCTACGAGTTCGGGAACCATGCAGACATGACCGAGACGTTCTCCGGTCAATAACCCACAGCGGGATCTGGATACCCATGTTGGCTCCCACATGTTCCACGATGATCTCATTGGATGAACCACGATGTCAAGGACTCAATCGATCCCGTATACAATTCCCTTTGTCTAGCGGTATTGTTCTTGCCCGAGATTCGATCGTCGGTATGCCGATACCTTGTTGAATCTCGTTATCGCAAGTCTCTTTACTCGTTACGTAACACATCATCCGTGATCAACCCCTTGGTCACATTGTGCACATTATGATGATGTCCTACCGAGTGGGCCCAGAGATACCTCTCCGTTTACACGGAGTGACAAGTCGATCTCGATTCGTGCCAACCCAACAGACACTTTCGGAGATACCTGTAGTGCACCTTTATAGCCACCCAGTTACGTTGTGACGTTTGGTACACCCAAAGCATTCCTGCGGTATCCGGGAGTTGCACAATCTCATGGTCTAAGGAAAAGATACTTGACATTAGAAAAGCTTTAGCATACGAACTACACGATCTTTGTGCTAGGCTTAGGATTGGGTCTTGTCCATCACATCATTCTGCTAATGATGTGATCCCGTTATCAACGACATCCAATGTCCATGGTCAGGAAACTGTAACCATCTATTGATCGATGAGCTAGTCCACTAGAGGCATACCAGGGACATGGTGTTGTTTATGTACCCACACATGTATCTGAGTTTCCTATCAATACAATTATAGCATGGATAATAAATGATTATCATGAACAAGGAAATATAATAATAACTAATTTATTATTGCCTCTAGGGCATATTTCCAACAGTCTTATCAAAGCATAGATCATGCCCCCTTATTCCGGGATTTCCATCAATACGGACGTGGGTAACCCAACCATGCCCGTCGGCACGCCTCCTCTATCAAAGGCGAGTCCTAGTCGACCACGGGGTGGGCTCTTGGTATTCGACCTCTTTATAATGAGACCAAGGCCCTCTTCTTTTTACACCCTCCATCGAGTTTGCCTCGCGCTTCAAGTTCTAACACCCAAAGCTTCAGATTCAGGCGCTTCGGACCTTCGAAGATGTCCGGCTCCGACCAGCACGGCCAATGGATGTCTTCCTCCGTCACGGAAGAAGATGTGCTAAAACTGCGAGACGCCAGGTATCTAACCGGCGAGATCTCACATAGGCTGCCTCCTCTAGGGCAGGTCATTCCCACTCCCGAGCCCGGCGAGAACGTGGTGTTCGTGCCTCACTTCCTTCGGGTTTAGGCTTCCGACGGATCCCTTTGTCTTGAGGGCTCATGTTTTATTATGGGCTGGATTTCCATGACTTGAACTGAGTCCATCCTCCATATCTCGTCATTCATTGTCGTATGTGAGGCCTTCCTCCATATTACCCCTCACTTTGGATTGTGGCTCAAGACCTTCAAGGTGGAGCCAAAGATGATCAAGGGACAACAAGCAGAGTGCGGAGGGGCGGTTATAAGAAAATGTGCTGATGCTCCGTGGCCCGAGGGCTCTTTTCAAGAGGAGCTTGGTTTGTGGCAATGGGAGTGGTTTTATATCACCGCTCCCAGGGGCACCAAATGGGTGGCGCTCCCCGCCTTCCGCTCAGGTCCACCACATGCAAGGCGTCATGGGTCAACAAGGGGCTCGACTGGGGCCGTCCAAGGACGTTCCTTTGCTGCAGGGCCGTATTCGAGACCTCCAAGAAAGAGAGATCAATATGGTTGCAGTGGCGCAGGTTATGTTGATTCGGCGCCTTCTGCCCTGCAAACGTCGCCCCCTCCTCCTGTGGGAATTTAATCCGGAGGGACCACGAGCTCTCCAAAATTTCATGGGCACGACGCCCGTGGAGATGTATAAACTGTTCTTCGGATCACAAGAGAAGTGTCCGGACCTGACCGAGGACGCAGGACTAAGCTGCAATCGCCCAGATACTCAAGTAAGTAGTCCTATAACCGGACAAATTGTTCATTCATTTATTATATATATATGCCCTTTAAAGGAGCCGTTTCTTGAACAGGAGTGGATAGCCAAGGCAAAGTTAATAAGGTGTCCGACCCCCCTCCCAGAGACCACACCGGATCCCATGCTGACCAAGATGTTGAAGGTCGCACCTTTTGAAGAAGGCGAAGGGGGGAGCAGGGAAGCAACTGCCTCTACGAAGGAGGATATCAAGGAAGGAGGGATTAAAAGTCCCATCTTTCAAGGAGAGAAGAGGACCGCTTCAGAAGATCCGGAGGTCAAGGCCTCAAAGAGGGGAAAGGAATCTTCGTCAGAGAGTCCGGCGCTGGGAAGTAACCCAGCCGCACTATTTCCCCAAGGGGATCAACCCTCCAGTGAGCCGTAAGTAAAAAAGAAGGGGTCTTGTGAATAAGGAACATCCCTGTATTTATTTATGAGGATAACCGAAATTGTACCTTGTAGTTCGGACCTCGGCCCTTCTCGCAGAGCTTCGTCTTGAGGATCTTCTTCCGGAGATGATGGAGAGAAACGCCTCCACATCACACCCTCATGCGAGGCGGGCGACCACGAGGTGTCGTCGCGGAGGGTTCCCACAAGTCCGGCGGGGCCGGAAGGTCCGGCGCCAAGTGGTGTGCGGTCGGAGGAGCTGAAGGATCTGCTCGGACGAGCGGCTATCTCAGAAGATCACCATGCTCTAATGGGTATGGTGATTGAAAGAATTGCATCCGCAGAGAGCGGATTGCATGAAGCCGTCAGAAGCTTCTTCGACGGGGATTGAGGTACGCAAAAATGATGTACCTTCTGACAGTTATGCATATAGAATGCGCCCTGTATAGATAGTAGCCCCTGAGACTCGGTATGTTGTCAAAATTGACAGCGTGCCGAGGGTCAAAATCTCAGTTATAACATATCGCCGCTCCTAAACAGGTGGTTGGGCGTCCGGTGGCCGGCCGGACTGATGAATATGCCGAACTAAAGCGGCAAATTGACAAGGCGGATGCGGACATCGCGCTGGTCAATAAACGGTTTGACGAGTCACAAGGTATGCGACTTCTACGCGGACACCTGGTAAAGGAGCTTGACGCCCATGTCTTACTATTTGTATGCTTAATGCAGATGGTGCCGCTCTTTGTGGAGGAGCTGCGGGCAGAACTTCGCCCGGCGAAAGAGCAAGCCAGAAATAGTAATGCGGCCGCTTTAAGGGCGGACGAAGAGCTAAAAGCCGAACGGGCTGCTCCTTTGCCGAAGCAAAGAGGAAATGGCCGATATGGCCAGAAAGTTGAAGAATACTACTGATCGCTGCGAGGTTCTTGAAAAAAGAACGTCAAGCGGAGCAAGAGGGCCTGAAAAAGGCCGCCGCCGAATCCAAGGATGCCCGTTCGGCTTTGAGAGCTGCCAAGGAGGAGCTGAGTCAGGCTGGGGCAATTGCGGCCGGAAAACCGTTTATGCTGCGAAGGAAATATACAGATCCAAAGTATGCTCAATTGGACAAGTTGTGGAGTTCGGAGGATTCTTATCTGGACTTAGCGGCGAGCGCTGCGGACGCGATTGAGCACTTCCGAGGCGGAAGGCACGAAGGGAAGAGCTATATCGGTCGCAATTCCATAGTCCGGGCGTCTTCTTCCGTTGACCGATCGGTTGGCGAATGGGCCGAGCTGAATCGATTATCCGGACTTGCCATGAAGCATGTCACGACTCATTTGTGGCGGGCGGCCCCAAGAAGAGTTATTTTGGTTTAGTGCAGCGGTTCCTTGGTGCTGATGCAGTATCGACGCAATGAAGCGGTCGGCGTGTATTGAGGGAGCGGATGGCTCGCCCGTGTCAAGACATACCGGGCAGAGATGAAGGCCACCGACGTTGCATCCCAAGATTGAGACGAAGCCAGTACCGCCGAGCACTATTTTGAGGAAGTCCTGCAGGGCGCTCGTTTAATTGAGACGCAGTGCTCGAAGGATATTATGTTTAAATGACGTGTATGATTTGTGGAAACAATGTTTCAATGTAATATAAGAGCTTTTTATACTTGTGCATTCAAGTAGTAAACTACTCCCTGTGCGGTCGTTTATGTATATGTATATATAACCTGAAAGATGGCAGTCCTTGGCTTCAGCCCCCACGCACATAGTGTGGGGGTGTTTGCAAAGAAGGCGTTTTTTCACACTTAATCCAATGTCTTGGTCCTGTTAAGGAGGTGGTAGCGTAGCAAACTAGGCAACCGGACTATAATGCTTTATCACTTTCACTTAGCCATAGGAGTTCAAGGGTGGGGCTACTATATAGCCCACAGGGGCACCGCACTCTCCCGAATTCGGGGTGCGTATGTGCCTGACCGAGAACCGGTCCTTCGTTAATGCGGAGGAATTCTAAACATTCCGATGAGTCATCTAGTGGTTAACCAGTCTCTCGCTATATCATGATAGTCAGTTTTCGGCTTTCTCTACTAAGGTGGTCGCCCGGCCGAACCTGGGCACAATCGCAGTAGTTCTTGTGGTGCCGCGTTAGCCGATAAAACGGAACGTAAGGCAGCAAAACATAGGAGCCGGGCAAACCCAACATTTGACCAAAGACATGATTCGGAGCTGATGCATATAAGGCCTAACTCGAGACGCCGAACACTCCCTAAGGTATTCTGTCTTTATAAAAACGGGAAGAATAATGCCCTAAGCCCCTGGTGTCTAGGTACGCGCAAAAATTCTGGTGCGGCCAATCCCAAAACACCAGCCTCCTCCTTGGTTATAGTGAGAAACCGGGGGATGTATATCAACAAGAGACAGTAAAAAAGGTTTACGCAGGGTCTTAATCTGAAAAGAATCCTTGCAATGGGTCCCTACTGCACGCGTCTGCGCTGTGTCTCCGTTGCAGCCGTATCACGGACGAGTGTAGCACGTTGTTCATCTGTAAAAGAGAGGAACTTAGTTTAAAAGAAAAAGGATCGTGCAAAAGATGTACTTTATATTAAATAAACAGAGTACGATTCGAATAAGTGAATAAAATTGAGCTTTATTGTCTCTTGTTATACATGCATGCAGCCCCTTGTATGGGGTATGCCGCTAGTAGGCGCCGGACTTGTCTAGCCGTGTCCGGGGTTTGAATGACCTATTCAGGTTCTTTGACTAGCGGAGCCGGATAGGTGTGGGGCTGTCAAGGCAGTCCCACGTTCTTCCGTGCTCGAGTAACACTTAATACTCCCTTTTAATGAGATGACACCGCGTGGACCGGGCATTTTAAGTGTTAGAGATGCATAATCCGGTATTGCGTTAAAGCGGGCAAAAGCTTCACGTCCCAATAGTGCTTGATGGGTACTTTTAAACGGGGCGACATGGAAGATCAACTTTTCGCGACGGAAGTTGTCGGATGAACCGAACACAACGTCTAGCAGTATGGAGCCCGTACAATGGGCATATGTGCCTGGCATTACTCCTTTAAAGGAGGTGTTGCTACGGCGAATTTTGGTTGGGTCTATCCCCATCCTGCGGATTGTGTCACGATATATCAGGTTTATGTCATCGCCACCATCCATGAGGGCGTGTGTAAATTGGAATCCGTCGATTATAGGATCCAATATCAAGGCAGTCCATCCTGCGTTCCGGATACTTTCGGAATAGTCCTGATGGTCGAAGGTGATTGGTTTTGACAACCAGTGTTGGTACTCCGCTAGGGTAGTTTGTGCGGCGCGCATTCTAGTGGGCGCCGCTCTGTTTTTCCCTTTGATCACGTGGGCGGGGCTCTGCTTGTGGTGCTCGTCATCATCTTCACTTGGTGTGTCGAGCCCCTTGTGTTCGGCGTTGAGTCTGCCGGACTGTTTGAAAATCCAACAATCTCTGTGGGTATGGTTTGCAGGCCTCCCGGGAGTACTGTGGATTTGACATATCTTGTCCAAGATTTTGTTTAAGTTGGATAGCTCATCGCTATTGTCCTTGAGGGGCAGTTTTTTATTGTTCTGTCGTGAGCTTTTGAATACGGCATTGATTGCCGCGCTCTTTGGACCGTTCCTTTTAATCCGGCGCTGGTCCTTGTTGCGCCATGGTTTCCCATTTCCATCCCTGATTTCGGATGTACTTGGGTCGCTGGTGCTGCATCTTGCTAGCCAGCTATCCTCTCCCGCGCAAAAGCGGGTCATGAGGCTTGTTAATGCGGCCATTGTTCTTGGCTTTTCTTGGCCGAGGTGTCTGGCGAGCCATTCGTCGCGGACATTGTGTTTGAAGGCTGCTAAGGCTTCGGCATCCGGATAGTCGACTATTTGGTTCTTTTTAGTAAGGAACTTGTTCCAGAATTTCCGGGCTGACTCTCCGGGCTGTTGACTTATGTGACTTAGATCGTCTGCATCCGGAGGGCGGACATAGTTCCCCTGAAAATTTGCCCGAAACGCATCCTCGAGCTCTTCCCAGCTTCCAATGGTATTTTTGGGGAGGCTTTTAAGCCAATGCCGAGCTGGCCCTTTGAGTTTAAGGGGTAAATATTTTATGGCGTGGAGATCGCCTCCTCTAGCCATGTGTATGTGGAGGATGTAATCCTCAATCCAGACTCCAGGGTCTGTTGTTCCGTCATATGCCTCTATGTTTACGGGTTTGAATCTCATTGAAATTCATGATCCGGCACCTCATCGGTGAAACATAGGGGTGTCTGGCGCCCCTGTATTTGGGTGTGCCGTGATGTTCGGATATTTGGCGTGTTGCATTGCTTTGAAGAGCTTGCTTTCTCGGCCCGTAGATGGACCTAACTGGGCCATCCTTTTGATGTGAATCCTTATGCGGATCGCGTATCGGCTTGTGTGCGGCGCCAGTTGCCGCTCTCTTTTTGCCGTGGGGTCATCCATCCGACCGGGTGGCCTTCTTAATTTTTGATTGTGGGGGCTCTATGGCCTCCTCATCAAATTCGGGCAGTAGCTTTCTCTTTGGGTAGCTCTTTGTTCGACGACTGTCGCCGTATTTGTCTGCGGTGTTGAATACTCTGCTCCATCTGATTCTGAGTGCATCTTCCGCTGTTTTGAGCTTCCGCTTCGCTTTTTCAGGCTACGCTGTGATGGCGACGAGCCTTTTTCGGAGGTTATTTTGTTCCAACAATTTGTCCGGGCGTGAGATCGTCCGGACTGTTGTCTTCGCCGGGACGGGTTGTTTATCCAAGTTGTCTTGTTCGGACGATTGCTCGATAGCATGTTAAATGCGTCCACCGGTTTACCCTGCTCTATGGCTGGGTCTCTGTTGGCGGGACTTGGTTGGCGTTTACGTTGCCGTTTGACTGCTTTTAGAGGATTTATCCTTCGTAGCGTCCCGTTGTTCCTCGTCTTCATTTCCTTTAGGCGTATCCACCATGTATACATCGTGGGATGAGGTGGTTGTCCAGCATCCTATAGGCGCTGGTTCATGGTTGTTTCCTACATCGTCGTCCATACCGTCGATGTCTTCGGAGTCCAAATCGAGCACCTCGTGTAAGCTTTCGACAGTGGCTACGAAGTGGGTGGTGGGTGGTCGTTGAATTTCTTTGTCGTCCGCATCCCAATCTTCCTATCCGTAGTCTGGCCAGGGCTCTCCGGATAAAGAGAGAGACTTTAGTGAATTCAGGATGTCGCCAAAGGGCGAGTGCTGAAAGACGTCCGCGGCAGTGAACTCCATGACCGGCGCCCAATCAGATTCGACAAGGGCGCTGGAGGGTTCGGAGTCCGGAGAGGAGTCCGGCACCGGAGTCGAGGTCTTCGCAGCGACAGGGATGGAGTTTGGCTCAATCGCCGTAGAGATCATAGCCCCAGGCGGTGTCCAACCACTCGCCCTCGATCAGGAATCCGGCTCCGGATTAAGGGTCGGAGCGGATCTTTGGTGCGGCCTCCAGTCACCTGCTCGCTGCAGAGCTAGATCATGCCCATCGAGACAGTGTGGCTCGCTTGGCTGTGGCTCGAATCCGTCGAAGATCAAGTCTCCGCGGACATCGGCCGTATAGTTCAAACTTCCAAATCTGACCTGATGGCCAGGGGCGTAGCTTTCGATCTGCTCCAGATGGCCAAACTAATTGGCCCGCAGTGCAAAGCCGCCGAATACGAAGATCTGTCTGGGGAGAAAAGTCTCACCCTGGACCTCGTCGTTGTTGATGATCGAAGGAGCCATCGGGCCTATCGGTGATGACACAGAGGAACTCTCAATGAAAGCACCAATGTCGGTGTCAAAACCGGCGGATCTCGGGTAGGGGGTCCCACACTATGCGTCTAGGCGGTTGGTAACAGGAGACAAGGGACATGATGTTTTTACCCAGGTTCGGGCCCTCTCGATGGAGGTAATACCCTACTCCTGCTTGATTAATATTGATGATATGGGTAGTACAAGAGTAGATCTACCACGAGATCAAGGAGGAAAACCCTAGAAGCTAGCCTATGGTATGATGGTTGTTCGTCCTACGGACTAAAACCCTCCGGTTTATATAGACACCGGATAGGTTAGGGTTACACAGAGTCGGTTACAATGGTAGGAGATCTACATATCCGTATCGCCAAGCTTGCCCTCCACGCCAAGGAAAGTCCCATCCGGACACGGGACGAAGTCTTCAATCTTGTATCTTCATAGTCTTGGAGTCCGGCCGTGATGATAGTTCGGCTATCCTGACACCCCCTAGTCCAGGACTCCCTCAAAAGGGTTGTCCAGAACTGACTTACTTTGGATGATAAGGCAGGAGGACAATTTCCTGGTCCTTATTCTGTACCATGAAGTTTTGGAGGTAGTCCCTAGCAGTTTCACGCTCAAAGTCGCCTAGACTCAAGAAAGACTCATGCATGTAGTACGGATCCGCCACACAGATTTGCGAGACTTCTTCTCTCTTCATGACGGAGCTCATATGTAGCGCAAAAAGGCGGATGATTGTATAATCGAGCCGCCTTGTCAGAAACATCTCAAAGATATGGTCAAACTGCAGGAAGAACACCTCCGCGGGTCGTGTGTCGACATAGCACTTCCCCTCAGGCACACGAGCCACGTATGTTGGATATCCTAGATCCTTTGAGGCTAGTAGGCTTTTCTCAGTCGACAGCATATGGTCATGCAGTCTCCTGAGATCCCCTGATAGTGCCTCCAGCAGTTTCGGCGGTAGCATCGGCTCGCCCATGAGATGGAACATGGCCGCACCTTTCATGGGTACACGCTCTTCAGAATCCATCGTCTGGCTGCTATGTGCTCTGGCTTGTTTGGAGGCAGCTATCTTCCCCGATCTCTTCCTCTCCTTTTTCTTGGGCACACCTTCCAGACCCTTCCTTACCCCCTTCCCCGGTGTTCCCAGGCTAAGCACTGTACGACCCTCGGCTAGTTGAGCCTGTGTTGAGGCGGCATCTTTAGGCGCGTCCTGTGAGGATTTCATGAAGAGAGACTTTTTGCAATCCCTGCTATGACCTTCCTGCCCGGGCAGATCATCCATATCCTCATTAGCATGCTGATAGCCCGATTCGTCATATGGTTGACTCATCATATCTATGTCACAGTCATACACGTTTGTATTGGGGAAACCCATAGGGTCGATCTCCGTCTCATCATCCATTCTCTGTTCTACAGGACCGATTACATCAGCCAGTACTATTGCACCCCTTTCATCACGTCGTCCGCCGCTCTCACCCGGCACTACAGGAGCTGGTAATTGCGTAGGCGGGGTGGTCTCCGCGCATGCTTGTTGATGTGTGGTTATTGGTGTGCTCTCGGCCGGCTCCAGATGAATAAGATTCTTCAGCTATAGCAGCACCCAACCCTTGCAGATTCCAATCAGCAGCGGGGTCTCGTCGTCCTCTCCCACATGCTGTACTGGAGGAGACAAATCCTCGTGCCCCGGTTTCAAACTGTACAAGCTAACCCTAAAGTGCCCAGCGGGGATCAGCTGGTTGTGGAACGTGGGTTGCAAGGGGTTCATTATCATCCCCTTTCCCAGGTCCACCTTCTGGCCTTTGATCAAGTAGAGTATGGTGCACGGTGTTTCTTCGGCCTACAAACACATATGTCTGTGGCGTAAAACATCCAAAAGGCAACGAAAATGGAATATTATATATATATATATATATATATATATATATATGTTGGTGCGACATGTAATTACCGTGACGGCGTCGACCTCAGCCAAAGACGAAGGCCCACCTAGCGCTCCAGAGACTGAGGACGGGCTGCTATGAGCGAGAGCGACTGCGGGAGGAGGCCCGGTTGCGTGAGCAAGTGATGGTGCGGATGTGTTGTTGTTAATGGAGTTGCTCCCGGTGAAACTGGGCAACGGGATATCATGTACCGTCTTGTCTGGATTTTCCTTCGTCCAGTCGATGATAACTGAAACCAAGTTACTAGCGAAATCATTTCTGACGATTCTGTTGCATTGACTACTCTTTGTAGCAACTCATTTTTCTCCTCGGCTGTTTTTTTCGCGTCCTCAACTGCTTTTTTCTCGACCGCAAGCTTGATACGTCCATTTTGCATCATGCTTTTATATCGATATTTATTGCATTATGGCCTATTATTACACATTATTTCACAATACTTACGCCTATTCTCTGTTATTTTACAAGGTTTACATAAGGAGGGAGAATGCTGGCAGCTGGAATTCTGGGCTGGAAAAGGAGCAAATATTAGAAACCTGTTCTGCACAACTCCAAAAGCCCTGAAACTCCACGGAAGTTATTTTTGGAAATAATAAAAAATATTGAGCGAAAGAAATACCAGAAGGGGCCCACACCCTAGCCACGAGGGTGGGGGCCCTCGTTGGCCCTCCGGAGGCCATCTTCTGCTATATGAAGTATTTCGTCCAAAGAAAAATCATAAGCAAGCTTTTGGGACGAGACTCCGCCGCCACGAGGCGGAACCTTGGCGGAACTAATCTAGGGCTCTGGCGGAGCTGTTCTGCCGGGGACACTTCCCTCCGGGAGGGGGAAATCATCGCCATCGTCATCACCAGCGCTCCTCTCATCGGGAGGGGGCCCATCTCCATCAACATCTTCACCAGCACCATCTCCTCTCAAACCCTAGTTCATCTCTTGTATCCAATTCTTGTCTCTAAGTGCAGGATTGGTACCGTGGAGTTGCTAGTAGTGTTGATTACTCCTTGTAGTTGATGCTAGTTGGTTTATTTGGTGGAAGATCATATGTTCAGGTCCTATATGCATATTAATACTCCTCTGATTATGAACATGAATATGCTTTGTGAGAAGTTATGTTTGTTCCTGAGGACATGGGAGAAGTCTTGCTATTAGTAGTCATGTGAATTTGGTATTCGTTCGATATTTTGATCAGATGTATGTTGTCTCTCCTCTAGTGGTGTTATGTGAACGTCGACTACATGACACTTCACCATTATTTGGGCCTAGAGGAAAGCATTGGGAAGTAATAAGTAGATGATGGGTTGCTAGAGTGATAGAAGCTTAAACCCTAGTTTATGCGTTGCTTCGTAAGGGGCTGATTTAGATCCATATGTTTCATGCTATGGTTAGGTTTACCTTAATACTTATTTTGTAGTTGCGGATGCTTGCAATAGGAGTTAATCATAAGTGGGATGCTTGTCCAAGTAAAGACAGTACCCAAGCACCGGTCCACCCACATATCAAATTATCAAAGTACCGAACGCGAATCATATGAACGTGATGAAAACTAGCTTGACGATAATTCCCATGTGTCCTCGGGAGCACTTTTCTCTATATAAGAGTTTGTCCAGGCTTGTCCTTTGCTACAAAAAGGATTGGGCCACCTTTCTGCACTTTATTTACTTTTTTTACTTGTTGCTCGTTACAAATTATCTTATCACAAAACTATCTGATACCTATAATTTCAGTGCTTGCAGAGAATACCTTGCTGAAAACCGCTTATCATTTCCTTCTGCTCCTCGTTGGGTTCGACACTCTTACTTATCGAAAGGACTAAGATAGATCCCCTATACTTGTGGGTCATCAAGACTCTTTTCTGGCGCCGTTGCCGGGGAGTGAAGCGCCTTTGGTAGGTGGAATTCGGTAAGGAAAAATTTATATAGTGTGCTGAAATTTACTGTCGCTTGTTATTATGGAAAGTAATCCTCTGAGGGGCTTGTTCGGGGTTTCTTCAACCAGACCAGTAGAGCAAAGAGTTGCTCCTCAACCTACTAAACCTACTGAAAATGAAAATGTCTACTTTGAAATTCCTTCGAGTATGCTAGAAAAACTGCTAGCTAATCCTTTTGCAGGAGACGGAACATTACATCCTTATGAGCACCTAATATATGTGGATGAAGTTTGTGGATTATTTAAGCTTGCAGGTATGCCCGATGATGTTATCAAGAAGAAGGTCTTCCTTTTATCTTTGAAGGGAGATGCATTGACGTGGTATAGGCTATGTGATGATATGGGATCATGGAACTGCAAGCGATTGAAATTGGAACTTCATCAGAAGTTTTATCCTATGCATCTTGTTCATCATGATCGTAATTATATATATAATTTTTGGCCTCGCGAAGGAGAAAGCATCGCTCAAGCTTGGGGAGGCTTAAGTCAATGTTATATTCATGCCCCAATCATGAGCTCTCAAGAGAAATGATTATTCAAAAAAATTATGCTCGGCTTTCTGACAACAATCGCACCATGCTCGATACTTCTTGTACTGGTTCTTTTATGATCAAGACTATTGAATTCAAATGGGATTTATTGGAAAGAATTAGACGCAACTCTGAAGATTGGGACCTCGACGAAGGTAAGGAGTCAGGTATAACGCCTAAGTTTGATTGTGTTAAATCTTTTATGGATACCGATGTTTTCCGTAAATTTAGCACTAAATATGGACTTGACTCTGAGATAGTAGCTTCTTTTTGTGAATCTTTTGCTGCTCACGTTGATCTCCCTAAGGAGAAGTGGTTTAAATGTCATCCTCCCATAGAAGTAAAAGTATTTGCACCTATTAAAGTTGAAGAAAATACTATCACTTATAATGATCCTATTGTTCCTACTGCTTATGTTGAGAAACCACCTTTCCCTGTTAGAATAAAGGATCATGCTAAAGCTTCAACTGTGGTTCGTAAGAGCAATATTAGAACTTATACACCTCCTGAGAAAGTTAAAGTTGAACCCAATATTGCTATTGTCAAAGATCTCTTGGCTGATAATATGATGGGCATGTTATTTATTTCTGCAATGAGACCGCTAGAATTGCTAAACCTTGTGCTAAAGATAAACATAGACCTGTGGTAGGCATGCCTATTATTTCTGTTAAGATAGGAGATCATTGTTATCATGGCTTGTGTGATATGGGTTCTAGTGCTAGTGCAATACCTATTGATTTATACAAAGAAATTATGCATGATATTTCACCAGCTGAGTTAGAGGAAATTGATGTTACCATTAAGCTTGCCAATAGAGATACTATATCACCAATTGGAATTGTTAGAGATGTTGAAGTCTTGTGTGGGAAAACTAAATATCCTGCTGATTTTCTTGTTCTTGGTTCCCAACAAGATAGCTTTTGTCCCATTATATTTGGTAGACCCTTCTTGAACACTGTTAATGCTAAGATAGACTGCAAAAAGGATGTTGTTACTATTGGTTTAGGTGATATGTCTCATGAGTTTAACTTTTCTAAATTTTGTAGACAACATCTTGAAGAGGAATTACCTAGTAAGGATGAAATTATTGGTCTTGCTTCTATTGCCTTACCTCCTAGTGATCCTTTAGAACAATATTTGCTAGACCATGAAAATGATATGTTTATGAATGAAAGAAGGGAAATAGATGACGTGTTCTTTAAACAGGGACCTATTCTGAAACACAACTTGCATGTTGAAATCTTAGGGGATCCTCCTCCACCCAAGGGTGATCCCGTGTTTGAGCTTAAACCATTGCCTGATACCCTTAAATATGCTTATCTTGATGAAAAGAAGATATATCCTGTTATTATTAGTGCTAACCTTTCAGAGAAGGAGGAAGAAAAATTATTGAAAACTCTGAAGAACCACTGTGCTGCTATTGGATATACTCTCGATGATCTTAAGGGCATTAGTCCCAATCTATGCCAACACAAAATAAATTTGGAGAAAGATGCCAAACCAGTTATTGTCAGGACCGGATTTTGGGGATAATAATTTCCAGAAAATGGCCCTTGTGCTCACCAGCCCCAGGATTACTGTTAGCTAATGAGGCACCAACTTGATACAGAAATTCCAAGCAAAATACAAAAAATATGTAGTACAAGACCATTCTGGCCTATGAGTACAACAAATGGTTTCTAGTGGTTGATGGCGGAAGCGGTTTGTGGGTCATCAGCGTCTATGGGACTCCATTTCCCACAGGAACAGCTAACCAGGTTAACTCCTATCTTCGCGAGGCTGCTATCACCATTGCTCAGGTTCCGGGGCTGTCATCGCAACGCTCCTCTCCAAGCAAGAAATCTGGCCAAGACAATAGCCAGGGACAAGCCAGTGAGTACTTTGAATGTACTCGCAAACATTATGGACACGGGTATAATATAACAAACGATAATCATGCTCTGAAATATTCTATGATCACATTGTCAGTCATAAAATAAAATCCCTGATGCATGCAAGCAGGTTATTCATCTAAAACAGGAGTATGCAATCAGAGAATAAAAATAGAATGCACCGATCGGGTGTCTTAAGCGATGCCTCAAAAGGACAATAATATAAAGCATGCCTCAGTCGGGCGTCTGAGCGACACCACCTAAAGGGTTATAAAGTAAATAAATAAAAAGCATGCCACAGTTGGCCGTCTGAGCGACACCACATAAAGGGCTTATAAAGTAAATAAATAACAAGCATGCCGCAGTCGGGCGTCTGAGCGACACCACATAAAGGGCTTATAAAGTAAATAGTCACAGTGAATACCCAGGAGGTAGAACCGTCCCAGGGATACTCAATAATTCAAGTAATATAATGGGTTAGTCCATAATAATAATAATCACAATCATCATAATCAACACAAGTCACAAGTCATGATCCATGTTCTGGTTTAGCAGTTTCTCCTCCAAAGACCGACACTAAGACCGACACTTGACCCATCCCAGACTGTAGTCCTTAACCATGGACACGGCTATTCGAAGAGATTTAACCTCTGCAGAGGGTGTACTCTTTACCCACGAGTAACGGATTCCTTTAGTCCATCGGGACTAATTCCGTCTATGGTATTTTAGTTGAAAACGCACCTGACCCGCACACACCATCTTAACTTACCGGTGTCTGGAATCACCCACGACACCTGTCAAGCAAAACTCTAACTGGGGAGGCTACAACCTTGCGTAGCATGGGATCAAATTTATATCGCACGCTATAAGGGGTTCCCCCCCCCTCTCGGTCCCAACCGGAAACACCCATGCCCCTGGACCAGGTGGCATGCCTACCGGCTGCAGTCGGTATCTTCCACCATGGCCTCTCTGTACGGTGTGTGCTAGAAAGGGGTTGACAACTTACTGAACCGTACCCTACCTGCTGCAGGGACAAGTGGCAGTATGAAACAAGTATGAGGGTTACTGGAACAAGACTCGATCTACGGTCGACTCGGGAGGTTTAAAAATTCCCTGCATGATATGTGTAACCAATATATATTTCAACCAACAAAATCATCACTCATTATACCTCACTATGCCATACCGGACATAACCGTCCCGACGGAGACCGGAGACAAGCTCACGCCTACCCAAGGCAGAGGTTTTCCTGGGTTTCTTTCCGACATGCATGCAAGGCATACAAGGACGATTACCATCACAAGTATATCCATTTCCAACAGCAAGGAAATCTCCAATATGCATTCATGCAAATGATCGCGTCACCACATAAAATAACGAGTTCTCCGTATTAAGGTGGTGTTATGATCGTGTCAACCAACACACAAAAGTATTATGTCGGGGTTCAGAATGCTTGCCTTCAAGAGTATGCAAGTGGGGTGTACCTTTTGAAAGTTGACTTCTTCAAAAACCTATTTTTGAAATTATTCAAATCAACACATAGTTTCAAAACAGTGCAAAAAAGTTGTCTGAAATTTTTTCAAATAAATCTTAAAATAAACTATACTAAATTTGAGAGAGGTAGGAAAAAGAATCAACTCATTTGGAGTTTTATTTTAAAAGATATAGCCAGTCAAAGTTTTGGTCTCTGTTTTTAAAATAAAAAAGAAAAAAGAAAGAAAAACGTTTCGAAAACTGAACACGTCGAAGGCGTACTTTGCTTTTACGCTTCCACTTAGCCAGCGTGGACCGGCTCGGGGTCGCTGACAGTGGGTCCAGGGGCCCACCGGTCAGGTTTGACCGGTCTCCCCGCCTCCTTCCTCCTCTGGCCGCGCGGAGGCGGGGCTCCGGCGATCGTCGCCGGCGATTGGCGGCTCCTCGCGGGCTCCCGAGGGCAGGGATGGATCCGCCAGCCTGGGGCGGTCCTCCCGGTGGTCGCTAGGGTGGTGGGGGCGAAGGGAGCCACCGGCGGTGAGCTTCGCGGTGGCCGGCAGCTTCGGGTAAGTTTGGGGTTCTGGGCTGCGGTGGTTCCCGAGCGGGTTTGAGGTGTTGGGCGGCTCCGTAGGGTCATGGGGAGTCGAGCGGTGGCGCTGGAGTGATGGGGGAGGGTCGGTTTGCAATGAGCGGGACCGGAAGGCGGCGGCTGCTGCACTGGCCGAAGATGGGGAAGAAGACCTTCCCTGGTCGATTAGTACCTGGGGGGTGCTAGGTGGGGTGATAGGAGGTTGCCTGAGGTTCGAACGTGCTCGGGGGTTCCTTTTATAGCGCGGTTAGGTCGGTCCCGAGGCGGCCGGAGATAAGAACGACGACGAACCGCCATTCTGTGCTGCAGGCGACGTGGCGGCGTCGCGAGCTAGAGGACGGGCTTGCGGATAGGATCGCGTTGTCCCAGAGGGCAGCTGGCGCGCTGGGGTAGCTCGGGCGGCGCCGTCTGGGGCAGAAGCCCACTATGGCCGGCCGCTTAGTCCGCCGTGGGTCGACCCGACGGGCGGCTACCAGGCGGCCCTGTGGACGAGGTGGCGGTTCTCGTGAGTGGATGAGGTCAGGAGGTGGCTCACAGCAAGCAAAGGTCAAGCGCTGGGCAACGCGGGCGGCTCGGGTGAACGCATGTGCAAAACGCGCGCTCTGGTCGCGCCTAGAGCACGCACGCCAATCGTTCGGCAAAATGCCAAGGCAAGCTAGGAGACTTGGGTGGAGCTGGGGATTAGCAGGTCCAGGCTAGAGGCATCAGGGAGCTTTGTGGACAAGGTTGCTGGGTCAGTGGATCAAGCTTATAATGCAAACTCAAAATCATGTCAAAACTGACCGTGCACCCAAGGTGTTTGACAAAATGCTAGAGGCATCTAGGCAGTTCTTGGAGTGGCCAAAATCTCCAGACCAGTGCCTCATTAGGTGTAGGTGATGGTGGCAAGGTCGTTTGGGCAAACCCAGAAACTTGCTAGTGCAAGTTTTGCAAATCTTCAGTTTTGGACAGAAAGAAAAAGGTATGATGGCATGCACTTTAAATCCTCCCATGGGTCCACTCTCCTGGACTTACGGGTTTTGCGGGGTGGTCTATAAACAGGAAAAAGAATCATGGGTAAAGGAGCAAGTTAAAATATGGTTGCAGTACAAATCACCAAGTTGAACCAGGATGAAGATGAGGATGATTCACTCAAATTTTTCAAAGGACATAACTGGTTTTTTGCATAAAGATGAAATATACTCCTACTGACCTCCCCTAATTTTGGTGGAAGTTTTAGAGAAGTATTTAAATAGGTTGTAGTGCAAAAGTGCAACTGGACCAGATTTAAAAACTTGTGGTAAAACTCAAAATCTCCAATTGACTAAGTAATATTTTGCATAAAAGTGATTTAGGGGCATCATATGTCATCCCCAAATTTTCATGGGATTTTTAAATAAATTTATCAAAGGGTTGCAGTGCAAATGGAACCCTAAAACTTATGAAAACCCATTTTAGAGAAATAAAGCTCAGGGAATAATAATTATATAAATAATCCCACTGATAAAAGAATTGTTTTATTTGAGAGGGTAAATAAGTCCAATAATGATTGAAAAGTTTTCACTTGGGGTAAAAACTCCATAATAATAAAGAAAAGAATGGTTCTGAAATCAAAAGGAAATCCAAAAAATAAAAGTTTAAGTTTCCTGGCAAAATTTTAATAAACAAAACATGGTTAAATTTTTGGGGTGTCACAGTTATTGATCACCAACGACGGCTGAATCCTAAGATGAAAGAAGTGGTAAGAAAGGAAATATTAAAGCTCCTTGAGGTAGGTATAATTTATCCTGTTGCTGATAGTCAGTGGGTAAGTCATGTCCATTGTGTCCCTAAGAAGGGAGGTATTACTGTCGTTCCTAATGATAAAGATGAATTGATTCCTCAAAGACTTATTACAAGTTATAGGATGGTAATTGATTTCCGCAAATTAAATAAAGCTACTAAAAAACATCATTACCCCTTGCCATTCATTGATCAAATGCTAGAAATATTATCCAAACACACACATTTTTGCTTTCTAGATGGTTATTCTGGTTTCTCTCAAATACGTAATAAATTTGATGATCAAGCAAAAACCACTTTTACTTGCCCTTTCGGTACTTTTTGCTTATAGATGTATGCCTTTTGGTTTATGCAATGCACCGGCTACCTTTCAAAGATGCATCTGGCTATATTCTCGACTTTTGTGAAAAGATTTGTGAGGTTTTCATGGACGATTTGTCCGTTTATGGATCCTCTTTTGATGATTGCTTGAGCAACCTTGATCGAGTTTTGCAGAGATGTGAGGACACTAACCTTGTCTTGAATTGGGAGAAGTGCCACTTTATGGTTAATGAAGGTATTGTCTGGCATAAAATTTCTGAAAGAGGTATTGAAGTTGATAAAGCTAAGGTTGATGCTATTGAAAAGATGCCATGTCCCAAGGACATCAAAGGTATAAGAAGTTTCCTTGGCCATGCCTGTTTTTATAGGAGGTTCATTAAGGACTTCTCAAAAATTTCTCGGCCTCTGACTAATCTATTACAAAAAGATATACCATTTGTCTTTGATGATGATTGTGTAGAAGCATTTGAAATACTTAAGAAAGCATTGATTTCTTCACCTATCGTTCAGCCACCTGATTGGAATTTACCCTTTGAAATTATGTGTGATGCTAGTGATTATGTTGTAGGTGATGTTCTAGGGCAAAGAGTTGATAGGAAATTAAATGCTATTCAATATGCTAGTAAAACTCTAGACAATGCCCAGAGAAATTATGCTACTACTGAAAAATAATTTTTAGCAGTTGTATTTGCTTGTGATAAGTTCAGATCTTATATTGTTGATTCTAAAGTAACTATTCACACTGATCATGCTGCTATTAAATATCTTATGGAAAAGAAAGATGCTAAACCTAGACTTATTAGATGGGTTCTCTTTCTACAAGAATTTGATTTGCATATTATTGATAGAAAGGGAGCTGAGAACCCCGTTGCAGACAACTTGTCTAGGTTAGAAAATGTTCTTGATGACCCACTACCTATTGATGATAGCTTTCTTGATGAACAATTAAATGTCATAAATGCTTCTCGTACTGCTCCATGGTATGCTGATTATGCTAATTACATTGTTGCTAAATTTATACCACCTAGTTTCACATACTAGCAAAAGAAAAAGTTTTTCTATGATTTGAGACATTACTTTTGGCATGACCCACATCTTTATAAAGAAGGAGTAGATGGTTTTATTACACGTTTTGTACCTGAGCATGAACAGGAACAGATCCTACGCAAGTGTCACTCCGAGGCCTATGGAGGACACCACGCTGGAGATAGAACTGCGCATAAGGTATTGCAATCCAGTTTTTATTGGCCTACTCTCTTCAAGGATGACCGTAAGTTTGTCTTATCTTGTGATGAATGTCAAAGGATTGGTAATATTAGTAGACATCAGGAAATGCCTATGAATTATTCACTTTTTATTGAACCATTTGATGTTTAGGGCTTTGATTATATGGGACCGTTTCCTGCCTCTAATGCATATACACATATTTTAGTTGTTGTTGATTACGTCACTAAGTGGGTAGAAGCTATTCCAACTAGTAGTGCTGATCATAACACCTCTATTAAGATGCTTAAAGACATTATTTTTCCGAGTTCGGAGTCCCTAGATATTTAATAACTGATGGTGGTTCACATTTTATTCATGGTGATTTTTGTAAAATGCTTGCTATGTATGATGTTAATCATAGAATTGCATCTCCTTATCATCCACAGTCTAGTGGTCAAGTAGAATTGAGTAATAGAGAGCTCAAATTAATTTTGCAAAAGACTGTTAATAGATCTAGAAAAAATTGGTCCAAGAAACTTGGTGATGCATTATGGGCCTATAGAACTGCATATAAAAATCCTATGGGTATGTCTCCTTATAAAATGGTTTATGGAAAGGCATGTCACTTACCTCTCGAACTAGAACATAAGGCATATTGGGCCATTAAAGATCTCAACTATGATTTCAAACTTGCCGGTGAGAAGAGGTTATTTGACATTAGCTCACTTGATGAATGGAGAACCCAAGCCTATGAGAATGCAAAACTATTTAAAGAAAAAGTTAAAAGATAGCATGACAAAAGAATACAAAAGCATGAGTTTAATGTAGGTGATTATGTATTATTATACAACTCTCGTTTAAGATTTTTTGCAGGAAAAATTCTCTCTAAATGGGAAGGTCCTTACGTTATTGAGGAGGTCTATTGTTCCGGTGCCATAAAAATCAACAACTTCGAAGGCACAAATCCGAAGGTGGTGAACGGTCAAAGAATTAAACATTATATCTCAGGTAATCCTATAAATGTTGAAACCAATGTTATTGAAACCGTAACCCAGGAAGAATACATAAGGGACACTTTCCAAAATGTTTCAGACTCTGAAAAGGAATAGGTATGTGGTACGGTAAATAAACCGGCTCCAAAACAGTTCTAATGGCAATTTTTCTCCGTTTTGGAATATTTAGAAAAATAGAAAAATAAGAAGCAGTCCGGGAAGGACACGAGGCTCGCGCCCTACCCCCTGGGCGCGGCCCCTTGCCTCGTGGGCACCTCGTGTGCTCTCCGGACTCTGTTTTCTTGCACGTTACGTATTTTGGTCGGTAAACATTCATTATATAATCTCCTGAAGGTTTTGACTCCTGTACCACGCAATTGTCCTTTGTTCTTGTTTCGAGCTGTTTTCTGTCAGGGTTGTCAAGGCCAGGCATCATGTCGTCCCCCTCCTCCAACAATGGTGACAACGATGCTTGGCTAATGAAGATAGAGCTGAAGAGGGAAGAACCCATGGAGATCAACAAGGATGAAGGGATCAAGAAGGCCACGGAGGACCAAGTTCCGCAATGTAAGACATCCTTCAACTTGATCGCAATCTTCTTACCCCAACTGAGATCGAAGCTTTCAAGATGATTGAGTTAGCTCGTATACAAAACAAGTATATCACACGTGAAAATATTTTGTAGAAGGAGCATATTGTTGCACTCAAGGGCATTATCCGCAAGTTGGAGGATCTCTTACGCTCGATGTGCGACTACCCATCATCGCCACCATCTTATTCACCAGCAAAGGAGACATAATCATATGGGTATGGGCACTCCCCCTTGGCAACTGCCAAGCTTGGGGGAGGTGCCCCGTTATCCTATCACCATCACATCTCTATCTTTACCATTTTTCTTAGTTCGATCCTTGTAGTAATATCTTGATCTAGTAGAATAAAGTTTTGGTATGATCTAGTTTTGAGTTTTGCTTTATGATCCATTTATGTAATCGAGTCCGTGAGCTATATAATAAAGATTAGTGTTGAGTCAAGGGCTTGATTATTTTGCTATGATCTTGAGGGAATAAAAGAAAAAAGAAAGAATAAAAAGAAACAAAGAGATCATATTGATCTTATGGAGAGTAATGACTTCACATAGGAGGAGTATGATGATTAAAAATTGTTGAGAGTTGACAAACATAGCTTTGGTCATCGTTGCAATTAATAGGAAGTAATAAAGAAAGAGAGGTTTCACATATAAATACACTATCTTGGACATCTTTTATGATTGTGAGCACTCATTAAAATATGACATGCTAAAGAGTTGATGTTGGACAAGGAAGACAACATAATGGGTTATGTTTTCTTATATCTGAGATAAAGTATATTGTCATGGATCATCCAACATGTTGAGCTTGCCTTTTCCCCTCAAGCTAGCCAATTTCTTTGCACCAAGTAGAGATACTACTTGTGCTTCCAAATACCCTTAAACCCTGTTTTGCCATGAGAGTCCACCATATCTACCTATGGATTGAGTAAGATCCTTCAAGTAAGGTAAAATTGCTTTCTAAATATGTATGACTTATTAGTGTGGGAGAAAATAAACTTTATAAGATCTTGTGATGTGGAAGAAATAAAAGCGACGGACTGCATAATTAAGGTCCACATCATAAGTGACAATATAAAGTGGCGTTCTTTTGCATTAAGATTTTGTGCATCCAACCCTGAAAGCGCATGGTAACTTCTGCTTCCCTCTGCGAAGGGCATATCTTTTACTTTTATCTTCTACCTCATGCAAGAGTCATGGTTATCTTCACCTTTTCCTTTTTACATTTTATCCTTTGGCAAGCACACTGTGTTGGAAAGATCCTGATATATATATATCCAATTGGATGTAAGTTAGCATGAACTATTATTGTTGACATTACCCTTGAGGTAAAAGGATGGGAAGCGAAACAATAAGCCCCTATCTTTCTCTGTGTCCGATTAAAACTCCGTAACCACAAGTATTGCGTGAGTGTTAGCAATTGTCAAAGACTAAATGATAGTTGAGTATGTGGACTTGCTGAAAAGCTACGACATAGACTCTTTACGATGTTATGATAAATTGCAATTGCTTCAATGACTGAGATTATAGTTTGTTAGTTCTCAATAAAGTTTCGATTCATACTTGACAATCGTGAATAGATTATTACTTGAGCATAAGAAATCATATGACAATATCTATATATGTTGCTGTTATAAGAATGATCATGATGCCCTCATGTCCGTATTTTATTTTATCGACACCTCTACCTCTAAACATGTGGTCATATTTATCGTTATCGGCTTCTGCTTGAGGACAAACGAGGTCTAAGCTTGGGGGAGTTGATACGTCCATTTTGCATCATGCTTCTATATCGATATTTATTGCATTATGGGCTGTTATTACACATTATGTCACAATACTTATGCCTATTCTCTCTTATTTTACAAGGTTTACATAAGGAGGAGAATGTAATTTGGAATTACGAAATTTGGAAAAGGAGCAAACATTAGAGACCTATTCTGCACAACTCCAAAAGCCCTGAAACTCCATAGAAGTTATTTTTGGAAATAATAAAACATATTGAGCGGAACAAATACCAGAGGGGGCCCACACCCTGGCCATGAGGGTGGGGGCGCGCCCAAAGGGGTAGGGGGCCCTGCCTCGTGGGCCCCCTGTTGGCCCTCCGATGGCCATCTTCTACTATATGAAGTCTTTCGTCCGAAGAAAAATCATAAGAAAGCTTTCGGGACGAGACTCCGGCGCCACGAGGCGGAACCTTGGCTGAACCAATCTAGGGCTCCGGCGGAGCTGTTCTGCCGGGGACACTTCCCTCCAGGAGGAGGAAATCATCGCCATCGTCATCACCAACGCTCCTCTCATCGGGGGGCAATCTCCATCAATATATTCACCGGCACCACTTCCTCTCAAACCCTAGTTCATCTCTTGTATCCAATTCTTGTCTCTAAGTCCGGGATTGGTACACAGAGGTTGCTAGTAGTGTTGATTACTCCTTGTAGTTGATGCTCGTTGGTTTATTTGGTGGAAGATCATATGTTCAGATCATATATGCATATTAATACTCCTCTGATTATGAACATGAATATGCGTTGTGAGTAGTCACGTTTGTTCTTGAGGACATGGGAGAAGCCTTGCTATTAGTATTCATGTGAATTTGGTATTCGTTCGACATTTTGATGAGATGTATGTTGTCTCTCCTCTAGTGGTGTTATGTGAACGTCGACTACATGACACTTCACCATTATTTGGGCCTAGAGGAAGGCATTGGGAAGTAATAAGTAGATGATGGGTTGCTAGAGTGATGAAGCTTAAACCCTAGTTTATGTGTTGCTTCGTAAGGGCTGATTTGGATCCATATGTTTCATGCTATGGTTAGGTTTACCTTAATACTTCTTTTGTAGTTGTGGATGCTTGCAATAGGAGTTAATCATAAGTGGGATGCTTGTACAAGTAAGGACAGTACCCAAGCACCGGTCCACCCACATATCAAATTATCAAAGTACCAAACGTGAATCATATGAACGTGATGAAAACTAGCTTGACGATAATTCCCATGAGTCCTCAGGAGCGCTTTTCTCTATATAAGAGTTTGTCCAGGCTTGTCCTTGGCTACAAAAAGGATTGGGCCACCTTGCTGCACTTTATTTACTTTTGTTACTTATTGCTCGTTACAAATTATCTTATCACAAAACTATATGTTACCTATAATTTCTGTGCTTGCAGAGAATACCTTGCTGAAAACCGCTTATCATTTCCTTCTGCTCCTCGTTGGGTTCGACACTCTTACTTATCGAAAGGACTACGATAGATCCCCTATACTTGTGGGTCATCAAAGCTTCACCTTCACGTCAATGTCCGCTTGACTAAACTTCTTTTTCTGCTTCTTGGCCTCCGGGCCCTCGTTGTAAAACACCTTCCACGTGGCGACGTCTCCAGCGCCGTGCACACGACCATATTGCGGCCGCTGGCCCAAAGGGAGTCCCTTAAGTTTGCACAAGGCCCGGTTGAGAGGGGTGTCCCACTTGGGCCTCATCGGAGAAGTAGGGCTTTCGGCTGCAAGCTGGTGTTGCTTCTCCTGTAGAAGGAGCGTGCACCGTTTAGGAATGTGTAGTCGACTAGATATGGAGCTAAACGTAAGGTGGTAAAAGAATAATTACCAGTAGTCTAATCAATTTCCTCGTGATCTGGTCCATGTAAAAAACCTTCTTTTCCTTGTCCCACTTGAAGCGGGCCCTCATGAAGTCATGCTCCGAGGGGTTGGTGAACTTCGCGAAGGGGTTTGGGATACCCGCGGCTTCACGTTCCGCGGGCCTTTTACCGAGGTAGGCACGGCTTCCGAGGCGATGCTTCCCCGTGTTCCTTTGCTGAAGGCTCTTGAATTTCGCAGCCTTAGCCTTGGCTGCCTCGGTAACACAAGTGTCCTTGAACTTTTCGAACTCCTCTTCCGTAAGTGTCGGATTTTCCTCCAGAATCTTGGACAGGGGTTCCTCAGCCTCAATAGCTTGTTTCACCCTCCCTTTCCAGGAGGCCAAATCATTGCTGAACATGCCCATGGCGTGATTGTTAATCTTTTTCATCTTCGGATCATCCCATGGTTGTTCTATGTTATCATCCCGGTCAGGGAACTTGAATGTCTTGTGCAACTTCGTAAGGATTAACTACGTCAAATGTTCTTTACTCCTTAATTCATCGTCGTTGATGCTCACGCATTCTCGTAGGATGCATCCTACTTGGTTCCCATAGCACTTGTGAGGTTCTTCCGGCTCTAATGACTCAAACTTGCCAGGTGCCATCTTTGTGATCACTAGTCGCCCAATCCCTAGTTTGTTAGGTTTTCGTATCCTCTACTTCTTCTGCTTCTTCTTTTCGGTAGCGGCATCGGTGCCGGTACCTTCCCCGCTGGTATCTTCCCCGCCGGAACCTTCCCCGCTGGTCTCGGTGCCGCCATCGGTGCCGGTGCCGTCGGTGTCGATGTCGGCGTCAGTACCATCATCGAGGCCGACCTGCAAACCTTGCTTAGCAGTCAAATAGTCGAGGTACTCTTGTTCACCCTCATAATCCATCTAAATGCGCATCTTGGTCAGAAGGCCTAGTTTCTTCGTTGTTCGACATGTTTCCTATAATTAAGTCTCCTCGTTTAATTCTAAAAGTATGAAAAAAATGAGAAATGACATAAAAAAGAAATCTATGTTTGCCGGAATGTCGTTTCCCAGCAACTCCCAGCACTCGATATGCCTACTATCTAGCACAAATCATGCCAAAATTCACGGAAAATTTCGGCATGACCTTTGCTAAAAAATGGACATATCGAGCGCCTGAAATTCACTGGAACGGAAATGAATCAACATTTCGGCATAACATAGGCCACTCGGATCATTTACCCTGCACATAATCATCATTTTCCAAATATGACATGTTCAAAACATCACATGTCCAAATGACATGTCCAAATTCCAAACATGACATGTCCGAAACATCACATGTCCACATATCACATGTCCAGTTCAAATTTTGCATATAAATTCAGCCTACCTAAATTTGCTTTAACAAGGGATGTTGATTTGGACAATTGCTTAAATGTTGCCTTCTCTTTTAACTACAATTGCTTAACCCTAAATTTCTGTCCTATTTTAAAACGTACGGTTCATAAAAACCTAGCTAAATTCATAACTAAATAGATAACCAAATTAACCTACTGCCCAACTAAAACCTAAGTAAATTAACCGAAGAACCCTAGCTAGCAGAGAGAGGAGGAGCGCAGGGGGCTTCTGAGAGGGTGCAGGGCGAGGCAGGCCCGACGATGGCCGAGGTTGGGAGGAGGAAGCGGAGGAGGGGGCGTGGCTTCGGGGTCGGGGGCGAGCGCCGGGGTCGGAGCCGAGGCCAGGGTCACGGCCGGGGTCGGGGATGGGGCCGAGCGCAGGGGCGCGGCGAGGGCGGGGGCGAGCACAGGGCGCGGGCGAGGGCAGTGGCTCTCGGGATTTGGGGGGAAAAGAGGCGGGATGAAGCAGAGAGAGTGAGGATTTTGGGTTAAGTGGACGTAGCAGTAGCGCATTTAGAGAAAAAGCACTGCTACTATTATAGGTAGCTATAGCGGTTTTGTACATAAAGCGCTACTGCTACCTTGACTAGTTGTAGCTCTTTTTCAGTAAAGCGCTACTGCTATAACAGTTTTCCTTTTTCTTTTCCTTTATTTTCTCTCACTTTTCTTTTCTTTTTTCCGAGAGCAGTGAACGAAGGGAAGGCGATATATATTGCATCATTTGACGGTTAAATATGTATACAAAATAGGAACATATATATTACATCATTGGACCCATGCATAATAATGGCTAAGTGTTTATACAAAATAGGAACATATATATATATATATATATATATATATATATATATATATATATATATATTAATTACTTCATTTGACCGATAACATACGGTTCCTCAGCGTTGACGTTTTCGTTTTTGAGTCAGCATCTTTCCCTTCTTGTTCGTTGAAGAATAATTGAGCCCCTCATTGTGACTTTGCCTTTTCCATGGAGTATGTTTTTTCTTAGGTAATGTAGTATTGATTCTTCTTTTGACGTATACTTCATCATCATCCTCATCTTCCCTCATTGGGTTGCCATACTGATCGTAGTATTCCTCGTTGGCGACTCCATCCATTCCAATGATGTTCCTTTTGCCTCTCCTCACGACAACACGGCTGGGATTGCGCGGGTCGGTTATGAAGAAGCATTGTGTCACATGCTTAGCGTGTACCCATGGCTCATTTTTTGCGATAGCGTTCACGGTAGCGCTCTTGGCGTCCGGTATAGTCATGGTAGTGAAATTCCGGTTTTCTCTTTCGACATTCTTAGCCCATCTGACACGGAACATCGTCGTGTTGTGCAGTCCAGAGTAGTCAAGCTCCCAGATCTCTTTGACCCTTCCGTAAAATCTTTCAGTCGCGCCATTGTCGCTGCCGGTCATGCATTCCATCATCACCCCTGAGTTTTGATCATCATTGTCCATATCTTTGGCCGCCGTGTAGAACGTGTATCCCTTAATATCGTATGCCTGATAGGTTAGGAGGTTGGGCGAGGGGCCATCTTCTAAGGCGTATATGAGTAATCCGTCCTTAGAGCCCTCCTCCGGGGGATTAGCAATAATATGCTCTTTGAACCAATGCAGTCAAGTGGAGTTGTGCTCTCTAGTAACTTCGGCGCCCGTCCTGCAAACCTGTGACGCCCCCGATTCAATCGTACACTAATCATGCATGCAAACGTGTACGATCAAGATCAGGGACTCACCAGAAGATATCACAACACAACTCTAAAACATAAATAAGTCATACAAGCATCATAATACAAGCCAGGGGCCTCGAGGGCTCGAATACAAGTGCTCAATCGTAGACGAGTCAGCGGAAGCAACAATATCTGAGTACAGACATAAGATAAACAAGTTTGCCTTAAGAAGGCTAGCACAAACTGGGATACAGATCGAAAGAGGCGCAGGCCTCCTGCCTGGGATCCTCCTAACTACTCCTGGTCATCGTCAGCGGGCTGCACGTAGTAGTAGGCACCTCCAGTGTAGTAGTCGTCGTCGACGGTGGCGTCTGGCTCCTGGGCTCCGACATCTGGTTGCGACAACCAGGTAGAAAGGAAAGGGGGAAAAGGGGGGGAGAAAGCAACCGTGAGTACTCATCCAAAGTACTCGCAAGCAAGGAGCTACACTACATATGCATGGGTATATGTGTAAAGGGCCATATCAGTGGACTGAACTGTAGAATGCCAGAATAAGAGGGGGATAACTAATCCTGTCGAAGACTACGCTCAGCAGCCTCCGTCTTGCAAACATGTAGAAGAGAGTAGATCAAGTTCACCAAGTAGCATCACATAGCATAATCCTACCCGGCGATCCCCTCCTCGTCACCCTGTTAGAGAGCGATCACCGGGTTGTATCTGGCACTTGGAAGGGTGTGTTTTATTAAGTATCCGGTTCTAGTTGTCATAAGGTCAAGGTACAATTATGCTCGAGAAAAACATACACAATTTAACAATGGTTGAAAAGTGCACCCGAAATATGGGCTGGGTTGCACGGCCAACATTGGAATGGTGATTCAATAATCAATAGTCTAAGAAGGAACGGCCGACCATTAACTTGAAAGCAATAGGGTTGCTAGAAGGGCGGAATCCAAACAGCATCGTTCACTTGTTGGTATTCCGGTTAGAATCAACATTGGGACCAAGAAAGAATGGTGATGGTGAGAAGTATCACTATACCAAGAAATTTTAAGAGGCGGAGCAATTCTCACGACCTTCTTCACATAAAAGATGGTAATACTTCAAGGTAGAGCATAACATAAGTCGGATAGCAAGGAACTCAAGGTACAACGCAAAACTAGAACAAGTTTTGTGTTGCGGAAATGCAAGAATGTTGTCGATGTTAACACAAAGCATCGAGGGGCAAGGATGGTATTTCCCATCATGAATTCGATTGATAACCTGGAAGAGCCCAGAATGCTGATGATGATCATGACACATTTGTTGAGAGATACCATGAAGATGCAATCGATCGGTGACGACATCAAGTCAAAGGTATGATGAAGCGAAAGGTTATTGGACCATGGTACGACACAAACTTGAAATCAAGTTTGCTGTTCGAGGAGAATTGATATGACGAGGAAGATCGATGCATGATTTTCTCATCATCAAAAATTGTCATCCGGGAAAAAGAACTAGGTAGCACGATAAGGATATAGCCAATCAGGCTAGGAATGACTTCAAGGATTATTAAACTCATAAGCAACGAAAATTACTTAGAGTTATTGTATCGAGATGAGTCGATTCGCTTATGGATGTTCTCGGTTGGCGACAACCCGTAACCCGTGGAGTCACTATGACAGTGGAAGGTACTACTTCATCGGAAATTCATAAGATATATCCTCGAGATACCATGGGGGTAATACACGACGGTAGCTCAAAGTAAAGGTTGGACTGGGGTATTGATCCGCAGAAGACAAATGCTTAAACTTGGCCGAGAAATAGGATCAGAGAAGAACAATATGGTCGGAACCATAGCTGCAAGGGATCCAATTTAATGACACCGAAAGAATTACCTAAATGATTAAATATTTTGCAAGAAGCTTCCATGATAAGTTCCACATCGGGTCCATGGGCATGAACACAAAGTTCAAGGTCGACTCCCACTTCTTTAATGCATAACCTTTCATTCACTTCTCGTCTTCAAAGAAGTTGTAGGGTAGAAAATTATCTGGTAAAACACCAGAAGGGTAACTTGTGAAAACTGTCGGGTTCATACGATTCTAGGGAAGGTATAGGTTCAACCCATCGGGGCATGTTAGGAACATATACTACGAACTTCAGGAGTAATAACACAAGCTCGAAAGCGTAGCATCAAGCACAATTCAGAGAATAGGATTTACCATTGGCATTATGTATCAGGGAAAGAACTTCCAACGTGATTGAATATGAAGGACGTTGTCAGATAAAATCCAAGAAAGGACTTGATGGTCCACAAAGGATCTGATGTGAGTATCGGTACTCAACCAGAAGAGGAAAGAATCCAAATGCAACAGGTTATGGAATCATGTGAATAATTCGAAGCTTAAATGCAAAGGAATTATGATTCCAAATCGAAGGATCGGAAGCAGATGCTCTGATCAAGGATGGATAAGTTCAATAGACTTAGGGGCACAATCGACGACAATTTAATTGACGAGAACCAGCTCATGATTAAAACTACGTCTGAGCCGGAAGGATGAATTCTAGGATCTGTTTGAGGATTGCGAGCATTCGCAACAAATCGAATCAACGGACTCAAAATGACAATGACAATGGATGTCAACAAGATTACTAGATTAAGGAATTAACCATAATGCAAGCAATCAAGAATTTCAAGAGCACTAGGATGCTCAAGATTTTTGGAAGATCGAATGATATTTCGAGGATTGGCGACATACATGAATCAACTGGGGATGAGTGGATACTCGGTAAGTGCGAGAAATTATCCGTAGGGGTATTCATGTAGCAAAGAACTGCAAGGCAGTAGGCACAAAGTATTCTTGGAACATTAGAGAGAATTTCGAGGTATATTGTAATAACAAGATCGACTGGGTATAAAGTAAGAACGACGGGTGTAAGTATTTATCCATAGGGATATTGCAGTGGTAGGGAATTGCAAAAGCAATGGGCACAAGGTCTCGGGTGAATATCGGAAGGTATCTTCGGAATCCTTCGATGCACAAAGTAATCATCTGGACTGAAGAGGCTCTCCGGGAGAAAGTATGATCGAGAACGTAGAGTCAGAGTTAGTAAAAATCGTTTAACCCGAACAGAAGAGAGATCAGATTCCCAGAGTACAAATCAAGGAGTAAAAGATCCTAATACCACCCAATGGCGACGTGGGTCCGTAAGACGCACAACCAAGTTAGTAAAAACTTTTTCAATGACTAGACTCAACTTCAGCCAAGGAGTTGGAAGAGGGATTCCTACAGGCAGTCGGCTCTGATACCAACTTGTGATGCCCCCGATTCAATCGTACACTAATCATGCATGCAAACGTGTACGATCAAGATCAAGGACTCACTGGAAGATATCACAACACAACTCTAAAACATAAATAAGTCATACAAGCATCATAATACAAGCTAGGGGCCTCGAGGGCTCGAATACAAGTGCTCGATCAGACGAAGTCGGAAGCAACAATATCTCGAGTACAGACATAAGATAAACAAGTTTGCCTTAAGAAGACTAGCACAAACTTGGATACAGATCGAAAGAGGCGTAGGGCCTCCTGCTCGGGATCCTCCTAACTACTCCTCGGTCGCCGTCGGGCTGCTGCGTAGTAGTAGGCACCTCCGGTGTAGTAGTCGCTGCCGACGGTATGCCCTGCTCCTGGGCTCCGACATCTAGTTGCGACAACCAGGTAGAAAGGAAAGGGGGGGAGAAAGCAACCGTGAGTACTCATCCAAAGTACTCGCAAGCAAGGAGCTACACTACATATGCATGGGTATATGTGTAAAGGGCCATATCAGTGGACTGAACTGCAATATGCCAGAATAAGAGGGGGGGTAACTAATCACAGCCGAAGACTACGCTCAGTAGCCTCCGTCTTGCAGCATGTAGAAGAGAGTAGATCAAGTCCTCCAAGTAGCATCGCATAGCATAATCCTACCCGGCGATCCCTCCTCGTCGCCTGTTAGAGAGAGCGATCACCGGGTTGTATCCGCACTTGGAAGGTGTGTTTTATTAAGTATCTGGTTCTAGTTGTCATAAGGTCAAGGTACAACTCCAAGTCGTCATGTTACCAAGATCACGGCTATTCAATAGATTAACTTCCCGCAGGGGTGCACCACATAACCCACCACGCTTGATCCCATTTGGCGGACACACTTTTTCGGGTCAAGCCCGCCGCAGAAGATCAACACGCCGCAGCCCCACCTAGGCCAACAGAGAGGTCAGCACGCCGGTCTAAACCTAAGCGCACAGGGGTCTGGGCCCATCGCCCTTAGCAAACCTGCATGTTGCGTGGGCGACCGGAAGCAGAACTAGCCCCCTTAATACAAGAGCAGGCTTATGTTTCAAACCGGCACGCGCCGCTCAGTCGCTGACGTCACGAAGGCTTCGGCTGATACCACGACGCCGAGTGCCCATATCTTTCCCACGTAGTTGGTTAGTGCGTATAGACCAAATGGCCAGACTCACATCAAATACCAAGATCTCATTAAGCGTGTTAATGATGTGACCGCGGACACCGACCAGGGCCAGGCCCACCTCTCGCCTAGGTGGTCTCAACCCGCCCTGTCGCTCCGCCACAAAGATCCACACAAAGGGCCGTTGGGACAAAGGTCCTTTCAGCCCCCAATCCGTGAATCACTCGCGGGTGCTCCACAAGCCGACCCGACTTTAGTCACCACATGTATCATATATAAAGTATATAGTATATACCCGTGATCACCTCCCAAGTGATCAGAGCCCGATAGTATAGCACAGCAGACGGACAAGAATGTAGGGCCATTGATGGAATACTAGCATCCTATACTAAGCAGGTAGGATTGCAGGTAAAGGTGTCAACAGTAGTAGCAAGGACAGGCTATGCATCAGGGTAGGAATAACGGAAAGCAGTAACATGCTACACTACTCTAATGCAAGCAGTATAGAGAAGAATAGGTGATATCTGGTGATCAAGGGGGGACTTGCCTGATTGCTCTGGCAAGAAGGAGGGGTCGTCAACACCGTAGTTGTACTGGGTAGCAGCGGCGTCGGTCTCGGTGTCTAGCGAGAGAAGAGGGGGAAGAAACAATAAATACAATGCAAACAAATGCATGATGATGCATGACATGACAAGGCGTGATGCTAGGAGTGCCCAATCGCGGTAGTAGGTGATACCGGCGAAGGGGGAAAACATCGAGGAAAGTATCCTGATGTTTCGCGTTTTCGGGCAGAGGAGCCGGAGGGGGAAAGTTGCGAGTTCGATAGGTTAGGGGGGTGTGGCGGACGAACGGGTTGCGTATCCGGAATTATCTCGTCGTTCTGAGCAACTTTCATGTTGAAATAATTTAATCCGAGTTACGGATTAAAAGATATGATTTTCTAAAGATTTTATTAATTTCTGGAATTTAATTAATTATTTAACTTAATTCGAAAATGGATTTATGACATCAGCATGATGTCATGTCGACGTCGGCCAGTCATCAGGGTTGATCGTCAACCTGACTCTTGGATCCCACTCAAATGCGGTGACACATTTTAGTTAAGCATCTTAAATAACCTAATTAGTATTAATTAGGAGGGTGGGCCCCACTGTTATTGACTAATTAATTAACTAATTACCAGACCAGGTTAATTAGGTACCTAATGTGTAATTAGTTTAATTAGTTGTTTAATTTAATTAATAAAAATTAATTAAGTTAATTATTTGTTTAATTAATTAATTAATTAATTAATTGTTTTTGTTTTATTTTTATTTTTATTTTTATTATTTTTTTATTTTTTTAAACGCTGTTCTGGCCGGGCCCGTTGTCCAAAGGGCCTGTGGCCTTAACGGGCACGGGAAGCCGTGGCGCTTGAAAGGTGCAGGGCTCGGGGGCACTGGCGCCCGGCCCAACGGGCACCGATGCAGAGCGAGCACAGACCGGCGCCGAGGCAGAGGAGCAATGAGCGCCGGCCTCCGCGACGACAAGGAAGGGGTCCGGCGCAGAGGGCGTGAGGGGCGCCGATGCAGCGGCGACGGACGCCGGAGATGGCAGCCGAGGTCAGCTGAGGTAGTGAGCGAGGACGGCGAGGCGCAGTGTGGTCAGGATGGGCGTGCGGGCGGCGTGGCGCGATGATCATTGGCGATGGCACGGGCCGACGCACAAGATGGCTGTGACGCTGCCCGACCATGCTGTGAGCGCGAGGCGAGCGCGAGGCGTGGTCATGGGCGTGGGAGAGAGGAGGACCAGGGTCCTCACCGGGATTCGTAGGGACAGGGCAGCGGCGGTCGGGTGGGTCGACGGGGACGACGGTGGAGAGGAAGCAGGCCGGTGGGGAGGAGGAAGCAGGCCGGCGGGGAAGAGGCGCCGGCGAGGTCCAGGCGGCGACGGTGGTTGGCGACGACGGGCGACGGCTGTCAGTCGACGATTTAGTCGAGGCCGAGGCTTCAAGGTGTGCCATGAGGGAGAGAGAGGGCACGGAGGAGTCCGAGAGGCGGCGCCATGGCGATAGTGAGCGACGACGGTTAGAAGCCCGATCCAGATCGGGGAACGAGAGGAGCGGGGGGAGGAAAAGGGGGCGATTAGGGGCGACGGGGAAAGTGGGAGGGGCCGCTAGGGTTTCGGGGGAGTGGGGGGGGTTAAGGTGCGGGGTGGGCCGGCCGGTTGGTTGGGCCGGGTGGACCGGTCGGGCGACCTGGTGGCCCAGAGGCCAGTTAGGCCGAAGCCCAGTGGGGGGAGGAAAGCTTCGTGTCTTTGTTTTTTTTGTTATTCGTTTGTGTTTCCTTTCTAGTTTACTTTTATTTTTGTTTTGTGAATTTTACCACTAGCACCTAAATTAGTATTTGTAATTATATTCCTGCCACATTAATCCTTACGCCAAAATAAAATAATCTAATATTTTATAAAACTCAATAGGCATTTATTTAATTGTTTTAACTACTGTTTAATTACTTTAGAGCCTTTATACTCTTTATCACAGCTTGGTTTATCCACCACAATTACCTATGGTTTATCCGACACATTTTGAACATTTTAGTTTTATTGTTGGAAAACTTTTGTTGTTCGCCTCAATTTCAAATTTGAATTTGAACCGGTTTTGAACTAACGCGAGATTAACAACAGTAACCGTGGTGACGTGGCATCATTAATGTGTGATTACTGTAGCCTAATTATCCGGGCATCACAATACCCCCCCAGTCATGATACTTTTTTGCGATAATTTCTTTGTGCAGTGCCACGAAAGGATCTACCTCGTCTAGGTGTTGTAGCACTACCAAGTTTGCTATGTCAAAGTCGTTGCGTCGATCTGAGTATGCCACGTGCAATTCCCTGTGACCCTTGGAGTGACATTCTCCTTCGAGCCTCCCATCGTGCTTGTTAACGGGCAAACCAACACTAACATCAGGCTGCTGGTCTGCGCCATATAGAAAATTCTCGCAGAAAGAGATGCACTCTTGTGTCAGATAGCCCTGGACGATGCTTCCATTCGGACGGGGCATGTTACGAATGAATCCTTTGATGATCCCATTCATCCTCTTAAACGGCATCATGTTGTGCAGAATGATGGCCCCGAGTCTATTATGTCGTCCACAATATGGACACACAGATGCACCATCACGTCAAAGAACGCGGGCGGGAAGTACATATCAAGATCATTCAGTATCACAACGATCTCTTCCTGTAGCCTTCGGAGCTGCTTCTGCATCGATTGACTTTTGAGAGATGACATCAAAAAAGTTGCAGAGACCAATAAGCGTGTCACGAACGTGCTTGTCCATTATCCCTCTAAGGGCAACAAGTAGTATCTGCGTCATCATCACATGACAGTCATGGGACTTCATCCCGCTGAACCTTTTCTTGTCCGTGTCTAGATATCTGCTTATCTTGCCATAGTAACCGGAACTAACTTTGACTCCGGTAAGGCACTTAAAGAATTGATCGATCTCAGCCTGACTTAAGGTGAAGCAAGAAGGGGGGCAATAATCCTCTTTCTTTATTTTCTTTCCAATCTTCTCCCGCGCCTCTGTCTCCGTCTCTGTCTCGTCCCGATCATTTACGGGGCGGCATGTGCAGATCTTCCCTGATTTTCAAATCTTGCAAGTCTTTTCTTGCCTTCGGCCCATCCTTGGTCTTATTCGGCATGTTCATCAGTGTCGCGAGCAAACTCTCAAGGACATTCTTGCAGATGTGCATTTGATCAAGGCAATGAGGTGTATCGAGTTTGTGCCAGTACTCCAAGTCCCAGAACACAGACCTCGTCTTCCATACCTTCAGCAGCGGCTCCGGCGCCTTTTTCATCGTCTTTCTCGGTGCGGGGCACTCCTTCCAGTTTTTCAACAGCTCATCGATTTCGGCACCGCTCTGCTTACGTGGAGGTCCTCGATGCTCAACGTGACCATTGAATAGATCTCCACGGTTTCTCCACGGGTCGTCCTATTCGAGCCATCTTCGATGCCCCATGTACACGATTTTCCCAGACCCGCCATCTTTCCTTGATGTTAGCTGCTGAGACGTTGTATCATCCATGCACCGCGTGCATCCGCAATATCCATGGCACACCTGGCCCTCGACATATCCGTAACCGAGTTAGTCATGCACCGTCGTGATCAGCGCGGCTCTCATGTAGAAATACTCGCCTTTGCTGGCATCCCATTCTTGGCCGGTGTTTTCCATAAAGTGTCTAACTCCTCTTGAAGTAGCCCCAGACACAAATTAATATTATTTCCTGGTTGTTTTGACCCTCGAATAAGCATGTTCATGTGAATGTACTTCGACTTCATGCACAACCAGGGGGGAGGCTGTACATCCATACAAACACGTGCCATGTGCTATGGTTGGTGTTCTGGTTGCCAAACGGATTCATGCCATTGGTACACGCGCCAAGCATGATGTTCCTTGCATCACATTCGAAATACCGATATAAGTTGTTCAACGCTCTCCACTGTCTTCCATCCTTGACGTGTCTCAGCTTCAGATCATCTCCATCGTCAGGCTTCTTCCTCTCCGTGTGCCAGTGCATTAGCTTTGCTTCCTTGGGATCTACGAAATACCGTTGGAGACGAGGAGTGATCGGTAAGTACCATACAACTTTCTGGGGACATTTCTTCCCAGCCTTCTTGTATTGAGAAGCATTGCACACCGGACAGCTTGTTTTTTCCGCATGCTCCTTCCGATAAATTATGCAATCGTTGATGCGTGCATGATATCTAACATGCGGCAGATCAAGAGGGCACACGGTCTTCTTGGCCTCATCAACACTAGTAGGACATAGATTCCCCGCGGGAAGAACATTATGTAGGTACTTGAGATGCTCATCGAGGCTAGTGTCGGTCCATTTGTTTTTAGCCTTCGTCTTCAGGAGTTGGAGCGTGAAACTCAAGCGGGTCACCTCAGGATTGCAACCATCATACAATGGAGTGTTCGAGTCTACCACCAGTTGCTCCAGCTTAGCCTCCTCTCTAGAAGTAGCTCTCAAGACTCGTCTCCTTGCGAAGCAGTGCTTGAACATGAGGGTCCCGCACGATTGAACTTAGTACCAACGAACTCTGCTGCGTGGAGTCCACGTTCTCTCCGCCGCCATTTCCGGCCCCTTCTACTCCGCCATGTCCGGCCCCTTCTCCGCCGCCATGTCCGGCCTATTCCCTGCCGCCATTATCGATCATCTCTTCGTCTTGCCCGTGTCGCCATTGCCTGCCCCATCGGCGTCCTCAACATCGTCATCCTCATCTTCAGTTATCCACCGAGTATAGCCATCCATGAAACCAGTCATGATCAGGTGCGCTTCGAGACGACCATCGTCATAGGGGTCGAGCCAAACTATTCCTTTGCATTTTCGACACGGACATAAAACCTCTGTCCGGTTATTTTCTTTCATGTCCTGCACCGCCGACCGCAACCAGCTGTCCACCATCGTTCCACTGACCATCATGAATGTATGCACGGTAATAATAAACAAATTGATTATAAAAATGCGTGCATGCATCAAAGTCATACAAAAATTCGGCATGACATTCCCTAAAAATAGGACATATATAGATCTAGAGTTTGCCCGGAATTCGCTGGAACGGAAATAAATCGAGATTTCGGCAAAACATAGGCAACTCAAAAGCACAATTTGGCGTCAACACATGCCACACACACAATTTCCATCATATTGCCCAATTATCATATCACACACACATACACATATTTCCATTTTGCAAAATCATGAAATTTTAATCACCTCTATCTCGAGATCGAGCACACGGTGGAGATGATGATGTAGGGAGATCAAAAGTGCACAAAGCTCTTCTTGACAAAGATAGATCTAGTTAGGGGGCAAATAGGTCACTTGACTAAATGCTACATCTACCTAGCTAGCTAATTTGGGAGGAGACGACTTCAACTAGTGGAGGGGAAGGAAAAAAGAATAAGGAGATGCATTAATGGAGGTGGTGTAGTTAGCTAGGAGTAATGAAGAGAGAGAAAGGTAGGTAGAAGAGGGAGAGTAATGGGGGGAGAAGTCTTGAGTAAGAAGAAGAGTGGGAGAGGGAGGATGTGGGAGGTAGGGGAAAGGGAGGAGAGGAGATGGGGAGGGGAGGACGGGTGGGAAAAGGTGGTGGGGTGTTGCGCCTTAGCAGTAGCGCGGGAGGAAAAGCGCGCTACTGCTAAGGGAGTAGCAGCAGCGCTCTTTCCTCACACGCACTACTGCTAAACGGGCCAACTGTGTGGACAATTACAAAATTAGCAGCAGCGACGTGACTAAAAAGCGCGCTCCTACTATTGCTTTAGCGATGGCTGTCGTGACACCGCGCTGCCGGTAAACTTAGGTTGTTGGGTGCTGTCGGTACATTTTTGTAGCAGCTGGTTTATCCATCACGCTGATCGCTAAATTTTCATCGAGCGCGCTTTTCTTAACCTCACTACTGCTAATTAGCAGCAGCGCCTCTTTTTGTGCCGCGCTGCTGCTAAGATTCTGTGTATATAGTTTTCCCTAGTAGTGTACGGATCTGCAGGAATATAAGAAATGGTTTTCGGCCAGATCAGGGGAACGCGAAACAGAAGAGAACAAAGAGGGAGATCCAATCTTGGAGGGGCTCCCGCCCCTCCGCCGCCATGGAGACCAAGGACCAGAGGGGGAACTCTCCTCCCCATCTAGGGGGAGGCCAAGGATGAAGAAGAAGTAGGGGGGCTCTCTCCCCCTCACTTCCGGTGGCGCCGGAGTGCCACCGGGGCAACGATCGGGACGACGATCTACATCAACAATCTTGCTACCGTCAACACCAACTTTCTCCTCCTCTATGCAGCGGTGTAACACCTCTTCCCCCCGCTGTAATTTCTACTTAAACATGGTGCTCAAATCCGCATATTATTTCCCAATGATCTATGGTTATCCTATGATGTTTGAGTAGATCCGTTTTGTCATGTGGGTTAATCGTGATCTTGGTTGGTATGATTGTATATCTTATTTATGGTGCTGTCCTACGGTGCCCTCCGTCTCGTGCAAACGTGAGGGGCCCCCACTATAGGGTGTTGCAATATGTTCATGGTTCTCTTATGGTGGGTTGCGAGAGTGACAGAAACTTAAACCCGAGTAACTGGGGTATGACGTATGGGAGTAAAGAGGACTTGATACTTAAGACTATGGTTGCCGGAGTGACAAAAGCCTGAATACGGATGAGTGGGTTGTTGCATATGGGAGTAAAGAGGACTTGAAACTTAAGACTATGGTTGGGTTTTGCCTTAATGATCTTTAGTAGTTGCGGATGCTTGCTAGAGTTCCAATCGTAAGTGCATATGATCCAAGTAGAGAAAGTATGTTAGCTCATGCCTCTCCCTCATATAAAATTGCATGGATGATTACCAGTCTAGTTATCGATTGCCTAGGGACAAATGACTTTCTTGTTGACAAAAGCTATCTACTTTATTGTCTTGCATTTTACTCGTAGTTTTATTCTTGCAAACTTATCGTTTCACCTATCAAATAGTTTTGTACTTGTTTTAGGTAAAGCAAACGTAAAGTGCGTGTAGAGTTGTATCGATGGTCGATAGAACTTGAGGGAATGATTGTTCTACCTTTTAGCTCGTTGTTGGGTCGACCCTCTTATTTATCAAAAAAGGCTACAAACGATCCCCTATAATTATGGGTTATCAGGTGGTAGCCGCGACAGCGTAGCTAGGCGCAGGCGACACGACGTCAGGTGCAGCGGCTGCCAAGCCCGTAGATGGGCGACGCAGCAGAGTTGGCCGAGGCGGATGTAGAGCCAGCTTCAGCTGTTACAGCAGTAGAAGCGCCCGACGCGGGCGAGACAGCAGGCATGTGCGAGGAAGCCGGAGAGCGCCGGGGAGCCGGCGACTGGTGGTGAAGACGCGTCGAGCTGGGCCGGCGAGGGACATGAGTGTCCAGAGGGACTAAGACGTGGGCCGGCGACGGCGAGACCTGTGGGGAAGACGCCATATGATAAGAGGCCCTGGTGTCCATGAACCAGTCACCGTTCCCAGGGTAGGCGCTCGGTGGCGAAGCCTGCTGGAGTGCGGCGAGGAGGGCGGGGTCGTAGGTGGAAGATGAACCGCCCGTCCTGGAGGAGGCAGGCACCGGCGGCCACGAAGAGGGCGGCGGAGTAGTGACCCCGCCGGGCTGGGGCGCGGCGAGCAGCGCCTGATGACCCGCGGGCCGCGGACCGAGGATGCCGGGGTGGGACGCCCGCGTCGGGGGCATGGCCTAGGCATGCACTACGCTCGTCCCTGGGTTGACCCCGCCGAACCACGGCGCTGGTGCCGCCGGCGGAGCTGGTAGACGAGGCCCCCCCGAACCCGAAGTCTGGCCGGAGGAGCGCGAACGCCCGTCGTTCCCGCGTTTCTTCTTGCAGGTGTTGCCGGGTGGAGACGCGGCCGTCGGAGGGGCCGCGGGCGCGGGGACGGGATTGGGCGTAGCCGGAGCGCGCGTGGTGCCAACGGCCAGGGCCGTCTGGGCGCGCTGCAGTGAGGCCTGCCGCAGAGCCGTTCCTCGAGGCGCACGGCGAGCGCGAACGTCGGCTCCGTCAACAAGTTGAGGTTGGAGGCGGCATTGGCGTAGTCGGTACCCAACCCGCGAATAAGGTTCGTGAGCATGGTGGCGTCGGAGATCGTCGCGCCCACGTCGCGCAGCTCGTGGCGATGACCTTGAGGCGCAAGCAGTAGTCGAACAGCCCCATCCCATCCCGCGTCAGGCTGTAGAACTCGGTGGTTAACAGCCTGGCGCTGGCCTCTTCTTGAATCGCTCCTGGACCAGCGCCGGAGCCAAAGGACTTAGCATTATTATCCCTGTAATGTAATCATTCTTGTAGGGCTGAGCATCCCATTCCCATGCTCACATGCATCGTGGTAGCGCCATCTTGCGTACGCAACCGTGATGTCAACCTGTACGTTCACTCCCCTATCAATGCAACGCTACGCTTCCAAGCGTATTCGCGAAAAAAGTACCTGGCGCTGGAGACGATTGTTGAGGAAGAGCTGGCAGATGAAGGTCCAGGCGCCCAGCACGGTGTTGTTGTCGCGGTGATGTGCGAGAGAATCTTGCGAGACACCGTGCGATAGAGCCACTTGACGATGGTGACATCATGCTGCATGGCCATGGCATCCACCGACCGTCGACGTGGTCGCGGATGCCGAACTTGCGGAACGTCAGAGAGAAATACGTATGCCAGGTGGAGAAGGAGGGGTGTGTAGGTCGAGGGTGATGGGGATGTGGTCATGATTTGGGACATGGCGAAGTGCTGCGGTGGTGGGTGGCTCGAGGACGGCGAGCGGGTTGAGGTCGCCGGAAGCAGAGGACGCCGGGGAAGCCATGAGCAGGGAGAACGAGCGGAAGCGGGGACGATCAATGCTGAACGTCTGATACCATGTGAGAAACGCGAGAGAGAGAGAGTGAGTGAGAGTTTGCTTTGCACACATTGTTCATTGCCATTGCCACAATTTATACTACCGTGAGAGGGATCAGCTAACAGAATGGCTAACAACCTGAGCTAAACGAGGAGTAGTGGGTTAGTGGATTAGCTGATCCGTTGGCTACGCTAACTGCCACGACAGAGATAATGCGTGCCGTGACAACGGTGACAGGACTGTTTCAACACCTATTAACACACTAATTAACAATTGACTAGTAGGCTTTTAAGGAAAACGATCGTAATCAACCGGCTGATTTTCAACTCGCGTAAACCGCTCCCTACACGCGCCACGCGTCCCTGTGGGCCCTCCCACCGCCCACTCTTTCCTTATCACCACGCGAACCACCCATCCCTATCCTTTCACAAATCACAACGCAATCCCCTTTCTTCTCCGTGGCTTCTCTAGTACGGTTGCTCGCCATGGCCTTGGTTTCTTCCTCTGCCGCCATTGCTGTTGCTGTGAGGGACAACTATCAGTGTTAGGAGAGGAGACACCGACCACCGCGCTATCGCCGCTGCAATTGGAGAGGAACGACGGCCGCCACCGCTCGCGTCGGTGCTGCAACGCAGCAGGAAGAGGGAGGCCGGAGTTAGGGCTGCACCCCGCCGGTGCTGCAACGCAGCTCGCCGCCGGCAGCTCGCGGTGGTGCTGCACCGCAGCACCCAAGGGAGAGGAGGCCGAAGGCGCGCTGCAACGCAGCTCGCCGCCAGCAGTTCGCGACGGTGCTGCAATGCATCACACAAGGAAGAGGAGGCCGGAGGCGTCGGTGCTAGAACGCAGCTCGCCGCCGGTGCTGCAAGTGCTGCGACCACGCATCTCGCCGGCGACGGAGTTGCCTGTGGCGGAGCTGCAATGTAACGCACGGGGTGTTGCGAGCCTCCGACCCACGGATCTCGCCGGCGCCGAAGCTTCACTGCAACGCCCAAGTTTTTTTTTCTGCGTGGTGGATCGGCAGCTACGAGCTGGACGTCGATACTTCCGACGACGACGGGCACGTTGCGTTTGCTGCTGCGAGTGTCCAGAGGCCAGAGGAGAACGAAGCAGAGGGCCAGATCGGTGCGTTGGGAGCAGATGGAAACGGCACTGCGTTGACCCATCGAACGGGAACGACGGACGGATCCAACGGTTCGCTACCCGACTTATTTACTGGAGAAATCAATCGGATGATTTGTAGCGCTCGCCGGCTTTTAAACGTATATTTTTGGTTGGCCTACTATAGTAAGCTGGGTAGGGTAGCTTATTCTAAAAGTCCAAAAACTGGCCCTGACAGCCGGGTTCCACAAATGCCTCATATATGTCGCATACGACCCAATCAGTGACCCGTCACAAAATTGTGACCTATCCGGACTTCTCAAACCGGCCCTATAAATTTGGACTAATCGGTACCTCCATATCTAACCCATATAAGGGCAGATGTTACTAAAAGAATCTAGGCAGATATGAGGAGGCTCGGGCGCATCATGTCGGATCTAACAGCCAGAGCTCATCACAAATTCCACCAAATCGCCCCGACCTCATCTGACGAGCCATTTTTCTTTCCTATCTTTTCCCTCGTCTGCCCCGGCCCTTCCCTAGCTCCACCGCCACCCTAGCTTTGTCATCGTCTCGACCCCTGAGCGCCACCACCACTGCCACAAAACTCCTCCCCGGTCGTCTCGCCGCTCTAGACACCGATTCTTGCCTCTTTACATTCGACAAATTGTCCGAGCAGTTTTGTGATTCTTTTGTAGGCAAAACGATGGATGCGGATGGCTCGTCGCATGAGGAGTATGGAAACACTGAGCTTGGTAAATTAATGCAAAAGGAGATCTTTGATTCGTTAGAGTCGAACAAAGATGCCGAGATGATGATGATCATGGGCATCCAGGAGGAAATGGACAGGGAGGTGGAGCACATTATTAAGTTTGAGAGTTAAATCAAAGCGAGAAGAGTTTTGAACCAGGATAGGGGCGTTGGATCACGGCTGCTCTATAGAAACTACTTTGATCCCAAACCAACATTATCTGATACATGGTTTCATTGACGGTTTCTGATACGTCTTCAATGTATCTATAATTTTTGATTGTTTCATGTTATCATATTATTAATCTTAGATACTTTATATGTAATTTTATATCATTTTTGGAAACTAACCTATTAACCTAGTGCCTAGTGCTAGCTTCGTCGGAGGGCGCTGAAAGATCGAGGATGTCGCCTATAGGGGGGGTGAATAGGCGCTTTAAAATAATTACGGTTTAGGCTTGAAAAAATGCGGAATAAACCTAACGGTTAATTTGTCAAGCACAAAACCTACAACAACTAGGCTCACCTATGTGCACCAACAACTTATGCTAAGCAAGATAAGCAACTATGAGATAGCAAGATATATGACAAAGAACAATATGGCTATCACAAAGTAAAGTGCATAAGTAAAGGGGCTCGGGTAAGAGATAACCGAGGCACGCGGAGACGACGATGTATCCCGAAGTTCACACCCTTGCGGATGCTAATCTCCGTTTGGAGCGGTGTGGAGGCACAATGCTCCCCAAGAAGCCACTAGGGCCACCGTAATCTCCTCACGCCCTCGAACAATGCAAGATGTTGTGATTCCACTAAGGGACCCTTGAGGGCGGTCACTGAACCCGTACAAATGGCAACCCTTGGGGCGGTCACCGAACCCGTACACTTTGGCAACCCTTGGGGCGGTCACCGAACCCGTCAAATTGCTCGGGCGATCTCCACAACCTAATTGGAGACCCCGACGCTTGCAGAGCTTTACACCACAATGATTGAGCTCGAACACCACTAACCGCCTAGGGCGCCCAAGCACCCAAGAGGAACAAGCTCAAGGGCACCAAGCACCCAAGAGTAATAAGCTTCTCAACTTGTAACTTCCACGTATCACCGTGGAGAACTCAAACCGATGCACAAATGCAATGGCAAGGGCACACAGTGCCCAAGTCCTTCTCTCTCAAATCCCACAAAAGCAACTAATGCTAGGGAGGAAAATGAGAGGAAGAACAAGAAGGAGAACACCAAGAACTCCAAGATCTAGATCCAAGGGGTTCCCCTCACATAAAGGAGAAAGTGATTGGTGGAAATGTGGATCTAGATCTCCTCTCTTTTCCCTCAAAAACTAGCAAGAATCCATGGAGGGATTGAGAGATAGCAAGCTCGGAGAAGGTCAACAATGGGGGAAGAACACGAGCTCAAAAGGATAAGGTTCAATGGGAAGAAGACCCCCTTTTATAGGAGGGAAAATCCAACCGTTACCCCACTAAACAGCCTCAAGACAGGCGGTACTACCGCTAAGGAAGGGCGGTACTACCGAGGGCAAGACTACCGCCTCTACCTAGCGGTACTACCGCTTAGAGAGAGAGGCACATCACACAGAGCGGTATCACTGCTTAGGAAGAGCGGTGCACTACCGCCGTAGAGCGGTACTACCGCTTTCTATCGCCGCTACTAGTGTCAAGAAAAACCCGACATTTAAAAACTTCGTTCGAGAATCGAGGCGGAAGTAGCCCAGACGACAATGGTATTACTACGGCCGAAAACTCCCAAGCGGTACTACTGTCGAGAGCGGTACTACCGGCTCGAGAGCGGTATCATCACTGGGAGCTTCGGTACTACCGCTGATGGTCACTGATACTACCAATGGCACCAATCCTTAAGCCACAACCACGAAAACAAAGAATACTCCAAGGAAAACCAGAACTGCCATAACTTCTTCATATGAGCTCCGAATTGAGCAAACTCAAGCTTGTTTGAAACAAGACAACGAGTAGCATCAAAACAGCGACCGAGGAGGCAGGGGAGGTATGCTTAGCAAATAAAGGAGAGAAACCTCCAACCGAGAAGAACCGGCATACCCTCCAACATCGAAAACATCATAGAAGATGCATGAGAACTCCGTTTTCGATGAACTCGAGCTTGTCATGAAAATGACCATAAGCTCCAAATCTCACAAGGAGAAGAACCAAACAAGAATCCAAAAAGATGATGCAAGGATGCAATGGTTTGAGCTCTCTACGAATGATACGATCAAGCTACTCATCGAGAGCCCCCCTTGATAGTACGGCAATCGATCCTATAACCCGGTCTTCCACAACTACCATGAGACCGGTAAAATAGAAAACCTATCAAGGGCAAACCTTTGCCTTGCACATGGTCCACTTGAGCTAGATGATGACGATCTTGACTCCCTCAAGTTGGACCACCTTTCTTGATTGCGTTGGCTCGAAGAAGACTAGTTTATTGCTCCCCCATACTCCACTATGGGTGAGCCACTCTTCCGCACATCTTCACAAGTCCATTGCCACCAAATGGACGGCAAGCTTCAAGCACTTGATCTCTTCGTGATGCATCACTTGAACTTGCACACCGCAACCTAACCCCACAAAGAACTCTCACGAAGACCATGGGTTAGCACACAAAGCGTAATGGACAATGCTTACCATACCATGGGATCACTTGATCCCTCTCGGTACATCTTCTACGCTTTGTGAGTTGATCAACTTGATTCACTCTTGACTTAGTCTTGATCAACCTTGAATCTTTCCAACTCTCTTCGTTTGGATGATGTCTTGAAGGTAAACATGAATGATCACACAATCTTCTTCTTCAAGACATGCTTGCAATAAGCTCAACACTCACATGACCAATCTTTGGATAATTCCTTGAATTGCACCTTGGTGCGACACAAAACTCTCCTTGAAACCAACACATGTACTCCAAGAAAAGCCTATGGACAAAACCTTCAAATAAACTCAAGGCAACCATTAGTCCATAGAGAATGTCATCAATTACCAAAACCACACATGGGGGCACTGCATGTCCTTTCAGGCGCGTGGAGGCGGATCTCGCAAGATTGAGTTAGTGTTTGTCTTCGGTGGATCCACATGGATCCAGTTTTCGTTTGCCTGCGTTCGTGTGTCTACAGGTTTAATCCTTCTGATCTACGCTTCTCTTCATTAGCGACGGTTGATGTTCTGATGTGTTGGTCATGTGCGGCCTGAGCACTACAACTTTCCAACTATCTACTATAATAAGGTTTGCCGGACTTCGGTGAGAAGGGACTCTGACAGCGATGCGCTTTCGGCTTGCTCTAGTGCTTGTTGATCTCGTTGGTAGATGATCTGTGGACCTGGATGCATTTTCTATCGGACTGTACTAACCACCAGTCGACTGGTGGTTAGCAACAGATCCGCACGACCTTTGATCGATCCTTCCGCTCGTCCCGCTGCGTCGTTCCTCCCGCTTCCGCTGATTTTTTTCCTTCTCTCAAAAACCGTAGTAAATTGCTAGTTGTTTTTTCTGGTTTTTCGCTGCATAATATGAAAATAAAATAAAAGTGCTTGAAAGAGGATTCGAACCCAGGTCTATGTAATACCTATCGAGCCTAATAACCAACTAAGCCACCTTTTGTTGTTGTCTATTGTAGAATGACAATGTTATTTGAATCTTTCTTATTTCTGCCATATCAAAAGAAAAAATAAAGTTTGGCTTGATAACTTTGGCAATGACCAGCATGGTAACTATGGTATGAGCAACATGATAACTATACCATGATAAGGGTGATAACTACAGTATGAGAAGGTTAAAAGCATGGGAAAGTATGGTAATTTAACATAGGAATTACCGATGAAAATGTTTAAAAAATTCCCTGGATGAAAGATATCATGGTGTTTAAAATGTAAGATATTAGTTATCAAATCTGTGATGTATACATTATCATGCTTTTTACATAGAAATTACCGGGTGTATATTTTTCAACAACAAAAAATTCAGGTCAAAAATTATAATGGCGTTTGTTTGTGAGTTATCAGCTTAGTATGTGTCTATTAACAAGCTATTTACATATAAATTACCGGGGTTGCCCCCCCCCCCCACCCACCCCTCGCCACAGTCGCCACATTTATCAGGGTCGGGTACATAAATTATCAAGTCTGCGATGTGTGAGTTATCATGTTATTTGCATAAGAGTTATCGTGGTATGATTCAACAACTCCTCCCACCCTACCCTAGCCGATAAAGTTATCAGGATTGAGTACATAATTTATCATTTCTATGATGTGTGACTTATCATATTATTTGCATAGAAGTTACCGTGGTATGTTTCAATGACTCCCCTCAACCCCAACCCACCGACAAAGTTACCAGGACTGGGTACATAATTTAATGTCTATGATGTGTGAGTTATCATATTATTTACATAGAAGTTATCGTGGTATGTTTCAACGACTCCCCCATTCCGGCCCCTCCGACAAAGTTACAAGGACTAGTACATAATTTATCATGTTTACGATGTGTGAGTTATCGTGTTATTTGCACAAAAGTTATCATCGTACGTTTCAACGACACCCCCACCCCGACCACTCCAACAAAAGTTATCAGGTCTACCATGTATGAGTTATCATGTTATTTGCACAGAAGTTATCATGGCATGTTTCAGCGACTTGCCCCACCCCCATCCTCGCCGACCAAGTTATCAGGACTGGTGTACATAAGTTATCAGGTCCGCCATGTTTGAGTTATCATGTTATTCACACGAAAAATTTCTTTGGGGTATATTTCATCAACCCTCCCCGGTCGATAAAGTTACCGGGACACAGGTGCATGCATACGTTATCGGTGTCACGATGTATGAGTTACCATGTTATTCATACAAAAAGGCATCGAGGGTACGTTTACGCTAGTTCTGTTTAGGGTAAAAAATGCTACCACGATATTTGTACATAAGCTATCAGATTTGTGGTGCATATAATTATCAGGCTCATTAAAGAGAATTTGCCGAGAGATGACACACGAGAAAAAGGCTGATGTCCGAATTCTACAGGAGCAAAACATTTATTTCTCTAGAAAATATTCATCGCTACAAAATAGAGACATGCGGAGTATAAAACACGTTGCATCAGTCCTTTAAAACACGTTTCATCATGTTTTAACAAGTTTTTTAGGGTCAAAGTTACCACATGTGAGGACTTAGGTTCTCACTCACCGCAGCAATATTTGTTCATTTAAAAATGTGTGGAAAATATAGAACGTATGAGATACAGGCCTTAATTTTTCTCAGAAAAATCATTCGAGGGCAACGACTCGATCCATATTGAATGGGAACAGAATCTATTTTTAGAAATGTACAAAATTGACTTAACTACTAATCAACCACAAGAACTACTCAGAGCAGATGGTTACTACTACATTTCCACTTGTGAGGTCGAGGGATTGAATCCTAGTTCCTTCATTTTTTGGCTTAGCGGCGCCAGAATAAAAATGACAGAGGCGGTAGTGGGTCGTGAATCTCGCCAGGTGAACTGGGCTGGGCCGTGGAATGAAACGTGGGCGTGCGGGAAGGGAAAGGAGCGAGCGATCCTAGTCGAGGCGTGCGGGAAGGGAAAGGAGCGAGCGATCCCAGTCGTGCGGATCTATCGCAAACAGACAGTTGGCAGGAGAATAGCTTTCTTGTTTTCTATTACTTCTTGTGTTCTTTATACTGCCATGACAGTTAATGAATAGATTAAAAACTTTTTTTTCCAAAGGAAAACACAAACAAGCCCTACGAAGTTCATAATAATAGACATTCTAAAGTGTTGCCCGGGCACATTCCTCCAGTTGAATAAGTGAAAATAGGGACCGGCTATATACTTCAATCCTGAAAAATCATTTTGGGCAAGTCATTTTTATGAGTCATCATTAGATTAAGAGATTCAAGTGTCGTCCTTGTTTCTCCATCTTTCTTTTCTCCCAACGGTTCCTTCTTCCACAAAATCAACTTACCCAAATACAAATTCAATCATGTTACATATAACTACTATGAAAAATAAAACCAGAAATCCCTTTTGGAGCCCGGCCTTCAGTGAGGCCTCCAAATTCAAATTTTTACATTTCAAAAAATTCTGTAATAAAATACAGATATACATGAAGGCATAACATACATGTGTGTAAATTTTCAGTTCAAAATACGTTGAAATGAGGGCTATGCAAAAAACACAAATCTAGGGCTGTTTAATATATGATACTATTCATCCTCCCAAGCCATAAATTTACGGGTTTGCTATTTTTCATACGGATGAAAACAATTCGTTTTCAGTCGTTTTTTAAGCCGTGCGATCTCTGTTGCAAGATTTGTGCTCTTTCTTTTTTTTTCATCGCTGTGCGGCGCTGAGTTTGTTATCGGGCCTGCTTGAGTTTGTGGAGCATACCCGTTAGTACCCATCGTCTCGCCCGCTCGATCCCCTTTTCATTTCGAACACGCAACCCAGGAGGCGACCGGGAGGGATAGCCATGGCGATTGGGAGCTCCTGCTCGGCCGTCGTTGTTTGGCGGTGACTCGTCGGCGCTCCGCTCCGCTGCCTCTCTCCGACCGCCTCGTCGTCATTTCTCAAGCGAAACATCTCTCCGCCCGCATTCACCCGCCCGCCCGCATCCGCTCGTCGATTTTGTTCGATTCGGTATGTCCCCCCTTGTTTGCTTTGATTCTCAGCTATGTTTGTTAGCACGTAGTGTTCTCTCGGTCGAGATCTGTTTGCTTGTGTTAATTTCCGCAGCTTGTCGTCTAGATGTGTGAGGTAATGAGGTTCTTGCGCCGTTCTGTGTTTAAATCTCGTATGTGCATGCGATTTTTTATTAGGGTTTTCTGGTTGGTTTGTTAGTTTCATTGATCTGTACGCCTTCATCGGTTGATGGTTCTGGGTTTGATTCCCCGAGTGCGGACAGAGTCGCCTGAAACCTGAAGATACATGCGTTGATGTAGTACGCAATGGTCAGTTTGATTATTTCCAGAGGGTTGTAGCATATGAGCGGGTTTGGTAGGCTGACTGATGAGCCAATTTTGTGGCAGGGTGTGTGTGTGCTCTGTGTGTGCTCTGACAGGGTGACTGTCAATGCCGTGTGTGATGTGTGAGTTTAGTCTGAAACTCCTCCCCTGTTCTCTGTACATATCATACCCCTCTTGTAATTTCTGCTAGCTATCAATCTATGGGATGAGGATTGTAATTCTCAATGGTTTGTTTGTCACGGTTGGTATGCCGGTCGCCTTGGGGATTTGTGATTGTAATTCTTACTGTATTTTTGCAGTGTAAATCTTGTAGGATTTTGCTGTGTAATTCCTGTCTGGATTTTCAGTGTAATTACTAGTAAATTTTACTTCTCGTTGTTTGGATTTTCTAGTGTAATTCCTACTACATTTTACAGTGTTTTTCTTAGAGAAATTTCACTGTAATTCTAAGTATATTTACACTGTAATTCCTACAGGATTTACAGTATTTTTCTTAAAGGAGTTTCACTGTAATTCTAAGTATATTTACACTGTAATTCCTACTGGGTTTACAGTGTTTTTCTTAGAGGAGTTCCACTGTAATTCTAAGTATATTTACACTGTAATTCATACTAGATTTACAGTGTTTTCTTAGAGGAGTTCCACTGTAATTCTAAGTATATTTACACTGTAATTCCTACAGGATTTACAGTGTTTTTTTTAGAGGAGTTCCATTGTAATTCTAAGTATATTTATACTGTAATTCCTACAGGATTTACAGTATTTTTCTTAGAGGAGTTCCACTGTAATTCTAAGTATATTTACACTGTAATTCCTACTGGATTTACAGTGATTTTCTTAGAGGAGTTCCACTGTAATTCTAAGTATATTCACACTGTAATTTGTACTGGATTTACAGTGTTTCTTAGAGGAGTTCCACTGTAATTCTAAGTATATTTACACTGTAATTCCTACTGAATTTACAGTGTTTTTCTTAGAGGAGTTCCACTGTAATTCTAAGTATATTTACACTGTAATTCCTACTGGATTTACAGTGTTTTTCTTAGAGGAGTTCCACTGTAATTCTAAGTATATTTACACTGTAATTCCTACTGGATTTACAGTGTTTTTCTTAGAGGAGTTCCACTGTAATTAGAATCCAGTGGATCTAATTCACACTGTAATTTCTAAGTGGACTTCCACTGTAAACCAACCCGGCGTTTATGGTCATGTGAGTTATGTTCTTAGTGGAGTTCCACTATAATTAGAATCTGGTGGATTTACACTGCATTTTCCCACTCCAGTGTTACTGGTCAATGTGATTCGTGTTTGACGAGTTTTACCTGATCGATAGTTCTCTCCCCATTTTCTGGTATTTTCCTGCAGCTGTGTTGAATATCGTGTGTTTGTGTGAGCTAGATTGTCGGTTTGAATTTGGCTCGTTGTCATGCGCCTGGACATGTGGGGATCCTCATTTCATCACTTACCTACCAACCAAAGTAGTTTACTATTTTTCCCTATTCTTCTCCAATCTAATCTAAATAATCTGCTGGAGAACTCACTGTAATTCTTCTGTTATTTGCACTATTATACTACTTTTCTTTTTACGCCGTAATTCTAATGTAAAGTGTCACTAAGGATTGACTATTTTTACTGGGAATCTACAATATATTGCACCGTAAATCTGATGAAATTACAGTGTAAACCACACTATTTATCTACAACAAGTACACCATATTTCTACTGTATCTTCAGTGTAATTTCTTTTTGGATTTACATATCTTAGTGGATTTTTACAGCGTAATTCCTGTTTGTTTTCCACTGTAATTCTTATTTGATTGCAGTTCCTTTTATTGGATTTACAGCATAATTCCTTTTGGATTTACAATGTAATTCCTTTTAGATTTACAGGTTGGAATTTCCTGATTTTGCAGTGTATTTTTTGCGAGCGGATTTACAATGTATTTTGTTGTGGATTTACACTGTAATTGGTAGTTGATTTACAATGCCTTTTGCGATTGTATTTTTCAGTAATTGCCTTGGATTGCGAGTGATTTTACAGTGTATTCGTGAGTGGACTTCCAGTGTAATTTGCCTGGGATTTACAGTGGATTTTCACTGTAATTGGTAGTGGGTTTTATAGTGGTTATATAGTAAAATAAAAGAGATGTAGACTGTAAATTCTATCATGCATTTCTTCTTTATATTTTTGTTATGTTTATCCTTTCTGCCATTTTCATCTCATACTTTTTCTCCTTTTTCTTGTGTTTGTATATATTTAGGTCATATATTAAAGTATGGGGAGACTCATGAAGGATTTTGGTAAGGGCACTTCTGCTTTTGTTGAAGATTATGATGATTCAGATGGGGATCCTTTTGTCCCCAATGATTTTGCCAAGGATGATCCTTTTCAAGCTTCGGAGGTTATATTTCTAATTTGATTTTTTTATTTTATTCTTGTTTGGTGGCTTTTGTTCCGCTTTTCAATTCATTCATTGGTTCATCTGTTAACTCCAGGAAGGAATGGATGATGCTGATTTCGATAAAGCATTGTACGAGTTCTACGTGTCTCATGTAAGTGTTATGTTGTAGTTAATGCTTTTGTACCAGTTTCTTCTATTAATACTTTTTCTACCAGCTTCATTTTTGTATCAGTTAATGCACGTTTGTAGTTAATGGATAAGTCCTCTTTTTTATCTTTTTGCAGAAAGTGAGTTGCTTAAAACGGAAGATTGCAAATCTTTGGAGCTCATGATGTGGTATTTTAATTTTTTTTGTTTTTATTTCCTTTTTTGCATGCAACTTCTCTTTGATGTTCCATCTAGATGAGAACCTAGTTCTAGTTCTAGTTATTGTTTCTAGATGTCCTTTTCTTTTGCTTACTTTTAGTGTAATTTATCCTGATCCTTTCTTTTTGTTTTTTTTCTTGTTGTGTTGTAGAATCGCAAGAGGTCTTCTGATTTTCCTATAGCCAATACATTCACTAGATACTCTGGCAAGTTATTCTCCACTGTTATTGCTGGCTTATCTCCTAGGCAAGTCTGTGTTCTTGAGTTATAGGGCAGATTGCCTTCGAATTTTGTGAGGACAGAGGTACCTCTTAGGTTTGTCAAATGGTTAGCATCCAAGTTTGATGTTCGTGCTTGAGAGATTCAGATTAGGAAGAAGTTTATTCCGATCTCCAAATATGTCATCCATGACATCTTAGGTCTTCTGTTGATGGTGAACTTTGTTGTGTCCGGACGATCTTTGGGCGTGAGTTTATCTTGTCCCATTTCAACTTGACTAGCATCCCACCAGTTTCTTTCTTACGCAATAAACTCAAATCTGAAGAATTGCACGATGAAGACATTTTCATCTGCTTCATGTGTATTGCCTTGTCGACTTTCTTGTGTCCAAATTCAAGCCTTTCTCCCAGTCCCAAATATCTCCACATTTTCAGAGATTGTAGTTCTATAATGAACTATGATTTATCTAGATTGGTATATGAGTGGCAATATTAAGAAGTTTAAGGATTCTAGTGTTTCTGATAAAGATTGGGTGCGTACCCATCCCAGGGCATCTGCTGAAGTGATAAAGTGGAATTAATAGCTAATGGAATTTCTAAGTTTGATTTTTCACTGTAATTCTGGTTATGTCCTCTTCCAGATTTTCAGAAACTTGCAAGTAGTCTCTGTTGCTGTTTTCCCTAAACTACTTTTGGTCCTAGTGTTACTAGTGTTTTTGTTAGTGACGCGTAAGTACAGTTCGTAAATTCACAAAAAAGGAAAAAAGGTACAGTTTCAAAGCTCTTCTTTTTGCCCCTTGACAAGCTGCGTGAGGATTTTGAGCTGTGAACAATGGGTGTGGCTACCGCCCTCCCTCCCTTTTTGTTGCCTTTTACATTTGGGTTTGGAAAAGAATGGCGGACCGTTAAAGTTTGGGTTTAGAAAAGCGGAGATGAGAAAAAGGGACATACCTGAGACGGAGACATAGCCAGTTGTCACATCGCTGTTGGCTGGAAAATCTGACTGAAACCGAATTTGTTTCAGCCTGATGTTAATTAGACAGTCCCTAAATTTATCTTTTTTGTGCAGGTCGCAACTCAAGGTATTTCATCATGAATTTTTACACACATGTGAGTTACATCATTACATACATACATACATATTTTTTTCAGAATTTTTTTGTGACGCCCGGGTAATTAGGCTACAGTAATCCCACGCTAGTCGTGCCATGACACCTCGGTTACTGTTGCTGTCCTCGCAATAATTCGGAACCGTTCAAAATTCAAATTCAAATTAATGACAACAATAAAAGTTTTCAAAACTTAAAACAAAAATGTTAAATTGGTTGCCGAATATTACTGGGGTAATTATGGTGCAACAAACACCTTTTATAAAATGGCTAAATGGTTTAAAATGATTTAAGCAGAAAGAAAAATGATAAAAGAAAAGCAGAAAACAAACAAACAAACAAAAAAGAGGAAAAGGAAAAGAACCCTCCCCAAGACGGCCGACCGGGCCCATTCGCCACCGCCCAACTAACGGCCCAAATGCCCGCCACCGGCCCAATCGGCCCTCCACCTGCTAACCACACAGCCACCGAAACCCTAACCGATCCCCACTCCCCCCACTCGCTTCCCCCCCACGCCTCTCTCCCCTTCCCCCCGATCTGGATCGGGGCAGCGCTCCGCCCCTCCCCCCCGCTCGATCTGGGCACCTGCCCGTGCTCAGGGCCCCCTCGCGCCCACGGCACCCATCCCGGCCTTGCGCCCGGCCGCCATCCGCCGGGAGATCCCCACCTCGCGGACGCCTCAGGCTCCTCCCCTCGCCTCTGCCCGCCCTCGATTCAGATCGGGCGCATCCCAGCGCCACTGCGTCGTCGTGAACCCTAAATGCGCTCGCCGGGGCTACCTCGTCCTTGTCGCCCGACCTCATCTCCTCCCGGACAGGTGCCCTCGCGCCGTCGCCGTTCGCCATCATGCCGCGAAGATCCGGTCGCGGAGCACCACCACCACCCGGACGCCTTGGGACTGCTTCCCGTCGCCGGTCATCCCGTCGCCCACCCGCGCCTTTGCGTGCCCTACTCCTCCTCTGTGAGCTCCCCTTCCTCCTCTCTCTGCCGTGGTCGCGCCACTCCTGCGCTCGGCTCCACCACCGGACGTCGCCCGCCAGCCGCCCTGCCAGCGGCGCTCGCGCCCACCGCACTGCGGCGTGCCGCGTGCTGCGCCGCGCCCTCGCCGCCTCGGCCTCCTTCCCTCGCCGTGCTCTACCACAGCCTTCTCTTCTTCCTGCCTTCTTTGCGTGGTTGTTCTTCTTGCCTCGGGCATGCGTCGTTAAATCAGGTCTTGCGCGCCATTGCCCTTTGTCGCCTCCGCCCACTGCGTGCCCTCGTGCGGCCCGCCGTATTACCGGACACGCCCATACTGGGCGAGCTACAGGCGCCGTCGCCCGTTACGCCAGCGCCCACTTTGTTCGGGTTGCGCCCGTAAACCGCATACCCGCAAAGGCCCCTATGGCCCTATGACACATGGGCCCCGCCCAGATAACGTTTTAATAAAAAAAAGAATTAAAAATAATAATAATAAAAATAAATAAATAGATAATAATAATTAAATTAATTAATTAATTAATGAATTATTTAAGTTAATTAATCACAATTAGATTAACCTAATTAACTGATAGTTAATTAATCAAACAATGACAGTGGGGCCCACCCCCTAATTAATTATGATTAGTTTAATTAATCTATTAATTAAATGTGTCATTGACCAGTGGGACCCATTGGTCAGGTTGACCAGTCAACTCTGTTGACTGCTGATGTGAGCATGACATCATGCTGATGTCATTAAATCATTTTTGAATTAATTAAATAATTAATTAAATTTCAGAAATTAATAAAATCTTTAGAAAGTCATATCTTTTAATCCGTAACTCGGATTAAAATACTTTCTACATGAAAGTTGCTCAGAACGACGAGACGAATCCGGATACGCTGCCCGTTCGTCCGCCACACATCTCTAGCACATCGAACATGGAACTTTCCCCCTCCGGTCCGTCTGTCCGAAAACGCGAAACACCGGGGATACTTTCCCGGATGTTTTCCCCCTTCGTCGGTATCACCTACTAGCGCGTTAGGGCACACCTAGCACCGCGTATTGCCTCGTTATGTTTGTGATACTTTGTTGGCTCCGTATTCTTGTTTCTTCCCCCCTCTTCTTCCCCGATAGACCCCGAGACCGGCGCTGATGCCACCGAGTACGACTACATCGACGACGAACCCCTCTCTCTTGCCAGAGCAACCAGGCAAGCCCCCCCCCCCTTGATCACCAGATAGGGCCTATTCTACTCTATACTGCTTGCATTAGAGTAGTGTAGCATGTTACTGCTTTCCGTTATACCTATCCTGATGCATAGCCTGTCCTTGTTACTACTGTTGTTATCTTTACCTGCAATCCTACATGCTTAGTATAGGATGCTAGTATTCCATCTGTGGCCCTACATTCTTGTCCGTCTCCTGTGCTATACTATCGGGCCGAGATCACTTGGGAGGTGATCTCGGGTATATACTATATACTTTATACATGATACATGTGGAGACTAAAGTCGCGTCGACTGGTGGAGCACCCGCGAGTGGATCTTTGTGGCGGAGGCGGCAGGCGAGTTGAGACCGCCTAGGAGATAGGTGGGCCTGGCCCTGTTCGGCATTCGCGGATACTTAACACGCTTAACGAGATCTTGGTATTTGATGCGAGTGCGCTCACGGGCCTATACGCACTAACCAACTACGTGGGAAAGATATGGGCACTTTCGGCGTCGTGGTATCGGCCGAAACGCCGTTGACGTCGTCGAAGGCGGCCTTGGCGCCGGATTGGTGAACGCCACTAGGCTAGAGTGCGCTTCCGGCCGCCCATAGCGTCTTGCAGGTGTGCTCGAGGCGATGGGCCCAGGACTGTGGCGCTTAGGTTTAGACCGGCGTGCTGACCTCTCTGTTGAGCCTACGTGGGGCTGCGACGTGTTGAGCTTCCGCGGCCGGGCATGACCCAGGAAACTGTTGGGGAACGTAGTAATTTCAAAAAAATTCCTACGCACACGCAAGACCATGGTGATGGCATAGCAACGAGAGGGGAGAGTGTCTGTCCACGTACCCTCGTAGACCGAAAGCGGAAGCGTTATAACAACGCGGTTGATGTAGTCGTGCGTCTTCACGATCCGGCCGATCAGAAATCTTGAGCGTCACGGCACCTCCGTGTTCAGCACACGTTCAGCTCGATGACGATCCCGGGCTCCGATCCAAGAAAGCGTCGGGGTAGAGTTCCACAAGACGACGACGTGGTGACAATGATGATGCTTCTTCACCGTGGCGAGGGCTTCGCCTAAGCTCATGACGATATGACCGAGGTGGAATATGGTGGAGGGGGGCACCGCACATGGCTAAGAACGATCACGTAGATCAACTTGTGTATCATGGGGTGCCCCCCTGCCCCCGTATCTAAAGGAGCAAGGGGAGGGCCGACCAGGAGGAGGAGGCGCGCCCAAGGGGGGAGTCCTACTCCCACCGGGAGTAGGACTCCTCCTTTCCTAGTAGGAGTAGGAGAGAAGGAAGGGGATGCGGCCCCTCCACCTAGTCCAATTCGGACTAGGCCTTGGGGGGGCGCGCGGCCTGCCCTAGGAAGCCCCTCTCTCTTTCCCGCAGGGCCAAATAAGACCCAATACTTCTCCCCGGCGAATTCCCGTAACTCTGCGGTACTCCGAAAAATACCCGAATCATTCAGAACCTTTCCGAACTCCGAATATAGTCGTCCAATATATCGATCTTTACGTCTCGACCATTTCGAGACTCCTCGTCATGTCCCCGATCTCATTCGGGACTCCTAACTCCTTCGGTACATCAAAACTCATAAACTCATAATATAAGCATCGCCGAAACCTTAAGCGTGCGGACCCTACGGGTTCGAGAACTATGTAGACATGACCTAGAACTATTCTTGGTCAATAACCAATAGCGGAACCTGGATGCCCATATTGGCTCCTACATATTCTCTGAAGATCTTTATCGGTCAAACCGCGCATAAAAACATACGTTGTTCCTTTTGTCATCGGTATGTTACTTGCGAGATTCGATCGTGGGTATCCAATACCTAGTTCAATCTCGTTACGGTAAGTCTCTTTACTCGTTCACGTAATGCATCATTCCGTAACTAACTCATTAGCTACATTGCTTGCAAGGCTTATAGTGATGTGCATTACCGAGAGGGCGGAGATACCTCTCCAGAGCAATCGGAGTGACAAAACCTAATCTCGAAATCGACAACCCAACATGTACCTTTGGAGACACCTGTAGTACTCCTTTATAATCACCCGATTCGTTGTGGCGTTTGGTAGCACCCAAAGTGTTCCTCCCAGTAGCAGGAGTTGCATAATCTTATAGTTACGGGAACATGTATAAGTCATGAAGAAAGCAATAGCGACATACTAAGCGATCAAGTGCTAGGCTAACGGAATGGGTCATGTTAATCACATCATTCTCCTAATGATGTGATCCCGTTAATCAAATGACAACTCATGTCTATGGCTAGGAAACTTAACCATCTTTGATTCAACGAGCTAGTCAAGTAGAGGCATACTAGTGACACTATGTTTGTCTATGTATTCACACATGTATTATGTTTCGGTTAATACAATTCTAGCATGAATAATAAACATTTATCATGAAATAAGGAAATAAATAATAACTTTATTATTGCCTCTAGGGCATATTTCCTTCAGTCTCCCACTTGCACTAGAGTCAATAATCTAGTTCACATCATCATGTGATTCAACACTAATATTCACATACGTATGTGATTAACACCCATAGTTCACATCGTCATGTGACCAACACCCAAAGGGTTTACTAGAGTCTATAATCTAGTTCACATCGCTATGTGATTAACACCCAAAGAGTACTAAGGGATGATCATGTTTTTGCTCGTGAGAGAAGCTTAGTCAGCAGGTCTGTCACATTCGTGAGCCGTATGTATTTTGCAAATATTCTATGTCTACAATGCTCTTGCAGGGGCTACTCTAGGTAATTGCTCCCACTTACAATATGTATCCAGATTGAGACTTAGAGTCATCTGAATCGGTGTAAAAGCTTGCATCGATGTAACTCTTTCTGACGGGCTCTTTTATCACCTCCATAATCGAGAAATATTTCCTTAGTCCTCACTAAGGATGTTCTTGACCAATGTCGATTGATCTACTCCTAGATCACTATTGTACTCCTTGCCAAATTCGAGCAAGGTATACAATAGGTGCAGTACATAGCATAGCATACTTTATAGAACCTATGGTGAGGCATAGGGAATGACTTTCATTCTCTTTTCTATTTTCTGCTTTGTGGTCGGGATTTGAGTCTTACTCAATTTCACACCTTTGCAACACAGGCAAGAACTTTTCTTTGGTATTCCATTTTGAACTTCTTCAAAATCTTGACAAGGTATGTACTTATTGAAAAAACTTATCAGCGTTTTGATCTATCTCAATAGATCTTGATGCTCAATTTGTACGCAGCTTCACCGAGGTCCTTCTTTGAAAAACTCCTTTCAAATACTCCTTTATGCTTTGCGAGAATAATTCTACATTATTTCCGATCAACAATATGTCATTCACATATACTTATCGAAATCAGTAGTGCTCCCACTCACTTTCTTGTAAATCTGAGGCTTCTCCAAAAGTGCATATAAAACCATATGCTTTGATCACACTATCAAAGCGTTTATTCCAACTCCGAGATGCTTGCACGGTCCATAGATGGATCATTTGGGGCTTGCACATTTTGTTAGCTCTTTTAGGATTGACAAAACCTTACGGTTGCATCATATACAACTCTTCTTTAATAAATCCATTAAAGAATGTAGTTTTGACATCCATTTGCCAGATTTCATAAAATGTGGCAATTGCTAACATGATTCGGACAGACTTAAGCATCGCTACAATTGAGAAAATCTCATTGTAGTCAACACCTTGAACTTTGTCGAAAACCTTTCTGCGACAAGTCGAGCTTTGTAGATAGTAATACTACTATCAGCATTTGTCTTCCTCTTGAAGATCCATTTATATAATATGGCTTGCCGATCATGAGCAACTCCATCAAAGTCCACACTTTGTTCTCATACATGGATCCCATCTCAGATTTCATGGTCTCAAACCATTTTGCGGAATCTGGGCTCATCATCGCTTCCTCATAGTTCGTAGGTTCATCATGGTCTAGTAACATGACTTCGAATAGGATTACCGTACCACTCGTGCGAACTGTACTTTGGAAGACCTCTGAGGTTTTGTAGTAACTTGATCTGAAGTTTCATGATCATCATCATTAGCTTCCTCACTAATTGGTGTAGGAATCACTTTGGGAACTGATTTACGTGATGAACTACTTTCCAATTCGGGAGAAGGTACAAATTACCTTATCAAGCTCTTACTTTCCTCCCACTCACTTCTTTCGAGAGAAACTTCTTCTCGAGAAAGAATTCACCTTAGCAACGAATAACTTGCCTTCGGATCTGTGATAGAAGGTGTACCCAATAGTTACCTTTGGGTATTCTATGAAGACGCACTTCTCCGATTTGGGTTCGAGCTTATCAGGTGAAAACTTTTTCACATAAGCATCACAACTCCAAATTTTAAGAACGACGGCTTAGGTTTCTTGTTAAACCGTAGTTCATACGGTGTCGCCTCAACGGATTTAGATGGTGCCCTATTAGCGTGAATGCAGCTGTCTCTAATGCATAACCCCAAAATGATAGTGAGTAAGCGATAAGAGACATCATAGATCGCACCATATCCAATAAAGTGCGGTTACGACTTTCGGACACACCATTATGTTGTGGTGTTCCATATGGCGTGAGTTGCGAAACTATTTCACATTATTTCAAATGAAGACCAAACTTCGTAACTCAAATATTTATCTCCACGATCGGATCATGAAACTTTATTTTCTTGTTACGATGATTTTCCACTTCACTCTAAAATTCTTTGAACTTTTCAATTATTTAGGACTTTATGTTTCATCAAGTAGATATACCCATATCTGCTCAAATCATCTTGTGAAGGTCGAAAATAACGATACTTGCCACGAGCATCAACACTCATTGAATCGCATACATCGGTATGTATTATTTCCAATAAGTTAGTAGCTTGTTCCATTGTTAGGAGAGCGGAGTTTTAGTCATCTTGCCCAAAAGGCACGGTTACTTAAGCATCAAATGATTCATAATCAAGTGATTCCAAAAGTCCATCGACATGGAGTTTTCTTCATGCGCTTTACACCAATATGACCTAAACGGCGATGCCACAAATAAGTTGCACTATCATTATTAACTTTGCATCTTTTGGTTTCAATATTATGAATATGTGTATCACTATGATCGAGATCCAATGAACCATTTTCATTGGGTGTGTAACCATATAAGGTTTTATTCATGTAAGCAGAACAACAATTTATTCTCTTACTTAAATGAATAAGTATTGCAATAAACATGATCAAATCATATTTATGCTCAACACCAAATAACACTTATTTAGGTTCCACACTAATCCCGAAAGTATAGGGGGTGTGCGATGATGATCATATCAATCTTGGAACTACTTCCAACACTCATCGTCACTTCCCCTTCAACTAGTTTCTGTTCATTACGCAACTCCGTTTCAAGTTACTACTCTTAGCAACCGAACCCGATTATCAAATACCGAGGGTTGCTACGAACACTAGTAAAATACACATCAATAATCTGTATATCAAATATACCTTTGTTCACTTTGCCATCCTTCTTATCCGCCAAATACTTGGGGTAGTTCCGCTTCTAGTGACGGTTCCATTGCAGCAAAGCACTTAGTCTCGGGCTTAGGTCCAGGACTTGGGCTTCTTCACTCGAGCAACAACTTGCTTGCCGTTCTTCTTGAAGTTCCCCTTCTTCCCTTTGCCCTTTTCCTTGAGACTAGTGGTCTTGTCAATCATCAACACTTGATGCTCTTTCTTGATTTCTACCTTCGTCGATTTCAACATCACGAAGAGCTCGAGAATCGTTTTCGTCATCCCTTGCATACTATAGTTCATCACGAAGTTCTAGTAACTTAGTGATGGTGACTAGAGAATTACATCAATCACTATCTTATACGGAAGATTAACTCCCACTTGATTCAAGCGATTGAAGTACCGGACAATCGAGAACATGCTCACTAGTTGAGCGATTCTCTTCCATCCTTTAGCTATAGAACTTGTTGGAGACTTCATATCTCTCAACTCGGGTATTTGCTTGAAATATTAACTTCAATTCCTGGAACATCTCATATGGTCCATGACGTTCAAAACGTCTTTGAAGTCCCGATTCTAAGCCGTTAAGCATGGTGCACTAAACTATCAAGTAGTCATCATATTGAGCTAGCCAAAGCGTTCATAACGTATGCATACGCTCTGCAATAGGTCTATCACCTAGCGGTGCATTAAGGACATAATTCTTACGTGCAGCAATGAGGATAAACCTCGGATCACGGATCCAATCCGCATCATTGCTACTAACATTTTTCAATACAATTTTCTCTAGGAACATATTAAAATAAACATATGAAAGCAACAAACATAGGGAAGCAACAACGCGAGCTATTGATCTACAACATAATTTGCAAAATACTACGGGACTAAGTTCATGATAATTTAAAGTTCAATTAATCATATTACTTAAGAACTCCCACTTAGATAGACATCTCTAGTCATCTAAGTGATTACGTGATCCAAATCAACTAAACCATGTCCGATCATCACGTGAGATGGAGTAGTTTCAATGGTGAACATCACTATGTTGATCATATCTACTATATGATTCACGCTCGACCTTTCGGTCTCCGTGTTCGAGGCCATATCTGTTATATGCTAGGCTCGTCAAGTTTAACTTTGAGTATTCCGCGTGCATAACTGTTTTGCACCGTTGTATTTGAGCGTAGAGCCTATCACACCCGATCATCACGTGGTGTCTCAAAGCACAAAGAACTTTCATAGCGGTGCATACTCGGGAGAACACTTCTTGATAATTTTAGTGAGAGATCATCTTATAATGCTACCGTCAATCAAAGCAATATAAGATGCATAAAGGATAAACATCACATGCAATCAATATAAGTGATATGATATGGCCATCATCATCTTGTGCTTGTGATCTCCATCTCCAAAGCACCGTCATGATCACCATCGTCACCGGCGCGACACCTTGATCTCCATCGTAGCATCGTCGTTGTCTCGCCAACTATTGCTTCTACGACTATCGCTACTGCTTAGTGATAAAGTAAAAACAATTACAGGGCGATTGCATTGCATACAAAAAAGCGACAACCATATGGCTCCTGCCAGTTGCCGATAACTCTGTTACAAAACATGATCATCTCATACAATAAAATGTAGCATCATGTCTTGACCATATCACATCACAACATGCCCTGCAAAAACAAGTTAGATGTCCTCTACTTTGTTGTTGCAAGTTTTACGTGGCTGCTACGGGCTGAGCAAGAACCGTTCTTACCTACGCATCAAAACCACAGCGATAGTTTGTCAAGTTGGTGCTGTTTTAACCTTCGCAAGGACCGGGCGTAGCCACTTTTCAGTTCAACTAAAGTGAGAGAGAGACACCCGCGGTCACCTTTAAGCAACGAGTGCTCAAGCGGTGAAACCAGTCTCGCGTGGCGTAAGGCGTAATGTCGGTCCGGGCGCTTCATCTCACAATACCGCCGAACCAAAGTATAACATGCTGGTAAGCAGTATGACTTATATCGCCCACAACTCACTTGTGTTCTACTCGTGCATATGACATCAACGCATAAAACCAGGCTCGGATGCCACTCTTGGGGAACGTAGTAATTTCAAAAAATTTCCAATGCACACGCAAGACCATGGTGATGGCATAGCTTAGCGAGAGGGAGAGTGTCTGTCACGTACCCTCGTGAACCCGAAAGCGGGCGTTATAACAACGCGGTTGATGTAGTCGTCGTCTTCACGATCCGACCGATCCAAGTACCGAGCGTACGGCACCTCCATGTTCAGCACTGCGTTCAGCTCGATGGCGATCCCGGGCTCCGATCCGACCAAAGCGTCGGGGTAGAGTTCCGTCGACGACGGCGTGGTGGCGTTGATGATGCTTCACCGGCGAGGGCTTCGCTAAGCTCATGACGATATGACCGAGGTGGAATATGGTGGAGGGGCACCGCACACGGCTAAGAACGATCACGTAGATCAACTTGTGTATCATGGGGTGCCCCGCCTTGCGTATATAAAGGAGCAAGGGAGGGCGGCCAAGGAGGAGGAGGCGCGCTTGGTGGGGGGAGTCCTACTCCCACGGGAGTAGGACTCCTCCTTTCCTAGTAGGAGTAGGAGAGAAGGAAGGGATGCGGCCTCCCCTAGTCCAATTCGGACTAGGCCTTGGGCGCGCGGCCTGCCCTAGGCAGCCCTCTCTCTTTCCCGCGAGGGCCCAATAAGGCCCAATACTTCTCCCGGCGAATTCCCGTAACTCTGCGGTACTTGAAAAATACCGAATCATTCGGAACCTTTCCGAACTCCGAATATAGTCGTCCAATATATCGATCTTTACGTCTCGACCATTTCGAGACTCCTCGTCATGTCCCCGATCTCATTCAGGACTCCGAACTCCTTCGGTACATCAAAACTCATAAACTCATAATATAACTGTCATCGAAACCTTAAGCGTGCGGACCCTACGGGTTCGAGAACTATGTAGACATGACCTAGAACTATTCTTGGTCAATAACCAATAAGCGGAACCTGGATGCCCATATTGGCTCCTACATATTCTCTGAAGATCTTTATCGGTCAAACCGCATAACAACATACGTTGTTCCTTTTGTCATCGGTATGTTACTTGCCCGAGATTCGATCGTCGGTATCCAATACCTAGTTCAATCTCGTTACCGGCAAGTCTCTTTACTAAATCACGTAATGCATCATTCCGTAACTAACTCATTAGCTACATTGCTTGCAAGGCTTATAGTGATGTGCATTACCGAGAGGGCCCAGAGATACCTCTCCAGACAATCGGAGTGACAAAACCTAATCTCGAAATACGCCAACCCAACATGTACCTTTGGAGACACCTGTAGTACTCCTTTATAATCACCCAGTTACGTTGTGACGTTTGGTAGCACCCAAAGTGTTCCTCCGGTAAACGGGAGTTGCATAATTTTATAGTTACAGGAACATGTATAAGTCATGAAGAAAGCAATAGCAGCATACTAAACTATCAAGTGCTAGGCTAACGGAATGGGTCATGTCAATCACATCATTCTCCTAATGATGTGATCCCGTTAATCAAATGACAACTCATGTCTATGGCTAGGAAACTTAACCATCTTTGATTCAACGAGCTAGTCAAGTAGAGGCATACTAGTGACACTATGTTTGTCTATGTATTCACACATGTATTATGTTTCCGTTAATACAATTCTAGCATGAATAATAAACATTTATCATGAAATAAGGAAATAAATAATAACTTTATTATTGCCTCTAGGGCATATTTCCTTCAAAAGTGTGTCCGCCAAATGGGATCAAGCGTGTTGGGTTATGTGGTGCACCTATGGTGAAGTTAATCTATTCGAATAGCCATGATCTTCGGTAACATGACGACTTGGAGTTGTACCTTGACCTTATGACAACTAGAACCGGATACTTAATGAAACACACCCTTCCAAGTGCCAGATACAACCCGGTGGTCGCTCGCTCTCAGGGATACGAGGAGGGGATCGCCGGGTAGGATTATTGCTATGTGATGCTACTTGGAGGACTTGATCTACTCTACGTAACAAGTCGCAAAGGCGGAGGCTGCGAAGCGTAGTCTTCGACAGGATTAGCTATCCCCCTCTTATTCTGGCATTCTGCAGTTCAGTCCACTGATATGGCCCTTTACACATATATCCATGCATATGTATTGTAGCCCCTTGATTGCGAGTACTTTGGATGAGTACTCACGGTTGCCTTGTTCCCCCTTTTCCCCCTTTCTTTACCCGATTGCTGCAACCAGCCGATGGAGTCCAGGAGCCAGACGCCACCGTCGATGACGACTACTACCCCGGAGGTGCCTACTACTACGTGCAGCCCGCGGACGACGACCAGGAGTAGTTAGGAGGACCCCAGGCAGGAGGCCTGCGCCTCTTTCGATCTGTATCCCAGTTTGTGCTAGCCTTCTTAAGGCAAACTTTTTTAACTTATGTCTGTACTCAGATATTGTTGCTTCCGCTGACTCGTCTATGATCGAGCACTTGTATTCGAGCCCTCGAGGCCCCTGGCTTGTATTATGATGCTTGTATGACTTATTTTTATTTTTTAGAGTTGTGTTGTGATATCTTCCCGTGAGTCCCTGATCTTGATCGTATTGCGTTTGCGTGTATGATTAGTGTCTGATTGAATCGGGGCGCCACAAGTTGGTATCGAGCCATTGCTGTAGGAATCCCCTTCCACACTCCTTGGCGAAGTCGAGTCTAGACATTGCAAAACTTTTACTAACTTGGCTGTGTGCCTTACGGGCCCACGCCGCCATCGGGTGGTACTAGGATCTTTTACTCCTCGACCTTTACTCTGGGACTCTGAACTCTCTTCTATTCGGGTTAAACGATTTTTACTAAAATCTAACTTTAGGATCTCGTTACTACTTCCTCCCGGAGAACCCCTCACTACAGGTGATTGCTCCGTGAACCAGAAGAATTTGAAGATACTCTCCGATATTCTCTTGAGACCTTGTGCCTGCCGCTTTTGTAATTCCCTACCACCAAAACATCCCTATGGATAAATACTTACGCCTGTCGTTCTTACTTTTATTCCCAGTTAATCTTGTTATTATAAGATACCCCGAAATTCTCTCTAATGTTCCGAGAATACTTTGCGCCTATTGCCTTGCAGTTCTTTGCTACATGAATACCCCTACGGATAATTTCGCACTTACCGAATATCCGCTCATCCCCGGTTGATTCATGTATGTCACCAATCCTCGAAAAACCATTCGATCTTAGAAAATCCTGAGCATCCTATTGCTCTCGAAATTCTTGATTACTTGCACTATGGTTAATCCCATAAGTCTAGTAATCTTGTTGGCATCCATTGTCATTATCATTTTGAATCCATTGATTCGATTTGTTGCGAATGCTCGCAATCCTCAAATAGATCCTAGAATTCATCCTTCCGGCTCAGACGTCATTTTAAACATGAGATGGCTATCGACCAATCAAATTGCCGTCGATTGTACCCCTAAGTCTATTCAGCTTATCCATCCTTGATCAGAGCATTTGCTCATGATCCCTTGATTTGAAAATCATAATTACTTTGCTAATTAAGCGTTGAACTATTCAGATGTTCTATAAACCGATGCATTTGAAATCTTTCTTCCTCGATTGGGTATCGATACTCATATCGGCCCGTTGTGAATCGCCATATCCTTTGTTGGATTATTATCCGGCGGTGTCCTTCATAATTAATCACTTTGTGAGTTCTTTTCTACGATACATAATGCCTTTGGTAAATTGTATCCTTTCCTTTTGTCAACCATGCTCGCTTTTCGAGCTGGTGATATTTACTCTTGAAGCTTATGGTATATGTTCATAAGAAGCCCGATGGGATTGAACCAACGCCTTCCCTCATCGGTGTGAACCCGAAAGATTTCACGAGTCATACTTATCTGGTATTGCACCAGGTAAAACTTTCAACAACTAATGTCATCTTCAAAATACAAGAGGTGAATGGAAAATTATGCATTGAGGAGGTGGGAGTCGACCTTGAACTTTGTGTTCATGCCCATGGACGCGATGTATATCCTATCATGGAAGCTTCTTGTAATAATAACTATTTCCTTGATAGCTAACATATGGTATCTGTGAATCGATCCCTTGCAACCGTGGTTCCGACCATGATTGTTCTTCTTTGATTCCATTTCTCAGACAAGTTAGAACAATTGTCTTCTATGGATCAATACACCAGTCCAACCTTTACTTTGATCTTGTGTCGAGTATTACCCCCCTGGTATCTCGAGATTATCATGGAACTGCATAACTTCTTATGAGTTCTTCATCAAGTGCTACCTTTCCACTGATTCCAATTTTTCACGTGCTCTGAGTTATTAAACACTCAAAGACACCGATAACTGAACCGAGTCCGCTCTACGGTTCAACGACTCTTCAGTAAGCTTCTATAAGTATGAGTTTGTACCCGATCATGCCATTCCTAGACTGTTTGGCTATATCATTGTCGTGATGATTCTAACTGTGCTACCTGGTCCTTATTCTCGGAGCACCAATTTGCGACGATAGCTAAGCTTACGTCGATCTTCCTCGTCATATCATTTCGCCTTGAACAACAAGCTAGATTTCGAGTTTGTGTTATACCTTGAGTTCCTTGCTACCCAGCATTGTTCTTCTTTACCTTGTAATATTACCACCTTTTATGTCAAGAATGTCGTGGGAATTTCACCACCTCTTAAGAATTCTTGGTATGGTGATACTTCTCACCATCGCCATTCTTCTTGGGTCCTCGTGTTGGTTCCAACGGTACCAACAAGTGAGCGGTGCTTGTTTGGATTCCGCCCTTCTAGCAACCATATTGCTTTGAAGTTAATGGTCGTAGTTCATTCTTAGACTATTGATTATTGAATCAACATTCCAATGTTGGCCGTGCAACCCAGCCCATATTTCGGGCACACCTTTCAACTAGTGATTGATGGTGTATGTTTTCTTCGAGCATACAACCTTATATCATTTGAATTGATAAGTGTCATCTTGTTGTTCACATTATCGTGGAAATCCATCCGTTGGAATTCTCGATGAATTGTCGCTGAGCCCATCAGCCACCTTCTCATCCCCTCCTTGGTTTAATGATGAACTATTGCTTGAGAACCCGCTCCCATAGTTCATTTCCGAGAATCTTGCAATGTCATTTCGTCGATTTATGTTGCACCTTTTCCTCTCGGACCCCTGAGTGCGAGGTATTATGACACCAATTGGATATGAATCTCGGTCGAGATATGATGGTTGGGACAACTTTCCAAGGGTTATGATGTTGATCCTTTGATGACCCGGTGACATGATGTCATGCCTAGCACCCAATTTGGAGGACCTATCATTATAATTTCTTTTCCAAGATAACCATTCTTCCTGGAGGAAATTGTAAGACGTATCCTACAAGTTGTTCCTAATGGATCCTTCCAATATCCAGAGTCTGGCCCTTGATTGAAACACCATATCATTGCTACCTGAAGCTTGTCTGCGGTACCCCGTTTTTCAACAAGATCATTTGAAGCCCAATGCTAAATGTTCCTGCTCAATTATCCAAACACCGTTGTATGGGTAATGCCATGAAAAATTATCTCCCTACCTAAAGAGTTTTCTACATTATATCCCCGACATGGATATCATGCTCGCTTGTCCTTGGGAAGGATATACCCTTGAAATATGTGTTTAAACATATTTTCCTTTTCATTGTTACATTTAATCTGATGATCATATTTTCCTTCCATTGTTGGTTTAACCTTTCTTGTGATCTATATGATCCGGCAGTAATATTCTCCTGCTTATGTAAACACCTCGTTGTACAATTACATCACAAGACCACTGTTTCTCTTGTTGATGACATTTCGGTAGCCACCGACGGACGGGAACTTTGCCTATTGGTCCGCCTCGTTCAACGAAAGGAAAATGGTTCTCTTCGTCCCTCGCCCTTGGTATCGGCGTTGTTGCCGACTTAATCGACAGGCTACCCTCGACATGCCTTGCTTGCATGATCACGCAAGACGTCTCCGCCTTCCTACTTTAACCCACATGTTGGGCCCATAACCCACAGTTCCCACCAGGATCGAAACACGACTCTCCCAGTACACCCTCATGTTACCAAAGTTATTCCTCGGCGTGGACTACTTACGAAATTCATGAGCCACCTACCGATGAGATCATCATTTACGGTATCGAGACGCAATACTTATTCTCGTTGCTCACGAACCCCTTTCACCTTCGATTAGGCATCAAACGCTTGCCTATCCGTTTGAAACTTCTCATGGTACCTCCTTACTTTGCTCTCGATATTTTCTTAAGTTTAAATTCAAGAGTTACTTTCTGCCACCTTCCTCGATGATATCGACCAGATAGTCAACCTGGTAGAGGTTCGTTCTCCCGGAATACCACCTTATTTTTACGTGAAATGCGATGGAGTTCTGAAGGAAGGGCGACAACTTCATCTTGATGACTGAAGCGGAGAAATGAAGACATCAATGTAATGGATCAACCTCTTGAGAAGAACAACCAAGACCAAGAACACTCCCTGGAATTTCGTAACCCGAACCTTCCCCCTTTACTTCCCTCTTAAATCTCGGGACGAGATTTCTTGTAGTGGAGGAGAATTGTGACGCCCGGGTAATTAGGCTACAGTAACACCACGCTAGTCGTGCCATGACACCTCGGTTACTGTTGCTTGTCCTCGCAATAATTCGGAACCGTTCAAAATTCAAATTCAAATTAATGACAACAATAAAAGTTTTCGAAACTTAAAACAAAAATGTTCGGTGGTTCCCGAATATTACTAAAGTAATTATGGTGCAACAAACACCTTTTTATAAAATGGCTAAATGGTTTAAAATGATTTAAACAGAAAAGAAAGAAATGATAAAAGAAAATAGAAAACAAACAAACAAACAAAAAAAAGGAAAAGGAAAAGAACACCCCCCCCGGGCCAGCCGACCCAACTAAGCTGGCCCATTCTACCCAGCTAAGCCCAATCACTGCCCGCCACCACCGCCCAATCGCCCCCACCTCGCTAACCCCCACACCAAACCCTAACCGATCCCCACTCCCCACGCCTCTCTCCCTTCCCGATGCGGATCGGCGGCGCTCCGCCCTCCCCGCTTCGATCTGGGCACTGCCGTGCTCGGGCGGCCCTCGCGCCCGCCCACCGGAACCCATCCCGACGCGCCCGACCCGCCATCCGCCCGGAGATCCCCACCTCACGGACACCTCGGCTCCTCCCTCGCCTCTGCCCGCCCTCGATTCAGATCGAGGCGCGTCCCAGCGCCACTGCCGTCGTCCCGAACCCGCCATCGCCGCTGTCGGGCTACCTCGTCCTCGTCGCCCGACCTCATCTCCTCCCGACAGGTGCCCTCGCGCCGCCGCCGTTCGCCATCACTTTGCCGAAGACCCGCCGTCGCGGAGCACCACCACCACCGGACGCCTTGGACTGCTTCCCGTCGCCCGGTCGTCCCGTCGCCCACCCAGCGCCCCTTGCCGTGCCCTACTCCTCCTCTGTGAGCTCCCCTTCCTCCTCTCTCTGCCGTGGTTGCGCCCTCCTCGCACTCGGCTCCACTGCCGGACGTCGCCCGGCCACCGCACCAGCCAACCCATGGCGCTTCGCGCCCCACCACCTGTAGCGTCTTGTGGCCTGTAGCCTGTATCGCCTGTCGCGGCCTCCTTCCCCTCGCCGTGCTCATACAGCCTTCTCCTCTTCCTGCCATGCTGCGTGGTTTATTCTTCTTTGCCTCGGGCCGCCGTCGTTTGTCACCATGTGTGCGCCCATTGTCGCTGCCCTGTCGCCTCATGCAAGTGGCCCTTGTGCCATTGCAGCGTCAGTGTACCACGAACACGCCCATACAGGCGAAGCTCTGGCGCCCATCATGGTCACGCGCGCCAGCGCCACCGCTTTGTTAAGGGTTGCAGTAAACCGCATACCCTTAAAGGCCCCTATGGCCCTATGACACATGGGCCCTTGAATATCGTTTTAATAAAAAAAAGAATTAAAAAAATAATAATAATAAAAATAAATAAATAGATAATAATAATTTAATTAATTAATTAATTAATTAATGAATTATTTAAGTTAATTAATCACAATTAGATTAACCTAATTAACTGATAGTTAATTAATCAAACAATGACAGTGGGGCCCACCCCCTAATTAATTATGATTAGTTTAATTAATGCATTAATTAAATGTGTCCTTGACGATGGGACCCATCGTCAGTTGACTACCAACTCTGTTGATTCTTGATGTCGACATGACATCATGCTGATGTCATTAAATCATTTTCGAATTAATTAAATAATTAATTAAATTTTAGAAATTAATAAAATCTTTAGAAAATCATATCGTTTAATCCGTAACTCGGATTAAAATACTTTCTACATGAAAGTTGCTCAGAACGACGAGACGAATCCGGATACGCACTGCTCGTCCGCCACACATCCCTAGCATATCGAACATGGAACTTTCCTCCTCCGTTAAAATGGTAGAAAGCGAAACAGGGGATACTTTGGATGTTTTCCCCTTCGTCGGTATCACCTACTACCGCGTTAGGGCACACCTAGGACCGCGTATTGCCTCGTTATGTTTGTGATACTTTGTTGGCTCCGTGTTCATCGCTTTCTTCCCCCCTCTTCTTCCTGGTAGACCCGAGACCGGCCGATGCCACCGAGTACAACTACATCGACGATGAACCCCTCTCTCTTGCCAGAGCAACCAGGCAAGCCCCCCTTGATCACGGATATCGCCTATTCTACTCTATCTTGCTTGCATTAGAGTAGTGTAGCATATTCTTGCTTTTGTTATACCTATCACGATGCATAGCCCGTCCTTGTTACTCTTGTTGTTACCTTTACCGCAATCCTACATGCTTAGTATAGGATGCTAGTATTCCATCTGTGACCCTACATTCTTGTCCGTCTGTTTGTGCTATACTATCGGGCCGAGATCACTCGGGAGGTGATCTCGGTATATACTATATACTTTATACATGATACATGTGGAGACTAAAGTCGGGTGGCCGGTGGAGCACCATGAGTGGATCTTTGTGGCGGAGGCGGCAGGCAGGTTGAGACCGCCTAGGAGAGAGGTGGGCTGGCCCTGCTCGGCATTCGCGGATACTTAACACGCTTAACGAGATCTTGGTATTTGATGCGAGTGCAGCTCACGGGCCTATACGCACTAACCAACTACGTGGGAAAGATATGGGCACTCGGCGTCGTGGTATCGGCAAGCACTTCGTGACGTCGGCGGCGTAGCGCGGCGGATTGGACCGAACGCCACTAGGCTAGGTTCGCTTCGGCCGCCCACGCAACGCGTGAGGTGTGCTCAGGGCGATGGGCCCGGACTGTCGTGGCGCTTAGGTTTAGACGGCGTCTTGACCTCTCTGTTGAGCCTAGGTGGGGCTGCGACGTGTTGATCTTCCGCGGCTGGGCATGACCCAGGAAAGTGTGTCCGGCCAAATGGGATCAATCGTGTTGGGTTATGTGGTGCACCCCTGCAGGGAAGTTAATCTATTCGAATAGCCGTGCTCTTCGGTAACATGACGACTTGGAGTTGGACCTTGACCTTATGACAACTAGAACCGGATACTTAATAAAACACACCCTTCCAAGTGCCAGATACAACCCGGTGGTCGCTCGCTCTCAGGGATACGAGGAGGGGATCGCCGGGTAGGATTATTGCTATGTGATGCTACTTGGAGGACTTGATCTACTCTGCGCAACAAGGCGCAAGGCGGAGGTTGCGAAGCGTAGTCTTGACGAGGATTAGCTATCCCCTCTTATTACGGCATTCTGCGATTCGGTCCTTGATATGGCCCTTTACACATATATCCATGCATATGTAGTGTAGCCCTTGCTTGCAGTACTTTGGATGAGTACTCACGGTTGCTTTGTTCCCCTTTTCCCCTTTTATTTACCCGATTGTCGCAACCAGCGATGTAGTCCAGAGCAGACGCCACCGTCGATGGCGACTACTACCGGAGGTGCCTACTACTACGCAGCCCACTGACGACTCAGGAGTAGTTAGGAGGATCGAGTGCAGGAGGCTGCGCCTCTTCGATCTCAGTATCCCGATTTGTGCTAGCCTTCTTAAGGCAAACTTGTTTAACTTATGTCGTACTCAGATATTGTTGCTTCCGACTTCGTCTATGATCGAGCACTTGTATTCGAGCCCTCGAGGCCCCTGGCTTGTATTATGATGCTTGTATGACTTATTTTTATTTTTTAGAGTTGTGTTGTGATATCTTCCCGTGAGTCCCTGATCTTGATCGTACACGTTTGCGTGTAATTAGTGTACGATTGAATTGGGGGCGTCACATTTTTGAACCATAAAAGTTTGAATTTGAATTTTTCAAAAGTAAAAGCCTCCATGAAGCTCAGCCTCCAAAACGCCTTCCTCAAATAAAACAGCCTATAGCACACGCAACCACTATACAATCCATGCAACGAACGTCGAAGATGGTCATGCCTCTAGGTACGTAGTGTACTACACCTCGAGACGGGCCAGCTCGTGGGCGAACACCTTCTGAACTCCGCATGCTCTCGGCTCAGCCGACAACATGGCGTGAGGGCGCCTTCCTTGCCGGCCGCGTTCATCAAGTACAAGCTTGTTTGTAGTACATGAGCCGGGCCCCATGAACGTCGGCACGCCCCACCCGAAGTCGGCGTCGAGAGCGACATGCCCATCCGGTGATGGCGCGGAGGTGCGCGCGAAGATGCCGCCGTGGCAGGTTCATCACGTCCACGCCATCCATGTAGTCCACGGAGAGCGCGCATGGTCATCACCTGGCTCGTCGCCGCGCCTTCGCCAGCGCCATAGTCGACCGGGTTAGACACCACCGCCACGCCAGCCACGGTCGACGTCCGGATCACCGCATTCGAAGTACCCTGCGGGAGCGGCGGCGCCAGCGCGGGCGCATGTCGATCATGGGTAGAGCCGCGTCTCGCGTTCGGTGGCAGCCCGCGCGGCATGCGCCTTGCCACACCAGCGCCACCACGGCGCGGGCGTGGGCGCCCTGCGCACGCGCCCTCGGCCGCTCACCTGCTGCTGCTGCCGTGATCGGCGCTTCAGACGTGGACGCAGCGGTTGCAGCGTGCACGGGCCGCTCCGGCTTGTACTCGGGTGGATCGCGCGGCAGCTTGTGGTCGGCGTAGGGCGGCACGGGCGCGTCCTTGGTGGCGCCATGGCGCCGCATGCGTCTCGACAAAGAGCGTGCTCCGGGCGTCGGCAGCGGAGTGGTGCGCCAGCCGAGCCGCGACACCGCCGCAGCGCAAGTACGTGACTGAGCCAAGAACAGGGCGCCTGGCGGGTTCGGTCTGCGGGCGTCGGAGGCATCGAACAAGTCGCGCATCTCGCCGCCGCGGCATGAACTTGTTCATGAGGTCCTCGGCAGCGTAGTGATCCGGCCAGCGGTGACGAAGACAGCGCCCTCGCCGGTGCGATCGATCTGGACACGCCCGCGCCATCCAGCCCGAGGCGGCCGGCCAGCGGATAGAACGCCACGAGCCTGGCGAGGCTGTCGCCTTAACGGCGTCGGCCGCAAAAAGCCCGCATGCTCGCCCGTTCGGCGGTAGAAGTAGACCTTGGGCATGTAGCCCGTAGCGCAGCCAGGTCCAGTTGGACAGCCAGAATGGCGCCCGGCGTTGCCTCCGCCGGGACGACCATCTCCGTCGACAACACCTGGACAGCTGCCATTGTGTGCCTCGTATACGTGTCTCTTGCTCTCTTTGTGCTGTACGTGCTTGGGACTTGCGAGTGCTCTACTGATGTTGTGTCTTCGAGCTCTTTAGATGGTTTATATAGGCAGAGGATCAGCTGTACAGTAAAGACGGTGGAGACCCCGCAGGGAGCTCAGTGGGACACCGAATAAAGTGAAGTCGTCACATGTAAAATTTGGCCGTTTGAGCAAGACCTATCGTGCGTCCATATTCTTACTACTCGCTCCGTTCCTAAATAATTGTTTTTCTAGAGATTTCAACAAGTGACTACATACGGAGCAAAATGAATGAATCTACATTTTAAAACATGTCTACATACATCCGTATGTTGTAGTCCATTTGAGATGGCTAGAAAGACAATTATTTGGGAACGAAGGGAGTAGATAGTAAGTGCGGCTTGCCGCACCCCACCCGCCCCAGCAATATCCAACCTGATATGAGACCTTATCTATTTCATACATTTATACAATGCAAGGCAATGGTGCAAAGGTTCGGTATGTTACAACAAAAGTGCAAAGATTCAGTAGTTCACGGTAATTTATTTACAATATATATTACCTACACTGCAACGGGTGAGTGAATAACGAAGAAATTAGCTCCTATTTTTAGTATAACCAATCATTACTTTTGTAAAGCACATACACATAGTAATCAGTAGAGTATTTGTAACCAAATCCATCTTTATTATCGAATGTAATGCAATGTACATAAAGCAAAATGTTAGAACTCTTTTCAGTTCTAGACATTCTCATTTTTTAGGCAAATTGTTATATACATACTTTCACGCTGCTGCTAGAATCCACCTTCTCTGCCACATCACGGTCTTGCTTTTCGGTCACGAGGTACTAAATGCCTGCTGCAATAACTGAAAGTATGTGACACTTTAGTACAAACTTTGTCAAAACAGAACTTAAATATTTACCAAACTGAAAAGGCAGAAAAGAAAAACTGGAATTGAAACATATTAAGATTCATTTACATGCAATGCTATTGGAGAAACAACTACATAAATGACCATTATTTTGATCTATCATCACTACTCAATGACCACCTCTTTCTTATTTTTTTCCTTGACCAATGATTTTTATTCATCTTCAATTAGTATTTTGTCCTTGATTTACTATAGGTGTGTCGTCCAAAAAAAATTACGACCTTGTATATGGCCATCATGACTTAGAAATTGGCAGGAAGAAAGAATAGAATTACATACAGACAAAATGTAGATAGCTCGTTGCACTTTTTTTTGAGAGACAGAGAGAGACAGACCTAGTTGCACCAATGATGTCGATACCCAACCAAGATACTTGGGCTCATGACGACGACGTTCATGGAGGAGAGAGCGACGGCACCAACGAAAGGACACACTCCAAATTTAGATTGCGGCTTGACCGTCAACCTAGATCAGCAGCAGGAGATCATAAAATGAATCATGGAAACAGAAAGGAAGCCAAGGAAGCAAGCTCACCGGTGGCCAACTCACCGTCGTCCAGCATGGAACTGGAGGGAGGCACGACGAACTCGCCGGAGACGCGCACCTCCTTCGCCCATCATCGTGCGGGGAGGGACTGGCGGAGGACGGAAAAAAATTGAGGTGGGGCGAGCACTAAAGCATAAATTAAATTATAATGGCAATCCACTTTCTCAATCTGAAAATACCACTAAGGTTTACGAATTGTACATTGTCAATCTATTTTTACAACACAAATCACAAATTCATAAAATGTAAACCCACCACCACAAAGTCATCACACAATCTGCACTTGCTAGAAAGCAGTAGAAACATTCGATTAAGGTGATAACACAAACTACAATAATAGCTAATCAGTAGAAATCCCATTCCCAGTGAAAGCCTCTCACTCACTCTATCTCTCACAACCTGATGCCTCCCAAACTCTCGATCTGTATCACACCACAACAACACAACAAAGATGCACACCTCACACCAAGTCATGCACACAACAATGACAATATCGCCACACATCCGGCCAGGGCATCGCTCGTTCCCATCACCCGACTCATGATTACAAAATGCAGGCAGTTCCTATACAGAGTGTTGTGCAAGAAGACAAGCAATCTAGCATAGATCGAGAAAAAGGATATCATCTAACTATGAAAGAGATGTACCAACAATGAATTCATAGGACATGCAAGTTGTAACACCTAATGCTAATAGCTAGGTGAGTGACATACATAGATGAAACTTACATCGAGAATAAATAGTGCAGCCAACCATTAATTCTTCTGATGCACAAAAGCCTAACAAAGTAGTAATTTTGTCCATTGATAAGAATCAAAGGAAAGAACTCTAAACAGCAGATGAGACGAAGCAACAACCATACTTAACAGATATTCTCGGAAATATATGATCTAATACGGAAGCACATGTGTAGCATTTAAAAGGCGTGCATAACGACATCATCACAAAAATTACACCTACAACCTACAGGATGCACGGCTTATCCTCAACCTTTGTAGTCCTAAGATAATCCAATTGAATAGTCATATAGCACAGGGAAATTTGAACTGAGTTACAAAAGCAATCTAGGCCTACTCAAAACCTCATGGACATAAATATGGACCATGACCAAGACAACACACAACTGACTAATTTTAAGCAGCAAACAACATATGATGGAATGAGAGTTCAACCTCTTCTTGTTCGATCTTCCATGAACATTCTTCTGCGTTCTTGAAATCCAAACAAACTACATCAATATATGACGAAAATCTCAAGAAAATGAATGATCAAATAATTTTCCTACGTAAAGCGATAGCGAGGATAATAGATAAATGCTACGGGCGACAACAAAAAAGTGAAGACGAATGTAACTGTATAAATCTCAAGAACATATGGTAGATCTACCACAACACATAAATATATCTATCACATATGGCCATCAAAGTTTAGAGAATAAATATGAGACATAGTTTCCAACAGGAGAAAGAAGATAGCCCCAAAAATCTTTGCTGTCACATCACACACCATTTCTATAGGTCTAAATCTAAAATACATATCACAAATGATTTTATTCCTAAATCAAACCAAATAAATAAGAGGCATACATAATCTGCGTCATAGTGTGTAGGTGCAGAAATCTCACTAACTAATAAACATCACCAAAAGGAGGAGGTCAGGTGTGCCTTGGAGCTGCCACTCCATGAAAATCCTTTACCTTTGGGGAGGCGGTGGGATCGACAGCTGCAAGAAATGGACTGTCAGCATACACAACAAATGCAAGCACACACAGAGGAGGGAGACAAACATGTAGGTTAGCAGTCTCAAGAACGGCCGCAATCGGCACATTGGATTGGAAGCCCTTGCGCAAAGGGCGCGACGAGCGTGATGGATCAGGGGCTCGATGGTGAAGGGCGAAGGAGAAGGTGGAGGCGTGGCGGAGCATTTTCACATGCTTCCCTACATGTTCATGTTACATCAGTGTTAGAAAAACCAGTATCTTGAATGTAAGGCACCAACGTGACTGTTAAAGTTTTGCCGAATTGAACCCCAATGCTAAATACATATGCAGTAGGATTGATCTGCAGCACAGTGAAGACAACAATTTCAACACACGGTGTACCTTAAACTTTGCATCTTCGAAACTCGCTAAGTAGAGTGCTTTTCCCCAGTCTTGGTACTTCGCCTTGGCAAGAAACTGTCAAATGTCCTCTGCCATTCTGTCCCTTGAATTTGAGGACTTCAAGTGATCAAACACCTGTTTCCCAATCAATATGTCAAGTAAACACAACCATCAAAATTACATAATCAGCTTAGTTCACTGATGAACTGTAGCTACACTTGTCATTTAAACCCATAGGTAATCAGAGAAGAGCCTGGTTATCACCATCTTTCTGATGATAATTAATAGTGAAACCATTTCATCTGATGATAATTACTGATTTCAAAGTGAAGGTCAATGGATTCTGTTCAAATTCCACCTAGACAGACATTCAGGAACACGCAGATAGCATCGCCCAATTGATGCGCTAGACTACAACTCACACACACGGGTTATCGAGAAGTTCAGAAGAACGAGAAAAAGGGAGGATAAGAAAGGCCACATGCGGAGGAAAAAGATAAGCTTCACAAATAAACAGGGAAGCAGGGCCTTAGATACTACATGTAAGACTACAGTTGTATTTGCAGATACAGAGACTGGTTGAGAATGCATAAGAGGATTCATGAACGACAGACCTTGTTGAATTCCTTGACGGTGAGAGCACAGTCCCCCTTCAAGAGCAGCGCACATCCTAGCAAATAGTGTCCCTGCAGATGAAGCTCTGAAACCTCTGCACATTTTACAAAATATACGACCCTCTTCCTCTGAAGCAAGAACAAACATGAACTGAAAAATTTGGAATAATAATCTGTGTCAGTCACCTTGACAGAGGTGTCATCGAGCACGAGCGCCCTCCTGATGTCCTCCTCGACCCTGGCCCAGTCCTTGTGGCAGAAGTGGCAGAGGCCCTAGTTCACCAGTGAGGCAGCGGCGAGTTCCAAGCACTTTGGTGCCAAATCCTCTGAAAACACCGGGGATGCCATCACTCCTCAATATCTTTCTAAAAATGACAAAGCCGGACATATGTGAAAGTCCTCCTTGACAACTTTGCATTCTAGTCTTCTAGCAATTTGTTGGATGAGAACACCTTCTTTGAAATTTGTAAATAAGATTGCCCCAATGACATGAAACTTTGTCTTGTCCAACCTGCAGTGTTATACAAAAGGTCAGTTATTTTGATCATAAGAATATGTACTCGCAAGTTGGTGATGTACCTAACCCCACATGTATAATTACACGGAATTACCATTTACAGTTATAATCCTTTCATGATAACATCCCAGGTTATCAGATCATGATTCGGTCGTGTGATTCTACAATCTACGATTTTATGGCCACAACAAACAAATGACTCCCCCATTCACTACAAGAAATATGTCAACTTGTGACCACCACTATTGGTCACTGAAAGGTCATGGTTTTTCATTTGTGACCTTTTTGTGACCAAAAAGAGAAGGTCAAAAGCTGGCGGTCGTAAACTGACTATAGCGACCTTTCTTCTGGAATGGTCGAAGACGTTTATGACCAAAATATGTCCACTGTGGTGTTTTGGTCACTAGCAACCTCCCCAGGCCACGTAGGCATCCAGCGTGGCAAGCTGATGTGGCACAAGATTCAGCCCGGTCCAATTCGATTTTCTACATGGGCCTAGCCCAACAATTCGGCCTATTTGTGTTTTTTCTCATATTAATTTTGGCTAGGTAGATGGGCCAAGCCCAACAATTAAGCCTTCTCATTTTGGGGCCGTGGCCTTTTCTGCTAGAAAGTTTTAGTTTTTTTCAAATGGGTCCCAGATGTCAGGTTCAGGTACGTGGGTCCCAGATGTCAGGTTCAGGTACGTGGGTCCCAGCTAGCAAGTTCATATTCTTCATATTTCAATTTAACAGTAAATAAATAACCAGTATTTAAATTGGCACAAACAAAACACACACATAATACTCCAAATATTTCAAATGGAACAGAACTAAATTCTTGAACAAGAGGCAGATTACAATAAATGTGCTGACTACTACCGATATGCAAAATCAGCCTATTACAGTCTTTACAGTATAACTAGAACAAGAGGCAGATTACAATAAATGTGCTGACTACTACCGATTACAATATAACTAGCTACAGAGTACAACAGAACAAGAGGCAGATTGATAAAAAACATCATGCTTCATCGTCTTCCTCTTCCAACTTCTGAAAATCAAATCACCTAGCATTGAAAGGATCACGCATTAGAAGCATATAGAACATCAAACTAATAAATGAATGACATTTAGTATGAAATCACGATAGCACTAGTATACTTTAACTCATCTTACAACCATCAGTATAGTTTGCTTATGAGAAAACATACGGCCTGATACTTATGCGCGCCTAGATTACTAGACAAATTGCACACTATGCACTCATTTGACACTTGCTACAGTTTCAATGTAAACCAACAGTTAAACCTGAGAAGATGTGAAGCTGAAACCTAACCCATGACTGTAGCAAGGGTGCTCCCAGCACAACATCACAGTTCTGCATTTCTAACCTCTACTTACAACATTTAATGATGGCAAAAACATATGGACGCAGATATAGTTCCCAATGATATTTACATGACCAATGTATTTATTACTACTAAGGTGCATACAGGTCTAGTTGAGGATGAGAACAGACAACAAGTCATCAGGTTTGCAAGCTAAAGTAGGACATAAAGCAACTTCTGTGAGGCACTGAAGTTCTAGAATACCAAGATATAGTACATTTACTTTATTTATTTATTTGCTACTGAAAAAACAACAGTAATGTGAGCAGGATTGATGAATATGGCATGAAACACCAGCAATGTGAAACTGGACATACAGGAAGAACATAAAACAGAGTAAAATTGTTTCAGAAAGGGCAAATGGGCACCTTAGCCACATCAGGGTCAGTATATTTCCTTGGAAATATCATCATAACCCTGCAAAGAACAATGTGCATCAGACAAGTAACCACTTTATGCTACAACATCATCAGGTTTAAAACAACATATTGATACTCAGTGCTGGATGAGACTATACACAATACCACTACAACAGAATAGGCCGCCGCACGCCGTGGTGCACCATCTTACACGATCCGGCCTCAAGAAACCAGTAGCGCTGCTAGCTCCCTTGGCCCAGCTCCTTGCTGTGGAGGATGAACGAGACTCAGATGCGGAGCTCCCTGCACATGACATATTGTATCAATGCTTTCAGCAACAACAGCAACTCACATACCATAGAACTTGTATAATAGTGTATGAGCACCCCAAAGGAGACATTAAAAAATTCTCAAAGAATGTTGCCAAAGGGATTAACCTCATAGAAACCTGAATAAATTACCACTGTTACCACTGTAGTGGCACCACCATCCATTCAACCAACAGGATATAACAAATACCAAGTCAGGCAACACACGCAGATAACTATGTTTGTGCAAATCAGATCTTCTGCATAGAATAGTACATCCTATTCAAAAGAATACACAGACCTCAAGCTATGTAACTACTGAAAGAAGAGGAAATGAATGCAATTCTATATACACAAAAACACATTTAGGAGTGTTATACATAGCAAAACTTTAGTATCTCATGGTACAATGAAAGAGCAGTTCAGTTGAAGAATTTGATTGCCATTCTCAATTTTACTACTTAAAGATATAATGTAACAAATACTGGATACTTCACAGCAAGCAAATAGTGCAATAAATTCACTGGTCTATGGATACGATCACAGATTCACATGAGGCATGCGTGGAATATAGTGCAAATAAAAACGGAAATTTAAAGAAGCTCGCTTCTTAAAAAAAGGCCTACCAATCACTTCAACCTAACCTAACAATAACAGTACATAGACTGTTCCATTACATAGTACTGCTATTTAATTGATACACAAAAGAAGATACATCTCCCATGTTCAGCAATCAGGATCAACCATGAAGCTTTCACTACTCCTACATCACTACTCCTGTTGCTAGTGTTCTAAACCAACAGAGCAATGCTATAGGAGTAGAAAAGAGAACTAGGGGTAGTAGAGGGAGCCGCTCACCGGAGAGCTTGTGGTCGCCGCCATACACACCCGCCATCACGCCGGTCGCCTCAAGAAGCACGGCTGCACCAGAGACGCCACCAAACATGCGCAAGAGCAAAGCACCTGCTTTTTCCAAATCCAAATCGAACAAGAACAAAAACTTAGGGATGGTTGCAACCATGCTTTTCAAGGCACACAATACAAAAAATCGCGAAGAATGAGACGGCGCCTTTCCTGATCTGCTTCCTGTACTTGGATCCAATGTTGGCCGTGTTCCGTGTTGATGAGCTCAAGTTCAATTTGTAGCCATAGTATCCACAGCTGCCAGTAAGAAACAAACAACACACATCATCAAACTGGACATAGATGCTTTATATACAAACCTGAAGCTACCGTCCTGCTTTTTGAACAGGAACGTCGCGTGGTATATAAATCCCCTGTTTATTTGATCAAACCAACATCAACAGTACAAGATGAAACTTGATATCATAGTGCCAACTGAAACTGAACACGACTTCCTCTTAGTTTGAATCTCTTAGCAGTTTTGAAGATGCGATATGGTGGCAAAAAGACAGCGAATGAAAATGCGAATGCAAAGCAGGGTAGAATGGTGGTAACAAGGCACTTGTTTCATAGAACAGGCAAAGTTTTTTTTTCTTTTCCGAGAATCGCAACCAGAAATGACTTCACGGCAGGAAATCCAAACGAGCTGCACACGCCACCCATGACTCCTGCCTCAGCCCATCACTCATGTTTATTGCACTGCAGCAGTCGCTGCTGTTGTTTTTACTCCAACATGTGGAGTTTCTTCTCCAATTTAATATTCACTCCAAGAGTGTCCCCCGTTCTGATCGTGTTTAGGATCAATTGGCACACCAATTCAAAGGACAAGTTATATTCAATCTAGGTCTTCACCTGTTGCGCGATCAGCAGCGATCTCTCGCATGTAGGTGTTTTCTCGAGTGAAGAGAGCAGAGCAAGCAAAATAACAATTCTGCTATCCAATATGGTGGCACCGCTCCTTTTCGATGAATGAAAATAAAATACTGTCGACAGAAGAATTGCAGAAACGTACCCTGATCCACACTACTATACAACTATACTGTCACTAGTAGTAGTAGTATCTTGAGCTTGCGTCATACGTACATGTTCTATTTTAACATGTACGCTGAATCCTATTCCATATACTGTATGATACTGCTGCTATCCATCCGGTACCAACAGTGGGCCGGCTAGTGGAGCAGTTAGGCTCTGAGAATACTCTACTCCACATCCTAACAGGCATCTAGATTTGTAGATGTGGACTGATCATCTATACGTTCGTCCATGTGTCCTACCAATGAAAAGACACCAGTAAGCGCACTGTCTAAGGTACATTCCAGCAAACACATAGTAGATGCAAGGATGACCAAGAGCCAGCGCATTACCCAAGCCAAGCCCTTAAGCTGTAGGTTACCAAATTTGTCATCCAATGTGAGGCAGTTCCAATATGCAGTCCACCTCCTGTATGGGCTGCGGAGTCGTTCTTGCTGCAGCACCGGTTTGGTAGCCCCTCCGTGTGTCCAGGATCTCCACCTTGTCGTCCAGCCCGTCGTGCATCCTTCCGCTTGCCATGGTCGTGGTCTGGCCGGCGCAGAACAAGAAGAGATGAGATCTGCATCTGCCCATGGAAGGAAGAAAGCAAAGCAAGCAGTGGCACATGAGATGGGAGGAGATGCAGCAGGTTATGGAGGAGATTCAGAACGGGGAAAGAAGAAGGAGGGCGTACCTGGCCGCCTCCTACCTCGCCGTCGTCAAGGGCCACCGCGGCGGCGGCGGCGAGATCCCCCATGTACTACGAGGGAAGGGATCTGGCGCCGTCTTCGCTGGAACACGCGTGGAGGAAGGATCCCTAGCCATCTCTGTCGCCCCGTCCGCGAGAGGCTAGGGTTTCGGGCGCCCACGGGGAAGGGTCGCCGGAGGGGCTTGGGGAGACGGGGTCGCCGGCCGGCGGCGGTGGGGCTGGGGGAGAGGAGTTGGGCGGGCGGCGCGGTGACGGCTGTAATTGGGGAGGAATCGGGGTTGGGTGAATCGGGGTGGGAGAAGGAGCAGGCGATATGGGAGTGGGGAAGGGGACGCGGACGGGAGGAGAACCGATCGAGGAAGGAGGTGGTGGCGAGACGCGCCGCTGCAGGACGGAGAGGAGGTGGCGGTGGCGAGGGGATAAGGGAGGGGGTGGATCTGGCCGCCGCCATGGCCATGGCCGTGCCATGCGGCTAGGTCTATGTCATGAGCGAGGATTTGACCGCGGCCGTGGGAGAGAAGGGGAGGGGAGGGATCGCCGGCGGCCAGGGTTGGGGAAGAGGACGGGAGGACGGCAGCGGCGGCGGCGGTGGTTGGGGATCGAGAGATTGAGACGGAGGATGAGCGAGAGGGTTGGGGGTGGCGGCTGTGGGACGAGAGGGGGAAAGTGGATCGGGGGAGAGGAGGGGATATGGTTAGGGTTTGGGTGAGAGAGGAGGGGGAGAGGGCTGCCGTTCGATTCAGAAGCATCCGATGGTGGTGGATGCATGATCCGCGTGATAAGCCTATGAACCAATTAGAACGCGTTAAACAATTTGAAGACCTTTTGACCTTTTAAATTGGTCATGATTGATTACACATAAATTTTTCATTCCACTTTTCAATGCTCAAAATGAGTTTTTTCGTGCGAGACCTAGCAAATATTTGTTCAAATGATGTCATATTTTGCACAATTTTATATCTTATTGGCAAACAACATTGACACAGGGGTTTTTTATTTCATTTGCACGAAAAAACATTTTTTCCATTTTTTTAGTGCCCAAAATGAGTTTTTTGTGAAGGACCTACCATATATTTTTTGCAAAATTGGACCTAATTAATTTTATAAAATACTAGGCCATATATAATGCACAATTGACAAAATGGTTGAGTGTCAAAAGTTTTGATCCACCTACGGTGAAAAAGACAAATCCTCATAGATTAAATTTGGAAGCGGGTCAAATTTGAGCTGTAGCTACCTCGTAGTTTGCTCTTTATTTTTCCAAAAATCATTTCTAGGTAAATAAGTATCTATTCAATTAGAGAAACACCAAAAAATTACAAGATTCAACGGTAGCTAGGAGCAGTCATTCACTTAGTTTTGGTAGCATTTTGAAGCGGGCATAAAAAATCAAAAAAATCAAAAAATTGGAAAACCTTCGCATTGTGTCATTATATATGACCAAGTTTCCTGAAAAAATAATAAACTTGTAATACGGTAATTATTTTAAAAAGTGTTCTCATAAATGAGCAATCATGTGTGAAGATTCATGGCTTTCAAGCTAAATGATCAATCTTATGGCCATATTCATGACATAGTTTGTTAAAATGACCTCATATCATGCACAAGGGTACATCTTGGAATGACAAACAATGTTGCCTAAGGAAGTTTTCATTTTCTTTGGACGAAAAAATCATTTTCCATTTTTTCGAGTACCCAAAATGAGTTTTTTTGTGAAGGACCTACCATATATTTGTTGCAAAATTGGACCTAATCAATTTTATAAAATACTAGGCCATATATAATGCACAATTGACAAAATGGTTGGGTGTCAAAAGTTTTGATCCACCTCTTGTGAAAAGACAAATCCCCATGGAATTAGGTTGGAAGTGGCAAATTGAATCTGAACTGTAGCTACCTCGTAGTTTGCTCTTTATTTTTTCCAAAAATCATTTCTAGATAAATAAGTATCTATTTAATCAGAGAAACACGAAAAAATTTACAAGATTCAACCACTAGCTAGGAACGGTCATTCCATTGTTTTGGTAGCATTTTGAAACGGGCATAAAAAATTCAAAAAAATCAAAAAATTGGAAAAACTTCGCATTGTGTCATTATATGTGACCAAGTTTTCAGGAATAATAATAAACTTGTAATGCGGTAATTATTTTTAAAAAAGTGTTCTCAGAAATGAGCTATCAAGTGTGAAGATCCATGGCTTTCAAGCCAAATGATCAATCTTATGGCCACATTCATGGCATAGTTTGTTCAAATGATATAATATTGTGCACAAGGATGCATCTTGGAATTCCAAACAATGTTGCCTAAGGGAGCTTTCCTTTTCTTTGCACGGAAAATTGATTTTCCATTTTCCGAGTGCCCGAAATGAGTTTTTTGTGTGAAGGACCTACCATATATTTGTTGCAAAATTGGAACTAATCAATTTTATAAAATACTAGGCCATATTTAATGCACAACTGACAAAATGGTTGGGTGTCAAAAGTTTTGATCCACCTACGGTGAAAAAGACAAATTCCATGGAATTAATTTGGGCGGGTCAAATTTGAATTGCAATTTGCCTCGTAGTTTGCTCTTTATTTTTTCCAAAATCATTTCTAGGTACATAAGTACCTATTTAATCAGAGAAATACCAAAAATTCCAAGATTCAACCACTAGATAGGAGCAGTCGTTCCGTAGTTTTGACCGCATTTAAAGCAGGCGTAAAAAATTCAAAAAATTCAAAAATTGGAAACCTTCGCATTATGTAATTATATGTGGCCAAGTTCGGGAAAAATAACAAACTTATGTCTGGCAATTTTTTTAAAAGTGTTCTCGAAGCGAGCTATCACGTGTGGAGATCAATGGCTTTCAAGCCAAATGATCAATCTTATGGCCACATACATGGCATAGTTTGTTCAAATGATCTCATATTGTGCACAAGGGTGCATATTGGAATGTCAAACAATGTTGCCTAAGGAAGTTTTCATTTTCTTTGGACAAAAAACTATTTTCCATTTTTCGAGTGCCCGAAATGAGGTTTTATTGTGAAGGAACTACCAAATAATTGTTGCAAAATTGGACCAAATCAATTTTATAAAATACTAGGCCATATTTAATGCACAATTGACAAAATGGTTGGGTGTAAAAAGTTTTTATCCACCTCTCGTGAAAAAGACAAATTTCCGCTGATTCAGTTGGAAGCGGGTCAAATTTCAATTGCAGCTGCCTCATAGTTTGCTATTTATTTTTTTCAAAAATCATTTCTAGTTACATAAGGACCTATTAAATCATAAATACATGGTTATGTGGCGATACGTCGAGGTTTGGGCGGTGGCCGAGGGCCTAAACTCTAGAGCGCGTAAACTCGCATGCCTGCCGCGTGGTCACCGCGTGACCGTGGCGTTGCCATGTGTTCTGGGCAGCCTAGGCATGTCTAGTGGGTTGGGCACTCCCCAGGTAGGTGCAAGGAAGAAAATCACAACATAAGATTCTTACGAGGAGGCCGATCGATGCTCAAACATGAATAAGCAGCCAAGTGTTTGATTTGCGGTACGGGAAATGCACATGGCTAATGGGCGTGAGTTTCGGCTGAGGATGATCAGTTACTAAGAAGACCGTCTTCACAAATTTTCAGCTCAAAAGGAGGAGCCTAGGTGGTAATTGCTTTGCAAAGTACCACCTTTGGACATAAATCTGAATGTTGAAGCTGGGCTCAAAATAATGAATGGATTGAGCTGGCATTTGGTGGAGGATGGTTATTTGGGCATAGGAAAGCACTGTAGTAAATGGATACCATCTGTACATGCCAAAGTGGTACTTCCTTCACAAAGTGTTGCTTTGAACAGGATAGGAAAATGAATATTGTTGAGTTATTTTTGAACTAGGCAAGGAAGGTTTTGACATATTTGATGAAGATATGATCCAAACAATTTATGAGAATTTTTTAGGAATTTTTGGAATAACAGAAATATAGGTTGCTTCACAACCTAGGGCAAAAATTGACACATGGACATGCCACATAGGCAAAACTTATGAGATGGCGCTTAGTCATCACAACCCACCACAATCTACAAGGCTATGACCATCTATATTGGTCTCAAATGGTCATAGATCTATGACCATTTCTTCCAGGGTCACTGACAGAAGGTCACTAGTTGACATATTTCTTGTAGTGATTTTCCACATCAAAGTGACATCACCTGAAAGCTATGTCTATCTTCCACATACAGTGCTAGCGGACAATAAACATCTAGATGAAACACAATCACTAGATTAGACTGTCCAAATTGTGCAAGCACGCAATGCGTTAGTGTTAGAAGGGGCTTCAACTGATTCGGTTTCAAAGGATATACTACTACAATTCAGGTCATTTCAAAGGATTTGAAGAGAAAGTACAGAGCGTGGGCTTGCATTCTCCTAGATCGCCAAATGCCAGAATGAGGTACATCCCCATCCCTATTTAACTTGAAAAAGAATAGGATCCTGGGAGGAGGAGCAGGGAGGGGAGGGAGGCGGGGAGCTCACCATGGTTGGGATCTTCAGGAGGCGGCCGTGGCCAAGTGGAGTGGGCTGGTGCTCACGGTTTACAGTCTTTGGATCGATCCACCGAAGCACGTTGGCGGCGTCAAGCCATTGGAGCTCGTCGGCATCGCCCAAGGCGCAGCTGGTTGCGACAACGACGGCGTGCTCTGCCTGGCCTTCTCTAGCCTCACCCCCATGGTCGCGAGGGGCTAGCAGAAGGGACGACCAGGAGGAGGAGGGAGGCGCAGAGGAGCAGCGGCGGCTCGGGCGAAGAACGAGGAACGAGGCGGCGATCGCGAGAGATGCGAGGGAGAGAGAGAGAAGTGAGGGAGGGTGAGAAAACCCTAGCCGCCTCACCCGATTGGGGATGAGTCTGCCAACCAGGGAAAGCCATCTGGCGTTGGGTATGCGAAAAACCGAAAATGCCCTCGGCGGGCAACGAGAATTTCGGCGGTGGCAACGAGATCTTTACTGCTCGGGAGCGCCAACGGGATGCACGGGACGCACCACACACAGAGAGAATGACACGCGAGGCCCACCAGACGGGCTACCCCACAAGTTAGCGAGACCCAGCAGGGAACCAGGGACTGAGCAACAGCGCGGGGAGGCAGTAACTATTCATTATAGCAGTAGCACCGGGTCGATCCGACGGCCGAGGTCGCCCAAGAGCGAGATCCTACGGTCCGACGGACGAGAGTCGCTAAACTCTGAGAACGCTCATGTTCTCCCTAGATACTTATTCCTGGATTGACCCACTTTCTTAAATGCGCAGACCTTATGCATTTTTACTCTTCTCCTTTCATAAATGTGCACACCTGATTCACTTTCCAACACTTCCACAAAATTTCTCCTTTTGTTACGGTTGCAAAGAACCAGACCATCTGAGCTCTTATGACTTACGAGTCACGCCACACGGACGGTTCACCGGAATTCGACAAAATTCTTAGCTCTCCGCCCGAATTCTGTGAGTGCCGCCGAAGACACACCTCAACATGTTCTCGGCGTTGCTAGACACAATGCGAGCGAGGGCTAAGTGGGGAGAACGCATGGTCGATGCCCCTTTTCCCCAATATTTTAGGGCACCCTCTAAAAACATCTTTCTAACACGAAAGTGGTTTTATAATCCAGCAGCTCAAATGCTTACGCATGAATAGTAAAATCAAAAAATAAAAAATAAACTGAACTTATTTGGCAACAAACACTGCTTAGTTTCTTGCTTGTGTGTAAATTTTTATGATGACATCAAATTTGTGGATGTCTGGACGAAAATAACTAATTCAGTTCTCCAAAATGCCGTCAAAAATAAATTTTTTTGGAGTACGGATTTTATTATTTTTGGTCCAGGCCTCCATGGATGTGATTGCGTCACAAAAATTTGCAAGTAAGAAGATAATTCAACAATGTTTGTTGCCAAAAAAAATCAGAAGTTTTTGAAACATGAGGGTGCATTTGAGCTCAAGTGTAGGAGTTCCATGTCCAATCTCTATTCTCCAAATATATAGAAAAAAGAGAGGGAAATATACATGCGACTCTATCATCTTGATTTTCGATGGGTAGGAAGTCTCAGCATCTTCCCATGCTCCCATGTGGGCCACCTCACCATGCAAATCGCTGCCAAACGGCTCCGCCTTCCATTGCAGACTCGTTCATGTTCCCATGTCGCCAACCCGCCTGAGCTTGACGTGACCACCCAACTGCCGCCATGGCCACATCGCAGGAGTACGCCGCGAACGTCCCTCTATTGCTTGGGCATCACCGCCATGGAAAGAGCCCTTGCTCTTGATGATCAAAATTTTTGTTTGGCAATTATTGAGGGATCACCTACCATTTGGGACGGAGGTGATCAAGAGAAACAACCCGGGGAATGGGCTATGCCCTCTGTGTGAGGTCTCGGAGACAAGGACCCACATCCTCTTCTCTTTCACGGAAGCAAGGATTCTTTAGAGTTTTGTCTATGAGGCTCTAGGACCTGACTGGGAGGCCCTGGACCTGGCTGGGTTCATTCAAAACAGAGCCAACTAGATTGGTAGGAGGAGACGCCTCTTCTGGCTTGTGTTGACGACATTAGCTTGGACTCTGTTGATGATGTGTAATAAGAAGGTGATTGAGAGGGTCTTTCTTCAACAGGCCTTTGACTCGATCCTCACATTCCTATCGTTTTTGTAGCACCGGCACCCACTATCTAGGCGGCCACGACCATGGCGGCTGGGGTGATGATGGGCGTGATGCATGATGCCGCTCGCCGCCTTACCTTGCAGTGGGCCCCCTGAGACCGAGGCCACTTGGTGGCCTTTTTATTTTTTTATGCTCTTCCTTGGAAGAGGTGGTGGCTTTATTTGTAAAGCGGGGCGAAAGCCTCCTTCGAGAGAATTAATGTGAGCATGGATCTCCTCTTTTCACAAGGCTAGCAAAATGGGGATGCTGCAGCATCCAACTTTAAGGTCAATGACAATGGTCTGATGTGGGATACTATCTAGTTGTTTCCATCTATCCTGCATGGTCAATATTTGTGAAGATATTCTCGACCCCCAATGTAAGAATAGTGACCACTTTGCCAAGGCTCAAGAAGCTTGCCAGAAAGATATCAGGCTTCTGGTGTGTTGCAAGCTTGGTTTGCAATTGTCTGGGTCCTGCTACTTCTGAAAATATATTTAATCATATGTAATTTGTTGGAAAAGGGTGATTATACTGTATATTTCCAAAAACACCATATTAATGAAGATACTCGCTTGTGTATGAGACTAAATCGTTACATAGAAGTTTATACTTGTACATGAGACTAAATCAGTATAAGAAAGTTTATACTAAGACCTTGCTAGTAGTTCATATGTGATGTTAGATCAATATGTGAGGTCAACATCCATATTATCAATCATTTGTATTAGATGTACAAACGTGAGAAATTTTAATATATGTCGTGGACTTGATAATAATTAGGTTTCACTTGTGCAATAGCTAGTGATCTTTTGGATGGGACAGACAAATAAATTTGTTTAAGTAAATTTTCCTCCTTAATAGGAAGACAACATAATGGTAAGTGTATTTGTTTTACTTTGTCCAAATCTTTTTTCCTCTCATTACTTTATCCATTCTAAAATACATGACACATTAGAACCAAAGAGTCTTTGAGATGTAAACTTCATTATTTGGTAAATTATTATATTGCTAAAGGGTAGAGAAGTTTCCCTATATTTTTTTGTAATCCATTATTTATTTTTGAAATGCACAAGTTGTATTTTATCTATATACTTGATAACTCTATGCCCATTTTACTAATTCTTCAATCAAGTTGCTCTGAGCTACCACTCACTTCCATCTATTTGTCATGTAACATGACCAAACTTATCTGCAAAAATAACATGACCAAGCTAACATGGATAACGTAGTTTTAACATCTGAATTCATTCCTTTCAATGACATGGTGTCTTAAATTTCAAAGAACTAGAAACAACATAATTTGAACAAAAGTTTATTGAAAATCCATTCACCGAAAAAATATAGAAACTCATGAGCCATAGATATTTTCTATGATAGTAAAAAACATACATTTGGTCTAAAAAGTTATACCAAAAAAGATTTAATTTGGGTGATTTTTTCACCAAAATCAGGTATGATTTCTAATAAATTATATTACACTATTTTTTAAAATTATCTTGATAAAAAGGGTTGTAGATCTGCGTTGTGGATATTGATGAGGAATAAATTCGCCTGACAATGTTGATCTTAATATTTCTATAGTAGTATCAACCTCTGATTTGTGCAAGAACATGCCCTAGTTACTACCCACCAAGCCTTCACCTCCATGCACATCTTGTGCTTGATCTCTTTCTTTTGTTAGTGTTGGCTAACTATGCCCAAATGCTATGGGTGATCATGCCATCAAGTTTCATTTCAATTACAAAAATCTGATCGATTTCACCTAACATGTTGTGTCAGGAAGACATCGCAACAAAGGTGAGAGACACTTTGTCCAACTGTCGCCAAAAACAGTTCATGTCACATTGTCCTGGGCATGTAGCCAAGCGTTGAGACAACGCTTCAAGAAAGCACTAATAAACTAATTAAGTACTAATCCACGTTTTGTCATAGCTAGTTGGAATCCAATCTTTGACTATGTGCCACATGCGATGAATCATTGAGTGAGTCGGGCCTAACTAGTTGCACGGGATAACCCACTTCTATACTCCGAAGTAAGGTCCAAACAATCAACGGAATCCTCATGTCTGAGGTTTGACTAAAGAAATAAGGACTGACCTAGTGAAGCGTGTAGAGTATGTGTTGTCTGGGTGACATAGTATGTTCTGGTTGAAGGGTGGTTGTTACATGTAATTTAGAAAAGTTATTTCACAATCATTTTAAATGTAACAACACTTATAACATAGATCTATTTTTAGGAAACTTATAATATAAAGCTGGTTACAATATGTTTATGTAGTACTCCCTTCGTAAACTAATATAAGAGCGTTTAGAATACTAAAGTAGTGATCTAAACACTCATATATTAGTTTACAGAGGGAGTAGTTAGCTAGTTATGCAGCTTATACTTTGCTTTTATCAATATATATACTACTAGATAGTGTATGAATAACTTTGAATATTGACCGTTGGTTGAAGCCAATGAATGAAAAATAGGTTGCAAATCCTAGCACAATTGGTCGTTGGATATCCATGGTTGAGCTTAATCTCTAGGCACAAATCTCACGATACAATCACTAATCCTTTATTCTAGGATCTTCCATACTTTAATTATTTAAAAACATTGCAACATTGCTTTCAATGAATTACCTTTTTGACTTTATAATTTACAAAAATGCATAGTATGCACAAGCTTCCTTTATTCTAGGATCTTCCATACTTTAATTTTTTTTTGACCAAAGAACAGTAGGGTAAGTCCCCTACTGTGAGCCATTTTCATTTATTAAAAGAGTATCCAAATTACATAATCAAGTGGTTGTTGGGGGGGACAACCAAGTAGGTACAATCTAGAGGGAGGAAAGTAATGAAATTATTGAAAAATTAAATATTGTCTATCCATGAAGACATGCCCTCTTTTAGAGTGGGTTTAGCCCTCAACATGGTCATTTTGAAATATCTGACAAAGTCATTCTTGCAATCATTTATTGAGCATGGTATCCCTTCAAAAATCATCCCATTCCTTTGGTTCCATATGCTCCAGCATCCAAGAATCATGATTTCCATGAAGTGGTCAATTTTATATCTGTGTTTATCATCAATAATCATATTGTTGATCTCCATATCCGAATTCCATTCAAATCCAATGTTCCACCAGAAACCTTGACTAAATGGACAAGTGAAAAGAAGATGAGTCCTGTCTTCATAGTCTTCATTGTTGCATAGGACACATATAGTGGAATCTAGGTGCATGCTTTTTCTGATCAAAAGACCACATGTATTTACTCTGTCATTTAGCATGAGCCAACAGAAAAATTTGTGTCTTGGTAGACAACATGATTTCCATATCCATTTAAAGGTGGCAGCTGCATCTTCACCATTCATAAGGTATCCATAGATCTTCTTTGTAATGTTCTTATTGTTACCCAGTTGAAGGTCCATGTGTCCTTGTCATCGAGTTCCTGATATTGTTTAGTTCTCTGATAGTAAGTGGAATTGTTGGTGGGCTTGAATGGAAAGAGGAAGTTGGAACAATTGTAAAGGTTCTCTAGTTCCTTGGCTTCTTTGATTGATATGCTTTCCTTTTGGGTAAAAGAGTGAAGCTCAGGGTATTTAATTTTCCTAATATCACCATTCCATATGTCATCCCATAGCAGATTAGTGCAACCAGATTTGATGTCACAAGTAGCATTTCCCTGAAAAGGTCATACATTTTCAGGCAATCTTTCCACCAAAAGGATCCTTTGCTTCTGTTGTAATGAGGGGCATCATTTTTATGGTAGTGAGCTTCCCAAATTAATTTAACCCATGGGACATCCACTTTATTATAGAACTTGAACAAGTGCTTTATGAGAAGGGCTTTATTTTGTTCTCTAAGATTCAAAACCCCAAGACCTCCTAGCTGTTTGGGTTTGCATATCATCTCCCAACTGGCCAGACATTTACCACCTTTATTGATTTCATTTCCATACCAAAGGAAATTTCTGCTTGATTTATCCACATGGTCCAGAATGGTAACATGGACTTTAAGAGAGCACATGGCAAATATTGGCATGGAAGCAACCACAGAGTTGACATAAGTGAGTCTCCCAGAATGGTTCATGAACCTGGCAACCCCTGATAATCTCTTATCAATCTTAGATATAACTGGGATGAGGTCATGAACACAGGGTTTGGTGGTGCCCATAGGTAGCCCAAGATAGGTGAAAGGAAGGCTTTCTACTTTGCAACCAAAAGAGTTAGAAAGGTTGTTGATTGATTGTTGATCCATATTTATTGGGATCATGGATGATTTGCTCTAATTAACAAATAGCCCAGTGGACATACTGAATAGATTAAGCAGGTATTTGAGATGGCTGAGTTGCTCTTCATCAGCAGGCATGATCAATAGAGTATCATCTGTATATTGAATAATAGGGTAGTCAAGACCATATGCCTGATTTGTGGGGAGAGTGAATTCACCATTTGCCCAAGCAGCATTGATAATAGACTGAAGTAGATCAGCAGCAATGATATATAGAAGAGGAGAGTGAGGATCTCCTTGTCCGCTCCTCTTTTACATATAATTTTTTCCCAAAGCAACACCATTTAACGGAGACGGATGTTGATGCAATATTGAGTATATTGGTTACCCAATTTATCCATCTTGGACCAAAACCCTTTGCTTTTAACATGGCAATAATTGCATTGTATTCAATCTTGTCAAAAGCTTTCTCAAAATCAAGTTTGAGTATGATGATAGGTTTCCTTGATTGATGACATAGATGAATGTATTCAAAAGCAAATCCCAAGCAGTCTGGATATTTCTCCTTTTATGAAACCATATTGATTACGATGAATAGCAGAGGTAATGATTTTCTGAGATCTATTGGCCATGAGCTTTGTGATGATTTTGAGAGGAAGGCTGACCAGGGAAATGGGCCTGAAATCATTCATGCCAATAGGGTTTGTAATCTTTGGGATGAGAGTAATAAAAGCAGTATTAATACTCTGAATATCAATGTTTCCTTCAAAAAATATCCCAAATCATAGTGTAAATATCTTGTTTGATGATATTCCAACATTTCTTCAGAAATAAGCCATTAAAACCATCAGGTCCAGGTGCTCTGTCAGAGTGGATGTCAGGTAGATCTTTAGGCTGAATAATTTCCTCAAGATTAAATAGCATAGGTGGGTTGATAGCTTTTCCCAGTCTACCTTTGTATGATTTCCAAATAATGGCAGCCTTGTGGTCATGATTTTGGAAAGGGGTCCCATCTTCATCTTGTAGAGAAGTTATGAAATTCTTCCTGTAGCTTTGGGTAGCCATGGCATGAAAAAATTCATTATTTTCATCATCAAGCCGTATACTTCTCATCTTAAACCTGGACTTCCAATATATTATTTTTACTTCCAATAGCTTGGCTATGTGATTCTTGATAATAATTCCGAAGTTTGCTTCAATAGTGCTCAATGCCATCAATCATAGATAGAACATAGTTACAAGCAGATATATTAGTGTTAAGTTTTGACAGATTTTTGCTCCATTTTTTTAAACCCCTTCTGAGACATTTGAACCTTGCAGCAGTATCCTTGGCAGAGTTTGTCAATTGTTGATTTCTGTTCCAACATTGAATAACAGTCTCATAGAACCCATCAAATTCAAACCAATAATTTTCAAATCTGAATATAGAGGATTTTGGAATATCACTACCAATCTGTATGTGAATAGGAATATGATCTGAAGTGACTCTAGTAAGTGGGTGTGCCAAAGTAATTGGGAAAGTCAGGGTCCAGTTGGCAGAAGTAAAAAACCAGTCAAGCTTTTCCAGTAGTGGAGAGTCCTGCATGTTGGATCAGGTGAAATTCCTACCCTTGATAGGTATTTTCACAAGATCCTGTTGTTGGAGTAAGCTGTTAAACATAAGCATATTGTTGGTGTCTCCTCACAGTGCATTTACATCAAGTGGGCTCCTTATTAGATTGAAATCACCCATTAGAATCCAATGATCCATCTGAGAGGCATCTATATTGCTCAGCCAGTCAAAAAATTCAGTTATGTCATCATTGTGGCATGGTCCATATATATTGCCGATGTAAAACTGTTGCCAGATAGATTGCATGATAACCTCACAGTGATTTGGTATGTATTTTGGCTGACAACAGATCCTGAAAAAAGGCGCCATTCCATATAGTAATAATTCCTCCTGATAGGCCAACAGAGGCAGTATATGCAAATTGGTTGTATCTTCTTGGTGAAAAATTTCTGAGGTAAGCTTGGTCAAAATAATCTCTCTTAGTTTCTTGCAAGCAAATGATGCCACAGTTGCTTTCTTCAATTTTTGCTCTAATATCATCCCATCTGATCTGGGAATTTATCCCTCTGACATTCCAATTTAGTATGTTCCAGTTTCTACTCATTGATCAAATTAGTAGGAAGGTGATTGTCTTGGATAGACTTAATCAAATCCAAAAAAACACTGCAACAATCATAGGAAATGATGAAATATGACAGCCATGTGGTCTGATAAATCATAATGCTAGGAAGCAGCAGGTACATACTCCACTAACCATTCAGACCACTTGAAACATAATATAAATAGTGCATGATGTTCCACTCACAAGCAAATAAAATGGAGTCTAACTCCTTACAACCCAGGTTCTTAATAAAAACAGATAATATAGCCCAAAAAATAGATAAAGTATACACTGTGTAATTCCAGCATTGATCTTGTTGTAACAAGACCATATAGAGCATCTTGGTTCTTTATTCATGGTCCACCTTGGCCATCAGCTTCTCTTCAGAAACCTCCTCAGGAGGGATCAGGCACTGCTTAGTGGCAAGAGCTTGGATTGTTCCAAGTGGCAGTTCAGGTGGTGGAGGAGCAGTTGGGTCTCTGACTTCATGCTCAAATTCAGTGTTGAGATTCTTACGGCGATTCTTGATGTTTTTGGCCTTGTTTGCAGCAGCTTCGTTCTTGAAGCCCACACTCGAGACCCGGCAAAGGCGGAGGCTGCGGCCTTGAATCATTTACATCAAGTGGAGCATTGGCCTTCTTTCTTTTATTGACCACATGTTTGGAGGGAATGGCGGGAGGAGCGGTTGGTTCGTGAGATGGAGAATTTGGAGTTCTTGGCCATGAAATCTAGCATGGTAGGTGACATGTCAGTTCATGTCTAGGTGACGATTACAGCAATGAAGTTTGAAATATCCACTCTTGAAATCATGGCGGTGGAGATCATAGGTTCGGTGGGGCTTGGTAACAACGATCGTGAGGCATTTCTTCACAGGACCATGGGCATCATCGGCATTGATCAAGCTGGACACGGGTGCGACCAGCAACACCATCGAGCATCTCAAGAACATCAGGTGCAGAGGAGATAATTTTTGACATCATGTCATGCAGAGCAAAAAAAAGCATCAGCAGCTTCAACTGCAGGCTGTAGAGGTTGATCCTGATGAGCAATCTCAGGGTCTTGGGGCGGGGTGTGCACCATGGGTATGTCCTCTTGATCATCTTCAGGAGCATGGTGGGCTGCAAGAACTGCATGCGGGTTTTCATTGTGGACAAAATCGGCATCGTGCCATATACCACCAAATGGAGCATGAGGCATGGGGTGCAAGACACCGTCAGGGGGGATCGGATCTTCATCGCCACCCATAGCACCAAGGAGTTCAGTTGACAAAATATACACAGCACTAGTCCATGACTGCCCATGGCCATAATCATCAAGGCTTTCACATATGACATGACTGACAGGTATTTCCAAAAGATCAGGCACTCTAATCTTGACCAATATACGAGCTCTATTGGACATATCTCTATTCCAAACTAAAAATTTGGCAAACCCACTGACAGATTCACGGACTTTATCAGGTCTCCATGCCTCAAGAGGGTAATTGACCATCATGATCCAAACATCATGGGAGAAGGTGCAGTCTCGATAGTTTATACCTCGGTCATGACGGATAACACGCAGTGTCGAGTCGCCTACGAAGTAGGGACTATTGGCGATAGCAGTGTCGATGTCGCAGGCATACTGGAAGCGGACGAGAGCGGCTCCCATGCCGCACCTTGATATTTCAGCAATGCGGAAACCACGCTCATGGTCAAGATAGTGACGAATGAGCATGGCGTCCGTGTCGGCTGGTTGGGATCCAGAGGCGGGGCGAGGGAGATGATGGCCCAATCCCCCGATTGGACCAGAGCTTCTCCGCCAAGGTAGTGGAAGGATCGACGACGGCGGTTTCCATGGGCTTCCATGATGGCAGTGCCCGGGGGAAGGAGTGGGAGGGGGTCGCATGGGTAGGTGGCCATGTTGGCAGAGGAAGTTGGGGTGACAATGGAGAAACACGACGGAGCAGAGCAGGGGTGTAATGGAGAACAGGGGGTTTGGCAGGCCGGGCGGTCGAATAGAGGGGGAGGGTGGGGTTTTGGGGAGACGAGTCGTCGTGAGGGTTATCGAGTACGGGTGTGGGAGGGCGAGAGGGAGTTTGGTGGGATTTTACCCAATAGACAAGGGTTTTGTTTTGGATAAGAAAGCGAAGCGGGATATATGCCGTCTTGAAAACAAGATCGGCATCTAAACTGATTTTTTGCGGTCGATACGTAGGTGCCGGATGATAAGCATTTACCACAGAAAGATAAAAGAGGAGTTTGTTGATGGCCAGGTGGGCCACGTACATTGTGGTGGGCTTGATTGGGTCGGGGGTTGATGATGGAAGTGGGCTGGGCTCCAGTCAAAAGTGGGGTGGTGGTGGGCTGTGAAGTATCAGGAGGCCTTGAAGCTGGGTCTTCGGGGATAGAATTTTGAATGGAGATAATCCCGCTAGTCGTTGGCACGTGATCCGTGATGACGGGTATTGTTGATGGCCGCCGTAGTGGAGCATGAAGATGGGTTGGGTGGTCGCCGTGCGCCGATGGGAACAGAATTGGCACCGGTGAGATGACCTGGAGGGGATCTAGAGACCGTAGTCCATTCGTGCTCTAGCTCGTAAAGCCATAGATTCTATTCTCTAATCCACGATTGTATTCCATACTTTAATTATTTAAAAACATTGCAACATTGCTTTAAATGAGTTACCTTTTGTTGACTTTATAATTTACAATGCACAATATGCACAAGCTTCGAAACACAACCACTTCTCCTTTGCTCTATAATCATCCATCCTTTCATTATCCAAACTTTTTTCTTATTCATTTTTATTGTATCATTTACAACGTACAATATGCACAAACCTCATATCACAAACACTTCTTATTAGTTCTAGACTCTTCCATACTTTAGTTATTCCACTTTTGTCCTCTTCTAAAATAATTGTCATTCATTTTTACTTCATGATTTATTTTTTGTCAAGGCTTATGACAACATTAACTACTCAAAATTGCAATATGAGATACCTAATGACAAATGTGTTGCATATATTTCACATGAGTTTAGTATTATGCCATGCAGTCTTCAGATATTTTTGTAATTTGATTTTCAATAGGATAAACTATGAAAACTATATGTACATCTACGCCATTCACATATGACTCTCAGTTTACATGTTTACCTGTATTATAATGTGTGGTATGTCGCTAGTAATTCATAGATTTTTTTGTGATCAATTCATACTTTGGTTATCTATAAGCTGCATACAATGCCCATGTACCTTACTAGTATGGGCTTAAAGAGGCAATTAACATAAGTGATTACGGAGCATAGAGCAGGAAGTGTGTGAGGAAAGGGTAAAGTCGTGGATGGCCGGTAAATTGGTGGGTGTGAACCACGATCAACGATTAAGCTATGACCACGGTCGACCATCAAGTTAGTTTTTAGCTCCAGGTTCACACGAGCCACTCCTGCCAGCACTCTGAACACGATAGATCAAGTTGGTATTGGTATAATAGGACCTGGCAAGAAGTCTCAGCTTTTGGTTTTTAATAACACAGATTCCAAAGTCTTCGCTCGCGGGAGTCGTCCAAGTGTGTGCCATTTTTTTTAGAGGAAGTGCGCGACATCTTTTGGTTTTGATGGTAAATATTCCAACTTCCAAGTCTTCTCTACGTGAGGATCATCGATGTCATGTTTTGTCATGCAGATGAAGTCGTCGGCAAGCAAAGCAGCGCACACGCCTACCGGTAATCATAAACATACAGAAATTTTGGAAAATATACAGTCAGAGTAATTTTTATATTACATTTTTCTAAACATAAGTTACAAGTTTACGAAGTTACTTGCAATGGAGACAGGAGTTGAAAATTCTGTGAGCTATTTCTTTTGGTAATAATACAGACTCCAACTCTTCATTAGCTGTGAACCAACTTGTGGTTGGATGGTTAAAGGGATAGTGGTATCCTCAGCCCATCAGGGTTCAAATCTTGGTGCTCGCATTTCTGGATTTATTTTAGAATTTCCAGTGATGCGCTTTTAGTGGGAGAAGATGTTCACGTTGACGACGAGGCGCCTACAACAACTTCGTGAATCTCAAAATGATATACCAGCTTAGACTGTCGAAGTTTCTCATAGGGAAGTGTGTGCAGGTGTGCGATCATAACAGTGAGTATATGCGCATATGCATAAGCTCTTGCGTTTGTACTGTGTTAAAAAAACTTTTCATTAGTTGGTCTCATAATAATATTCAACACTATGCTCATCATCGATGCTACTAAAGAGAAGATGTCGATGTTACTACTTACTAAAGAGAAGACGGCGGGGAGCCGAAACAACTTGACACACCGTAGTTCTTTTTAGGGGAAGACGGCAAAGAAGCCCCACGACTCAGACCAACTCCAATGTACGGGCCCGGACGTGTGTCTTGTTAGAGCATCTACAGTCGAGCGCCTTAAACCCTTCTCAAACATTCGGGCGGGCTGCATGGTCACGTTTTTTCGATCCAGACAGATGCTTCAAATGGGCATCAAACGTCCGGGCTGACCAGCACCCCTTATATTCAGTCAAATATAGGCGGATATGGGGTGCCCAGGTGTGTCCAGGCACGCCCGCCACGTCGGACCTGACCCATGCTGGTCCACCCGACCCCACATATATTCGTCCCCATCCGCTCGCCGGAGCAAACCATGCCAATTCATTCCACTCCCCTCCGCCATCCGAGCTCACCTCCGGCGAGCTTTGGCCTTCTCCGGCATGGTAGGCAGCGGATCGGACACTGACCACTCCGGATGCGTCGACTGGGTTGTCATCCCGTGCAGGTTGGAGGAGGCAATGGCAGTCCGCATTGCACTCTGCCGCTCCCGGGAGGACAGCACCCTACCGGCGGACGGATCCGTCCGCCGCAATGCCATAGCGTTGGCTCACCGGGCTCTTGGGTCCTCTGGTGTTGGATCCTCCACGATCCCGTGGCGGAACACATCTCCTTCCCCATCACCGGTCAGGGCGGACTATGAGTCCCATCGAGGCAGGCGGCACGCCGTGGGAAGGATAGGATAAGAACGCCCGAGGCCGTATGACGGCGCAAATGGTGGCGGTGATGCGGCGCGGCAACCACGGAGGAGGAAGCCATCCACGCCCGCATTATGAAGAAACGGCAGCGGAGGAACACGTGCGACCTTGCCCGAGAGCAGAATTGGGCGGTCTATGCCATGGCCGGACTGTCACCGAATGAGGAGAAGGATGACAGAATCCAGCGGTTGGGCCGTAGTGCCGCCGCCTGCGATCCACCGAAGGAGGATAAGGATGGCAGAATCGGGTGGTCGAGCCGTAGTGCCGCCACCCGCGGTCCACCGCCGCCCCGAAGCCGTCCGCTCTAGGTTGTCCCCGTGGCTGCACCGACCCTTAGGCGGCCACTGGGTCGCTCCATCGGGTCATAGCGAGCGTGGCGTGTGGTTCCTGGCGTCAGCCCTTCCGGCCGTAGCGCCGCGGCATGCGGTCCACTTCAGCGTCCACGTGCATCGACTTCAGTGTGGTATGCACCGCGCCGCCTTCCTAAACGCATCGGAACGCCACCGTCGCGTCCGGTCTTAAATCACGCTGTCGGGTTTTTCCTCGCCTATTTCAAGCACCGTCGCTGCGCTCCTAACCTAGCCGCCGCCTCCTCCTCAGGCCACCGCCGCCGCTCTTCTTCCCGGCCCATGGCGACTACCTCGACACCGGCCACCCCACGACATCGACCATGGCGTTCATCGCACGGCTACCTCGACCACGGCTACACCACCCTATGCTCTCGGCTACATCGACATCGACACAAAGAGCTATCGTCTTGCTTGAGAAACCTTGTTGGTTTTCACTCCAAGCCACAACTTCCGTGATGCGTCGACCATTTCGACTGTGGGGGGATGTCTGTTGGCTTACCTTTGGATTATTCTTCAGTCTCACCATCTGCGTCGCTACTACTGCGGCTGCGGGGGGATGTTCAGTATCGTGATTATAGGAAACATAGGATAGACTAGGAATTATTCTAGATTGTCTTGTACTCCAAGAAGATCATGTACTCCCATATATATGCCACGAGGCTCAAGCAATAAACAACCAACGCATCACTCCAATCAACCCCTCACTATCCCTTCTAATACTCACGATTACACAAATATGTCAAATAGTTTTTTATTACAACACGATAAATAAAATCACATAATTTACAACCAAATGAATTTGAAACTATAACAAATTATTGAAATAAAAAGAGCAGATATATCTATTGATTGCCTTTGTGAGTCCACATATGCTCAACCAAATTATTTTGAAGTTGAATATGAGTTGTCCAATCATGCATTCCCTGATGAAATTGGGTGAGTTGTGCATATGTTGCCGCTCCATAAGGCTCGTTCTCACCCTGGAAATCAAACTCTTTGTCAAAGAGGTTGTCATCATGTTCATCCACTACGATCATGTTGTGCATGATCACTCAACATGTCATCACCCCACATCTTGTGAGCTCTCCGTGTTCTAGCTGGGTGTTGAACAATAGCCCATCGAGATTGGAGCACTCCAAAAGCAAGCTCCACATCCTTCCTAGCATTCTCTTGTTCTTGGGAAAACCTAGCCCTCTTCTCTCATACGGGCTCCCAGATTGTCTTCACAATAGTTCCCACTTAGGATAGATACTATCAGCTAGCCTTGTTGTATTGGTGCCCATTGACCTCAAAGTTGACATCTGGGGATTGGCCTTCAAAAAGCCTAGCGAACACCAGAGATCGCTGAAGGACGTGGATGTCATTGTGAGAATCTACCATACCGTAAAAGAGTGCCAAATCCAGATATCTTGTGATGCCACAGCTTCAAGTCTGACCATGCAAGCCTTAACATGTCCCTTATATTGCCCCTACCATGCAAAAGGATAGTTCTTCCATGCCCAGTGCATACAATATATGCTTCCAAGCATCCTCGGAAGGCCTCTTGATTCATTGATTGCTAACAAGCAAGTTGCATCTGCAACATTTGGTTCTCTTAAGTACTCCAGACCAAACACTGCAACCACAGCTTTGTAGGACATGTACAATGCCTCAAGGCATGTGGACTCACTCATGCATACATGCTCACCCACAAGATCACGAGGAGTTTCCTATGCAAGCATTCGAACAGCTGCAGTACATTTCTAATAAGAGGAGAAGCCAACATTTCCAAGGGCATCGGGCTTATATTTGAAGTAATCAACTGTAAGTGCATCTAGTGCCACCCCTAGTTGGTTTTGGAGTACTAACGACAAACCTGGTTGAGGGACTAATGTGTTTGTGAGAATTGCAGGATAACACAGGTAGTAGTCCCTCCTTGATTCGGTTTACCTCACGGAGATGACCCTAAAAATGTGTGAAGACATTGAAGACAATGGTGGTGCGTGAAGATATTCACATTGAAGACTATGACACGAGAAGACATTGAGTGAAGACTATGGAGCGAAGACTTAGTTATTTTGTTGTTTCCTTTTCTTCTTTGTTGAGTCATAGGAACCACCGCCTTTGTTAAGTGGGGTCCAAGTGAACTGATCAGAGTGGATGAAGTGATGCTCAAACCAAATCCTATGTCTTTGGCGAAGACAATGAGAGCAAATCTTATCTGTGTCGGATAAGTCGACTTTACTTGTAGCCCAAGTCAAGCTGCCGCGTGTGTTGAAATCGACCGTTGCGACACGTGTCGGTTAAGTAGTGATCGAGGTCATTTTGGACAAATCCGGCGGGTTGCCCAGTGGCTATAAATAGCCCACCCCCTACACCATAAATTGGTGGCTGCTCAGAGTTAGTACACGGCTTTTGTCGTTTGAGAGCAACCCATCGCCGAAGCTTTTGAGAGAGAATCCTTGCGAGGACAAAGCCCAAACCACCCGAGCCCAAAGAGTGTTTGGCATCCTTTGAAGTCTTTACGTCTGCGTGATTCGAAGACTTGTTACACTTGAGGACTATGAATCCTCCGGTAGGTTAGGCGTCGCGTTCTGAGCATCCAAGAGCCATTGTGGATTCTTGGTGAGCGAAGTCTGTGAAGGTTCGGAAGTCTACCTTGAAGACTTACGGAGTAATTGGGTGAGGACTGTGTGTCCTTAGCTCAAGGGTAATAAGGTGAAGACGCGGTCTTCTGAGTTGAATCTCAGCCTCCCTAACCAGACGTACAGTTGTCATAGCAACTGGAACTGGTTCAACAAATCATGTGTCCTTCTGAAGCCACTGGTTCTATCTCTTACTCCTCTATACTTATAGTTTGTCTTCGTGAAGTCATTGCCTGCTTGTATTATCTGTTTGACTTCACTGTGTGACTATCTGTTCTGATTGGCTTCATACTATCTTCCATCCTGATCTTTACTACCTAGCTGCTATTAGTCTTCATGCTTTCACTTCATTGAATACTTGACTATGGCTTGTCTAGTGTAGTCTACCTTCTGCTGCATTAGAATAGTGTTGTTTATATTGTGTGTCTTCAAAACACCCATGTTTTGAAGACTTCCATAAAAATCGCCTATTCACCCCCCCTCTAGTCGATAACTAGCCCTTTCAATTGGTATCAGAGCAAGGTGCTCCCTTGTTACCAATGTGATTCGATTTAACCACCGGAGTTTAGCTATGTTGTTGCGGGGATAATCAAAGTCTCCGCTGCGTGCCCCATCTTCGATGGCTGAATATCCCTCTTTGGAAGAATAGGATGTGCATGCATCTTGAAGCCATTGATGTCGATCTATGGTATGTCGTCAAGAACAGCGTTCCCAAGACTGGTGAAGGTGTCACCCGTGCTGATGTCAAGAAGTTCATTCAACATGACTCTACTGCCAAGAACATCATTTGTGGTCACCTTACGAAAGGACAGTATGGCCATGTGAGTGCTCTGGAAACGTCGAAGCTAGTCTGGGACTGGCTATCCAAGGTCAATGAAGGCGTCTCAACCAAGCGAGATCAACGTATCAATACTCTCCGCAACCTCTTCAACCGCTTCAAGAGACACGACAACGAGAATGTCGGCTCACATTTGATCGCCTCATCGATATCACAAAGACTTTCGGCGCCACCGAGATCACGAAGCATGAGATAGTGAAGACACTCTCGAGATCTCTTGACAGCTCATTTGACACTGAGCCACGATGATACAAGAACGCATACGATTTCAAGACTCTCGATCCGTCTGACATACTTGAGAGGCTCAACACACATGAGTACCAGCTATCTGAGAAACGAGATATCTATAGCCCCAACTATGGCAGAACTCGAGCTTTGAAGGCAAAGGCTGCTGCTTCCTCATCTGAAGAAGAATCTGACTGCAGTCTGGTGATCCTGAAGACAATGGAAAGGAGCTTGCTATGCTTGTGAAGAAGTTCCAGAAATTCACCAAGAAGAAAGGCTTCAGAAAGTCTTCACGATCCAGCTCAAGAAATGATGAAGCTTCTGCCTATGATCACAAGAAGAGAACCTGTCACAAGTGCAAGAAACCTGGTCACTACATCTCTGAGTGTCCACAGTAGGACAATGAGAATAAGAAGAAGAAGAGCAAAGAATATGATTCTGATGACAAGAAGAAGAAGAAAACCTCAAAGTCTTCTTCCAAGTCTTCTTCCAAATCTTCATCACACAAGAAGAGCTCATCTGGCAAGGCCCGGGCTTTTGTTGTCAAGGAGATGGATTCTGAAGAGGAGTGCAGCGGAGGAGGCGGAGGTGGAGTCCGAGGGGAGTCTGACTCGGGTGTTGCGAGTATGGCCCTAGCTTACGCCTCGCCGCCAAGTCCATCTTCAACACCGAAGACAATGGCTCAAATCACCAACATCGATGATAATGACGAGGACGACTTGCCTCCCACCTACTGCTTCGTGGCACGTGGTGCCAAGGTAAAATCACGCGACGCTTACTTTCAAACATCAAGTGAAGATGACTCTGATTGTGAATCCAAACCCAGCTACAAAACACTTGCTAAAATTGCAACTGAACAACAGAAAGCTACATAACATACTAAAAAACTTTTAGACAAAAGCGATGACCTGTTGGACGCGAAAATGACCCGTTCTCAGTCCTTAGTTGAAGACATTAAAAATCTTCATGCTAAGTACCAAGAACTTGAAAGTCGTCATGAAACGCTCACAACCACTCACGAAAAGCTCTCCTATGATTATCTTCAAAGGAAGCAAGAGCTTGAGAAATTGAGAGCGGCTCATGAAGATCTTCAAAAAGAGAATGAGTCACTTTGCGCTCAACAGATCAGTTCCGCTCTGGAAGGATTTGAACCACCTTGTCTAAAATGTCTTGAGCGTGATAACGCTACTTCTATTGTTGAATGTTCTACTACTGCTACTGTTGCAATATCTTCAACTGCTGATGTGGTAACTAACCCCTCTGCGGAGGATACCACTACTATTGCTGATGAAAATGCTAGGTTGAAGACATTGCTTGAAACAGGGATGTACAAAAGTCTCAAAGGGCATTAGACACTGTGCGATGTCCTCAAAAAGCAGATTCTGAACAGAAACCCTATGAAAGAGGGTGTTGGGTTCGAGAGGAAAATGAATGTTGATGGCTCCTACTAGAAGCCTGAGTAGTACCCCAAAACCACATGGGTTGCTGCAAAGGGACCTTCAGTGGATCCATCCACCTTATCTGGCTTCACTGTGCTAACCCTATTATCATTGATGAATCCTTTGATGCAAACTATAAAGCATTTAAGAATCGAGAATGTTGAAGTGTTTGCCGGGTATATTGGTACTAAGCTGCAGGAGCAGGCCACCTATGAAGAAGATCTGAGTTCCCAAAAGTTGTCTTGAGAATCTTCCCGTGAATGTCATCATGACACCACACAGGAAGAAGACAAATCGAGCACCAAAGGCTTCATATGACCCAAAGGATTCATATAGATAGAGGACTCACCTGAGTCACCCTAACACCAATGTTTTGCAGGGAAACCATACTCAGACTTATGAATATGAGCGTGTGTCTTCAAACCGCTATGTTCATAGAACTAAGAACTTTTCTGCTTATTCATATGAGTATCGTTCTTCTCCTGTAAGGCTATTTGCTAGGGCTCCAAAGCCGAAGTTCTCAGATGCTGCACTTAGACTCATTGCTTCTAAGCCACCCTTGAAGATGTGGGTGGTTAAGAAGAATTAACTTTCTTTTGCAGGGAAAGGCCTCCAGCCGGAAATCAAAGGCGTCTGATGCTATTGCTTGGGACCTAAAACATCTTGTAGGGCGCAAGATCAAATGCCCAAATGGTCTTACTATGTATTTTGTGTTGGAGATATGCCCTAGAGGCAATCATGTATGATGATATTTCCTATGTGTTTATGAATATAGTCCTTGGACACTATCAATGATGTGTATCAGCAAGTACGTGACTTGTTTGTGGGACTATGCATTGTATGATGACTGTCCTAAAAGGTCCCTAGTCGAAAGGGCTGTGTGGGACGCTTGAATGACTAGACTAGCATATGACACGGTCGATGGCTTGGTCTCACTAGCCATGGAGCATTGGATGCTAACCGGATAATATGGACTTGGAAAGGTCTGGTCGGATTCGATGTAGTTGGATCCGAGTCGAGATAAGGTCTGAGTCGGACAGACCCAACTATGAGACACATCGATATGTCATCTGTGAGTCTCTAGTACAACATACGTTCTATGTCCTAAGACCTGAGCTGAAGCATATACTCGGGATGGTGACAGACTTGCTTTGGGCCGACCAAACGCTACTCCGTGACTGGGTAGTTACAAAGGTAGGTTTCGGGTTTGTCCAGTCCCATGCTGATGGGATTTGCCCCTCCGATCAGGAGAGATATACTCTGGGCCCCTCGTGTGATCCGACCAGGATAAGCATGGCCATGCGACAAGGATTATGAGATAATCCGGTTTGTGGTCGGTATCACTGGAATGAGAAAGAGGTCGGGCTAGCACAAGGATGACAGTCTCGCCTTGAGCCCGACAACATATATCGTGTGGCAAAGGGAACAGAAGTGTGACACGTTGTACAGGTTCTCCTAACCAGCTTCATAGTATGCTTGGTAGTAGGCACGCCTTGCTAGAGGCTGCTACCAACCGTGCAGGTCGGAGGTGATCCGAACTGTGACCAAGCCGACTTGAACCTAAGGGGTCGCGCACTTAAGGGAAGGAACCTACGAGGTCGGTGTAGGACACTGGTCGGATGTGATCCGAACTGGACAAGGAACGTGACCGAGTAGACTTTGGGCTTTAGGGTCCGTGCGAGGCCCAAGTGTTGAGCCTGCGATGGACACCTATATAAAGTGGAGGTGCGGCACACTCATGTGGTTGATCGCTTCGGCGCTGCGACTAGGGTTTGCATGTGTTGCAAATAGCCACCTCCACTCGCCACCGACTGTGTGATCGGACCTAGCAGTCCGCCGCACGGTGTTCCTCCTGCACGCGCGGATACCGTTAGAGGCGGTGCACTTGCGTCGCTCCGGCGAACTCGCATGTGGGATCGGACGACCGGCTGTTCGACGGAGATCATAACGAGGAGGAGACGATCCACGCAAACGCGCTGCCCCAACTCTTCTTCCGCTGCACGACACTGCGCGTCTAGTGGTAACGAACTGTGGTCCATCTCCCGTAGCATGTTGCTGGATGTTCTGCGCGTAGGAAAATTTTAATTTGCAGTCTACGCACCCTACCGTAGAACCCAACATTTTGTTACTGAATCGTTTGCCAAACATCCTATCAGTCCTAATCTTGATCTGAGCTTTGATAATCCTCTTGCTCGTCAAATGTTTATGCTTCACAATACTCTTGGTGAAGCCTATCCCCCTAAGCACTTTGTAGGCTCGACACCTCGTGCTTGAATGGATTATCGATAGCGGATGCACTAATCATATATTTGGTGATCGAAGTCTTCTCATGGACTCAACCTTACGTCCATCGGACAAAATTCACATCACATTTCTTGACCTTTGGTAAAAGCAAGGTATTGGGTCTAGGTAGAGTTGCAATCTCAAAGGATCAACACATGGATAAAGTGATGCTTGTTGAATCCCTTGGTTTCAACTTAATGTCTGTTGCATTGCTTTGTGACTTAAACATGATTGTGCTATTTGGAAAATATCAATGCCTTGTACTAATGGAATCTGACAAGTCTCTAGTCTTTGAAGGGTATCGAAAAGATGATCTATATATGGTAGATTTCTCAGTAGGACCACAGATGGCCGTATGTCTTCTAGCAAAGGCTTCAGAATGTTGGCTCTGGCATCGAAGGCTAGGGCATGCTGGCATGAAGAACTTGCACACTCTCGCGAAGAAGAAGCATGTCGTGGGCATCGAAGGCATCAAGTTCAAGAAGGACCATCGTGTGGCGCTGCGAAATTTGGAAAGATGACTAGGGCCAAGCATCCCTCGAAGACAATCATGACTACATCTCAACCCTTCGAGCTGCTTCACATGGATCTATTCGCCCTACTCACAATTCTACTCTCAATGCTCTCGCTTGCCACTATAAACCGTAATTGTTGATGATTACTCTAGATATACTTGGGTACATATAATCCTCTACAAGACTAAAGTGCAGGATGTCTTCAGACGCTTTGCCAATCGTGCCATGACAAACTATGACGTCAAGATCAAGCACATCGAGCGACAAGCGGAAGTTCAAGAACACCGCCTCGACCTCTATCTGGATACACTTGGCATCACACATGAGTTCTCTGCTCCTTATACACACCAAAGAAATGGCATCGCCCGGCGCAAGAACAGAACTCTCATTGAGATGGCCCGAACGATGCTTGATGAGTACAAGACTCCACGGAAGTTACGGCACGAAGCCACCGACGCTTGCCACATCATCAACCGCGTTTATCTTCACAAGCTTCAAGAAAACATCCTATGAGCTCCTAAGCGGTAAGAAGCCAAATGTAAGCTACTTGAGTATTTGGTGCTAGGTCTTTGGATCAAGGATCCACATCACACTTCAAATTTTGCACCGAAGAAAGCACATGAAGGTTTTATGCTTGGTTATGGAAAGGATTACGTACTCCTCTGAGTCTTCAACCTCTTTCACTATAAAGTGGTTGAAAGCTGTGGATGTCTTGATTCGATGAAACTAACGGCTCGCAAAGAGAGCACACCGCCAAATGTGCTAGATGAAGTACCTCCAAGTGAATCTATCAAGCGAGATGGGAATTGGAGATATCATACCCTCTGAGAATCAATCTGAAGAGGAACTTGTCATTTCTGCACCTAATCAACCTGAAGACAATGCTCAGTCTGAAGACAATCCCCCAAATGATAACATTGATCAGCAAGAGCAAAATCGTCGTCCTGCTCATCCTCGTGCTACAAATGAAGTTCAGATTGAGAAGATAATTGACAGCTTGAATGCACCTGGTCCACTCACTCGTTCAAAAGCAACTCAAAGAGCATCACAGCTAACCAACTTCTGTGGGCATTTTGCATTTGTCTCAATCTCTGAATCCAGGAAAGTTGATGAAGCCTTCATGGAACCTGAATGGATTCAAGATATGCAAGAAGAGCTTCAACAGTTCAAAATTTGAATAATGTGTGGAATTGGTCAAGCGTCCCGATCCTCGGAAGCACAATATCCTTGACACCAAATGGATATATCGCAACAAGCAAGATGAGCATGGTCAAGTTGTCGAAACAAGGCTCGTCTCGTTGCGCAAGGTTACACTCAAGTGGAAGGAATTGACTTCGATGAAACATTTGCTCCGGTGGCAAGACTTGAAGCCATTCGCATACTGCTAGCCTATGCAAATCATCACAACATTCTTCTGTAACAAATGGATGTGAAAAGTGCTTTTCTCAATGGAAAGATAGAAGAAGAAGAAGTATATGTCGCACAACCTCCAGGCTTTGAAGATCCAAAACATCCTGATATGGTATCCAAGCTCAACAAGGCACTGTATAGCCTCAAACAAGCCCCTCGTGCTTGGTATGACACACTCAAATACTTCCTGAAGAGCAAAGGCTTTAAACCTGGTTCACTAGATCCTACACTCTTCACGAAGACATATGATGGTGAACTATTTGTGTGCCAAATCTATGTGGATGACATTATCTTCTACCGCACCAACAAGAAATACAAAGTGATGAATTTGGTCACATGATGCAAGAGCAATATCAAATGTCCATGATGGGCGAGCTGAAGTTCTTTCTGGTCTCCAAATCCATCAACAACATAACGGCATCTTCATATCTCAAGAAAAATACCTCAAAGATTGCACGAAGAAGTTTGGAATGCAAGGCGCAAAGGATACACGACGCCAATGCCAACCAAAAGTCATCTGGGTCCCGACGACAATGGTAAAGAGTTCGATCAAAAGGTATATCGTTCCATGATTGGTTCTTTGCTTTACTTATGTGCATCTAGGCCAGATATAATGCTTAGTGTTTGCATGTGTGCCCGATTCAAAGCGGCACCAAAGGAATCGCATCACTTAGGCATTAAGCGAATTCTTCGATATTTGGCTTACACCCCAACACTAGGATTATGGTATCCAAAGGGCTCGAGTTTGATCTAGTTGGATTCTCGGATGCTGATTATCTTGGTGACAAGGTTGATCACAAGTCCACGTCGGGCACATGTCACTTTCTGGAGCGATCTCTTGTGCATTGGTCTTCAAAGAAGCGAGAACTGTATCTCTCTCTGAATCTGAATACATTCTTCTTTGGATCTTCTGTGTAGCTTCTCTGGATGAAGCAAACTCTCAAAGACTATGGTATCCATCTGAAGAATGTGCCTCTCTATTGCGACAATGAGAGTGCCATCAAGATTGCCAACAACCCGATTCAAAGACTTTCGAAGACAAAGCACATTGAAATTCGTCATCACTTTCTCGGAGATCATGTTATGAAGGAAGATATTGATATCATTCACATCAAGACGGAAGAAACGGTTGGTGATATCTTCACAAAGCCCTTGGATGAGAAAAGGTTTTGCAAGTTGCGGTGTGAGCTAAATACCTTGGAATCCTCAAATGTCCTGTGAATGGACACACATCCTAACACTTATGCATTTTAATGACTTAGATGTGCAACACACGAAGTAATGTATATCTTCAATCGATGAAGATATACACTCTAAGTGTGAAAACATTAATGCAGAATTTGACTTCGGAGCGCCAAGATAATTGTGCGCCGTGTCTGGGTCTAATACTTCCTATACGGTGGGTGAGGGAGTTCTCCCTGGAAGATGTTTCTTGCTAACCATGTAATATAACATAACTAGTTGGGCACTTGTCTGATAAAGCACTCATGACCCCTACGCCTGGTCTCCACGCATGCCCCAGTTTTTACATAACTGCGAGGGTATTCAGACACACTCCGGACGATTGGGTCCCGAGGTAGAAGCGAAAAGGTCCGCTACGACAAACGATCTACAATCCGGCTAGAAGGCATTTTACATGTCATTTTAAATTACATAGTCAAATTCACTGATTGTATTCCTCTTCAATGCCATCTAATAGGCTGTCTAGTTCTGATCTTCTTTGGGAATACTTTGCGGCCAACTCTACTTGGCCGTACACTAAGATCACAGGATCTCCTTCCGTCGGGCCCCACAGTCCGACCTCGGCCATGTGGTTTGGGTCCGCCTTGCGTGTACCGCGTCTTCACCATGGCCCAGCCTCCTGGCGCCTTGACGACAGCCGATATCTTCCATAGTCGTAAATGGCCGCCGTGCTCCTGAAGCTTCTCGCAAGCTCTCCAAGGCCTTGAGCAGGGAGATAGATGGCCACAAGGCACGTGCTGACGCCTTTCATCACTGCCGAACTCGTTAGATGCGATTGCAATAGCTCGGGAAGAAGGTCACCCGTAGAACCGGGCATTTCCTCCGCAGGACAACCTGTGAGCATACCTACAGACATAACTCTGTTAGTTGACTTCCTCGCCGAACTCTTTTTCAAAGTTCGCTCAAGCACTTACTATAAATGCCGCGGCAAAGTCGCCGATTCTCCTTCACGGAGTCAGACAATTTGGGCAAGAATATCCTTTAGTTCCTCACCCACCGGTGGGTGTTGGCATCCTGGAGATTATTTTTCTCTTTCCTCACCCTTGTAAGCACATTCTCGCCGGCCTTCAACCGGCGCAAGAGCTGTTGCTTGTCCGGATCTAGTCCGGCGCCATCTGCAATATTATTGTCAGATTCACACACACACGCCGCACTTCACAAACTACTTATCTTTTGAAGCATATATTACCAGAGGGGGTCTCTGTGGCTCCCCACATGGCGGCTCACTGCGGCCTCAAGTTGGGCCTTGCATTCTTCAAGCTCACAGGGACGATCGGGTATTCTTTTTTGTAAGATCTCGCATAACAAATGATCCTTAAATCAGTTATTCTAACTATTTTAAGTCTCGAGACTCTTGGCATATATAACCGTCAAATTTCCTCACCCGTATGTCCTTTACATACCGCTACATGGCTCACAGCTAGACCATCTTGAGCGGCACGGAGGTGCGCATCTCTGAATTGAAGGCATTCAATGCCTCTTGGGAGAAACATGTCGTCACGAAGAACTGTCCGTGGCGCTTTGTGATTCATGGCGCTCTCCACCTCGGAGTTGGTGGCGGACAATCTGTCGGCATCCTCTGTCGGAGGAGCATCCGACGACGCCTCGTGCTCGCCTCCGCTTCGACCCGGCTTTGGAGCCTGGTGGCGCGAGCTCGATTAGCAACCTCTCCGGACACGGTCCGGTGGCGCTCTTTCCTGAAAGAGCACCGGCGTTAATCGCCTTCCAGGAATCAATCTGGGAATATGGTGACGCCATACCGTTGCGGTAGCGTTCGATCCGGACCGCACTTCTTTTTAGCTGCGGGCCGTGCTGCCTTGTTGGCTAGCCGTGAGCTCGGCCTCCTTCCTTGAAGGCACCCTCTGCGAAACACCATTGGTATACGGTGATAAAAAATAAGCACAGATGGGTCATTATCAGAGTATTGGGACCTCGGTCTTAGTTACCTATGAGGCTTGAAGTATTCCGGGGTAATCGGCCGTAATGGCAACCAAGGCATTATCGATGCTCAGTTGGTGAAATACCCCATCAATCAGCTCCACCAATATGTCCGAATCCTCTTGGGAGGCCGGATCGAGGAGCCGTTCCGGATCCTCGGGTTGTGGAGGTAGGTTGTTTATGTCTTTTACGGCCTGGCGCAGTTCCTGCGTCAAAATCACAAAATGAGATACCTAACCATGGGAATACGGATCGGATGTGCAAAAAAGAAATGTCTGCTTACCCAGCTTCGAGGATTGTTCATAGAAAATCCGTTCAATGGACCGACGCGAGAAAATCCTCCTCTTCTCCCTTGTACAGTAGCGGACAAGATCTTCACCAGATCGGTGACCGATCCCGCCCCTTACGGCCATGACGGGTGGCATCGTCCCCGTTGAAATCCCACATGGGGTGGCCCCTATCTTTGGAGCGGCTGCACCCCGCATAATACATGTGGCCATGACACCGATCATGGTCGGTCCGGAATGAGCTAACAATCTTATTCAGCTCACGGGTAAAGGGCGTCCCTGTCGTCTTCCCTCACGGGAGCTCATGGCGCCAACTCAGGCCTTTCTTCAAAGGAGCATTGCTGAATTCCGGAAACCGATCCGAGCAGGATCCGGCGGTGGGGCGTCTTCTATATAAAACCATTAGAAGGTCGGTCTTGGACGCCTTCTTCGGGGTTCCGGATAGATATCCGATCCCGGTGATGCGCCATAGCTCGGCTCCGCCCACTTGATATATTGACCCCTCATGAGAACGGGGTACAAGGCAAAATAATTTCTTCCACATCGCAAAATGAGCCTCGACGCCCAAAAACAGTTCGCAAAGGGCCATGAAGCCCGCGATGTGCAAAATGGAGGCAGGCGTAAGGTGGTGCAACTGGAGGCCGTAGAACTCCAAGAGCCCCCGGAGAAACGGATGAATTGGAAATCCGAGTCCTCTTACTAGATAAGAGATAAAACATACCCGTTCTCCTTTGGAGGGATCGAGGACACTCTCCGCTTGCTTTCCGCCCTTATAGGTGGCGAGTCCGGCTCGAACCGGAACCATGAAGGCCGGGGGAAGAAATCCCTTGGTTTGGAGTGTCACTAGCTCGCTATGCGGACTGAGCATCTCTCCCAATTTCGAGTGAGGGCTGGGGCGAGAAGGAGGAGCGTCGTCATTGTCCATGATGGAATGGATTTTTGTCGAGGCGCTCCTATGAAAGCTTCATGAGGGGATGGTGTGACTCAGATCTAGATCCTCGTCCCTTTTTTAGGGGGCTCATTTGCGCAGCTAGGGGGATAAGTGTAAAAATACCCTGGCTTTTCGCATTCATTCAAATGCGTGGAAGATGGCCATTATTGGGCGTGGAAGCCAAGGAGCGTAGCATTTATCAGAAGCCGGACACTATTCGACAAGTATATGGAATTTGGAGAAGAACCCGCCTCGCAATGCCGAAGACAATCTACGCTGGGACTCATCGCCATTGAAGCTTTGGTTCGGGGCTCTTGAGGAGTCTGGATTAGGGGGTGTCCGGATAGCCGAACTATCACCGTTGGCCGGACTCCTAGACTATGAAGATACAAGATTGGAGACTTTGTTCCGTGTCCGGATGGGACTTTCCTTGGCGTGGAAGGCAAGCTTGGAGATACGGATATGTAGATCTCCTACCATTCTAACCGACTCTGTGTAACCCTAACCCTATCCGGTGTCTATATAAACCGGAGGGTTTTAGTACAATAGGGACGAACAACAATCATACCATAGGCTAGCTTCTAGGGTTTAGCCTCTACGATCTCGTGGTAGATCTACTCTTGTACTACCCATATCATCAATATTAATCAAGCGAGAGTAGGGTTTTACCTCCATCGAGAGGGCCCGAACCTGGGTAAAAACATCGTGTCCCTTGTCTCCTGTTACCATCCGCCTAGACGCACAGTTCGGGACCCCCTACCCGAGATCCGCCGGTTTTGACACCGACAGTGGGTAACACTACCACCAAACTTTTGTTTGAAGTGTTTCTACTGGCGTTATGCTTGCATAGTTCATCCTTGGCTTATATTCAAGTTTATCTTCAATTGGTTGAATTGGACTAGTACTATATATTTTTATCTGTGTTCTATCCTCTACAGCATTAACTTATAGCTATGACTTTGTGTTGAATCTTTTGAACTAAGTGAATGTGATCGGACCCTAACCTATCTATGCTTCTACCTCAACTCTATCTGTCCAAGTCATATGCATTCTATTGAAAACTGTCGATTGTCTTCACTGAGATCTTGTCAGCTGAAGTCAATCTGACAAACATTCATATCTATTTTTAATGCTTTATCCTACTTGCCTGAAACCCGGAGAATTCGGAATGACCACCCCGACAATTCGGGCGTGCGTGAGAACATGGAACAACTCCCAAGGTGTTGCATGTTTGCCACGTGGTCGTCAGATGTGAACCGCCAGGGGCACCTGCGTAATTGCGTTGTGCCGTCTCTGTCCTTATAAATACCCGTCACGTCTCGGTCAAAAATTCTTATTCCTCCTCGCCACCTCTTGCAAACCCTAGCGCCTCCGCTAGCTCTCGACTCCGCTGACGACGAAGCGCTTAGCTTCCGCGACTTCTTCGACACCGTCCTCACGCCGGATGCGGACCTCGTCCTCTCCGCCGTCGCCGTAGGTGTCTTCCGTCGCCAAGTTAGGGCACGGGAGATCGAACTGCTCAGCCTCTTCTTTCACTCTATCTAGCAGTTCTTCGTGTGGTAATTAAACTTTACTTTTTACCGTCTTTTTGATCTGATAGATTCATCTGTTTTTGCCAAAAGTGGTTTCTAGATCTCCAAACTTGAATCTTTCTCATTATGCATCTCATATTCTGCCTAGTCTATTCACTTATGCTTGTTTACAAGTTAGATTCCTCACTTGTACTTATTCTTGGATTTGTACAACTCTGGAACCAACTCTCATCAAATAAGTGAATGTCTTCGCATTATGAGGTCAATGTCTTCAAACTAATTTATCTTCAAAATCTTCTGAGAATGCATATGACCTCTTCCCCTTCCCTCGCACCTCTAATGCTTTACAGCCGTCTGAAGCCATTGCATGTACTGAAGCCCTTCAGTTTAAACTTCATGGCAACTGTGAAGTCAGCATGAAAGGGAGGTAGACAGCACCGTGGTAACACTTCCAAGGATTTGCCTCCAGATTTGCACGAGCTGTACAAAACAGACCCTGAGGAAACCTATACCGGCCGCAAGAATCGAATCCAGTGGATTCGAAGATATTGGGCAGAAGAATGGTTCAAATACCACTTTGTCACTGAGAATATGCAGAGAAGAATGCCATCAAGGGACCCTGGGGAGATATTGTGTACAAAAATCTTCAACCCCAGTCTCTTCCTGAAGACATCCAACAAGAATTCTATCCATGCATGATTCGCGGACCGCAGCCAGAGAACGCTGATCCTTCTTCTCTGCTGTGGTGCCGTGAGGACCATCTGTTCAAGCGCAACTACCAGTTCGCCAAAGACTCAGCTGCGAAGAACAAGAAGGCTCTAGGGCTTGACTTCAACCCCGGTCCTTCCTCACCTCGGGACGATGGCACCCGTGAAGCCAATGAGAATAGGATCGGCCCCTTCTACAACCTTGCTGGCCTCATCACTCACATTGCTGTCCAAGGTGCCAAAGTGGATCATTCTGATGATGGTGCTGACACTGATGAAGCTCCAGCTCCTCCTCCAAAGCCGTAGAAGCAAAAGAAGGCTAAAGCTTCAAAGTCATCTGCTGCTCCAAAAGCTTCGCGAGTGAAGCCATTGGCAACTGCCCCTCCTGCTTCCAGTAACAACTCTAAAGATCTCTCTCGCATCTCCAAGAAGCGTGAAAAGCCACAGAAGAAACCTGTTTAGCGACACAGTCAAGCACTGACACCTGCTGCCATTCTAAGGAACGAATCTGAAGCCATTGATTTGTCTTGGATGAAGAATTTGGCAATGATGCTCTCGAGCAGTTGATCAAGAGCAAGCAAGAGGCGGAGATCTTCAATGATCTGCCCCTCTTCGATGTGAACATCTTGCACAATTTCATTGATGAATGGTTTGATAATCAAGATATTAACTTTGATAATCTTAACTCCCTATTGGCATCAGCGTCTCCTTTCAAGGCGCCATTGCTCCTGAGCTGGCTCTGGCTCGGCGAATTGTTGAACTGAAGCACAAGATTGATTTTGAGAAGGAACAGTTCAAGAAGCATGTGGCCAAGCTGAGTGTGGCTGATGTCCGAAATTCAAGGTGATGCTCAATGACCTCAAGGAGGCGTTTAAGAAAGCGAGAGGAAGCCAAAGGCTCAAGAGAGCGCATGACAACTCTAGGCGCAAAGTGTGTTCAGGGCTTACAACGGTTTGAAAAGGGCAAGGCTCTTGGGCGTCCTGGCATCGACCCCAAGATGGCTGCCAAGCAGAAGAAGAAGCATACTGTGGCCCAGACTGAAGCTCCATGGCGGGAAGAACCTCACATTGTCTTCCCAGCCAGCATGACAGGGGCTCGAAGCCTAAGGTCTCCACAGTGGCTTCAGATCGTGAAAACCAAGGCATTGAAGCCGAAGCCGAAAAGCGCAAAATCAAGCGCACTCGATGATACACCACCCCCAAGAAGAAAAACCAAGAAGAGAGATCGGGCTGCTCCCACAGGCCCCTTGTTGTTGAACCCTTGCTTTTGCCCATCACACTCTTTGAAAATCAAGAGCGTGCCATTGATCGTTCATGAGCTGCTTCCAGAGGCTCCAAGCTCAAGAAGTTCGGTCGTTGACCCCATCACGATCAAGACATTGGTCCCCAAGACAATGTAGAAGATGATGAAGTCCTTCCTCAGATTGAGTGCCCAACGGTATCATCGCCTGTTCTAACGAACAACGAGCTCATCAGTATTGGTCGTCCTTTGACGCCAATCTCACAAGATGCCTCATGGGCTGATCGCCCCCAACCAGAAACTCCAAATCAAGGCTCACCAAGTACACCCCGTCCTTCACCAGTGCCAGTCATCAGCCCCATTTCAAATGATGACAACTACATGGAGACCACACCGTCACCAAAAGCGTCGCCCGTGTTCCAACGGCCAGAAAGGCCGAGGCCATCCGTCTCCATGACTACCATCACAGAAGAAGACTCAAACTTGTCCAGCTCAGTGGCACGTCAAGTGTTCCCTGAAGACAATCCTTCTGTGACGGTCCCATTGTCTGAAGCTAATGTTGCTGAAGACAATCCGGCTGCATCAGCCGAAGAAAGACAAGAAGAAGAGCATATCGCTACTCCCCCTACCACTCAAGAAGTTGTTCTAGAAGAGAACGTGTCTGTGTCCGACCCTCCAACTACTCAAGTGGAGGTTGAGAATCCTGAGGCTGCCACCAATAACACTGAAGCCAATGACGTTGTCATGGCTGAAGACAACTAATGGAGCCTGCTGAACTCTTGTGCGAAGCCAATGAAGCCAATGATGCACCTGCAACAGATGTGCAGCCAGATGCCCTTACGAATGCCACTGCTCCTGTTCCGCCTCCTAGGCCACACACAATTGATCAAGCATTCTACCAAGGCGAGCTTGTCATAGTCAAATGGCCAATTCTGGTTCCTCCGCCTGCTCCAGGACCTCAGTTCGACTATCATATGGAGCACATGCCTCAGGTTCAGAAGCCTAAGCCTAGGCTGCCAAGGTTTCCAGGTACTGCATCTGCAACAGGATCATTCAATGTCAATGGCTTCATTGCACATAACACCTTCTTTGATAGCGACAAGAACCCTTATACCAAGCCGAAGATTTCTTACGATCGGTTTGAGCTATCAACGATGCGATTATTACTCATGCATTTTATACAATCATGGTCGCATATTCCCACATATGCGTCTTGACACCGAAGCCATAATCGGCACGCCCTATTTGGAAGAAGTCTGGATTGCTTCGTAGAGCACGGCTTATTGCGGTTAAATCAGCGACAAGGAACCGGAATGAAGAACTGCTGCTCCAATTCTATGCCACCCTTCATATTCGTGGCTACAACAGGGATCCGAAGACATGGGTCCTTGAGTGGATGACAGGAAATGTCCATCATGAAGCCAAAGCTCTTGATGTCATTGAGCTTACTGGCCCGCCCACTCCAGGTGATCTATATGAACACGGTTGTCGACTTCACATTCTTTGCTTTGGAGAGCATTTTTCACAAGCTTGAACCCAACATGAGCGGATGCTTAGCATGATGAAGCCTTTGCCTCCGGATGCGAGAATATCCTAAGGAGTTCCTTGTTGAAGACCTTGAGTATCGCCACGTACCATCTATCACATTATCTGGCGAACTCTTTGGCCCATCAAAGGACATTCTCCACATGCTAATTTGGAAGGAGCAATGAAGACTTTGGTCTTCCATATTCTCCACGACAAATGCTTCAATGCACAAGACTTCTTTATCCGCCAACTTGCTGCATCGAGGATCCGACATCTTTAGTGCGAAGTTCTATGCTCCACTGGATCATGCGTCGATCAAGCTCCACTCGCCTTCAACTATCGACCCTCTGCACGCAACCATATCATCTTTTTGCGAGAGGTTGATATGTCTGTTGAAGCCATCTACCCGAGCACGCCAAGGAGCCAATTCATCTTCACAATGCAGATCACCAAAGCTTCACTCAGCCCATTGAAGAATCTTGGCTGCCACTCGTGTTTATCCCCGGTCGGTACTACGGCGTGCACCTCACCGTGCACACTGAAGCCACTGAAAGCACAATTGCTCAACAGCCTCGGAAGCGATCTCGTGTTCTCAATGACCGAGAGCTTCTCGTTGCCCCTCATCAGAAACAGGATACGCATCATGATTGGCTAAAGCGCCAGATGCAAAGCTTCTTGGTGGACGTAAACAGGATTCGCAACCTTGCCACCAAGAATTCCTTCGTTACACATGAAACCTGTCGGAGGTCATGGAAGAGTTTGACATTTCTAAGTGCAGAAGCAGATCTTCAAGATGATGGCTTCACTAAGAGATTCAAGTTTGACACCACTCCCCCAAGGAATGCTATCCTGCGCCGAACTCCATCTCTTGAAGACTCTGATTATTCCTCCTCCGCTACAACGGTTAATGCCAGAGTGATCGATGATCAAGATGATGCTACTTCGCCACCTCCAACACATATCGACACTGCACCAAGTTCGCTCGCGACCGCCAAAACCCCCGACACCGACCTCAAGATCTTCTCCTACTCCTTCTGGAACGAGAAGAGGCTCTATGTCTTCAAACCTTTTTGGTCCTTACTGACAAAAGGGGGAGAAGCATATGAGTTGATAGTCTTCAAGCGGGTCCATTTGGGCGGTTGCTTTATATTTTGCCTAGTGTTTAAAACTCTTGCTCTTGATACATTTGGTTCTCTGAGTTGTAACACTTAAACTCGATGGTCGTCTGCTACTTATTTGCTATTCTGTGATGCGATGATAAATTCTGCATGTGCGATGATAACTTCCACACTTAGTCATTTTGCAGACGTCCATTTTTCATTATGCATGTCATTATCTTTGTTATATCAAATCATGCATGATGAATTGTCTTCATAAGTTGAAGAGGATCTCCACAAGTACAACCTGCCATGTGCATTTGCATTCCAAAAGCAAATTACTTATATGCACATCTTCAGGGGGAGCCTTTTGCTACCTGTGAAGACAATACCTTATCCTTTACAATTTCACATATTTTTATCCCCGTTGAAAACTTCAACCAGTTTGTCATCAATCACCAAAAGGGGAGATTGTAAGTGCATCTAGTGCCACCCCTAGTTGGTTTTGGAGTATTGACGACAAACCTGGTTGAGGGACTAATGTGTTTGTGAGAATTGCAGGATAACACAGGTAGTAGTCCCTCCTTGATTCGGTTTACCTACCGGAGATGGCCCCTAAAAATGTGTGAAGACATTGAAGACAATGGTGGTCTGTGAAGATATTCACATTGAAGACTATGACACGAGAATACATTGAGTGAAGACTATGGAGCGCGAAGACTTAGTTGTTTTGTTGTTTCCTTTTCTTCTTTGTTGAGTCATAGGAACCCTTTGACCGTTAAGTGGGGTCCAAGTGAACAAAGTCGAGTGATCAAGTGATGCTCAAACCAAATCCTATGTCTTCGAGCGAAGACAATGAGAGCAAATCTTATCCTGTGTCGGATAAGTCAGCTTTACTTGTAGCCCAAGTCAAGCTGCCGCGTGTGTTTGAAATCTGACCGTTGCGACACGTGTCAGTTCCTTAGTGACCCAGGGTCATTTCGGATAGATCCGGCCGGGTTGCCCAGTGGCTATAAATAGCCCACCCCCTACACCATAAATTGGTGGCTGCTCAGAGTTAGTACACGGCTTCTGTCGTTTGAGAGCAACCCACCGCCGAAGCTTTTGAGAGAGAATCCTTGCGAGGACAAAGCCCAAACCACCCAGAGCCCAAAGAGTGTTTGGCATCACTGAAGTCTTTCTGTCCGCGTGATCTGAAGACTTGTTACACTTGAGGACTGTGAACCCTCCAAATTAGGGTTAGGCGTCGCGTTCTGAGCATCCAAGAGCCATTGTGGATTGCGGTGAACGAAGTCTGTGAAGGTTGGAAGTCTACCTTGAAGACATACCAGAGTAATTGGGCGAGGGGCTGTGTCCTTATCTCAAGGGAATAAGGTGAAGACGCGGTCTTCGAGTTGAATCTTAGCCTCCCTAACGAGACGTCACAGTTGTCACAAAGAAGCTGGGCTGGTCCAACAAATCTTGTGTCCTTCAAGCCACTTTGGTTCTATCTCTTACTCCTCTGTACTTATAGTTTGTCTTCGTGAAGTCATTGCACGCTTGTATTATCTGTTTGACTTCACCGTGTGACTATCTCATTACGATTGGCTTCATACTATCTTCCATCCTGACCTTTACTACCTAGCTGCTATTAGTCTTCATGCTTTCACTTCATTGAATACTTGACTATGGCTTGTCTAGTGTAGTCTACCTTCCACTGCATTAGAATAGTGTTGTTTATATTGTTTGTCTTCGAAACTCCCATGTTTTGAAGACTTTCATAAAAATCGCTATTCACCCCCCTCTAGTCGATAACTAGCCCTTTCATCAACATACCCCATTACACTGCTAGGGAAAAGGCTATAGGTAGATATAGCAGTAGCAATGGGTGACAGACCCGCGCTACTGTTAAGTAGCAGTAGCACGGGCGTAAGACCGTCGCTTCAGGTATATATGTTAGTAGTAGTGCATGGAGGCCCAACAACCGCTGCTACTAAGCGGGCCCCCGGGTATCCCCGGGTCGAGCATTAGTAGCAGCCTGGGCTCTATAACACATGCTGCAACAAATCATATAGCTATAGCGCGGGCCACTGGCCGCATGCTGCTACTACGCTTACACGGGCCAGCTAGTGGGCCTCAATTAGCAAAATCGCTTGGCCACCTGCCCCCGCTGCATGTACTTCCAATAGTAGTAGCGCCTATCTTCAACCCGCGCTACTACTAAGCGGCCCTATCTACGCGTGCCCGTCACTATCCCTCTCCATTCTTCACACTCTCACTCACTCTCCCTGCTCTGATTACCTCCCTCCCCCATCTCGGCTGGCCCTCCCTGTCCCGGCCACCCTGCACGGCAGCCCTCCACCATGCTAGCCCTCCCGCGCGGACTCCCTCCCCCGCCTTCCCCCACCGTTGCCAGGCCCCACCGCATCTCTCTGTCGTCCTCAACCCCCTCTTTCATTCCAAATCCCCTCCGCCCCAGGTAGCCTCCCTCATCTGCCTCTCTTCTTCTTCGTTCTAATTTCTAGGGTTCATATGTTCTAGGGAAGCAAAGATTTTTCTTTAGTAATTTTTTAGACAATATTGGATGATAATAGGTAAACATGGCATTGTATACACTACTGCAGGATGGTCCAAATGCGACAATACGATCAGAGACCCTTCGACGAAACTATGTGCGACCATAATCGCAAACGGTGGTGTAAAAAACCCGTCAAACAAGGTGCAAAATGTTTGCGATGACGGATGCATTAAACACGGTTCAGATTTTAGTTGTGTGTGCGATGCAGGGCATACGGTTCAGTTCAATTAACTGTTTGCGATGAGGAGGAACAAAAGAAACTGGCAACCAGATGAAGGTGTGTGCGATATACAGCATACGGTTCACTAGGATGAACTGTGTGTGATTAGGCAACACAATGGAAACGGTTCAACTGAACAAGATGTGTGTGATACGCGGCAAACAGTGCATAATCAGAAATGTGTGCAAAGACCAATAATAACACAGATGATTGCTGCTAATAAGCCATGTGATTTGCTCTGTCTACGGAAGAATAACATGTATATATATAACTAAAATAAACATCCAATTAGATAAGTGACTATAAAGATCATTCGCACACACCTCAATAAGCAATTGCATGCATTTTAAAGTAGGAGAAACGATCGTCTAGTCATCTACTTCTTGTGACGCTTCCGCCACTGCTCTGTGGCTCGAGCCCTTGTCTGGGGCAGGAAGAAGATACTTCCTCATGTCAACGATCCGCCTGTACATCTCGTAGCTTGTGTACGCGTCCTTGGTCACGTACTTGACATGTTGTTCATCCAGTCTCTCGTGCCACACACTGTGCTAGGCGTTCTTGTCCTTCTTGCTCTCATTCTTCATCTTCATGTAGTTGGGGTCGATGATGGCCGAGGTGAGGTCAACCAGGGAGTTCAGTTTGTTTTTGTCGCTGCCCCAGACCTTGTAGTGGTGCTGGATGTTGACAAGATTCGGGCATTTCAAGCCCGAAACCTTGAGCGCTTTTAGATCGTTGGTGGTGTCCACTGTAGCGAAACTATAGTCAGAGCTGTTGATAAACCTAGAGAAACGCTCGCAAGGCCTTGTGGCAAGGTGGTAGTGGTAGACGAGGGCGTCATGTCACATGCACAACTAGGCAACAGCAACCTTCTGATCGTGCCCGGCACGACCGATGGTGTACTCGAGGTCGAAGCCGACCACTTGCTACTTGTCCTCGGCAAGGAACTGCTCCATAGTTTGGATGGAGCTCTCCACCGAGACCGGATCGTTCGTGTACACTACCGAGAGGGCCTTCCCCCTCACGTGGGTGTCCACTAAGTGATGCGTGGTGAACTGCCCGCCATTGTCGTCGTCGGCCGCTGGGAGCGCTATTGGAGCCACGGGGTTCACCATTGGGACCGCTGGATGTCCTTTCTGTATGTTTCATCATGGGTGTGCTTATTGTGTCGTATGATGCGGGAGATGAAGGTAAATGGCCGTGGAATAAATGGGGGCCGGGCAGCCTGGATTCTCTGCGCGTCCGCATGGCAGTTTTTGCAGCGGGTAACTGCATTGTCTCGCCGTGCCCGGCGCAACCGCATGCACACGAACGTGCGTGATCGTGTGCTGGCCCCAAACACTGGCAGCGCGCGTGGAGGGACGAGGGAAGAGCACCCAGAGGGACGCGAGAGCAGAGCGCGCGCGGCGGGAGGCGAGCAAAGCGCGCCGTGGCCGCCTGAACCGCAAGCAACCACACGCATAGAGTAGTTGAACACTCAGTAAATGGCCGCCTACAAGCCGACCGACAGTGGCGTCGCTGCGTAGAGAGCGGCCGTGTGCTACTACCTCCGTCTTGGTCTATAGTCCCCTTTATATTCTGTGCCATACTTTTCCCTCAAATTTAACCAACAAAATGTTAATGCATGTTTTGAAAATTATATAATTGGAAACTATGTTCAAATACGAATCCAACTATATAATCTTTGGCGACATGCATTCATATTTTATTAGTTAACTCATACTTATAAACCAGGACGGGTGAGGGAGTCCTGGATTAGGGGGTGTCCGGATAGCCGAACTATTACCGTTGGCCGGACTCCTGGACTATGAAGATACAAGATTGAAGACTTCGTCCCGTGTACGGATGGGACTTTCCTTGGCGTGGAAGGCAAGCTTGGCGATACGGATATGTAGATCTCCTACCATTGTAACCGACTGTGTAACCCTAACCCTATCCGGTGTCTATATAAACCGGAGGGTTTTAGTCCGTAGGGATCTAACAACAATCATACCTCGGGCTAGCTTCTAGGGTTTAGCCTCTCTCGATCTCGTGGTAGATCTACTCTTGTACTACCCATATCATCAATATTAATCAAGCAGGAGTAGGGTTTTACCTCCATCGAGAGAGCCCGAACCTGGGTAAAACATCGTGTCCCTTGTCTCCTGTTACCATCCGCCTACAGTTCGGGACCCCTACCGAGATCCGCCGATTTTGACACCGACATTGGTGCTTTCATTGAGAGTTCCTTCGTGTCGTCATCCTTAGGCCCGATGGATCCTTCGATCATCAACAACGACGCTTGATCGGTGAGGCTTTTCTCCCGGACAGATCTTCAGATTCGGTGACCGCGCTGCGGGCCAATTCACTTGGCCATCTGGAAGCAGAATCGAAAGCTTCGCCTGACCATCGAGTCAGATTTGGGAGTTTGAACTACACGACCGACATCCGCGGAGACTTGATCTTCGACGGATTCGAGCCACCGAGCGGCCAGACCTTTGTCTCGATGGGTATGATCTAGCTCTGCCGCGAGCAGTGCCTCGGAGGCTGCACACGGTGTCGCTCCGACCCTTAGCTCGGAGCCGACTCCGCCGATCGAGGGCGAGTGGTTGGACACCGCCTCGGGGCTACGATCTCTCTGGCGATTGAGCGAACTCCATCCCTGTCGCTGCGACTCCAAGGTGCCGGACTCCTCTCCGGGACTCCGAACCCTCCGCGCCCCAATCGAATCCAGCTGGGCGCCCGGTTATGGAGTTCACTGCCGGGGACATCTTTCAAAGACTCGCCCTTTGGCGACATCCTCGAGTTCACTAAAGTCTCTCTCTTTATCGGAGAGCCTGGCGGACTACGGTCAGGAAGGTTGGGATACGGACGACGAAGAAATTCAACGCCCACCCACCGCCCACTTTGTAGCCACTGTCGAAAGCTTAAAAGACCTGCTCGATTTCGACTCCAGAGACATCGACGGTATGGACGACGATGTAGGAGACAACCATGAACCAGCACCTATAAGATACTGGACAGCCACCTCATCCCACGATGTATACATGGTGGATACACCTAAAGGAAGTGACGACGAGGAACAACGGGACACTACTAAGGATAAATCCCTCAAAAAATAGTCAAAACGGCAACGTAAACGCCGCACCAAGTCCCGCCTCGACAAAGATGACAGCCACACAGACCCAGCCATAGAGCAGGGAGAACCGGTGGACGGCGAACATGCTATCTAGCAACCGTCCAAACAGGACAACTTGGATAAACAACCCGTCCCCGGCAAAAATAACAGTCTGGACGATCTCACGCCGAACAAATTGTTGGAGCAGAAGAACCTCCACAAAAGGCTGCCGCCATCGCGCTGTAGTAACTAAAAAAAAGGAGAAGCGGAAGCTCAAAACAGCGGAAGATGCACTCGAGAATCAGATGGAGCAAAGTACTCAACACCGCAGAGAAATACGGCTCTGATCGCCAAACAAAGAACTACCCAAGCGCAAATTTCTGCCCGAATTCGATGAGGAGGCCGTAGAGCCCCCGCAATCAAAGAACAAAGAGGCCGCCCGGTCGGATAGACGACCACATGGCAAACATGGAGCGGCAAGCTGCACCGCACACAAGCCGGCACGCGATCCGCATAAGGATTCGCATCAAAAGGATGGCCCGATTAGGTCCATCTATGGGCCGAGAAAGCAAGCTCTTCCAAGCAATGCAACACGCCAAATATCCGAACATCACGGCACACCCAAATATAGGGGTGCCGCACACTTCGTGTTTCACCGATGAGGTGCTGGATCACGAATTCCCGGTGATTCAAACCCGTAAACATAGAGGCATACGACGGAACAACAGACCACAGAGTCTGGATTGAGGATTACATCCTCCACATACACATGGCTAGAGGAGATGATCTCCACGCCATAAAAATACTTACCCTCAAGCTCAAAGGGCCAGCCCGGCATTGGCTCAAAAGCCTCCCTGAAAATACCATTGGAAGTTGGGAAGAGCTCGAGGATGCTTTTCGGGCAAATTTTCAAGGGACTTATATCCGTCCTCCGGATGCAGACGATTTAAGTCACATACCTCAACAGCCCGGAGAGTCAGCCCGCAAATTCTGGAACAGGTTCCTCATCAAAAAGAACCAAATAGTCGACTGTCCGGACGCCGAAGCCTTAGCAGCTTTCAAACACAACGTCTGAGACGAATGGCTCGCCAGACACCTCGGACAGGAGAAGCCGAGAACAATGGCTGCATTAACAAGCCTCATGACCCGCTTTTGCGCGGGAGAGGATAGTTGGCTGGAAAGATGCAGTACCAGCGACCTAAGTACATCCGAAGTCAGGGATGGAAATGGAAAACCACTACGCAGCAAGGACCAGCGCCGGACAAAGGGAAACAACCCAAAGAGCACGGCAGTCAACGCCGGATTGTAAGCTCCAGCAGAATCATAAAAACTTCCCTCAAGGAAAACAGCGACGAGCTATCCAACCTAAACAAAATCTTGGACAAAATATGCCAAATCCACGGTACTCAGGGAAGCACGCAAAACATACCCACAGAGATTGTTGGGTCTTGAAGCGATCCGCAAACTCAATACCGAACACAAGGGGCTCGACACACCAAGCGAGGACGATGACGAGCCCCACAAGCGAACACCGGAAAACAAAAGAATTTCCCACAAAAAGTCAAAACAGTGAACTCACTTCAAGTGACAAAGGGAAAAAGCAGTGGCGCCCATAGAAACATCGCTACCGCACGGTCTAACCCAAAGAGAGTCCCAACGATGGTTGTCAAAACCAATCACCTTCGATCATCAGGACTATTAGGAAGTATCCGAACGCAGGGATGGACTGCCTTGATATTAGATCCTATAATCGGCGGACTCCAATTTACACAAGTCCTAATGGACGGAGGTAGCGATCTGAACCTGCTATATTAAGACACAATCCGCAAAATGGGGATAGACCCAACCAAAATTCGCCATAGCAACACCTCCTTCAAAGGGGTAATGCCAGGCCTATATGCCCATTGTACGGGCTCCCTACCGCTAGAAGTTGTGTTCGGCTCATCCGAAAACTTCCGCCGCGAAAAGTTAACCTTCCACATCGCCCCATTCGGAAGTAGCTATCAAACACTACTGGGACGTCAAGCTTTCGCCCGCTTTAACGCAATACCGCATTATGCATCTCTTACACTTAAAATGCCCGGTCCACGCGGCATCATCTCATTAAAAGGGAGTATCAAGTGTTACTCGAGCACGGAAGAATGTGAGACTGCTTTGACAGCCCCACACTAATCCGGCTCCGCTAATCAAAGCACCTGAATAGGTCTAGACGAGTCCGGCGTAAACATATAAACGCCTACTAGCGGCATACCCCCGTATAAGGGGCTGCACGCATGTACAACAAGAGACAATAAAGCTCAATTTTATTCACTTTTCGAACCGTACTCTATTTATTTAATATAAAGTACATTTTTCGCACGGTCTTTTTTTTCTTTTCAACTAAGTTCTTCTCTTTTACAGATGAACACCGTGCTACACCCATCCAGGATACGGCACAACGGAGACACATGCGCAGACGTGCAGTAGGGACCCTTTGCAAGGATTCTTTTCAGATTAAGACCCTGCGTAAACCTTTTTTACTGTCTCTTGTTGATACACATCCCCCGGTTTCTTGCTATAACCGAGGAGGAGGCTGGCGTTTTGGCATCGGCCGCACCAGATTTTTTGCGCGAACCTGGACACCAGGGGCTTAGGGCATTATTCTGCCGGTTTTCATAAACACCGAATATCTTAGGGAGTGTTCGGCGTCTCGAGTTAGGCCTTATATGCATCAGCTCCGAATCATGTCTTTGGTCAAATGTTGGGTTTGCCCGGCTCTTGTGTTTTGCTGCCTTACGTTCCGTTCTATCGGCTAACGCGGCACCAGGAGAACTACTGCAATTGTGCCCCGGTTCGGCCAGGCGAGCACCTCAATAGAGAAAGCCGAAAACTGACTGTCATGATATAGCGTGAGACTGGTCAACCACTCGATGACCGACCGAAATGTTTAGAATTCCCCCGCATTAATGAAGGACGTTTCCCGGTCAGGCACATACGCCGCCCGGTCGGAGAGCGCTGGTGCCCCTAGGGGCTATATAGTAGCCCCACCATCGAACTCCTATGGCTAAGTGAAAGTGATAAAGCATTATAGTCCGGTTGCCTAGTTTGCTACGCTATCACCTCCTTTACAGGACCAAGACGTTGGATTAAGTGTGAAAATCGCCTTTTTGCAAACACCCCGCACTATGTGCGTAAATAAGTCAAGACTGCCATCTTTCAGGTTATATACACATATACATCAACGGCCGCGACAGAGGTGTTTTTACTTTAACGCACAAGTATAAAAATCTCTTATATTATATTGAAACATTGTTTTCACAAATCATACATGTCATTAAAACATAATATCCTTCGAGCACTGCGTCTCTATTAAACGAGCGCAATGCAGGACTTCCTCAAAATAGTGCTCAGCAGGTACTCGGTTTCTGTCCGAATCTTGGGATGCAACGTCGGTGGCCTTCATCTCCGCCCAGTATGTCTTGACACAGGCAAGAGCCATCCGCGCACCCTCTATGCACGCTGACCGCTTCATTGCATCGATATGCGGCACCGCACCAAAGGCTATTGCACCAAGCCAAAATAACTCTTGGCTCGGGCCTTTTCGCCACAAATGAGTCACGACAGCCTTCATGGCAAGTCCGGACAACCTATTCAGCTCAGCCCATTCGCCAAACGATCGGTTAATGAAAGTGGACGCTCGGACTATGGAACTGTGACCAAAAAGCTCTTCCATTCTGTGATCCTTTTGACCTCGGAAGTGTTCGGCGCGTCTGCGGCACTCGCCGCCAAGTCCAGATAAGCATCCTCCGCACCCACAGCCGGTCCAATGGAGCGTACTTAGGATCCGTGAATTTCCTCCGCAGATCGTAAAGGGCTTTCCAGCCGCAATATCTCCGGCCTGACGTAGCTCCTCCTTCATAGCTCTCATCGCAGAGCGAGTATCCTTGGCCTCGGTGGCAGCCTTTTTCAGGTCCTCTTGTTTCGCTTGATCTTCTTTTTCAAGAAGCTCGCAACGGTCAATAGCATTCTTCAATTTCATGGCCATCTCGGCCATTTCTTTCTTGCTTCGGCAGTGAGCAGCCTTGCTCGCTTTTAGCTCTGCAGCCTTTTTAAGGCAGCCAGATCACTTTTTTCTCGCTTGCTCCTTGGCTCAAAGTAGCTCTGCCCGAAGGCTCTCCATAGCAGCGGCACCATCTGCATTAAGCATACATGTTGTAAGGCATGGGCATCAAGCTCCCTTACCAGGTGTCCGCGGAGAAGTTTCATACCTTGTGACTCAGCAAGCCGCTTATTAACAAGCGTGATGTCCGCATCCGCCGCGTCAAGTTGCCGCTTCAGTTCAGCAAATTCATCAGCCTGGCTAGCCACTGGACGCTTCGCCACCTACATAGCAAGAGCGCATATTATACCTGGGGTTATGATCCTCGGCGCGCCATCATTTTTGACACCGCACAAGTCTTAGGGGCTACTATCTATACAGGGCGCATTTTATATGCAAAACTGTCAGAAGGTACACCATTTTGCGTACCTCAAAACCCGTCAGTAAACTTACGACGGCTTCATGCAATCCGCGCTCAGAGGAACAAATCCTTTCAATCACCGTACACATTAACGTCACGGTGATCTTCCGAGATAGACGCCGCCGGGCAGATCCTTGACTCCTCCGACCGTACACCCATTGGTGCCGGACTCGTCCGTGGCCTTTTTGAATGCCGAACACGGAGGGCTTTGAGGGGACATCTGGCTGCCTTACGGCCCGCCGGTTTGGAGAAGCCCTCGCGACGACACCTCGTGGTCGCCCACCTCGCATAACTGATGCAGCGGAGGCGTTTCGCTCTCAATCATCTCCGGACCAAGATCCTCAAGACGAGCTCCTGCTTTGTGAAGGGTCGAGATCCGAACTACAAAGGTAAACTTTCGGTTACCTTCAGGAAATAAAGCAGGGATGTCTCTCTTTTTAAAAAATGCCCCTTTACTTACGGCTCATTTGGAGGGCTGGTCTCCTTGGGGAAATAGTGTGGCGGGGCATCTCCGCCGCAGGACCCTCCAGGTGAAGATTTCTTCCCGCTTGAGGCTTTGGTCTCGGATCTTGAAGCGGTCCTCTTCTCCCCTTGGAGGGAGGGATTCTCGATCCCCCCTTTGTTGATAGCCTCCTTCACGGAGGTAGTAGTTCCTTTGTTCCCCCCTTCGCCTTCTTCAAAAGGCACAACCTCTAGCATCTTGGTTAATACAGGATCCGGCGTGGTCTCAGGGTGGGGGGCCGAACACCTGATCAGTTTTGCTTTTGCTATCCACTCATGTTTAAAGGATAGCCCTTTTAAGGGAAAGTGTATGATAAATATGCGGATAGCATGTCCGGGTACAGGACTACTTACTTGAGTATCCGGGCGATTGCAGCTCAAACCTGCGTCCTCGGTTAAGTCCGAACACATTGCTTGTGATCCGAAGAACAGTTGGTACATCTCCACGGGCGTTACGCCCGTAAAATGTTGGAGAGCTCGTGTTCCCTCCGGATTAAACTCCCACAGGCGGAGGGGGCGACGTTTGTAGGGCATGGTGCGACGAATCAGCATGACCTGCTTTACTATGACCAGATTGATCTCTCTCTCTCTCTCTCTCTCTCTCTCGGAGGTCTCGAATACGGCCCTGCAACAGAGGTACGTCCTTGGACGGTCCCCAGTCGAGCCCTTTGTTGACCCATGACGCCCGCCGCAGTGGAGGACCCGAGCGGAAGGCAGGTGACGCCGCCCATTTGGTGCCCCTGGGAGCGGTGATATAAAACCACTCCTATTGCCATAAATTGAGATCCTCTTGAAAAGAGCCCTCGGACCATGGAGCGTCCGGATTCTTGCTTATAATAGCCCCTCCACACTGCCCGATGCCCTTGATCATCTTGGCTCCACTTTGAAGGTCTTGAGCCACAATCCAAGTGAGGGGTAATGCGGAGGAAGGCTTCACATACGACAATGAACGCATTTAGATGTGGAGGATGGACTCGGATCCAAGTCATGGAATTCCAGCCCATAATAAAACATGAGCCCCCTCACAAAGGGGTCCGTCGGGAAGCCTAAACCCCGAAGGAAGTGAGACACGAATACCATGCTCTCACCAGGCTCGGGAGTGGGAATAACCTGCCCTTGGGCAGGCAGCCTATGCGAAATTTCGCCGGTTAGATACCTGGCATCTCTCAACTTTAGCACATCTTCTTCTGTGACGGAGGAAGACATCCACCGGCCGTGCAGGTCGGAGCCGGACATCCTTGAAGGTCCGAAGCGCCTAAATCTGGAGCTTTGGGTGTTGGAACTCGAGGTGAGGGGCGGATTCGATTAAGATTGAAAGAAAGGAGCGGGCCTTGGTCTCGTTATAAAGAGGTTGAATACCAAGAGCCCTCCCCGTGACCGCTCGGGACTCGCCGATGGAGGAGGCGTGCTAATCGGCACGACCGGGTTACCACACCCGTATTGATGAGGATCCCGAATAAAGGGGGCCCGATCTCCGCTCTGATAAGACGTGCCAAAGAAACCGCCTTGCTACACGCGCTGAGGTGGGACAGTAAAAACGATTCGTATAAAGGCCTGGCCATGGTGTAATGTCACGCCGCGGAATACATTAGCAGATCTGTGCAAAGGTTATTCTCTCTACGGTAGTATGTGGAACTTGTTTTGCAGAGCCGGACACTATCCTTGTGTTCAACATCTTCTATGAAGTATTCGGAGGAGGAACCCGCCTTGCAATGTCGAAGATAATATGCGCACCGGATTCGTCGTCATTGAAGCCTGGTTCGAGGCTCTTGAGGAGTCTGGATTAGGGGTGTCCGGATAGCGAACTATCACCGTTGGCGGACTCTGGACTATGAAGATACAAGATTGAAGACTTCGTCCCGTGTCCGGATGGGACTTTCCTTGGCGTGGAAGGCAAGCTTGGCGTCTGGATATGTAGATCTCCTACCATTCTAACCGACTCTGTGTAACCCTAACCCTATCCGGTGTCTATATAAACCGGAGGGTTTTAGTCCGTAGGAAGAACAACAATCATACCATAGGCTAGCTTCTAGGGTTTAGCCTCTCTCATCTCGTGGTAAATCTACTCTTGTACTATCCATATCATCAATATTAATCAAGCAGGAGTAGGGTTTTACCTCCATCGAAAGGGCCCGAACCTGGGCAAAAACATCGTGTCCCTTGTCTCCTATTACCATCCGCCTAGACACACAGTTCGGGACCCCCTACCCGAGATCCGCCCGTTTTGACACCGACAACGGGGGTATAGTAGGTAATTAAATCACAAACTTTTTTTTATTAACCGTATGTGTACGTGGCCTTTCGTCCTTCTCTCGCACGTCTTATCACCCTGCTGCCGCAGACGGCTTACAACGCAAGCTTGCGCAGCACGCGGGTGCGTTCTTTTGGCCAAACGATGGCGCCAATGAATCATCGGCGAGCCCGTTCCCGCGCAACCTCGCAGTTCCCGCGCAGGCTTCCCACCCGACTCGGTGAAATCCCCCAAAATCCCAATGCTTACTGGCCTGCTATATAAACCCTCACGGCCGGTGAGTCCTGCGTAACATTTTCCCTTCCCTCCCTGTAGCTTATGTCATCTGCTTCTCCCACAATCTCCAATGGCATCGGTCCGTCGTCGTCACTCAACCACTCCGCCATCACCAGAGGACAGCTCCAGCTGGGAGCAGTCCCCGGCGTAGTGTAGTGCGTGTGGCGTCCCTATTGGGTGTGCGCGGAACACCCACCACACGCTCATGTTCTTTGCTGTCGGCATTGTTGCCCGCCGTTGCCACCACACCACCGTCGAAAGCCGGGGCCGTCGCCCGCTCCCCCGCCGCGGCTTGAAGGCGGGAGGTGGCCGTCGTGGCCGCCACCCCACTGCCCGCCATCGTGGCCATCACCCGCTCCGCCACCGCGGCCCGAAGGCGGGAGGTGGTGGTCGTGACCGCCATCCCATCGTCGGCCGCTGTGGCTGCCAGCCCACCCTCGACCGCTGGGGTCATCACCTGCTCCGCCACCGCCGCCCGAAGGCGGGAGGCGGAGGTGGATGCTCGCACGTGTGTTAGCGACCTTGCACGCTACACCGAGTTCCTACGGGTGGAGGAGGAGCGCTTCGTCGAGCATGCAAAGAGACTTACCGCCGCCGTGGCCGTGGCACATGCCGCCTCAGAGGCGAGGAATCAGGAGATCTATGAGGAGAACCACCGCTTCGAGAGGGATCGTCTGGAGCGGCAGAGGGCGTTCGAGGTGAGCGTCATGAGCTACTGCAGCCGGGCAGCACCGTACAGCTTGTCCAGCTCGTCGGTAGGCTCCTCCTCCTCTGTCTCTTACTGAGCGCGCTCGGCAGAGGAGAGGCAGCCGGAAGTAATACAAAGCCCCTCCGTAGTAGCAGTAGCAGTGGCAACAGCAGCAGTAGCAGCAGCAGCAGGAGCAGCAGGAGGAGTAGGAGCAGGAGTAGTAGTAGTTTTGTTTAGTTCATCTGACTATAGATGTGGTGGAACTGTACAATACTTAAAATTAGCTAGTATATAAAGTAGAACTAGCTATTTCAGTACGTGGTTGGCAACAATTGGTGAAAAGTTTGGTTGGTTCAGTTGTTGAGTTGAACTGTTTGTATAAAGAACAACTGCTTAATCTATGAATGAAATCTATGCTTAATTACTGAATTTTAGTTGCAAAAATTAGATACTGCTAGTGATTTTTAGCTTCATATTTTGACAAATCGCAGTGCTACAAGGTTGACAAATGGCAATGTTACTAGATCAACAAATGTCAATCTTTCCAGTTTGACAAATGGCAACATACCCAATATGACAGATGCAAATCTTACCAAATTGTTTGTAAGTGGTTGCACACGGGTCATCCAAAAGAACCGTTTGCATTGTAGAGATGCACAAATCCTGCTCTCACTTTGCATACAGGTGTTCTATCTAAAACGTTTTCGATCAAGAGCCGCAAAAATCCTGCTCGGCACATTTTCCCTTGGCTTCCTGGGGAAGCTGTCGGTTTGCATACGGGTGTTCTAACTAAAACATTTGCGATGAATGTTTCATATTTAAAAACCATTAAGGTTTTTTCAAAAGAAAATCATTTGATAAGTCTGTACATTAAGAGAGAAAATCGCAAGTTCGCACAAACCATGTCTTTCATTCAGTCATACTGCGAATTTATATTCATATGATCGAGATACAGTATTAAACACAAGAAAAAAAACTATTTCCGGCGGCGGCGGAGGCGGCGTGCCGCACCGTCGTTGTCGTTGTCGTCCTCCGGGGCGCCGTTGTTGAAGTCTTCAATGCACCACAGAATGTTCTTCACTTTTGACGGCAGCTGGCGGCGCTGAGAGGTAGCGGTCGACGATGGCGTCCCATGCTGCTGAGGAGGGCACACGCATGGGCATGGGCGCGGCGGGTGCAGCCAAACGCACGGGGACTGGCGCCGCGGTGGATGGAGGGGTGCGCACGGGCACAGATGCTGGCACTGGCATCTACATGAGCTTGCGCGGGTCCGAGGAGACCTCACTGATGCCCGCGGCTTCCAGCTCTGTGATAGTGCTCGGCGACCAGCTTGTCAATGCTAGGGGGATGGTCGCTGGTGCGGGCGCGGGGATGGGATCTGGGACGGGAGCGGAGGCAGCAACCGCCGCAGCCAGCTCGTTCTGGACCATGTCCATGAGGCCCCATTCCTCCTTATTTTCTATCTCCTCCGGCTCGGAGTCGACTTCACCAAAACTTGAAGACTAGTGGCAGATGATCCTTCTGCACCATGGCGTTGGTGGAGGTCTGCGGGAGGGAGGGGAATGGGAGGCAAACAATAAGGCCGCCTGTATTAAGTAGCGGCTCGGGCGCCATTAATGGAGAGGAAGGCGTGCGTCCATGGAAGTCAAAGAGCTCGCTTCCCAGTGAGCCTGCGCATGCAGCACACAGCTCACACGCTTCTGGGTGAACCTGCGTATTGGTTGACAGCTTGCACGCCTTTCGGTCAGCCTGCGCACCGGACTGCGCTCGCATGCCTCCGTTCAGTCAAGCAACTGTCCGCACGGCACCTCCTATAGCCATTAAAACCAAGACACATGGCGTCCCGTGAATGGTTAATAGAACGCACACGGTTTGACATACAAACGTTTGAGATATTAAAGTGGCAGCTATTTTTTCAAAATGCCTTTGTTGGCTCTTATTTGAGTGCGCCTTCTCTAAAAATGGACACGAAAAATACCACAGCGTGTCGGGTGCCATTCCATGATAGCATGCCAAGTTTCATGAATTTCAGATAAGTTTTGGATTTACTAGAATTTAAAAACAAAGTATCTCAACGTTTTGCAGGCAATCAACGGTGTCCCGCTGTTTGAAATTCATTCCCATTTCTTGCATGGGACCTAAGCATGCACCCAAGGACAAAGATTTTATTTTTCAACCAATTTATATGCACTGGAGCATGTGCATGTAGTTCAAATTTCAATTATGCACATAAATGCATTGAAAACTCAATTAATGCATGAAAATGTCCAAACAAACCCCGAAAAACCCCAAAAATTGACACAACACTCCTGTTGTTCTGTGTTGACACGAGAAATTTTTTGAAAGCAATAAGAGGCAATGGATATCACTTCGTCCCCAAAGGTGGGACGTTCCCTACCGAAACCATCATGCTTGTTGTGAGAAGCTCTGGTTTGTGAGCAGCATATACCCAAACCTGCCCCAAATAGGACAAAAAATTTACCACGACATGTTGATGCCGCTCCATGATAGCTTGCCAAGTTTCATGAATTTCAGACGAGTTTTGGATTTACTAGAATTTAAAAACCAGGTATCTCAATGTTTATGCGGTGGCCGGTGGCGGTGGTGTTTGACATTCATTCCCAATTCTTGCATGATACCTAAGCATGCAACCATGGACACATATTTTAATTTTCAACCAATTTATATAGATTAGATCATGTGCATGTAGTTCAAATTTGAATTATGCACATAAATGCATTGAAAACTCAGTTAATGCATAAAAATGTCCAAACGAACCCCGAAAAATCCCAAAAATTGACACAACACTCCTGTTGTTCTATGTTGACACGAGAATTTTTTTGAAAGCAATAAGAAGCAATGGATATCGTTCCGTCCCCAAAGGTGGGACGTTCCCTACCAAAACCATCAGGCTTGTTGTGAGAAGCTCTGGTCTGTGATAAGCATATAGCCAAACCTGCCCCAAATGCGACAAATTTTTTACCACGACATGTTGATGCCGCTCCATGATATCATGCCAAGTTTCATGAATTTCAGACGAGTTTTGGATTTACTAGAATTTAAAAACCAGGTATCTCAATGTTTGCGGCCAAGTGATGGTGGCAGGGTGTTTGACATTCATTCCCATTTCTTGCGTGGGACCTACGCATGCAACCAAGGACACATATTTGAATTTTCAACCAATTTATATGCATTAGAGCATGTGCATATAGTTCGAATTTGAATTATGCACATGAATGCATTGAAAACTCAGTTAATACATAAAAAAGTCCAAACGAACCCCGAAAAATCCCAAAAATTCACACAACACTCCTGTTGTTCTATGTTGACACGAGAAAATTTTTGAAAGCAATAAGAGACAATGTATATCGTTTCATCCCTAAAGGTGTGACGTTACCTACCGAAACCATCATGCTTGTTGTGAGAAGCTCTGGTTTGTGATAAGCATATACGCAAACATGCCCCAAATGGGACAAAAAAATTACCATGGCATGTTGATGCTACTCCATGATAGCATGCCAAGTTTCATGAATTTCAGACGAGTTTTGGATTTACTAGAATTCAAAAACCAGGTATCTCAATGTTTGCGACCGAGTGACAGTGGCAAAGTGTTTGACATTCATTCCCAATTCTTGCATGGGACCTAAGCATGCAACCAAGGACACATATTTGAATTTTCGACCAATTTATATAGATTAGAGCATGTGCATGTAGTTCAAATTTGAATTATGCACATGAATGCATTGAAAACTCAGCTAATCCATAAAAATGTCCAAACGAACCCTGAAAAATCCCAAAAATTGACACAACACTCCTTTTATTCTATGTTGACACGAGAAATTTTTTGAAAGCAATAACAGGCAATGGATATCGCTTCGTCCCCAAAGGTGGGACGTTCCCTACCGAAACCATCAGGCTTGTTGTGAGAAGCTCTGGTTTGTGATAAACATATACGCAAACCTGCCCCAAATGCGACATATTTTTTACCACAGTATGTTGATGCCCCTCCATGATAGCATGCCAAGTTTCATGAATTTCAGACGAGTTTTGGATTTACTAGAACTAGCGGGTTCACCCGCGCATTTGTGCGGCTAGATATTAATTATTTTACTATTTATGTATGTTGGAGAACCATTTGTTAGCATTTGAGTTTCTGTTTTTCTGCGTGGTTAAATCAACATAGTATACCATAAAATGTTGATTAGTCGCATCCACCAAAATTTAGTTCGACAATGTTGTGCCATGGATTATGTAATGATAATTGCAAATATGAAATTTAAATATGATGCTTTCAAAAGAAAATCACATTTATAGTTAATGATATAATATTGTCACGGTGTATGCATTGAGGTCTACTTAGGCTGCCCGTAATGGAAGTATCATAGATAGTATCATGCATGCCAACTAAGCGCTTTTGATGAGCTGGCATAGAATTGAATGAAGAAAAAGATGCTTGAGTATCATATCATGATACCACATAATATTAAATGATATTCTACTTTGTGTCATGCATGGTAATAAATGTAGCCCTCTATGATATCAACGTATGATACTATGCATTACGGATGTGGTACCATGCACTAATATCATATGCATGATACTACTATATGATACACCCCATTACAACCAGCCTTAGGTGTAGTTACATTGCTTAAATAAATGTACATCGTTTTTTGGCCTCTTCGCTCTGTTCCAGGCCTGCCATGTTCCGTCACTATGAAACAATTTTACTTGTAGTCTGATGTCACTTGCTTTTTTCTAATGGTCCTTTTTTTCGAATTTAATGAGTACATCAAACCTGATTTTACAATATTACTTTGCTTGATTCTCCAAACCCCTACTCTCATGTCCTTTGAAGTAGGTGCGTGGTGACTATGATTTTGGCACACTTCTAGCCACGTGGAGTTGTTCCTACTAAAAAACTTTATTGGTGATATTATACTATGCATGAATTCATCCAACTACCATACCAACAATTTTACAAAAAATATGATTTTATGAAATATTGGTTGCTCCATTATGTGCCAATGGCTATTACCGGGCAACAAGTCTTCTAGCATTTTTGTCTTCGAGTATGTATGTCTGGTGGTCTACATTGATGTTGCTTGGGAACATCTGATTCGATCGAGCGTCGCTAGGTATTCTTGCATCATCACCATACTTTTGTTGGAGATCCTTCCCACCTTAATCCTCAAGTTTTCGTACTATTTCTTGTGCAGTTTCTCTCCTACCATCATGTCCAATTTGTCCAGCATGTTTCAAACATATTTTTTTAGAAAAGATGTTACAAACTTATAGCTCTGCCCGATTAAGGATCGCCATGTAAAACCTACTCCCTCCGTACCAAAATATATGTCAGCTGGAGTAGTTAAACTGCAGAAAATCCAGCAACATATATTTCGGTACAGAGGGAGTATTAACGGAAGGAAATTGTGCTTCTTTAAAATCACAACAAGGTTGATAGTGCCACATTGATTTTTTTTGCAAGTGCACTTATCCATGCTTCAACCGTTGTAATTTATGCTGAAAAAATGAATGCTCTAGAAAATAACACCCTAAGCATGAAAATTAACACACACAAAAGACAAACAATGTACATTACCAAAAATGTCAAAAGCTTGGACATTTAAAATATATTATTCTTACCTCGGGGCTCGTTCAGCTTTTGACATGTTTTCGTATGAATATGTAAGAGAAAATGGCAAACGTAACCTTACTTTGCAAAAAAAAATCAAGTTGCTGTGTCGCACGTGCGTGCCAAATCGCTGCTTGCTCCCGGTGACTCGTGACGGCTGTGGATTAGCACCAAATCCTCGCCTTGTGTGCAGTGTGCTACAATACTATGCAAATCGCTCCTTGCGCCTCGTGACTCGTGGCGGCTATGGCTCGCACCAAATCCCATCTCGAGCTGGTGGCTCGCCATTCTTGGCGTCGTGGCGGATGCTTTTTATATTGGTGTGCGCTTCGCCTCCCGTCTTCGCCCTTGCTCTACTTGTTGATCCGAAACTGCTCCCACCTGAGACGCATCTGCTGCAGCTAGTACATGCGGTGCCGACACCTTCTGTTCCTTCATGCACGGGCGGCGTCAGACGCTATTGCCGCCGCCGCTCTCCAAAGAAGAAGACGACGGATGATCCCTCCTTGCTTCCACATCGGCCTTCGCGAGCGCCGCTTGTTCCCATCCCTCTCTTCGTCTTATGTCGCTGCTCTTTCTCCGGCGTTGCTTGTGGTATCTATTGTTGTGTTCTTTGGGCCGGGATTGTTGTTCGATCAAATGGTGCCGTTCGAGCTGATGGTGTCGCAATCTTATCGAGCGGTGCGCTGCGATGACAGAGCTTCTCGACTGCGCCTGCTCGATGGTGACAATAAAAAGGACTTCACAGGATACTTCTCCGCTGGTGTGAATCAGCATGCGATAGTGGTTTGACCAAGCGGCACGGGCGTTGAGGCCAAAGAACTGCTCAACGGAATATGACCCTTGCATGGGACGTGCATATTATGACCTTTTTTTGACATTTAAAGTCTTGTAACACTTTTTTTGTGCGTGATAAAGTCTTGTAACACCGATCCATACAGAGTCCGGAACTCACACGAAGGATGTTTACGTGCTTATGCTTTCCAATAAAAACTCTTAGTGCAGGACTCACCACGAAGGATGGTTACGTGCTCGTGGTTTAAAAAAACTCCACCGTATATAGCGTGAATAGGAAGCTGTATATAGAATTATTGGTGAATGAAGCCTCTCTCTCACAGTTTTACTTTTTTTGTCATGTACCTGTAGCCTACATGAATAGGAAACCTTTATATAGAATTCCTAACTGGACGTAGTCTCTTTCTATCGTCAGATTTTTTTTTCTTGTAACTCTAGCCTACGTGATAAATCTCCACCGTTAAATTGCCCTAACTAAAGTTTAACAAATCTTAACCGTTCGTTTTCTATCGTTTTAAGTTTCTTGTAACTCTAGCCTACGTGATAAATCTCCACCGTTAAATTGCCCTAACTAAAGTTTAACAAATCTTAACCGTTCGTTTTCTATCGTTTTAAGTATATAATAGATAGATTTAAAAACCAGGTATCTCAATGTTTGCGGCCAAGTGATGGTGGCAGGGTGTTTGACATTCATTCTCATTTCTCGCATGGGACCTACGCATTCAACCAAGGACACAGATTTGAATTTTTCAACCAATTTATATGCATTAGAGCATGTGCATGTAGTTCAAACTTGAATTATGCACATGAATGCATTAAAAACTCAGTTAATGCATAAAAATGTCCAAACCAACCCCGAAAAATCCCAAAAATTGACACAACACTCCTGTTGTTCTATGTTGACACGAGAAATTTTTTGAATGCAATAAGAGGCAATGGATATCATTTCGTCCCCAAACATGGGACGTTCCCTACCGAAACCATCAGGCCTGTTGTAAGAAGCCCTGGTTTGTGAGAAGCATATCCCCAAACCTGCCCCAAATGGGACAAAAAATTAACCACGACATGTTGATGCCGCTCCATGACAGCATTCCAAGTTTGATGAATTTTAGACGAGCTTTGGATTTACTAGAATTTAAAAACCAAGTATCTCAATGTTTGCGGCCGAGTGACGGTGACAGGGTGTTTGACATTCATTCCCAATTTCTTGCATGGGACCTAAGCATGCAACCAAGGACATAGATTTGAATTTTCAAACAATTTATATGCATTAGAGCATGTGCTTGTAGTTCAAATTTGAATTATGCACATGAATGCATAAAAAACTCATTTAATGTATAAAAATGTCCAAGCGAACCCCGAAAAATCCCAAAAATTGACACAACACTCCTGTTGTTCTATGTTGACACTAGGAAAAAATTGAAATCCAGAAGAGGCAATGGATATCGTTTCGTCCAGAAAGGTGAAACGTTCCCTACCGAAACCATTAGGCTTGTTGTGAGAAGCTCTGGTTTGTGAGAAGCATATCCCCAAACCTGTCACAAATGGGACAAAAAATTTACCACGGCATATTGATGCCGCTCCATGATAGCATGCCAAGTTTCATGAATTTCAGACGAGCTTTGAATTTACTAGAATTTAAAAACTAGGTATCTCAATGTTTGCGGCCGAGTGACGGTGGCAGGGTGTTTGACATTCATTCCCATTTCTTGCATGGGACCTAAGCATGCAACCAAGGACACATATTTGAATTTTCAACTAATCTATATGCATTAGAGCATGTGTCTGTAGTTCAAATTTGAATTATGCACATGAATGCATAGAAAACTCAGTTAATGTATAAAAATGTCCAAGCGAACCCCAAAAAATCCCAAAAATTGACACAACACTACCGTTGTTCTATGTTAACACTAGGAAAAAAATGAAATCGAGAAGAGGCAATGGATATCTTTTCGTCCAAGAAGGTGAAACGTTCCCTACCGAAACCATCACACTTGTTGTGAGAAGCTCTGGTTTATGAGAAGCTTATACCCAAACCTGCCCCAAATGGGACAAAAAATTTACCACCGCATGTTGATGCCTCTCCATGATAGCATGCCAAGTTTCATGAATTTCAGACGACTTTTGGGTTTACTAGAATTACAAAAGCAAGTACGTCGACGTTTGCCGGAGAGCCTCGGTGTCGTGGTGTTCGAAATTCAAACCCATTTCTTGCAGGGGACATAAGGATAAACCCATGGACACATATATGATTTTACAACCCATGTTGGTGCACCGGAGCATGTGCATGTAGTTTAATTTTGAATTGTGCACCTAAAATGGCTAGAAAACCAATTTAATGTATAAAATGTCCAAACGAACCCTGAATAATGCCAAATCTTTTAAGACACACATATAGTTGCATGTTCACTGCAGATAAAAGGTCTAGCAATTCAAACACCGTCCATTGCCGCTGTGACCCCATTATGTAATTCAAATCAAGATGAAAAATCAAGTAGATCCCACACAGTTTATTATCACCAACCGTGTGAGAAGCAGCACAAAATATCCTTGAGCATTGTCGGTGTATAGTACGCCTATGGATTACGCGAGAAGGTGCGTCGGCTACAGTCCACAGCCGGCGTGTCAAGCACACTAGCTCGCTCCCCAAATATCATTTCACCGATCAATCGTCGTCAGTGAAAGATGGGGACGTGGACCCGCATCATGAGGGCAACTTCGGCGGCCCACTCCAGCGAGAGCGCGACTACAGCCGCCATGCGTGTGCTAACAAGGTGCATGAGCGCGGCCGCAATCTGCAACCGGGTGGCCAAGGCAGCCCAAACGGCCAATGTTGCTTCTCAGGTGGTGGCAGCAACATCTGCCTCGGGATAGCAATGGCGAGAGCGGCTTACGGTCTGTCCGTTCCACAGCGGCGGCCTTAGCCCTAATGGAGGCCGCCCACGACCATGTCGAGGCTTCCCACGCCCAGCTCGTGGCGGTCACCGCACAAATCGAACGAAGCTTCTCCGACAATGGTCGGCAGCCCACAGCCGAAGAGTTGGCAATCACCGAGAGTGTTCGAGCAGCCGTCCGTTCCTCCGCCGCATACCTTGCGACGACTGATCCCGTCCAAGCCCAGATAACGGCCGCCCATGCCCAGCTCATGGCGGCATTTTCCAAAGAGATGGCGGATGCGGACGGCGAGATGCTTGCCGAGTATGGTGCGATGGATGCCATGGAGCCCCTTCCCCAGGAGACCGTCGGGCGCAAGCTGGACATGGAGGCGGTGGCGGAGATCGACGAGCACCAGCCGTAGTAGTAATCTTTGTTTTGTTTAATTAAGAGCGCCGATCTTTAATTTGTAGAGTAATGTTTAGGTCAGCTAGCTCTGTGTAATTGCTGAACTTGCTCGATTAAGAAGTGTGCGTGTGTTGTAGTCTTCTTTGTGTACCCAAATTATGCAATGACGCGGATGACCACTGTAACCAGGGAAATTCGAACCAAAATTTTTGACGTTCAAACTCATCACACACGGGCTAAGCTATCTGAATCGTTTGTGATGTTCACATATCGTACACAGTTCTGAATAAGGGACCGCGTCTGATGACACTTTGCGCGCCAGTTTTTTTGCTGAAGCGATTCCAAATTTTCAGCTTCCGCGGAAATATCTACCTCCACGCGCCCCCTCCCCCCCCTTACAAAAAGCCACATTTCCCCTGTTTCCGCCTTCTTTTCCAAGTTGAAACCTTCACTCCTTGCTTGCAGCGCCGCCTCCTCGCGAGCGATCCTCCTTCACGCTCCTCGGCCTTGTCTATCCAGGCAGGTAATCCACACCCGACCCCCATCCGCCTCCTCCTTCCACATCCCAGATGCCCCAACCGCCGGTGCGACACCTTCCACCCAAATCATCGAACCCTCCACCAAATAAGCGCCGCCCTAAGCCATGGTGCATGCAGTATAGCCTGGAGCTCCAGGAGCATTTGGCAGAGGAGAAGAAAATCAAGGCCACACACACGGATGAGGTCGCGATGGCTGCCATTCGTGCCGACCCCCAGATCTTGGAGGAGCACCTTGCCATTTGCTAGCTACGCCAGTTAAGCATGCTCGGTTTACCTGTTGCGTGTGCTGCTCCTGCCTTTCCTTCACAAATTCTAGTGAATTGTGCTACCTAATTTTACCGTGCAATCTGTTTCTCTAGTGTATATGTTCTATATGTCATGCAGTGTGGTGCTCACTTATTAACTGTTTGGTTAATTAGTTGTCATCTTCAGTTAAATGTTTGGTTCAATTCTGCAAATGTGATGTTCAATTCTTCAGGCTGCAATTTTTTAAGGAAATATGCCCTAGAGGCAATAATAAAGTTGTTATTTATATTTCCTTATATCATGATAAATGTTTATTATTCATGCTAGAATTTTATTAACCGGAAACTTGATACATGTGTGAATACATAGACAAAACAGAGTGTCCCTAGTATGCCTCTACTTGACTAGCTCGTTAATCAAAGATGGTCAAGTTTCCTAGCCATAGACATGTGTTGTCATTTGATAAATGGGATCACATCATTAGATAATGATGTGATGGACAAGACCCATCCGTTAGCTTAGCATTATGATCGTTGAGTTTTATTGCTATTGCTTTCTTCATGACTTATACATGTTCCTCTAACTATGAGATTATGCAACTCCCGAATACCGGAGGAACACCTTGTGTGCTATCAAACATCACAACGTAACTGGGTGATTATAAAGATGCTCTACAGGTGTCTCCGAAGGTGTTTGTTGGGTTGGCATAGATTGAGATTAGGATTTTTCATTCCGTGTATCGGAGAGGTATCTCTGGGCCCTCTCGGTAATGCACATCACTGTAAGCCTTGCAAGCAATGTGACTAATGAGTTAATTACGGGATGATGCATTACAAAACGAGTAAAGAGACTTGCCGGTAACGATATTGAACTAGGTACGGTGATACCGGCGATCGAATCTCGGGCAAGTAACATACGGATGACAAAGGGAACAACGTATGTTATTATGCGGTTTGACCGATAAAGATCTTCGTAGAATATGTGGGATCCAATATGAGCATCCAGGTTCCGATATTGGTTATTGACCGGAGATGTGTCTCGGTCATGTCTACATAGTTCTCGAACCGTAGGGTCCGCATGCTTAATGTTCGATGATGATTGTATTATGAGTTATGTGATTTGATGACCAAAGCTTGTTCGGAGTCCCGGATGAGATCACAGACATGACGAGGAGTCTCGAAATGGTCGAGAGGTAAAGATTCATATATTCGAAGGTTGCATTTGGACATCGGAATGGTTCCGAGTGGTTCGGGCATTTTTTCTGAGTACTGGGATGTTACCGAAACCCCCCGGGAGAAGTTATGGGCCTTATGGGCCATAAGAGGGAAGCACACCAGCCCACAAGGGGCTGGTGCGCCCCTCCCCCCCTTGGGCAGGAGGCCGATTAGGACTAGGAAAAGGGGGCCGACCCCCCTTTCCTTCTCCTTCTCCCTTCCCCCTTTCCTACTCCTTGTGGGAGGTGGAATCCTATTAGGACTAGGGAGTCCTAGTAGGAATCCACACCTTGGCGCGGCCCCTCGGGCCGGCTGCCTCTCCCTCTCCCTCCTTTATATACGGAGGCAGGGGCACCCCAAAGACACACAACTTGATCTTACAGCCGTGTGCGGTGGCCCCCTCCAAAGTTACACACCTCGATCATATCGTCGTAGTGCTTAGGTGAAGCCCTGCACTGGTAACTTCATCATCACCGTCACCACACCGTCGTGTTGGCGGAACTCTCCCTCGGCCTCAACTGGATCAAGAGTTTGAGGGACGTCACCGAGCTGAACGTGTGCTGATCGCGGAGGTGCTGTACGTTCGGTACTTGGATCGGTTGGATCGCGAAAACGTTCGACTACATAAACCGCGTTACTAAACGCTTCCGCTTTTGGTCTATGAGGGTACGTAGACACACTCTCCCCGCTCGTTTCCATGCTTCTCCTAGATAGAACTTGCGTGATCGTAGGCAAAAAATTTAAATACTATGTTCCCCAACAGTGGCATCCGAGCCAGGTCTATGCGTAGATGTTATATGCACTAGACCATTGGTGGCGTGCGTTGCCGCGCCCATCCATTGTGGCATTGAGTTAGGTGATTGCATAAAAATAGACACGAGACATGCATGTTGAGATGGTTGTATGTTTGCAAGATCCTCATTTTTATCATATGATAGAATAACACTCACAGGAATTTCTATAAAAATTTCACGCGTTGCTGCGTCCGTCCTTTTTTCCAATGGAATGACATAGACTTGCATAATAAATAATTAAATATATATATATATATATATATATATATATAAATGAAATATATAGGTGAAAGTTGCATAGAATAACCCACATATTGACAAAAAGATAACCCGGTAATAACATAATAAACATAATTAAGTTTCCCTTGTTTCATTTTGTATGCATGCTACATTCGTTTTGGATAAGTAGCTAAATATCCATGCAATTAGCTTGGATCGCCAATTAGAAGTTTCATTGTGCATGAGTAGCTAAATCCAGGCAATTAGCTTGTATTGCCAAGTAGAAGTTTCATTGTGCATAAGTAGCTAAATCCAGGCAATTAAGTTGGATTGCCAAGTAGGAGTGCACCGACAAAACTGAAAAGGAATCGGGTGATCAATCTTCTGACCAAAAATAGATGAATGTGTGTAGGTGGAAGCAAAATTATCGTTGTGAGAAAAATGGATAGAAATTTCATTAACTTTTTTTTGCAGGGTAGAAATTTCATTAACTTAATAAGGTAACAAACTTTAAAGTTACAACCTGGACTCGGGAATGCTATGTCGTCAAGACAAGCGTGATATATACTTATTTTTCTAGAAAGAGGGCACCCACCAGTACTAAAAAGAAATATGCTTACGGATAAAAATTCCTGAAAGTACCATTATAACAATATTAAGTGTGGACACATAAACTGAAGGGTTGTGTGGCATGGCATGCCAATATCCCATGAAAGATTAATCTGATATAGACAACATTGTAGAGCCATATAGAATTTATTACCGTAAAACATGTTCGGTGATGTGGAGGCGTACATTTCCATAGATAAATATAAATAGTAATCCACGATCTCAGTATTTAGGTCACGTTGACAATGAAAAATATTAAAATCCCTGCCCATTTGATGTAGGCATATCATAGAAAAACATTAAAATCTCAAGACTCCACGGAGGCAAAAGAAAAAGAGACCGACAAAACATACATAATAGGAGAACATTCCATGGTTGCTAGTGAGTCACCTAAAATTCTAGGTCTTCTTGCTGTTCAACTTCCTGTAGCAACAAGAGGACGTAAAAAATAAACTTTTGTACACAACAGCAAGGCTTAGCGATCAACAACCTGGGAAATAAATCTTATCTGCAGTTGAGGTTCTTGATGTAATTAACTGAATTCAGGATGCTCCTACCTACATGACTTCTCACATGGTAAGTGGAGCAGAAATTGCATTATTCTGCAATAGCATGTTCAAGAACAACAAACACGATCACTTCTTATCACTGTACAAGGGACCTTCACTGACGGAGCAGCTTTTCATTGAATTATAGATGAAGGAATAATTGGAGAGTTGTAGGCTGAGCCTTACAAGAAACAACAAGCACCAGTTGTGCAAGGTATAAAACAATAGAGAAAGAGAATCAGTGCAACTCTATCGATCGGAAGGACGGAAGGTTGCAGAACTGTAGCGTTCGCTATCACATGGCCTAAGCGGATGGGCGATTGGCAAGCATGTGAACCACGTCTTCCGGAGCAGCAGAACACAGGTAACAGGAAGGGTTGTGCGGCCAGCCCCTCTTTGCCAAGTTGCCCGCCGTCAGAAACTTTCTCAAGATTGCGAGCCATGAGAACACCTTACACTTGAGCGGCGCATCGGATGATGTGCTTGAAATTTGTGCGCCTCTCTCCCTCGAATTGGAGGGAGTATGCTGACGTCGTCGAGAACTCACCAATCGGCGTCCATCGGTAGGAGACGGAGTCTGTGAATGCCGAGAGCTCGACCCCCTGGATATTCGTCCGGAGTAGCTGGAGACACCGATCAGGGCGGAAGATCGGGTGAGGACATATAAATAGGAGGAGGGAGGCAAAGGGACTGAACGAAACTCCACCATCAACCACAGAGGAGTCGCGCACCTTAACTAACATTAATGGCTAGTAGGAACGGCACCTTAACTCGTCAATTAACGGCGCACTTCAGTCGACCGCCCATGCTGCCCCGGGACAACTCAACAGCTGCCGCAGAACTCCACCATCTAAGGGAGACTGACCTCATACACACACACACACACACACACACACACACACACACACACACACACACACACGATTAAGCACATCAGTCCCCCATCGAAGAGAAAACCCACCCGGCCCATTTTAACAGGAGACGACCGAAAATGTTACTGGAGCAGCGGCCCACCACTACGTACCGCCCCGTGGTTACTGAACGACGAACCAAAGCGACCGGAAAGGGCAATCAGACGGCGAGTAACGCACAAATCTCAAGATTTAATGGCCAGAAATGCAAGTGGTTTGAGATGGTTGGAAAGATGCGCGGTTATAATGTTTCTAAATGAGTAGAGCACAAAGAATTGTGGGCGATAATAGTCATACTGCTTACCAGTATATCATACTTTGGTTCGGCGGTATTGTTGGATGAAGCGGCCTAGACCGACATTACATGACTGCATTTATGAGACTGGTTCTAACGCCGTGCTGCGCACACAGGTGGCTAGTGGGTGTCTGTTTCTCCAACTTTAGTTGAATCAAGTTTGACTACGCCTGTTCCTTGTTGAAGGTTAAAACAGCACACTTGATGAAAGATCCGTGTGGTTTTGATGCGTAGGTAAGAACGGTTCTTGCTAGAACCCCGTAGCAGCCACGTAAAACTTGCAACAACAAAGTAGAGGACGTTTAACTTGTTTTTGCGAGGGCTTCTTTGTGATGTGATATGGTCAAGACGTGATGATATATAAATTGTTGTATGAGATGATCATGTTTTGTAGTAGTTATCGGCAACTGGCAGGAGCCATATGGTTGTCGTTTTATTGTATGAAATGCAATCGCCATGTAATTGCTTTACTTTATTACTAAGCGGTAGCGATAGCCGTAAAAGCAATAGTTTGGCGAGACGACAACGATGCTTCGATGGAGATCAAGGTGTCAAGCCGGTGACGATGGTGATCATGATGGTGCTTTCGAGATGGAGATCAAAGGCACAAGATGATGATGGCCATATCATATCACTTATTTTGATTGCATGTGATGTTTATCCTTTATGCATCTTATTTTTCTTAGTACGGCGGTAGCATTATAAGATGATCTCTCACTAAATTTCAGTATAAGTGTTCTCCTTGAGTATGCACCGTTGCTATAGTTCGTCGTGCCGAGACACCACGTGATGATCGGGTGTGATAAGCTCTACGTTCACATACAACGGGTGCAAGCCAGTTTTGCACATGCAGAATACTCGGGTTAAACTTGACGAGCCTAGCATATGTAGATACGGCCTCGGAACACTAAGACCGAACGGTCGAGTGTGAATCATATAGTAGATATGATCTACATAGTGATGTTCACCATTGAAAGCTACTCCATCTCACGTGATGATCGGACATGGTTTAGTTGATATGGATCACGTGATCATTTAGATGACTAGATGGATGTCTATCTAAGTGGGAGTTCTTAAGTAATATGATTAATTGAACTTTAATTTATCATGAACTTAGTCCTGATAGTTTTTGCATATCTATGTTGTAGATCAATAGCTCGCATATAGCTCCCCTGTTATATTTTTTATATGTTCCTAGAGAAAAATAAGTTCAAAGATGATTGTATCAATGATGCGGACTAGGTCCGTGATCTGAGGATTATCCTCATTGATGCACAGAAGAATTATGTCCTTGATGCACCGCTAGGTGACAGACCAATTGCAGGAGCAGATGCAGACGTTATGAACGTTTGAAAAAGCTAGGTATGATGACTACTTGATAGTTTAGTGCACCATGCTTTACGGCTTAGAACCGGGACTTCAAAAACGTTTTGAATGCCACGGAACATATAAGATGTTCCAAGAGCTGAAATTTGTATTTCAGACATGCCCGAGTCGAGAGGTATGAGACCTTTGAAAAAGTATTTTGCCTGCAAGATGGAGGAGAATAGCTCAACCAGTGAGCATGTGCTCAGAATATCTGAGTACTACAATCGCTTAAATCAAGTGGGAGTTAATCTTCCAGATAAGATAGTGATTGACAAAGTTCTTTAGTCACTATCACCAAGTTACTAGAACTTCGTGATGAACTATAATATGTAAGGGATGACGAAAACGATTCCCGAGCTCTTTGCAATGCTGAAATCAGCGAAGGTAGAAATCAAGAAAAGCATCAAGTGTTGATGGTTGACAAGACCACTAGTTTCAAGTAAAAGGGCAAGGAAAAGAAAGGAAACTTCAAGAAGAATGGCAAGCAAGTTACCACTCCCATGAAGAAGCCCAAAGCTAGACCCAAGCCTGAAACTGAGTGATTCTACTGCGAAGGAAATGGTCACTGGAAGTGGAACTGCCCCAAATACTTGGCGGATAAGAAGGATGGCAAAGTGAACAAAAGTATATATGATATACATGTTATTGATGTGTACTTTACTAGTGTTCATAGTAACCCCTGGGTATTTGATACTGGTTCAGTTGCTATGATTAGTAACTCAAAACTGGAGTTAAAAAATGAACAAAGACTAGTTGAGGGCAAGGTGACGATGTGTGTTGGAAGTGATTCCAAGGTTGATAAGATCACCATCGCGCACTCCCTTTACCTTCGGGATTAGTGTTGAACCTAAAATAAATGTTATTTGGTGTTTGTGTTGAGCATAATATGATTGGATCATGTTTATTGCAATACGGTTATTCATAAAGTCAAAGAATAATTGTTATTCTATTTACATGAATAAAACCTTCCGTGGTCATACACCCAAGGTGAATGTTTTATTGAATCTTTATCGTAGGGATACACATATTAATAATATTGATGCCAAAAGATGCAAAGTTTATAATGATAGTGCAACATATTTGTGGCACTGCCGTTTAGATCATATTGGTGTAAAGCGCATGAAGAAACTCCATGCTGATGGGCTTTTTGAATCACTTGATGCTTGCGAACCATGCCTCATGGGCAAGATGACTAAGACTCCGTTCTCTGGAACAATGGAGTGAGCAACTAACTTATTGGAAATAATACATACAGATGTATGAGATCCGATGAGTGTTGAGGCTCGCAGCGGGTATTGTTATTTTCTGATCTTCACAGATGATTTGAGCAGATATGGATATATCTACTTGATGAAACATAAGTCTGAAACATTTGAAAAGTTCAAAGAATTTTAGAGTGAAGTGGTAAATCATCGTAACAAGAAAATAAAGTTTCTACGATCTAATCGCGGAGACGAAAATTTGAGTTACGAGTTTGGTCTTCATTTGAAACGATGTGGAATAGTTTCGCAACTCACGCCATCTGGAACACCACAACGTAATGGTGCGTCCGAACGTCATAACCATACTTTATTAGATATGGTGCGATCTATGATGTCTCTTACCGATTTACCACTATCGTTTTAGGGTTATGCATTAGAGACAGATGCATTCACGTTAAATAGGGCACCATCTAAATCCGTTGATACGACACCGTATGAACTGTGGTTTGGCAAGAAACCTAAGCTGACGTTTCTTAAAGTTTGGGGCTGCGATGCTTATGTGAAAAAGCTTCACCCTGATAAGCTCGAACCCAAATCAGAGAAATGTGTCTTCATCGGATACCCAAAGGAGACTGTTGGGTACACCTTCTATCACAGATCCGAAGGCAAGATATTCATTGCTAAGAATGGATCCTTTCTAGAGAAGGAGTTTCTCTCGAAAGAAGTGAGTGGGAGGAAAGTAGAACTTAGTGAGGTAATTGTACCTTCTCCTGAATTGGAAAGTAGTACATCACAGAAATCAGTTCTAGTGATTCCTACACCAATTAGTGAAGAAGCTAATGATGATGATCATGAAACTTCTGATCAAGTTACTACCGAACCTCGTAGGTCAACCAGAGTAAGATCCGCACCAGAGTGGTACGGTAATCCTGTTCTGGAAGTCTTGTTACTTGACCATGATGAACCTACGAACTATCAGGAAGCGATGATGACCCCAGATTCCGCGAAATGGCTTGTGGCCATGAAATCTGAGATGGGATCCATATATGAGAACAAAGTATGGACTTTGGTTGACTTGCCCGATGATCGGCAAGCCATAGAGAATAAAATGGATCTTCAATAGGAAGACAAACGCTGATAGTAGTGTTACTATCTACAAAGCTCGAATTGTCACAAAAATGTTTTCGACAACTTAGCAATTGCCGCATTTTATGAAATTTGGCAAATTGATGTCAAACATGCATTCCTTAATGGATTTCTTAAAGAAGAGTTATATATGATGCAACCAGAAGGTTTTGTCGATCCTAAAGGTGCTAACAAAGTGTGCAAAGCTCCAGCGATCCATCTATGGACTGGTGCAAGCATCTCAGAGTTGGAATATACGCTTTGATGAGTTGATCAAAGCATATAGTTTTATCTGAGACTTATTTCAAGCTGTATTTACAAGAAAGTGAGTGGGAGCACTACAACCTTTCTGATAAGTATATGTGAATGACATATTGTTGACCGGAAATGATGTAGAATTTTCTGGAAAGCATAAAGGAGTTTTTCAAAGAAAGACCTCGGTGAAGCTGCTTACATATTGGGCATCAAGATCTATAGAGATAGATCAAGACGCTTGATAAGATTTTTCAATGAGTACATGCCTTGACAAGATTTTTGAAATAGTTCAAAATGGAACAGTCAAAGAAGGAGTTCTTGCCTGTGTTGCAAGGTGTGAAGTTGAGTAAGACTCAAAGCATGACCACGGCAGAAGATAGAGAGAGAAGGAAAGTCATTTCGTATGCCTCAGCCATAGGTTCTATAAAGTATGCCATGCTATATACCAGACCTATTGTATACCCTGCCCTGAGTTTGGCAAGGGAGTACAATAGTGATCTAGGAGTAGACAACTGGACATTGGTCAAAATTATCCTTAGAGGACTAAGGAAATATTTCTCAGTTATGGAGGTGATAAAGAGTTCGTCGTAAAGAGTTACCTCGATGCAAGCACTGACACCGATCTGGATGACTCTGAGTCTCGATCTAGATACATATTGAAAGTGGGAGCATTTAGCTAGAGTAGCTCTGTGCAGAGCATTGTAGACATAGAAATTTGCAAAATACATACGGATCTGAATGTGGCAGACCCATTGAATAAACCTCTCTCACAAGCAAAACATGATCACACCTTAGTACTCTTTGGGTGTTAATCACATGGCGATGTGAACTAGATTATTGAATCTAGTAAACCCTTTGGGTATTGGTCACATGGCGATGTGAACTATAGAGTGTTAAATCACATGACGATGTGAACTATTGGTGATAAATCACATGGCAATGTGAACTAGATTATTGACTCTAGTGCAAGTGGGAGACTGAAGGAAATATGCCCTAGCGGCAATAATAAAGTTGTTATTTTTATTTCCTTATATCATGATAAATGTTTATTACTGATGCTAGAATTGTATTAACCGGAAACTTAATACATGTGCGAATACATAGACAAAACAGAGTGTCCCTAGTATGCCTCTACTTGACTAGCTCGTTAATCAAGGATGGTTATGTTTCCTAGCCATAGACATGTGTTGTCATTTGATGAACGCATCACATCATTAGAGAATGATGTGATGGACAAGACCCATCCGTTAGCTTAGTATTATGATCGTTGAGTTTTATTGCTATTGCTTTCTTCATGACTTATACATGTTCCTCTGACTATGAGATTATGCAACTCCCGAATACCGTAGGAACACCTTGTGTGCTATCAAACGTCACAACATAACTAGGTGATTATAGAGATGCTCTATAGGTGTCTCCGAAGGTGTTTTTTGGGTTGGCTTAGATCGAGAATAGGATTTGTCACTCCGTGTATCGGAGAGGTATCTCTGGGCCCTCTCGGTAATGCACATCACTATAAGCCTTGCAAGCAATGTGACCAATGAGTTAATTATGGGATGATGCATTGCGAAACGAGTAAAGAGACTTGCCGGTAACGAGATTGAACTAGGTACGGTGATACCGACGAACGAATCTTGGGCAAGTAGCATACCGATGACAAAGGGAACAACGTATGTTGTTATGCGGTTTGACCGATAAAGATCTTCATAGAATATGTAGGAGCCAATATGAGCATCCAGGTTCTGCTATTGGTTATTGACCGGAGATGTATCTCGGTCATGTCTACATAGTTCTCAAACCCGTAGGGTCCGCACGCTTAACGTTCAATGACGATTTTTATTATGAGTTATGTGATTTGATGACCGAAGCTTGTTCGGAGTCCCGGATGAGATCACGGACATGATGAGGAGTCTCGAAATGGTCGAGAGGTAAAGATTCATATATTCGAAGGTTGCATTTGGACATGGGAATGGTTCCGAGTGGTTCGGGCATTTTTCCGGAGTACCGGGAGGTTACCGGAACCCCCCGGGAGAAGTTATGGGCCTTATGGGCCATAAGAGGGAAGCACACCAGCCCACAAGGGGCTGGTGCACCCCCCCCCCTTGGGCAGGAGGCCGATTAGGACTAGGAAAAGCCGCCCCCCCCCCTTTCCTTCTCCTTCTCCCTTCCCCCTTTCCTACTCCGTGTGGGAGGTGGAATCCTACTAGGACTAGGGAGTCCTAGTAGGACTCCACACCTTGGCACGCCCCCTAGGGTCTGCTACCTGTCCCTCGCCCTCCTTTATATACAGAGGCAGGGGGCACCCCAAAGACACACAAGTTGATATTTTAGCCATGTGCGGTGCCCCCCTCCACAGTTACACACCTCGGTCATATCATCGTAGTGCTTAGGCGAAGCCTTGCACCGGTAACTTCATCATCACCGTCACCACGCCGTCGTGCTAGCAGAACTCTCCCTCGGCCTCGACTGGATCAAGAGTTCGAGGGACGTCGCCGAGCTGAACGTGTGCTGGCCGCGGAGGTGTCGTACTTTCGGTACTTGGATCGGTTGGACCGCGAAGACGTTCGACTACATCAACCGCGTTACTAAACGCTTCGGCTTTTGGTCTATGAGGGTATGTAGACACACTCTCCCCGCTCGTTGCTATGCTTCTCCTAGATAGATCTTGCGTGATCGTAGGCAAAATGTTGAAATACTACATTCCCCAACAATTTTGTATTGTCTTCCATGTGAGAAATAAATCGAAATTATCTTTACAAAATACATGAGAAACGAATACAATTGCTATATTTCCAAGTTGTCAAGCATGCTTGGTCTGGTTATACATTGTGCAATGTGGTGCTCAGTTAACGTTTGGTTCATTTCTATTGTGATGTTTAGTTAACTGTTTGGTTCAATTCGGCAATGCGATGTTCAATAGTTGCGGGTGCATTTTGTTATTGTATATCATGTGAGGAATAAATTGAATTTGGTTGTACTAAATACATGAGAAACAAATAAAATTGCTATATTTCCAAGTTGTTAAGCATGCTTGGTTTGGTTAACTGTCTGATCTTCTATTAGGAGTATGTTATATTGTGCAATGTGGTGCTCGATTAATGTTTGGTTCATTTGTTGTGGTGTTTAGTTAACTGCTTGGTTCAATTCTGCAATGCGATGTTCAATTGTCGTGGGTAGAATTTTGTATTGTTGTGCATGTGAGGAATAAATCGAATTTGGCTGCACTTAATACATGAGAAACATATACAAGTGTTGTATTTCCTAGTTCTTAATCATGCTTGGTTTGGATAAATGGGTTTTCCATGTGGCTTGAATTAATCTGATGAATCTGCAATGTGCTTATTTATCATCAACATATTTCTTGATAGCATGCGAACCATGTAGCGACCGGACCTCAAACAGTCGACCTACGTGCATCAGTGTCATCCTGGATCAAGAATGTCTTGACACGCACGTACTTGAAGGATTTATAACAGAGTAGCAATCACACACTTATTACATCGAATGTCTCAAAAGAGAACTTATTACAATAAATATGGCTTAAGTCCATCTAATAACGAAAACAACGGAAGGCTTGGAAGATAAGCGAGTCCATCAACTCCAACGGCATCACTGAGTATAGAACCACGACCTAAGGCACCTTACTCGTCGTCTAGAAAGTCTGCAACATGAACGCGTTGCTAAAAAACGGTCAAGACACATGGAATATGCTGGCAATGTAACACATAGAGAGCAACATGAAAGAGTAATGCTATACTACATGCATATATGGCTGGTGGAAAGCTCTATGGTTACAATTTTGCATAAAGCCTGTTTTTTTCTACTGCAAAGGAATAAATTTACTTAACTATCATGGTGGTTGTTAAACATTGAGAATGGTTGACAGCATTCTCAATCCCAATTAAACATCATCATTAAAACCCAACAATATTAATTAAAGTAACATGATGAGATTCACATGATAATCCAAGTACTAGATATTCAAGATGTCCATAACCGGGGACACGGCTAACCATGATTAGTTTGTACACTCTGCAGAGGTTTGCGCACTTTTCCCCACAAGACTCAATCTCCTCCGTTGAGATTCTCGCACTACATGGTGTTTGAGAAATGGATGACCGAGACATAGTCTTTCAGAAGCGCTAGCACCTTATGAACGTGTAGACAGTTACACCTACATCCCTCTACATCTGCTAGTCTACCACTGTAAGAGTTCGCACGACTTAGTCAACTATGCTAGAGCCAATAGTAGCTTGTGGCTGCACACGGAAGTTTCTAGCATGAATAATCTCATGATCCCTTTGAGCCTGGGTGGCGGTCCAAAAAGAAAACATGCAATCCTGGAATACCCAGGTACCTCAATCCACCCAGATGTGTGTTTAAGTTGCCACCTTAAATAAACCATTAATTAACAATCTCACATCTGTCATGGATACACTCACCCAATCCATGTCTACTAGCATAGCATGGCATAATAAGCAAACGTAGAAGTAACTCCCAAGGGTTTGATAATAAAACAGGTAATAGGTACTACCTCAACTACTTCCCAAAACCCACAGTTTAATTAGATCCTAATCATGCAAACCGATCTAATAAAAAAATGAATCTAAAAAAACCGGCGAAAACCGACGGAAAAACCGATCGGTTTTTCTAAAAAAACCGGCGGCGGCGGGGTCAACCTCGGCGGCGGGCGGCGGCGCTAGGGTTTAAGCAGGCACGGGCGCAGGCGGGCTGAGGCGGGTCGGCCCGGGCGCTATATAAAGCCCCGGCCAAGCGGAGTCCTGGACGGTTACGGCCCAATAGGTCGGTTCGGATTTTTTTTTAAATAAATACACGCAGAAAAACTAACAAAAGAAATACTAAATGAACTCCAAAAATCCCGAAATAAATTTTCCCCGCCTTTTAAAATCAAGTCGGACAAAACGAACATTTATTTGGGGCCTAAATGCAATTTTGAAAAACACGCATTTTTCCTAAATTCGAATAAAATAGCGAAAAACTCCAAATAAAAATATTGTTTGATTTTTTATTAAATCTTCAATATTTCTTTATTTTGGGAAATTCATTTTATTCCCTCTCTCATATTTTGATAATAGAAATAATTGAAGATAAAATAAATAAAACCAAATGATCCTATTTTCAAAATTTGAGAAAACTCAAATATGAAAATAACGAAATCTCCAACTCTCTCCGTGGGTCCTTGAGTTGCGTGAAATTTCTAGGATCGAGCCAAAATGCAATAAAATATGGTATGCATATGATGACCTATGTATAACATTCCAAATTGAAAATTTGGGATGTTACAGAACCCTTACTTAACCTAATGACTAACTACCTTATATGTGTTGCAGCGAAACAATGGGAAGCACTGAGGTTTACAAACGAAGTTAGCACGTGAAAGGTCCATTGTCTAATAGCACATTATTGTGCAACTGTAGGCACCATTCTAATATTTAGGTTTTTAACAATTTGGTCTTACACATGTAGGTCTTGCTGTCAGTGATTTTGACCCACAGTTCGACTCTTTTTGCATATGGGGAAATGGGTTGTCCATGAATATCAATCAAGTCAAGAAAGTCAGAAAGATTTTTAGAATAAAGAAATTAGCGACAAAAAATAAGAAGATCTTTGTCTACACAATGAAGAAGACATCGGTTCACTACAAGATGGTACTAACTATTATACCCTGCCTTTTTTATTCCTTTGCCCCATTTCCAATATAGAGAAGATATTTATGCACATCCTTGTTTTCAGGACTTTCCAAAGCAATTCACTAATGATTACCTCTCAAACCACCTCTATGGTCAGGAGGCGAGGAAGGTTTTCATACAACACCCACGGTTCAATATTGAAGTGTTCCTGAAGAGGATGAAGGATGGATGGTTAATCATCCACACGCACTGGCCTAAAGTTGCAAAGACCTTCAACACGAATGAAGGCTCAATATTCGCCTACCGCTTCAGCAGTTTTCCAGATGAGATGCATATGTCTATATACCATCTATGATGCTAATTTTGAAAGGTTCTACATGCACTGGTGCGCGTCGGTCCTAAATAAACGGTTTAAAACCCCTTTCCGCGACAGCATCTGGAATCGTCGCCAAGTGAGTGTGTGCGATAGGGTGTCCTTCCCACACGACCCAGAAATCATCGGGGATAGGCCCTCCTGGGACCCAGGCTGGGGCCGTGTGCGATCGGGTGAGGCAAGGAAACCCAATCATTTCCGTAGGTATGTGGTATGTCTCCAACGTATCTATAATTTTTGATTGCATCATGCTATATTATATTCTGTTTTGGATGATTAATGGGCTTTGTTATACACTTTTATATTATTTTTGGGGCTAACCTATTAACCAGAGGCCCAGCCCAAATTGCTGTTTTTTTGTCTATTTTAGTGTTTCGCAGAAAACGAATATCAAACGAAGTCCAAACGGAATGAAACCTTCGGGGACGTGATTTTCGAAACAAACGTGATCCAGAGGACTTGGACCCTACGTCAAGAAAGCAACCAGGAGGGCACGAGGTAGGGGGCGCGCCTACCCCCTAGAGCGTGCCCTCCACCCTCGTGGGGCCCATGTTGCTCCACCGACGTACTTCTTCCTCCTATATATACCTACGTACCCCCAAACCAACAGAGGCATCCACGAAAACCTAATTCCACCGCCGCAACCTTTTGTGCAGTGAGATCCCATCTTGGGGCCTTTTCGGCGTCTGCCGGAGGGGGCATTGATCACGGAGGGCTTCTACATCAACACCATAGCATCTCCGATGATGAGTGAGTAGTTTACCTCAGACCTTCGGGTCCATAGTTATTAGCTAGATGGCTTCTTCTCTCTTTTTGGATCTCAATACAGAGTTCTCCACGATTCTCATGAAAATCTATTCGATGTAATCTTCTTTTGCGGTGTGTTTGTTGAGACCAATGAATTCTGGGTTTATGATCAAGTTTATCTATGAACAATATTTGAATCTTCTCTGAATTCTTTTATGTATGATTGGTTATCTTTGCAAGTCTTCTCGAATTATCAGTTTGGTTTGGCCTACTAGATTGATCTTTCTTGCAATGGGAGAAGTGCTTAGCTTTGGGTTCAATCAAGCGGTGTCCTTTCCCGATGTGTGAGGGCAGCAAGGCACGTATTGTATTGTTGCCATCGAGGATAACAAGATGGGGTTTATTTCATATTGCATGAGTTTATCCCTCTACATCTTGTCACCTTCCTTAAAGCGTTACTCTGTTCTTATGAACTTAATACTCTAGATGCATGCTGGATAGCGGTCGATGTGTGGAGTAATAGTAGTAGGTGCAGGCAGGAGTCGGTCTACTTGTCACGGACGTGATGCCTATATACATGATCATACCTAGATATTCTCATAACTATGCTCAATTCTATCAATTGCTCAACAGTAATTTGTTCACCCACCATAATACTTATGCTCTCGAGAGAAGCCACTAGTGAAACCTATGGCCCCCTGGTCTACTTTCCATCATATTAATCTTCCAACACTTAGCTATTTTTATTGCCTTTTATTTTACTTTGCATCTTTATTATAAAAATACCAAAAATATCATATCTATCAGATCTCACTTTCGTAAGTGACCTTGAAGGGATTGACAACCCCTTTATTGCGTTGGTTGCGAGGTTTTTATTTGTTTGTGTAGGTGCGAGGGACTCGTGCATGGCCTCCTACTGGATTGATACCTTGGTTCTCAAAAAGCGGGGAAATACTTATCTTTGCTTTCTGCATCACCCTTTCCTCTTCAAGGGAAAACCAAAGCAGTGCTCAAGAGGTGGCAAGAAGGATTTCTGGCGCCATTGCCGGGGAGGCTCATGCAAGGTCAAGTCAAGATTTGGACTCCCGACAACGAGCCATTTAAAGCGCCGTTCTTGGGAGTCTCTATAAAAATCAACATACCAAGTACCCATCACAAACTCTTATCTCCCGCACTACATTATTTGCCATTTGCCTCTGGTTTTCCTCTCCCCCACTTCACCCTTGCCGTTTTATTCGTCCTCTCTTTTCCGTTCGCCTCCCTCTTTCTTTTTGCACCTCGCACTTTCTGCAGTTATGCTTGAAATTGGGGAAATTATTGTCGATGTGGACAATAACAACAACATGGAAAATTCTGATGCTCCTGCTGAAGAACCCCCTATCTTACATACAAAAAAAATCCGAATTGGTAGTGGTAATATTATTGGAAAAGGGGTTATTCAAGATTTCTTTACTTGTGCCGGTGCTTTGCCTTCTATGGGTAGTTCTATTCTTCATAGAACTAGTAGTCTTGCGGACGCTATTGACATGCTTATCGTTGAACTTGAAAGGCAATTTATGCACATGCACCCTTGCATACAAAGGATTTTCCTCAAATTTTCTAATATTGAGCATTCTTCTGTTAAGCGTGCCGCTACTATCTTTTTGGCTCATGAGTTCAGATTTATAATAAAAGAGGCCAAATAAATCTTTGCGCACTATAGGGTGGACGCTGGCCGTCCTCCCATAGAGACTATCTTATTTGATCAAGAGGAAATAATGCGTTTTCATTCTCTAGACTATGTTGCTTTTAATGAAAACCTTAGAAAAAGGGTTCCTACCAATGTTCTAGTTGATAGAATTTCTGAACTTAATAATGATCTTGCTATTCGATCTAATGAGCTAGGATACTCTCTCGAGTATAGGCTCACGAATTTTTGTCAAAAGAACGCTTATAATGATGAATTGGTTGTGTATTATGAAGGGCCGAAGGAGGAACCTATACCTCCAAAGGTTGATCTTGGGGACTTCTGTCCCATTAAATTTAGCACTTTTGCTTGCCTCAAAGAAAACTTGCTGCTGAACGTAGAGAATATGAAATGAGTTTTCGTGATCTATCCTATTATTATCGCAATACCTAGATCTATCCTTGCTTTTATGCCTAGCTAGGGGCGTTAAACGAAGCGCTTGTTGGGAGGCAAACCAATTTTATTTTTAGTTTTTTGCTTTTTGCTTCTGTTTAGGAATAAATATTTGATCTAGCCTCTTGTTAGATTTGTTTTTATGTTTTAATTAGTGTTTATGCCAAGTTAAACCTATAGGATCTTCTTGGATGATAGTTATTTGATCTTGCTGAAAATTCCAGAAACTTTCTGTTCACGAAAACAATTGTTAAAAATTATCAGGACGTGATATGATATTGATTCCAATTGCAGAAGATCAATAAACAAATTATTTAGGTCTTCCTATTTTGACTGAATTTTTAGAGTTCCATAAGTTTGCGTTAGTTACAGATTACTACAGACCGTTCTGTTTTTGACAGATTTTGTTTTTCGTGTGTTGTTTGCTTATTTTGATGAATCTATGGCTAGTAAAATAGTTTATAAGCCATAGAGAAGTTGGAATACAGTAAGTTTAACACACATATAAATAAAGAATGAGTTCATTATATTACCTTTAAGTGGTGTTTTGTTTTCTTTCGCTAACGGAGCTCACGAGATTTTCTGTTAAGTTTTGTGTTGTGAAGTTTTCAAGTTTTGGGTAAAAGATTTGATGGATTATGGAACAAGGAGTGGCAAGAGCCTAATCTTGCGGATTCCCCTGGCACCCCAAGATAATCTAAGGACACAAAAAAGCCAAAGCTTTGGGATGCCCCGGAAGGCATCCCCTCTTTCGTCTACTTTCATCGGTAACTTTACTTGAGGCTATATTTTTATTCACCACATAATATGTGTTTTGCTTGGAGCATCTTGTATTATTTGAGTCTTTATTTGTTAGTTTGCCACAATAATATTTTCTGTACACACTTTTTGAGAGAGACACATATGATTCGGAATTTATTAGAATACTCTATGCGCTTCGCTTATATCTTTTGAGCTATATAGTTTTTGCTCTAGAGCTTCACTTATACCTTTTAGAGCACGACGGTGGTTTTGTTTTATAGAAACCATTATTATATCATGCTTCACTTATATTATTTTGAGAGTCTTAAACAGCATGGTAATTTTCTTAAATTGGAAAATTAATCCTAATATGTTAGGTATGCAAAACTAGTTTAAAAAACTTTCTTATGAGTGTGTTGAATACTAAGAGAAGTTCGATGCTTGATGATTGTTTTGAGATATGGAGGTAGTAATACTAAAGTTGTGCTAGTTGAGTAGTTGTGGAATTGGGAAATGCTTGTGTTGAAGTTTGCAAGTCCCGTAGCATGCACGTATGGTAAACGTTATGTAACAAATTTGAAACATGAGGTGTTCTTTGATTGTCTTCCTTATGAGTGGCGGTCGGGGACGGCGATGGTCTTTTCCTACCTATCTATCCCCTAGGAGCATCTTGGCGTAGTGCTTGGTTTTTGATGACTTGTAGATTTTTGCAATAAGTATGTGAGTTTTTATGACTAATGTTGAGTCCATGGATTATACGCACTCTTACCCTTCCATTAATGCTAGCCTCTTGATTACCATGCATTGCCCTTTCTCACTGGCGAGAGTTGGTGCAAACTTCACGGTGCATCCAAACCCCGTGATATGATACGCTCTATCACACATAAACCTCCTTATATCTTCCTCAAAACAGCCACCATACCTACCTATTATGACATTTCCATAGCCATTCCGAGATATATTGCCATGCAACTTTCCACCATTCTGTTCATCATGACACGTTCATCATTGTCATATTGCTTTGCATGATCATGTAGTTGACATCGTATTTGTGGCAAAGCCACCGTTCATATTTTTCACACATGTCACTCTTGATTCATTGCCCATCCCGGTATACCGCCGGAGGTATTCATATAGAGTCATACTTTGTTCTAGTATCGAGTTGTAATCATTGAGTTGTAAATAAATAGAAGTGTGATGATCATCATTCATAGAGCATTGTCCCAATAAAAAAAGAGAAAGGCCAAAAAAAGGGAGGCCCAAAAAAATATAAATAAATAAAAAGGGACAATGCTACTATCCTTTTTCCACACTTGTGCTTCAAAGTAGCACCATGATCTTCATGATAGAGAGTCTCTTGTTTTGTCACTTTCATATACTAGTGGGAATTTTTCATTATAGAACTTGGCTTGTATATTCCAACAATGGGCTTCCTCAAATGCCCTAGGTCTTCATGAGCAAGCAAGTTGGATGCACACCCACTTAGTTTCCTTTGTTGATCTTTCATGCATTTATAGCTCTAGTGCATCCGTTGCATGGCAATCCCTACTCCTCGCATTAACATCAATCGATGGGCATCTCCATAGCCCGTTGATTAGCCACGTTGATGTTAGACTTTCTCCTTTTTTATCTTCTCCACATAACCCCCATCATTATATTCTATTCCACCCATAATGCTATATCCATGGCTCGCGCTCATGTATTGCGTGAAGGTTGAAAAAGTATGAGATTACTAAAGTATGAAACAATTGCTTGGCTTGTCATCGGGGTTGTGCATGATGAGAGCATTCTTGTGTGACGAAAATTGACCATGACTAAACTATATGATTTTGTAGGGATGAACTTTCTTTGGCCATGTTATTTTGAGAAGACATAATTCCTTAGTTAGTATGCTTGAAGTATTATTACTTTTATGTCAATATTAAACTTTTATCTTGAACCTTTCGGATCTGAATATTCATACCACAATTAAGAGGGTTACATTAAAAATTATGCCAAGTAGCATTCCACATCAAAAATTCTGTTTTAATCACTTACCTACTCGAGGACGAGCAGGAATTAAGCTTGGAGATGCTTGATACATCTCCAACATATCTATAATTTTTGATTGCTTCATGCTATATTATATTCTGTTTTGGATGATTAATGGGCTTTGTTATACACTTTTATATTATTTTTGGGACTAACCTGTTAACCGGAGGCCCAACCCAAATTGTTGTTTTTTGCCTATTTTAGTGTTTCGGAGAAAAAGAATATCAAACAAAGTCCAAACGGAATGAAACCTTCGAGAACGTGATTTTCGGAACAAACGTGATACAGAGGACTTGGACCCTACGTCAAGAAAGCAACCAGGAGGGCACGAGGTAGGGGGCGTGCCTACCCCCCTGGGCGCGCCCTTGATACGTCTCCGTCGTATCTACTTTTCCAAACACTTTTGCCCTTGTTTTGGACTCTAACTTGTATGATTTGAATGGAACTAACTTGCATCGACGCTGTTTTTTTGCAGAATTGCCATGATGTTGTTTTATGTGCAGAAAACTAAAGTTCTCGGAATGACCTGAAACTCCACGTGATGTCTTATAAAAAATAATAAAAAATCCTCGCCAAAGATGAAGACCAGGGGGCCCACACCCTGTCCACAAGGGTGGGGGGCACCCCCCCTAGGGTGCGCCCCCTACCTCGTGGGCCCCCTGGAGCCCCTCCGACGCCAACTCCAACTCCATATATTGGCTTTCGGGGAGAAAAAAATCAGAGAGAAAGTTTCATCGTGTTTTACGATACGGAGCCACCGCCAAGCCCTAATCTCTCTCGGGAGGGCTGATCTGGAGTCCGTTCAGGGCTCCGGAGAGGGGGATTCATCGCCGTCGTCATCATCAACCATCCTCCATCACCAATTTCATGATGCTCACCGCCGTGCGTGAGTAATTCCATCGTAAGCTTCTTTGGACGGTGATGGGTTGGATGAGATTTATCATGTAATCGAGTTAGTTTTGTTAGGGTTTGATCCCTAGTATCCACTATGTTACGAGATTGATGTTGCTATGACTTTGCTATGCTTAATGCTTGTCACTAGGGCCCGAGTGCCATGATTTCAGATCTGAACCTATTATGTTTTCATGAATATATGTGTGTTCAAGATCCTATCTTGCAAGTCTATAGTCACCTACTATGTGTTATGATCCGGCAACCCAGTGACAATAATCGGGACCACTCCCGGTGATGACCATAGTTTGAGGAGTTCATGTATTCACTATGTGCTAATGCTTTGTTCCGGTTCTCTATTAAAAGGAGGCTTAATATCCCTTAGTTTCCAATAGGACCCCGCTACCACGGGAGGGTAGGATAAAAGATGGCATGCAAGTTCTTTTCCATAAGCACGTATGACTATATTCGGAATACATGCCTACATTATATTGATGAACTAGAGCTAGTTCTATGTCACCCTATGTTGTAACTGTTACATGACGAACCACATCCGGCATAATTATCCATCACTGATCCGGTGCCTACGAGCTTTCCATATACTGGTTTACGCTTATTTACTTTTCCGTTGCTACTGTTACAATCACTACAAAAATACCAAAAACATTAACTTTGATGTCTTTACTTTGTTACCGTTACCGCCACTATCATATTACTTTGCTACTAAACACTTTGCTGCAGATACTAAGTTTCCAGGTGTGGCTGAATTGACAACTCAGCTGCTAATACTTGAGAATATTCTTTGGCTCCCCTTGTGTCGAATCAACAAATTTGGGTTGAATACCCTACCCTCGAAAACTGTTGCGATCCCCTATACTTGTGGGTTATCAAGACCTTTTTCTGGCGCCGTTGCCGGGGAGCATACCTCTATTCTTTGAGTCACTTGGGATTTATATCTGCTAGACACTACGAAGAACTTGAAAGACGCTAAGACAACAATTTATCCCTCAACTACGAGGGGAGGTAAGGAACTGCCATCTAGCTCTGCACTTGATTCACCTTACATTATGAGTAAGCTAGCGACACCTAAACACGCTTCTGCTATTCTTTCCGATATGTCGCATGTTATTGATGATGCCACTTCTGCTATGCATGATACTTATGATGAAACTACTTCTATGCTTGATACTACTGTGCCTCTTGGTGAATTTCTAGATGAACAAATTTCTAGATCTAGAGAAAGAGAAACTATTGAAACTGAATACAATGATGAAAGTGGTGATGAAAATATGCCTGCTATTCCTGAGGGTTATCTTTTTTATGCTGAATCTTCTGCAACTATTTTTGCTTGTAAGGATAGATATGAACTTAAGAGGCTGCTAGTTAAATGGAGTAAAGAACCTCTTAGAGATAGGATGAGACCCGACCACCTTTTGCTACTTCACCTATACGTGTGTTCTGATAAGGATTATTACGAATTCTCTGTTGATCCTGATATAATTACTCTGGTTGAATCTGATCCTTTTTATGGCTATGAATCTGAAACTGTTGTGGCACATCTTACTAAGTTAAACGATATAGCTGCCCTGTTTACTAATGATGAGAGATCGTGCTACTTTTATATACTCAAAATATTTCTGTTCTCATTAAAGGGTGATGCTAAGATATGGTTTAATTCTCTTGATCTTGGTTGTGTGCGTAGTCCCCAGGATAAGATTCATTATTTATCTGCTAAATATTTCCCTGCTCATAAGAAACAAGCTGCTTTGAGGGATATATATAATTTTGTGCAAATTGAAGAAGAGAGTCTCCCACAAGCTTGGGGGAGGCTTCTCAAGTTACTTAATGCTTTGCCTGATCATCCTCTTAAGAAACCTGAAATACTTGATATCTTTTATAATGTACTAACCGATGCTTCCAGAGATTACCTGGATAGTTGTGCTGGTTCTCTTTTCAGGGAAAGAACACCGGATGAAGCTTAAATTTTATTGAATAATATGTTGACAAATGAAAATAATTGGGAACCTCCTGAGCCAATTACTGAGCCTATAACTAAACCAACTCTGAAGAAGAGAGGTGTTCTATTTCTCAGTCCTGAAGATATGCAAGAGGCAAAGAAATCTATGAAAGAAAAAGGTATTAAAGCTGAAGATGTTAAGAATTTTACTCCTATTGAAGAAATACATGGTCTTAACTTACCGCCTGATGAAGAAGTGTATGATGTCAATTCTTTATTCACTGAAGAACCTCCTGATCCCGATATCCCGACACAGGTAGTAAAGGTAAATTATCTCTCTAGATATGATAAAGCTGAAGTCCCTCCTACTAAAATTGCTAGTCAGTGCTTGGATGAGTTTGACAACTTTTTGTTTAAGCAAGATGACTTTAATGCTTATTTTGGTAGACAACTAAAACAGAATACCTTTATGATTAAACGCTTGAGTGATTATATGGCTAATATTAGAGGTGAACTTAAACTTGTTAGCAAACATGCTTCTATGGTTACCACTCAAGTAGAACAAGTACTTAAAGCTCGAGAAGAAGTGCTTGATGAAATGAATAGTAAGAAAAATGATTATGCTTTGTTAGAGTGGCTACTAGAACTGGTAGAATGACTCAGGAACCTTTGTATCCTGAAGGCCACCCTAAGAGAATCGAGCAAGATTCTCGGAGAAATAATATTGATATGCCTAGTTCTTCTAAAAGGAAGAAAAAGAAAAATGATAGAACTGTGCAAACTTCTAGTGAACCTATTCTTTGAACCACACGATAATCCAAATGATATCTCTATATGCGATCTTTGAAACACAATCGGTAATGAACATGAACCTAGTGAAAATGTTAATGATGATGTTCATGATAATGCTCAACCTAGTAATGATAATGATGTAGAAGTTGAACCTGCTGTTGATCTTGATAACCCACAATCAAAGAATCAACGTTATGATAAAAGAGACTTTGTTGCTAGGAAGCATGGTAAAGAAAGGGAACCATGGGTTCAGAAACCCATGCCTTTTCCTCCCAAACCATCCAAGAAAAAGGATGATGAGGATTTTGAGCTTTCTTTGAAATGATTAGACCTATCTTTTTGCGTATGCGATTGACTGATATGCTCAAAATGAATCTGTATGCTAAATATATGAAAGATATTGTTACAAATAAAAGAAAGATACCGGAAGCTGAAATATCCACCATGCTTTCTAATTATACTTTTAAGGGTGGAATACCAAAGAAACTTGGATATCCAGGAGTACCTACTATACCATGCTCCATTAAGAGAAATTATGTTAAAACTGCTTTATGTGATCTTGGAGCCGGTGTTAGTGTTATGCCTCTCTCTTTATATCATAGACTTGACTTGAATAAGTTGACACCTCTACTGAAATATCTTTGCAAATGGCTGATAAATCAAGCTGCTATACTGCCGGTATTTGTGAGGATGTGCTGTTGTTGTTGCAAGCGTTACTATTTTAACGGACTTTGTTATTCTTGATATTCCCGAGGATGATAGTATGTCTATTATTCTTGGAAGACCTTTCCTTAATACTGCAGGGGCTGTTATTGATTGCAACAAAGGCAATGTCACTTTTCATGTTAATGGTAATGAGCATACGATACACTTTCCGAGGAAACAACCTCAAGTTCATAGTATCAACTCTATTGGAAAAATTCCATCGATTATATTTGGAGGTTTTGAATTTCCTCTCCCTACTGTCAAGAAGAAATATGATATACTTATTATTGGGGATGTCCATATCCCGTTGAGGTAACATAGTGTTATTCGAAATTTCTCCGGTTCCATGATTATTGGAATGAGTTTGTTAACAAGACTTGATCAACCTTGTTAGTGGATTCTTTTTGATGAGCATGAGATGGATGAAACTAGAAGCACAACCTTCTATACCCTCTTTATATTCTCTGTTCCTTAGTAGAAATAAAGTAAAATAGTATTTTTACATGCATTTCTGATTTATCCGTGCAATATAAAAATATCCCGAAAATAAAAGTCCTCAGAATGACATGCCAATTTAATATGATTTTTTCGGGAATATTTTAGGATTTTTAGTGCAAAAATTACCGTGGGGGAGCTGCCACCTGGCGACGAGGGTGGAGGGCGCGCCCTACCCCCCTAGGCGCGCCCCCCTGCCTCGTGGGCCCACGGTGTCCCTCCTCCACTTATCCCTGCACCCATCTTCCTCCTCTGCCTCACACAAACCCGAAAAACCAACTCAAGCTCGTGTTCCGGCCCTTTTCTTTGTGATTTTCGATCTCCTTGCTCAAAGCACCTCTCGCAAAACTGCTTGGGGAGATTGTTCCTTGGTATGTGACTCCTCCATTGGTCCAATTAGTTTTTGTTCTAGTGTTTTATTCTTTGCAAATTTGTGTTGCATAGGTGACCATGTTCTTGAGCTTGCATGTCAAATTTATATGCTTCCAAGTAGTTCTAATACTTGATATTTGCTCTAGGCACTTGTATGAGTAGTTGCTATCAGTTTTATTGAAGTTGGTTCACTTTTGTTTGAAGTTACTAAAAATTTCAGATTATTTCAAAAATAATGAAGAGACTTTTGAGGGGCTCGTCGAGCCGAAGCTCAAGGGAAAAACAAAAGGAAGAAGAGCAGAAGCCCAAATTTAATTTGCCTCAAGATCATGGAGGTCCCCGTGTGAATGGCCTTCCGATGACTTCTTGAGGAGAGCGGGATTTATGAGAATTTCTATCTATTAATTGAGAACGCATGACCTCACCGACTTCCTCGCGACCAACGTCATCAGTATCTCTTACTCACAAATACTTTTGTGCAGAACTTCTACTTTTCCCTAAGAAATCACCTCCAATAGTAGAGTTCCATTTATATGACGTTGTTAAGGAGATGACATTAGCTTAATTTTGCGAGGTTTGCAAAATACCCTTTGAGGGCACCTTAGATGAACCACAGCGTAATGAAGTAGAAGCTTTTATTAACACTATCACTGTGGGAGAAACCAGGAAGGTTTCTGATGCAAGAATTACTAGCATACATTTCCCTGTTCTGCGCTACTTTGCCTTATTTGCTAGTCGTTGCTTGATTGGTCGCAGGAACTGTGGAAACCTTAGCATTCCTGATATTATCATTTTGTTCCATGGTTTATACCGCAATAACTCTGTTAGTATGGGTGGAATTGTTGCTAGATGGTTAAGTCTAGACCGTACTAAGGGCCCCATCTTTGGAGGCATTTATGCTTCACGCCTAGCTGAATATTTTGAAATACCTATTAGGCATGAGGAGAAAGAAGAAACATCATTGCCCCGTGCTTATTTAGATTATAAGAGTATGCTAGCGCATGATTTTCTTGTTAAGAGTCGCGAAGGGGAGCTCAAATATAAATTGTACTTTGATAAACATCACCCTGAGACTATTAATTTGCCTGCTTCCTCTTTGTTTAACTTGTCTACAGGTCCTTACAATGTTCCGTCGGCGGCTGTTCAAGCCTATCGGAATCCTGCACCAGCCCTGGAACCGGAGCCACAAGATGAGCCCCCACGACTATCTGTTTATTCTTAGGATCCAGAGGAGGTTGCCATCCAGTGGCAGTCAGAGTCCTCTTCATCACATTATGATCCCAACTATTCTTCATTGCAGTACGACCCCAGCTACAACTACGGGTATCCGCCAGGCTATCCCTGGCAATAGACCAACTTAGGCCAAAAGCCTAAGCTTGTGGGGAGTACGTATTTCTCACCGACATTACATTCATGTTCACACACACTCATTGCTAGATGTCGGTGCTCATACTCTTTCACTGTAATATCCATGCTAGTTTATTTTCCTTTTTCCTGCTTTCTTCTTGTGTGTTTAATAACCTTAGAAAAAACCAAACAAAAATTAGTAGTAGATTAGTAGTAGTTTATTTTTCCTGCTGTAGTAGTAATAATTAAAAAGAAAACCCAAGAATATTTCCCGTTCTTCTTTTGCTTGCTGGGAGCTTTCCCGTGTAAATAGTTTTTATTTCCTTTCTTTTCTTTGAAATTCGATGGAGAAGACCATGATTAAATTGTTGTAGTGGCTCTTATATGCACTATTGTTGATTTAACCAAGAGCCCATATTGCCTTGTCTTCTCCTGTTTATTGAATGCTCGCAGATTCCAGCTTAGTCCAATGTACGTGCACTCTTATTTTTATTCACACCGTTCGGTCGTGCAAGTGAAAGGCAATTACGATGACATATATGATGGACTGACTGAGATGGGAAAAGCTGGTATGAACTCGACCTCTTTTGTTTTTGTAAATATGATGAGTCCATCGTTCTTGATTCAGCTTATTATGAATAAACATGTTTGCAATGACAATTAGAGATCATAGTTGCTTGTGACATGCTTGATTAGCTATGAGTTATAATGGTTTACCTTGCGTGCCAACATGCTATTGAGATGATTATGATGTGGTATGATAAGGTGGTATCCTCCTTTGGATGATTTAAGTGACTTGACTTGGCACATGTTCACGCATGTAGCTGAAACAAATCAACATAGCCTTCATGATATTTATGTTCATGGTGGATTATATCCTACTCATGCTTGTATTTGATGTTTATTAATTTTAATGCATGGTCATGACTGTTGTTGCTCTCTAGTTGGTCGCTTCCCAGTCTTTTGCTAGCCTTCACTTGTACTAAGCGGGAATACTGCTTGTGCATCCAATCCCTTAAACCCCAAAGTTATTCCATATGAGTCCACTATACCTTCCTATATGCGGTATCTACCTGCCGTTCCAAGCAAATTTGTATGTGCCAAACTCTAAACCTTCAAATGAACATTCTGTTTTGCATGCTCTAATAGCTCATATATCAACTAGTGCTGCCCTTACCTTCTGTGTTAGGCGGGTTATTCTCAAGAGGAGTGGACTCCGCTCCTCACTCACGAGAAAATGGCTGGTCACCAGGATGCCCAGTCCCATGCTTTATGCAAACTAAATCAAAATAATTGCAAAGAAAACTCCCCCTGGGACCCGTTGAATGTTGGAGGCACTTGTTGTTTCGAGCGAGCCATGGATTGATGCTTGTGGAGGAGGGGGAGTATAAACTTTACCATTCTGTTTGGGAACCGCCTATAATTTGTTTAGCATGGAAGATATCGTCATCTCTTAGTTGTTATGTTGAAAATCAAAGTATGCCGCTCAAAATATAATTATCTCTATTTCAAAATCGAGCTCTGGCACCTCTACAAATCCTTGCTTCCCTCTGCGAAGGGCCTATCTATTTACTTTTATGTTGAGTCATCACCCTCTTATTAAAAAGCACTAGCTGGAGAGCACAGCTGTCATTTGCATTCATTATTGTTAATTTATATCGGGTATGACTATGATTGGATCTCTTTTACCATGAATTACAATGTCTAGTCAGTCCTTGATCTTTGAAGGTGCTCTGCATTTATGTTTTGCGGTCTCAGAAAGGGCTAGCGAGATACCATCTTATTATATCATATTATGATTGTTTTGAGAAAGTGTTGTCATCCGAGATTTATTATTATGGCTTGCTATCTGATTATGCCATTGATATGAGTAAACATGAGACCTGAGAATTATTGCAAATGTGGTTAGTTATGATCTTTCTTTGAAAACACGAATGCTTGGCTAGACATAAAATCTGACAACAAGAGAAAACAGAGTTTGTAAAGTTTTTCTTTTTCTCTTTCAGTTTGTCAACTGAATTGCTTGAGGACAAGCAAGGGTTTAAGCTTGGGGGAGTTGATACGTCTCCGTCGTATCTAATTTTCCAAACACTTTTACCCTTGTTTTGGACTCTAACTTGTATGATTTGAATGGAACTAACCCGGACTGATGCTATTTTCAGCAGAATTGCCATGATGTTGTTTTATGTGCAGAAAACAAAAGTTCTCGGAATGACCTGAAATTCCACGGGATGTCTTATAAAAAATAATAAAAAAATCCTCGCCAAAGACGAAGACCAGGGGGCCCACACCCTGTCCACGAGGGTGGGGGCGCGCCCCCTAGGGCGCGCCCCTTACCTCGTGGGCCCCTAAACCCCTCGGCGCCAACTCCAACTCCATATATTGGCTTTCGGGAGAAAAAATTGGAGAGAAAGTTTGGTAGCGTTTTACGATGGAGCCGCCGCCAAGCCCTAATCTCTCTCGGGAGGCTGATCCGGAGTCCGTTCAAGACTCCGGGAGAGGGATTCGTCGCCGTCGTCATCATCAACCATCCTCCATCACCAATTTCATGATGCTCACCGTCGATGCGTGAGTAATTCCATCGTAGGCTTCTTTGGATGGTGATGGGTTGGATGAGATTTATCATGTAATCGAGTTAGTTTTGTTAGGGTTTGATCCCTAGTATCCACTATGTTCTGAGATTGATGTTGCTATGCTTAATGCTTGTCACTAGGGCCTGAGTGCCATGATTTCAGATCTAAACCTATTATGTTTTCATGAATATATGTGTGTTCTAGATCCTATCTTGCAAGTCTATAGTCACCTACTATGTGTTATGATCCGCAACCCGAAGTGACAATAATCGGGACCACTCCAGTGATGACCATAGTTTGAGGAGTTCATGTATTCACTATGTGCTAATGCTTTGTTCGGTCCTCTATTAAAAGGAGGCTTAATATCCCTTAGTTTCCAATAGGACCCGCTGCCACGGGAGGGTAGGACAAAAGATGTCATGCAAGTTCTTTTCCATAAGCACGTATGACTATATTCGGAATACATGCCTACATTATATTGATGAATTGGAGCTAGTTCTGTGTCACCCTATGTTGTAACTGTTACATGACGAACCACATTCGGCATATTTATCCATCACTGATCCGGTGCCTACGAGCTTTCCATATACTGGTTTACGCTTATTTACTTTTTCGTTGCTACTGTTACAATCACTACAAAAATACCAAAAACATTACCTTTGTTGTCTTTAGTTTGTTACCGTTACCGCCACTATCATATTACTTTGCTACTAAACACTTTGCTGCAGATACTAAGTTTCCAGGTGAGGTTGAATTGACAACTCAGCTGCTAATACTTGAGAATATTCTTTGGCTCCCCTTGTGTCGAATCAACATATTTGGGTTGAATACTCTACCCTCGAAAACGGTTGCGATCCCCTATACTTGTGGGTTATCAAGACCTTTTTTCGAGGGGCGCGCCCCCTACCTCGTCGACAGGGTGTGGGCCCCCTGGTCTTCATCTTTGGCGAGGATTTTTTATTATTTTTTATAAGACATCCCGTGGAGTTTCAGGTCATTCCGAGATCTTTTGTTTTCTGCACATAAAACAACATCATGGCAATTCTGCTGAAAACATCGTCAGTCCGGGTTAGTTCCATTCAAATAATACAACTTAGAGTCCAAAACAAGGGCAAAAGTGTTTGGAAAAGTAGATACGACGGAGACGTATCAGCCCTCCACCCTCGTGGGGCCCACGTTGCTCCACCGACGTACTTCTTCCTCCTATATATACCTACGTACCCGCAAACCAACAGAGGCATCCACGAAAACCTAATTCCGCCGCTGCAACCTTCTGTACCTGTGAGATCCCATCTTGGGGCCTTTTCCGGCGTCCTGCCGGAGGGGGCATTGATCACGGAGGGCTTCTACATCAACACCATAGCCTCCCCGATGATGTGTGAGTAGTTTACCTCAGACCTTCGGGTCCATAGTTATTAGCTAGATGGCTTCTTCTCTCTTTTTGGATCTCAATACAAAGTTCTCCATAATTCTCATGAAGATCTATTCGATGTAATCTTCTTTTGCGGTGTGTTTGTTGAGACCGATGAATTGTGGGTTTATGATCAAGTTTATCTATGAACAATATTTGAATCTTCTCTGAATTCTTTTATGCATGATTGGTTATCTTTGCAAGTCTCTTCAAATTATCAGTTTGGTTTGGCCTACTAGATTGATCTTTCTTGCAATGGGAGAAGTGATTAGCTTTGGGTTCAATCTTGCGGTGTCCTTTCCCAGTGATAGCAGGGGCAGCATGGCACGTATTGTATTGTTGCCATCGAGGATAACAAGATGGGGTTTATTTCATATTGCATGAGTTTATCCCTCTACATCATGTCACCTTGCTTAAAGCAGTAATAGTAGTAGATGCAGGCAGGAGTCGGTCTACTTGTCACGGACGTGATGCCTATGTACATGATCATACCTAGATATTCTCATAACTATGCTCAATTCTATCAATTGCTCAACAGTAATTTGTTCACCCACCGTAATACTTATGCTCTCGAGAGAAGCCACTAGTGAAACCTATGGCCCCGGGGTCTATTTTCCATCATATTAATCTTCCAACACTTAGTTATTTTTATTGCCTTTTATTTTACTTTGCATCTTTATTATAAAAATACCAAAAATATTGTCTTATCATATCTATCAGATCTCACTTTCGGAAGTGACCGTGAAGGGATTGACAACCCATTTATTGTGTTGGTTGCAAGGTTTTTATTTGTTTGTGTAGGTGCGAGGGACTTGTGTGTGGCCTCCTACTGGATTGATACCTTGGTTCTCAAAAACTGAGGGAAATACTTACGCTGCTTTACTGCATCACCCTTTCCTCTTCCAGGGAAAACCAATGCAGTGCTCAAGAGGTAGCAGTATGTACATCCCACACGGTGAATCCCAGAAATCATTTCCGTAGGTATGTCCCCACAAGGTGAATCCCAGAAATCATTTCCGTAGGTATGTACGTCCCACACGGTGAATCCCAGAAAAACATTTCCGTTCGTATGTATATCACACACAGTCAATCCAAGGAATACGTTTCCGTTCTTATGTACATCCCACAGTCAATCCGGAAAACATTTCCGTTCGGATGTACATCCCACACGGTTTTATGTATACGCTCATGTGTGAAAGGTGTAACTATCACACACGCCCGCCTTGGTTAACTGTTTGCTTTCATTAACTACATCACACACGATTTGATGTAGAAAACTGTGTGGCATTGGGCTATCCATCGCAAGCGCTTTTACTGCTAGAACCGTTTGCAAAGGTCCATGACCATCTGTTCTATTTTTATTTTTGCCTGTAATTTATTATTCTAATTGGAAATTTTGAAATACGAAATGTGCAATTCAAATTATCGGCACAATGTTTCAACAACGAATCCATAAATTAAATTGCCAGTACAATATGTTCAGTAATTACAGGATTAGGCAGCAATTAACTATGATGAACCGCAGTATTTAAAGGCGGTAAAGGTGAAGAGACAAGTGTAAATCATTTTGACTGCCGACAGTGTTGAAGAAGCGGAATGTCCATAACGTGTCTTCCTGCATGCCATAGGCACGAACTACTTTTGTCCAACCCTTGTGACGATTGCCCGCCCATCCTTCACCGCCTTCAGGAAGACTTCTAGAGCATAATCATGGTAGCATGAATTATATACTTTAACCTTAGTTGCCTCCACTCCGGTCATGTAGTTTGCAAGGTAATCATCAGTAAATAGCTTCGGAAACCGAAAAAGAGAAAAATATCAGAATCGAGGTCTAATAGAGTAACTTGTTGTGGGCAAGGGGAAAAGGCAACACATTACTTACCATCCTAAAGTTCACCGTTGTCTTCGACAAAGTGTAAATAAAGAGCTTAATTCCAATCAACTGTTTCTTTTGCCTAACAATCTTTCTTAGTTTCCTCACTTGACGCTTGTTCATGAATATCTCATTGCCCCACGCAAAAAGGGATCGAAGCGTGGATCAGTACCCCTCATATATGTACCTACAAACAACCAGTAAATGTTAGAAGCTAAACTGAGATTGCACAAATGATGTAAAATACAACTACCTATGTTCCTAAGTACAAGTATTTTTTTGAGATATCAGTATGAACTACATACGGATGTATATAGAATTATAGATATAGTTTAGATTAGAATCTAGATTCACTAATTTTGCTCCTTATGTAGTCTATATTGGATCTCTAAAAATACTTATATTTAGGAATAGATGGTGTATAAGACATGGGATGCAGCTAACCTCGACGGCAAACAACAACATCGCCCATTGTAGCCCTGTGTAAGTACATGGAAAGCCAATGTTAATTACAATAGGGTTAACATCCACCAAAAATAGAAAATGGTAATAAAACGGCAGTATCTGTAGTGATATCTTCATTTCAAAAGAGTGGAAGGGTAGCAAAGGGACGGATTAAAAAATGGATACAACTGTTAATTGCAACAGGCTTAACAACATCCTAATTCATGTTTTGTAAGTCTGTAGCCAGTGAAATACAACTCTTTAAAAATGGATACAACTGTTAATTGCAACAGGCTTAATGGCCACTGAAACCGCTACTGATAAAAATGCAATTGGCAGAGTTAAACATCACAGGGTAGGTGCTGCCAGAGCAGATAATGGCCCAGTTGTCTATAAAAAGGTAGGGAAAATAGCTCAAAAGTGTTAGGCATGTTTACTACAACGTGCTTAATACATCGGCAGTACAAAACATAGCCATTAATTGCAACTGATACTGGTAAGATTGAACTGGTAGGTATATACTTGGTAAGTCCTGAGAGGTAGTTGCTGGGGCACTTCATATTGGCCAGGGCCCGCCCAAAGTCGTGGCCGGAGGCGAGATGTTCCTCCGGGTTGAGGCGTGGATCGGTGCCATCGACATGTGTGCCTACAGGCAACCATAAATGGTAGAAGTTAAACTGCAATTGCACAAATGATGTGAAATCTTGAAGACATGGGATGCAGCTAACCTTGACTGACAAACAACGACATCGGCCGTTATGACCCTGCGTAAGTACATGGACAAGCATGTTAAGTACAACAGGGTTAGCATCCGCCAAAAATAGCAAATGGCATAGTTAAACATCACAAGTCATGTTTTGTAAGTTTGTAGCCATTGAAATGCAACTTTTAAAAATGGATTCAACTGTTAATTGCAACAGGCTTAATAGACATTGAAACCAGTACTGATAAAAATGCAATTGGCATAGTTAAACATCACAAGGCAGGTGCTGCCAGGCAGAGAATGGCCCAGATGTCTATAAAAAGGTAGGGATAGTAGCAAAAATGTGTTAGGCATGTTTACTAGAACATGCTTAATACATCGACCGCATGAACATAGCCATTAATTGCAACTGGTATTGGTAAGATTGAACTGGTGAGTACATACTTGGTAAGTCCTGAGAGGTAGTTGCTGGGGCACTTCATCTTGGCCAAAGCTCGCCCAAAGTCAGCGACGGCGGAGGCGAGCTATTCCTCCAGGTCGAAGCGTTGATCAGTGCCACTGACATGTGTACCTACAGCCAACCAGTAAATGGGTAGATGTTAAACTGCAATTGCACAAATTATGTGAAATACTGCAAGACATGGGATACATCTCACCTCGACGGCAAACAAAAGCATGGGCCGTTATGACCCTGCGTAAGTACATGGACAGGCATGTTAAGTGCAACAGGGTTAGCATCCACTAAAAATAGCAAATGGGCAGCATCTCTAGTGATATCACGAGTCATGTATTGTAAGTTTGTTCTGGTATTGGTGAAATTGAGCTGGACACGATAATATTTGAACATCACACGGTGTGTAATCGAAATAACCAAGGCACGAACATGCTTAATACATCAACCGTACAAATCATAGCCGTTGCAAGTGGTATTGGTAAGATTTAGATGGTCGATCTTACTGTTAAGTCCGGGGGTAGTCGCTGGGGACTTCATCTGGGCCAGAGCCTGCACCATGTCGGCGGCGGAGGTGAGGTGTTCCTCTGGGTCAACACGCACAGCGGCCATCGTGCCATGGACCACCATTAGCTCCTGGCGGGGGGGGGGGGGGTTGGAGGCATGAGGATGTTTCACAGGTGCCATTTAAGAAATCAGGCCGAGGAAGTGATAGAGATCGGTGGGTTACCTGACTGGATCCGAGCAGAACGTAGATGTGGTTGAAGCTGTGGTTGCGGTGGCGGTGGTTTGAGATGCCGATAGGGGGAGGCGCAAGGGAGGGGGATACTGAGGGAAAGGGGATGCGGTTGGAGGAATAAATTCTGAAATCGCGCGCCTAATGAAAATTTGGGTGCAAAATTTGAAACTTGGGCGGGGGAAACACACAACACAGACGAAGCGCATAAAACACTCGTGTGCGAGAAAAAAGAAAGTTGGCAGACCCTGTCTGCAAAAAAATGTACACGTGTACTTGATTTTTTTCGGTCAATGGTACGTCTGGTTTATTAGAAAATATCGCACAGGTAACTGACTTATGGGTCATTAACGCAAAAAACGCAGACGGGTACGGCATAAAAACCGTGAGTTTTATGATCTTCTAATGATTAATGCAAAAAACCGCACACCGGCACACATGCTAATCAACGCTCAAAGCCCTCAAAGGATGCTCTTATCGACATTGTACGTTAATACTACAAACTTAAAGTACTACTGGTAATTTGCTCTAATACTACAAACTTAAACTACTTCTCACATGCTGCCATCAGGGCATGCTGGCCAGACGCCGGCGTTCTCGTTCCCGGCCTTGTAGCCCACCGTGCTTCGATCTCAGCCAAGCTCTCCTCACCATGGCGTGCAGCCTCTTTTTTCTTGCGGCGGCGGGACTCTCTTTTTTTGACTGCTTTCTGTCGTTTCCGCTTCTTCTGTGCGGCTTTGGCCGCCTCTAGATCCACCACCCATTCGGCTGTGGCAGCCTCAAAGTCCACCCATGTAACTGTCTGGCCGCCATCGCTTCCTTACCATGTGCCGCCCGTGGGCGGCAAGGAACGCGGCGCGGCGGGATGCCATCGCTTCCTTACCAGTTATTCTGTGCCGCAGTGCCATGGACGACGCCGGGAGAGAGCTCTAGGACGGAGGGGCTGGGCAGCCGTACGGTGTGTTGGTATTCAAGAGCTCAACCACAAACGACAACAGAAATTTGGCTTCCCTTATAATTTTGCTCGTTCATTATCGCACACGGTTCATCTCCGTCGCTTTCGGAAACAGTGTGCGTTGAGCCTATTGTGTGTTGCATTATGATTGGCCGGAACCCCGGCCACGCGGATCACGCGTGTGCACCATTGGATGCGCCGCGATCGAACGGCAATCCACGTCCCTCACATCACACCCGTGCACCTGTAGCTGGATTGGATTTAAATGCGCTAAATGCATAGAAAATGCACATAATCCCCTAAATATGGTAAATGAGCCTGGAAAAATGCCAAATTTGAACACGGTGATTTGCAGGGTGTATGTTCGTCGTAGAAAAAAACTCCAGGGCAAAGAACGAAGAAAATTTGGATTCCCCTTCAATCTTTAGGATTTCCCTTTTGAAAGCATGGAACTTCCTCGGTGATGGTTCGATTTATGAAGGGCGTGCATGACAACATAATCCAAACCTTCTCAAATTTTTACCAAGGCATGGTGAGGTCATACCATGTCACCATGCCTGGCATCATGTTTTTTAAGCATTTATTTCATTTTTTATAGTTGAAAACCCAACAAAGAGACATTTGTGGTTGACTATTGCCACACATTTCATCGAAATATCTGTCCATTCCTTGTAAAAGGCATGAGAATTTACTAAATGGCACAAGCATGCTTTTCTAGGCCGTTCTTGTGGACCCTTTCATGCATCGATTGTTTGAACTTGAATTATGCGCATTAATGCCTAGGAAATGCACATAATCCCCTAAATATGGCAAATGAACCCGGAAAAGTGCCAAATTTGAACAACGTGATTTGCAGGTTGTATGTTCATCGTAGAAAAAACTCGTGGACAAAGGACAAAGGAAATTTGGACCCCCCCCCCTTCAATCTTGGTGATTTTCCCCTTGAAACCATGAAACTTCCTCGGTGATGGTTCGATTTATGAAAGGCGTGCATCACGACATAAGGAAAAGATTCTCCAATTTTTACCAGGGGCATGGTGAGGCCATACCATGGCACCACACCAGGCGTCATGTTTTCCAACCACGTGTTTCATTTTTTGTATAGCACGAGCATGGTTTTCCTGACCGTTATTGTGCACCTTTTCATGCACCGATTGTTCGAATTTGAATTATGTGCATAATTAATGCCTAGAAAATGCACACAATCCCCTGAATATGGTAAATGAGTTCGGAAAATTGTTAAATTCGAACACGTTTCATTTGAGGCGGTATGTTGATCGTTGGAAAAAAAACTGAAAGACAAACTAGGACGGAAATTTGGATTCCCCTTCAATCTTGGTGATTTCCCTCTCGAAAGCATTGAACTTCATCGGTGATGGTTCGATTTATGAAGGGCATGCATGACGACACAAATCAAACCTTCTCAGCTTTTAACCAGGGCACGGTGAGGCCATACCATGGCACCATGCCAGCCGTCATGTTTTTCAAGCACATATTTCATTGTTCTATAGTTGATAACCCAGTAAATGACGCGTTTGTGGTTGACTCCATTGAAATCTCTGCCCATTCCTTGTAAAAGGCTTGAGAAATTACTAAATACCACGACTATGGTTTTTCCAGACCGTTCTTGTGCACCCTTTCATGCACCAATTGTTTGAATTTGAATTACGTGCATTAATGCCTACAAAATGCACATAATCCCCTAAATATTGAAAATGAACGATAAAAGTGTCAAATTTGAACACGGTGATTAGCAGGGTTTATGTTCATCGTGAAAAAAACTCATGGATGAAAGACAAAGGAAATTTGGATTCCCATTCAATCTCGGTGATTTACTATCGCGCACGGTTCATCTCCGTCGCCTCTGCGAACCGTGTGTGTTCACTCACACATGCAAAAGGAAAAGAAAACCCTCGCCCACTTCGTACCCACACTCACTCGCCGCGGACTCCTCCGCAACTCTGCATCCTAAGCTCGACGACTGTTGGCGGCGGCCGTAGGTCACGCTCCAAACGGCACTGGATTTCGCCTCCACCGCTTTCCGCCACCTATCTGCACCGACATTCTAGACTCTGGTCGACTGGGGTTTTCTGCGGGATTGGGCCGGGGATTTTTCTCATGGAGAAGGTAATCAACTTAATTAGAGAAATATTCACTCATCTCTTATCGCAGTCCATCTGTTGCTGTTAATCAACCGGTGGAAATTGCCGTGGAATCATTTTTGTTCTAGCTGATTCATGGGTGTTCATTAATGTGTGCACAGTGCGAGCACAAATCGGGCAACCGTGGTCGTGGCCAGTCGGAAAATAAGTTCTATCTCACCATTCCGCATGACTTCAGGGAGCGCTCGGTATGTTCAATCTCAACCTACCACGGTCGGCAGGGCCTAAATTTGTGAACATATACCATCTGTTGCTACATTATCTATATATTTGCATCAAATCTTTGTTACATTATCTATTTTTAATTCTATATTTTTGTACTTTGCTTGCATCTATATATGGATATGTTCTATCAGTTACTCCTATATTTGCATCTTGCTCGGTTATTTCAATATATCTAATTTACGATCTTAATTTTCATTTCAAGCAGTACATCCCTTGCTTTGCAAGAACAGGAGTAGAAGGAAATCTTGGGCTTTACTTTGCTAATGACTGCCAGGATGTCATATTGACAACGCAACATGGGTTTACAATGATGGTTAGCGTAATACTTGATAAAGATGGTCACTCCTATTTTAATGTAGACCTTTGGATAAAAATGTCTAAGTGTTATGAACTGAAAGCTGGAAATAAAATTCTAGTGCATGCACCACAGCCTGGTCTAATTAACATGGATGTTTACTTCCCCAACGTAATCAGCCGATCAAAGTCTGATCGAGGTTAGTGTCCTTTCAACTTTCTCCATGTTGTCCTATTACTGTTTAAGCAACCAATTGATCACTATTTAATCAACCAATTGTGATATCATATTTTGACTCTGTTTCTAGGCAGTAACAAATTATGTTTACCAATTTATGCGCACTATATATTCTTCTGCCATGTTCTGAATAAATAATACATTTCCACCTTTTAAGCAGGATATGTTGGATGCATAGTGAATGATCTGTATGTTACTAAGCGTACCAAATTTCACTGGAAGGACTTGAAGCATGTCATAAACTTTATTGATAATCTGACAGAGATAGCACAGCGTATGAATGCTGAATTTTGGATGAGATTAATTAGACCTATGGTGAACACATTGAACAAGACCAATTGTGTGCACAAAGCGCTGGTAAAAAGTCTTATTTTAATGTTGATGCTCATAAACTATATATATGTTCAACGATATGTTACAATTGTTTTTTTATTCTGCATGTTAACAGAAATTGCCCCCTGTAGCCGTTCCTGGATCGATTTCCCGGCATGGTCGAATTACACTTGTGCCTGCTAATAACGCCAAAGTGATTGCAAGGTACTGCATTTCCCGCAAAAATGGAACCATTCAAATTAACAAGTTCTCACTTCTCGTGGCAATGCATCCATATTGGAAAATTAGAGACACTGTTCTACTCCTGCTCTACCAAGGCACAGGAGGGCTCTTCCTTTTCATTGACGAGATGCCGAGTCGCCGTGATCAAGCTGCTTCCAGTGGATAGTTGTGGTTGTTGGCCATCGGCCTCTTAAAATGTGCTAGTTGTTACTATATATGTTGAGTATGTAGATATGGACCATATGGTTGTTGGCCCTTAGCCTCTCAAAATGTGATAGTTGTTACTATGTTAAGTATGTAGATATGGACCATATGGTTGTCAAAACCGTGTTACGAGGATCCTCCTTTTGTTGAATAGTGTAACCACTATATATATTACTCAAATGTTGTTACCCAAGTTCATAAATTTTCATGGAAAGTATTAGTATCGTACACAGTTCATTGAGTTTAAGCGTGTGCCCGATGTCCAGAAGGCATTTGCATATTAACTGTCCATATTGCAAATTCACACACATGTTCACATAAGGAAATGTATGTGTAACATACTAATCATCGCACACGAGTACTCGCAGACGCATCGTGTGCGATACTCCTAGCCACCGCAAGCAACTAGTTCGCATTTTTCGAAGTTTTTTGTACACACAGAATCACACACGAAGTAACTGTATTGACCGTCTATGTTGTAATTTCTCATCGCAAACAGTTCATCCGAGTCGGCCGTTTGCCACATATCACACACATCTTGTTTACATGACTCGTTTGTGTTCTTTTGGCTCATTGCAAATAGTTCATCCATATGAACTGTATGCTGCATATCACACACATCTTGTTAAGTTGAACCATTTATGTTGTGTTCCCTAATCAAAAACAGTTCATTCGAGTTAACTGTATGCCGTATATCGCACACACATTGATATGGTTGCCTGTTTCTGTTGTTCTACCTCATCGCAAACAGTTCGAATGGATTAACTGTGTGTCCTGCATCGCACACACATTGTTATGGCTGCCCGTTTCTGTTGTTCTGCCTCATCGAGACAGTTTGAATGGATTAACTGTATGCCCTTCATCGCACACGCAAGTAAAACCTGAACCGTGTTTGATGCATACATCATCACAAACTTTTTGCACCTTTTTTGACGGGTTTTTTACACAACCATTTGCGATTATTGCATCGCACATAGTTTCGGCAAAGGGTCTCTCATCGTAGTGTTGCGTTAGCAGTCTCCTGCAGTAGTGATGTTGCATGTGAAACTTGGTGCTGGTGTAGTTGTGTAATGGGGTAGCTGAGTGCTAAAGCTATATCATGTTGTACTCTGATGTATTTCAATTATGAAATCATGCTTCCTTAATATGGAAATGAAATATATTATGTTCTTAATATGAATGTCAATTAAATTAATAAATGAATTATTAATAATAGGGCAATTAGCCTGCTAATGGCGAATTAGCCTGCTAATTGGGTTTTGCTATTGCGAACAGTTATTGAGAAAATATCGTGGGTGATGACCTCAGGCAACGCACACAGTTTCTAGGAATAAACCGTGTTGGATCAATGAACAATCACACACGACCTTCTCTCGAAAACTGTTTGCATTAGGCCACCTTGCGTAAATGTTTACCACATAAAAAGTGTGTGTGATGGAAAGCCTTCGCCACACAGTTTCATCTACGCACCGTGTGTGATGCATTCAATAAAGCAAATGATAAAATTGTTAATATCGTGTGCAATGGCAATGCTATAACAACGATTTAACAGAGAAAATTGTGTGTGATGTACCTGTGAACGGAAACGTTTTCCTTGGAGCGACTATATGGAATGTACATACGAACGGAAACATTTAGCGGGGACTGACTATGTGGGGTGTACTTGCGACCGGAAACAATTTCGCTTTTATAATTGTATTTTTTTAGCTCTACTGTACGTATTACATCAGATTTGGCGTCACTTGATCGCCTACGACCGCATTTTGCCGAGTGTGTGTGCCAGGAGGGCATATCCCCGGCGGTTTCTGGGTCGTGTGGGAAGGACCCCCCTATTGCCCACACTCACTTGGCGACGGTTCCAAATGTCGTCGCGGAAAGGGGTTAAAAACCGTTTGTATAGCACCGACGCGTACCAATGATAGTCCAATTCTTATTTACTTTTATTTAGGCCAATTTTTTAGTATTTTTTGCTATATTTAATATTATTATGTTTAATATTATTTGGTTATTTTGCTATATTTAGGGTTATTACGACTATATTTAGGTTTTTTAGGCTAGATTGTTTTATACATTGAATATATAATGATTCACAAAAGAAGATATGTTGCTATTGATCCAGGGAACACATTACTAAGAAACCATATTTGTTTAAGGCTAAGCAGTAACTGCTAATATATAGTTAATCGAGAACATCATCGCCTTTCAACTTTCCAAATCAATACCAATCACCTAGGGTAGACATGGCAGCAAAGTATATGCACACTCGAAGTAGATATGAAAATGACCAACATTTATATACAAAGATTGTATGAACTTGTATTGTTGTGTATGTGGTGCCAAAGCTGGCCACATATGTCTCTTTCTATTGCAGGGAAACTCCGAGTGACCTAAGTTTGCAGGAACATCGATTCATTTCCGTTCCAGAAAATTTCAGGCGCTCGATATGTCCTGTTTTATCAATGGGCATGCCAAAATTTTCTGTGAATTTTGGCATGACTTGTGCTAGAAAGTAGGACATATCGAGTGCCCGTGATTTGCCGAAACAGGAATTAAATGACATTTCGGCAGAACATAGGACATTTTTATGTCACTACTCCATATATGTAATGGGTTGACTTTCAGTTTGTTGGGGCTCCTAGTGTGACTTTCAAAGTGGAAGAATCATGAATGTTGTCGTGGGGGCTGCTTCTTCTTCTTTCACGGGTGCTAGACATTTTTGTGTAATGCACTTTCGAAAGAAAGGAGGAGTGACCATCACCGACGGTCAAAATATCTGTGAGGGAGTGTCCACCATATACTGTTGAAATATCAGAGAGGAAGAATCCCGACTGTTGTCATGAGGGTCGTTTCATCTCCTTCTTCTCATGATATACCTTGGTAATGCATGAGAGAAGGAGGGGAAGCGACCATCATCGACGGTCGAAATATCTGTGAGGGAGTGTCCACCATATACTTGTTGAAATATCATAGAGGAAGAATCCCTACTGTTGTCATGGGGGTCGCTTCTCCTTCATTCCGTGTGCTTGATATTTTTGTGTAATGTAATTGGGAACGAAGGGAGGAGCGGCCATCACCGACGGTCGAATATGTTAGAGAGGGACTGCCCACCATATACACCACGTGCGATGAGAGTTTTTAAGGAAGACTCAACAGACCAAAAGTCAACCCATACGAAATAGTGATCTGTGTGTTGAGTTCCTGGTAATTTTTGTCGATTTATGATCTTTGAATTTTGAGCACGAGAAATGTCTGGCGATGATAGAAATGCCTGAGTGCGATTACTGCGACATCGAGTGGGGTATGTGTGGCAGGCATCATCTGGAAAACAGTAGGTACTTCACCCTCAAGTTGTACGAGACCTTCAATGTTTTTACGGTGCGTAACGACAACAAGTATTGACTTGTGCTTCTTTTCATGAATGTGTAATTAAGCATGACTTGTGCTTCTTTGCTTCAATGTGTAATTTCCATTTTTTTTCAATTTAACTAGTGCATCCTCGGCCATGCAAGACTGTTTGTCTTGGAGAAGCTTGGTTTCCAAGAGAGTGACAATATGGAGATGAAGCTAGCTCACCTTAGTGCTCAACATGGTTACACCTTTTGGGTTAAGCTCTATTATGCAGTTAATCACTCACATTTTGGTTGCTCAAATTGAAGAGCTCTATGCAAGGCCTATGGATTTGAGGAGGATATGCTATTAACCTTTGATATTCGTCCTAAAGATGATATTGGAGATAATAAAGATATTTAGGTGGATGTGGATATGCTTCCAGTTCTACCTCTATGTGAGTTTATCAAATAAATTTATTAGGTAATTTATATTTTTTATTTAAAAATAGTTGACACCTTATTTTTATTCTTCAAGAAATGTACGGAAGGTAGTAGACAAAACCTAATACAGTTATGGCTCTGAACTAACTTGCGAGGAGAAAATTCATCTTGTCTCATTTATTAATAATGTTGAGACTTTCAAGAACAATGTTGCCACTCTCTATTCTCCATAATGGATATTCAGGGGTTATCCTGTTTTATGCTATTTTAACTTAGAGAGAGTGGCATGTCCTAGCTAGTACTCATCATGTGCCAATAACAATTAGCTAGAGTTAGTTATGACTATGATGAGGAGGAGGAGTTATGTGCTAGAATGATGAGTTGTTACATGAATATGATGATGAGGAGGAGGAGTTGTGGTCTAGAATGATGAGTTATTACATGACTATGATGATGAGGAGGAGTTGTTACGAAAACTACTGATGATGATGATGAGTTATGTGCTAGAATGATGAGTTGTTATATGACTATGATGATGATGAAGACTTGTTATGATGATGATGATGATGAGTTGTTATTATGATGACGATGATGAGTTGTTATTATGATCATGATGAGTTATTATATCAGTGAGTGAAAGAAACACGGATTAGATTCAAGTGGATGGATCCAAAGTGACCAAGTTTGGATCATAATGATATAAAAATCTCTTAACTGCCACTGTATCAAAACTTGTATAACAATGTATAAATATAGTATAAAACAAAAGAAATGAAATACAGACGAATAGTAGTAGCGCGGGGTAAGGGCACACGCTGCTAGTACTTAGCAATAGCACGGGTATAAACCCACGCCATCGATAAGCGAGTTAGCGATGGCGAAGTCGAACTCGAGCTATTGCTAAAAGTTGTTAATAGCGCCCTAGCGATGCACGGGTGCCCGTGCTACTGCTAGGGTTTTCCCTAGTAGTGTTACTCCCTCCCAAAGACGATTGAACACTCCCCATTCGGAAGTGTCGCCGGAAAATACTTAGCACTGAAAAGTGGGCTTGTAGGATGGAAATAATCGTCGTAGAGTAGGCAATGGCCGCTTTCTCTATTATGATGCAAACCCGGAGCATGGCCCGGGATCGATCCCTTAGACATTGGTCACTGGCTCGAGATGTGCTCTTTGACGACCATAGTAGCAACCATGAATTCCTCATCGTTGGATGATGAACATAGGATGTTGTTGAAAAAAAACTCATCCGAGCTATCCATCATTGCCCCTCTGGAGTGGTGAATCCGTACCTTGTGGTGTGAAGGAGCCTCAGTCCGAAAAATGACCAAACACCCTGCAGGCGTCGACTGTCGCAGGCGTGCACGAGTCATAAACGAGGAAAGGACCAACCTTCATTGCAGCAGGCCTGCAAAAGCCCGCGTCCTCCGGCAGTGTTCGTGGAGGTAGAGGTGCTGCCGGCGACCCGGGCCTCGGCGTACTCTGTAGTCCTCTGACGGTGGTGAGTAGCAGCAACATCGCGAACAAAGAGGGGGCATCGATGGCAGCGGTGGGGTTGTCGGTGGATGTGACCGAGGGGCTGGGGCGATTGCGATGCGGTCGACGGGGCTGGGCAGTGGCGAAGCAGCCGGATCTGGGTACCGGCGACGAGGGCGACGAGGTCGTGGTGTTGTAATAGAGGGGGGTTGAACAATGGTTGTTATGCCACACACGGGTAGGCCAGGAGGGACAAGGGGAGGACATTGCCGGCATCCGCGGCGTGTCCGCTTGGACACAAAATCGGCCCTAATTTGTGCCAGAAATGGGTTGCGGCGAACAAAAAAAACAAACAGTCATCTGTTTGCGTCCGCACGTTGGGCCGTGATTTTTGTCCGCTCGGACCCAAAGGAGCGGGAATGGACCAAATTCTTTGTTGGATTGGAGTTGGCCCTAGGCCAACCCTATTTGGCGCGTAGGTCGCAACTTCTCGATCCAGCGCATACCCCCATCCCCCTCAGCTACCGCTACGTATATTTGGGTCGGCCCATTAGCTCTTTATGATTCTGGAAGCTTCCATAACCTCCTTCCCAAACCAGGTTTTTGCGTGTTTTTTTTTCTTTTTCTTTTCCTTTCCCCTTTTTCTTCTTTTTCATGTTCGTTTATTCTTTTCTTTTATTTTAATTTTATTAGAAATTCTTAAAATCATAAACATTTTTTGAATTCATTAACAGTTTTTGAAATAGTGAACATTTTCAAATTCATGATTTGTTTTCAAATCTTGAGCATTTTTCACAAGCATTTTTTGTAATTGTGACAAAATCTGAAACCCATGAGCTTGGAGTTTTCCGGCAAAGTGGAGATAAAAGTAGGGGAGATATACCAAAGTCCGGACATCCACTTGACCAACCAAAAGCCTTCGCGTGGTCCTCCTCTCTTTTCTCTCTCTTCACATGCATGGTCCCCCTCTCCTCTCTCTCTCCTCCCAACTGGATACCACACCACAAATAGCCACCACATGCATGGTCTTCACCTACTTTTTCTCCTCCCAATCGGATACTCCCTCCATCCCAAAATAAGTGTCTCAATTTTAGTACAACTTTGTACTAGAGTTGAGACACTTATTTTGGGACGGAGGAAGTATTTTGTAATTAGCATTGGATGGCTCCCTCCCGTATCATATCCGCGTACCACGTCCGGACAGAAAAACGGACATATACCGAAGAAATTTGTAGGTCGGCGTTAGAGATGCCCTTAGTGCTGAGGGATGAGGACCCCGTATCTAAAAAAAATGTAGTTTTCCTCGACATTTAGTGGTCATCGTGGTATTTTGCCAAATAAACTTCTTTCGGTTCTTTGTAGAGATCTGGTGGAGTCAAAAAGGTGTGTCCTTGTAGAGCCAATTATTTGGATACGATGAGTTTCTGTTATTGCATCATATTTCTTTTGGTTTTTTGGGGAGTTAGAATCTTTCCTTTACATTATGGTGATGGTCTAACGATTTGCACTTTTAGGGGATCATCTCAGGTCCAAGTATGTTCATCGCTCACAACTTCTCATGTTTTTGGATGGGAAGCTCAAGGGGCATCCTAAAACCTTTATCTGTGATCAAGTTCGTGCAGATGAATGAGTTGCGGTACCTCAGTTGCAGTCCAATAACTATCCCTTTACGAAAGATGACTAAGAGATTATGTTGGAATTCTTAGTTGTATGAGTTACATTGTAATTTCTTGAATCTTGGATCCAAAGCAGTGTTCCTGTAATGATGGCGAACATAAAAAAAGTTACAACTGTTTCTCGGAAAACATAAAATCATGAAATAATACTCATTTTACTTATTTATATTTTTAAAGGATAACATTTTTTCACATATATGAAATAATACGTCCTCATGAAAATGTCTTAGTGTGTGAAAAACATATTTATGCCTTGTAAAAAAATGTTCACACATTTCGAAGTAAAAATCTTCAGTATGTTCCAAATTTTGTTTTTTTATGTATGTAATGTACATATATCTTTAAAATTAGTTAATGATTAAAAAATAAAAAATAATAAATTCCATAAATATATTCATCTTCGTCATATTAAAATCAAGTTATTTACCTAGAAAAGCAAAAAAAAATACAATGTGAAAATAAATAAACTAAAAGGAGAAATTTAGTGAATTACCATCTATTTAAGAAAATGAAGAAGCGGAGAACAGTCGACATATAGAGACAAAAAATATAAAATATTTAAAAAGCAAAGAGAGAAAACAAACAGAGAGATATAAAAGAAAATTGAAAAATAAATAAATAAAGGATGAAAATTCTGACATGCCTTACTGGGCATAACGCATGCGTATAGAAGCAAAAGAATGGAATATTTTAAAAGCGAAAAGAGAAAATAAATAGAGAAATGAAAAAATAACTAAAAATTATGAACAAAAGGAGAAAATTCAAACCTTCCTTATTGTTCCTAACCTATGCGGGGATGTGTGTCCGTGCTATAATCCGCTATCACCAAAACATAGTCTTTAGGGTAGAAAAAATACCCTTGTCTCTCGGGTGTATATGCACCTAAGATGGAACGATAAGTAATTGTATAAAAATTCAAACAATTCATAACCTTTTTGAAAACAAACTTGACCTTCTGTTGTACTTGTATAAAAAGTTTCGCCAAGGAATGACATTCACCGTATTCTGGATGGAAAAAAAACCCAACACTATATACAACTTACCATTCAAACTTTTTGTCCTAAATTTTTTGTTTAGTTTTTGCCCTAAAGTCGAGGGAGTTTTCCCTTCTTGAAACTTTTTATACGGGTACAAAGAAGGTCAAGTTTGTTTTTTATTATTTTTTCAATTTTTTTACTATTTTTGTAGTTATTTTTTTCCCGTGTCGGGTGCATACACACCCGAGAGCCAATGAGTATTTTTTTTCTTTTGGGTAAGACTATAGAGGTCTAGCGTTTCGACAAGCGCTCTTATTCTACGCATGTAGTGACACTCTCTAAAAACGCGTGAGGCTCCTCTCTATGGGCCACCATTTCGTAATTTAGAAAATAGGATCTTACAAAAGGAAAATAAAAAATGTAACAACCCTCCCATCACTCAAGGTAAAACTCACCAAAATACTCAAATGACAAGAATTGGCCCATATTTCACTAGTGGAAAAAGTGCTAGCCACAACTTTTGTTGGTGGCACGCCATTTTCAACCAACGCTAGCACTAGTTTTTCAAAATAGCGGTGGCGTTGGCTTATTTGGTACGATATTACTAGGGACATAGTGGTGCCGCTGGATAATTGTGGAATGTCACAGGTACACGGATCCCACAGATAGTAGAAGGCATAATATAGTGCTGGTGTGGTGTAACAAAGAACGCCAGAACAATTATATTTAGTAGTGGCGTAACATGGGTTGTCACGCCAGTACTATATGACGTGGGGTTCATTTTTATAGTATTTTGTACTTAGTTTTATTTTTTGATTTAATTTTATTTATAACTATTTATTTTAATTGATTAGAATGTGTTTAATAATATTATTTTGTCAATGTGAACATTATTATATTATATTTTGAGACTTCAATTTTTTCCTTTTTATTTGTTTGTAGGTGGTGATCATTTTTATAGTACATTGTAATTTTTAATTGAAAATTCTGACATTAAAAAATATTTAGTATTTTTTATTATATTAAGAATATTGTGCTTAATTTATATTATTATTAGTCTATTATGTGTTTAATAATATTACTATATTATTTGCTTTTAGTAAAGTAGAAATGTTGTATTGCCTTTATTTAAGAAAGCAATTTTTATGTTTGGGCTAAATTATTATTTTTTTCATATTGGGCCAAGCCCAAAAATCAAGGGGGCAATGATCACCTCACCCCACTACTCCCCCCCTCTCTCTGCCCCACCGCCCGTTCTCTCTCTTTGTTCCCTCTCTCGTCCCCCTTTCTTCCGTCGACGTCGTCGCTCCGATTCCGGTCGATTCCGGTGATGAGGTAACAACTAATCTCCCCCCTATCTCCCTCTCTCGCTGCTCGTTGCCGTCCCGATTTGATTTCATTTGATTTATTTGCATCACCGCTAGGGTTTCAGCGTCGACGGCAGCAGAAACGACCGACGGCTAGGGTTGACCCCCCCCCCTCCACTAGGGTTTTAGTGCCGCCGGCGGCGAAAACGTCCGACGATGGCGGAGGTAACAGCTAATCTCTCTCTCTGTCGCTAGAATTTCATTTCGTTTTGATTTGCATCGCTAGGGTTTTAGTGATTTGACTAGGCCAAATTGAATTAGAATGGTAGGCAAAATTGAATTAGAGTGAGTAGGCTGGCAGTGGAAGATAATTTTAGAAATGTGTGGTGGAGTTCTTCTGGGCACTACAATATTGTTATTGTGATCATATATGTTGTCGATGAATTGTGTTTTCTCTAGGAATTTAAAAAAATGTGTTCGCCCTAATGCATTCCCACGTCAGTGTCAAATTAGTGCCACATTGTTGGCATTTTTAGTTGATACATTTCTAGTGTAGTGTTTTCTCTAGTGCATTCCCAAGTCAATGCCAACTGCTTGTCAGCTACCCTCCCATGGTTTTGCTCATGAAACATTTCCCATAGCATGGACAAACAATTCTAAAGAACTGGAGGACAAGGCTGGTCAACCCACTCGGGAACACCATAATAAACAGCTCCAGCCTGCATTTGGCAATTCATATTTACATAACTAAGTGCACTGAATCTCATAACAGATCACTGCATACTAAGTTACTGAAACTAAATATGTTGCTTACTGAAACTGAATATATTGCTTACTGGAACTAAAACTGTTGCTTATGTATATAAAAATTCAGTCAACAATATATACTTCCTACAAGGTTGTTCAATTACATTTTTAGTATTTGCTATCCTTTTCGTAATTCACTATAGAGTCATGTATTCTTGATCATAGTATGTGTTTGTATGTGTACAAAATGCTATGTATTCTTGATCATAGTATGTGTTTGTATGTGTAGAAAATGCCATGTATTCTCGATCATAGTATGTGTTTGTATGTTTAGAAAATGCCATGTATTCTTGATCGTATACGATGTGTTTGTAGGTCATGGCCAATTCTGGAGGCAACAACGAGGAGGTATACGATGTGGACATGGTCAACAAAGATCTCTTAGACGCTCATCACTATAGCATCAACAGCCTGTAACGGGCAAATGATGAGCTAAAGGTGGAGATTAAAGAGCTGCGCAATGAGACTGTTCATGTCGTTAAGAAGACTAATGAGCTGAGGGACGAGAGGGATAAGCTCATCGAGGATCGGGATAAACTGAAGCAGGAGAGAAAATCCTCAAGGCGGGGAGGATTAACCTCAAGATGGACATAACTCATTTAAAAATAAATGGAGAGGGCAATATAAAGAAGCTTCACCAGCTGAGCGTAATCCTTAATGAAGAGTAGCTTTTAAATAGCCAATCCATCTTATTAGTTGATGATGATCGAGTAACTAGAGTTGATGAGCAACTTTTGTGAAGTTTAATTAACTTGTTAAGTTCATGGGCATCTTGTGTTAATGAGTATCTATTAAGTAAGTAGCTAGTGTTGATGAGCAATTTTTTATTACCAAAAAACCATTTGCTGGCGTTGGCAAAGGAGGCACGACAGAGTTAAGATGAATTTACTGCTAGCGTTGGACAGGTGACACGCGAGCAGCACGTAGGATACTGCTGACGTGGGCTCCAATGCCACCACTACTTTTTAGCAATGGCGCCATATTGGTGGCGTGGTGTGTCCACGTTAGCAAGGCTGTTTTTGACACGCCATAGCTAGGCTTTTCTGCACTAGTGTTTATTGTGGCATCGATCATCACCTGAAGCGTTTTTATAACCTTTGTGCCACTAATTAATGCAGTACACGAACGGAGATGAACTCCCCTCAAGTTGGGTTTTCTGTGAGCCGCCGCCGCCAAAGATACTTTCGGTCTTCTCGCCTACGGCTACCATTTTGGCGCTAAAAGATTGGGGGGGGGGGGGCTCGTATCTTTAGAACTTTCATGTTCCTCATCAACATCTAGTGGTGGTCATGGTGTTTTTGCGAATAAAGTTACTCGAGTCCCTTCTTTGGTTGTGCCATGAAGGTAGAGGTTTGTGTCCTCCCAAATCAGATTATTCATATATAATGAATTTATGTTATTCAGCCGGCAACAAGGTGTGGGAGGAAAGAGGTGGTGGGTGGCGATGATGTGTGGGAGACGATGAGGGAGGGGCTGCGGAGGAAGAAGATAGGAGGCAGTATGTTAGGGTTAGCTTTTTATATGGGAATGATTAGGCGGGCTTTGACATGCTTGCAGGGGTTGTACCAAGCCGCCCATGACAATTTTCAAAACTGTTATTGAAGATCCGTCATGGATTAGCATGTTTTTTGTAGTGCTCGGTATTATGGTGAAGATCTTGTGATTCGACGACCTGCATTTCTAAGGGTTCATCCTTGGCTAAGAGCATCTCTAGCAGACCCCATATAGTGTCGACCCACAAAACTTGTTTACAATTCGCTGCACATCTGATTTGCGGGGCGAATTCATGCGCTGCAGATCAGACCCCGTATATGAAACTATAAAATTAAAAAAAAACACTCGCGGGAGAAACTTGCAACGACATTGATCATACATAGTTCATCATCATACTACACTGATCATCCATAGTTCATCATTATACTACAGTGTACTACTAGGGGGGAATCTGCAGGGCGTGTAGCGTACCTGAGCCTACGCTACCAAAGTCGATGAGCTCACGACAGCGACGACAAGACGGAGGAGCCGGAGGAGCTCAGTCCTCGTTAGAGTCGAGGTCCATCCAAACCTTGGCCTGCTCGGCCTTCATGACACGCAGATCCGCCTCCTTGGACACGTGCGCCTGCGACGCCCTACTCGAGGAAGATCTGCTCGTACTTGAGCTCGCGGTGGTGACGCGCATTGGCCACCTCCTCCTCCCTCGCCGAGAACTCCACGATGGCGCACTCTAGGTGCTCCTCCAGTCCCTCGGGAAGGAGAGGTAGTCCTCGGGGCCGATTACTCCTTGACGTGGCGGCGCGTCGGCCTCGATCTTGACGGCGAGCAGCCTGAGCTCCTCCGGCTCTCTCTTGACCGGAGTGAGCCGCGAGTTCGAGGCGCCCGCGGACGAGCTCCTCGCGGCAGAGGAGCCGGAGGAGGCGTGGCGGCGGACCGCGAGCTCGCGCTCGTACTTGTCGAGCTCGCGGCGTTCGAACACCGACGGTGGACGGCTCCCGTGGTTGGCCACCTCCGCGCCCCCGCTTGCGTGCGGCGGCGGCGCTCCGCGTCATCCCCGCCACTTCCGTAGCCTTTTTTAGGCTCGCCGGTGGCGAGAAATTGGGGCGGAGGAGGAGGGGAATCGCGGCGGAGCGGCGTTGGAGGTGGATAGGATTTGACCCGTATCCAAGCGGTGAAACCGCATATATAGCAGTGGAGAGGGACTTTTACTGGGCCACCATAAAAAATTTACGGGCCGGACCCGAGATACAGTATCTATTCTGGCCAGAAAAACGGGCCGAACCTGTATACTCGCTTATACGGGTTCGGTCCTTTTACGAGTTCTGCTAGAGATACTCTAAGTACGTTCATCGCTCAAGGCTTTCCATCCTTCAGTAGGAATGACTCAATAGGCTTTGAGATATCTTTGTTGGAAATCTTGTTTGTGCAGGTGAATATAATTGTTTTTTGCGGGCTGAATAGAAGTTATTTAGTATCACATGAATCTTTAAAGTAGGACGTCGATAACTGTTACACGTGTGGCAGGAAGGGAGACACAACACACGTCTCTAATGCAAATAGATTGTCACGTCATCGCATGCATGCGTGCGAGAATCTTTTTGAATTTTCAGATTTTAAAATGTTTTATCTCTTAAATGAAAAATTCGACTGAAGATCCGTTTTCACCATTAAATCCCTCGCGACGAGATCTTCGAAAGTAGATCTCATATCAATATATTTTGACGAATTTTTTTGGGTTAAAAATTGCCATATCTATTGCACATGAATTGCCATGGTGTTTACACTGAAGTTGCCATGATATGTTTCAGTTATTTTCTTTTACATTTAAAAGTAAATTTTGACCTATTATAAAATGAGGAATTAAGAAACTAGACTTGCCATGCACCATAAACTAAAATTGTCATGATACATGCACTTAAAATTGCCATGATTCATACAAAAATATTTTCATGGTCAAAGTACTGGAATTGCTATCATCAAAATACTAAAATTGCCAGGATCTACAAACTAAAATTGCCACATGGTAACTTTAGTTTAAGCACTATGACAACTACAGCGTAAACATCATGGCAACTTCTGAGCAAAAAAAAAAATTCTTCGAAACATATCAACATGAGGTCTAGTTTTGAAAATCTCGTTGAGACGGATTTAATGATGAAAACGGATTTTTAATTCTCTTTTTTAATTAAAAGATAAAACATTTTTAAGCCAAAAACCAAAAAGATTTCTGCTCATGTCATCTATTCATACGTGACAAAATGAATGGTGATGGAGGCGTGTGGGAGATGTGCAAATACCCACACGTGCGGGCGTTAGTTTTTTCGTTAAAATATATTATTATCATTCTTATATGAGTTACTTTGTATCTAGTTGAATCTTTGATTTAATGGTTATTCATATGAATAAATTTGTAGGTGTTTGTCAAAAGAAAAAAATAATAACCTTTGCAAGGATTTCTCGTGGAAACAAAACTGATGGTTATACCTGGCCATGGGAAGCCCGGCCCGGCCCGAAAAAGCCCGACCCGGCCCGGCCCGACGCTGCCCTCGGGCCGGGCTCGGGCCTAGATTTTGAGCCCAAAGGCCGGACCGGCCCGGGCCCGGGCCCATCGTTTTCACATTTTCCTAAAGGTCGGGCCGGGCCGGCCCGGAGCCCGACGGGCTTTCTTGTGTTCGGGCCGGGCTCGGGCCTAGAAAACAGGCCCGAGCCAGGGCCTGGGTTTTTTGCGTCGGGCTTGGCTAGGCCCTGCCCGAAGCCCGACCCGGCCCGAGGTATGGCCAGGTATACTGGTGGTTGAGAAAACAAACGGATGCTACGGACATATGCTTTCTACCGCCGGCTGCTGGCATGAAGATGTCTTCCCCCCACGATCGAGTGCTACCGGAGAATAAAAGAAGTCGCACCGCTCCATATTTACTAACTCTGTTTGGCAAAATTGATCTTTTTATTTTTTTAAAGTTAATCAATATCTAACCCCAGTTTATAAAATTTTTGAGATCTAACCCTTTTCTCTACTACTATAAAATAAGCAAACGTTAACTCCCTAAACGCATTCTCGCCACTGCATACGTAAGAAAACACATCAATTGGAGGGTCAAGATAAGCCTACTCAATGGGATCTAACCGTGAATCTACACTATTATTATATTTATTATATTAAACAAAAACAAGAGAACCTCATCAGCGCGAACGAAAACTCTGCCGTTCCCCCGCCCGCACGATAGCAACTCACGCCTTTTCTCAAAAAAAAAAGAAACAACCCACGTCCAATTTAAGACTCTGCCGCACCCGCATTTATTCGGCGACAGGAAAAAGGGCACAGCATATACACGGGAAACAAACCCGACCGCTCCGCACGAGCGAGGGGTGGCTTCGTCGCGCGACCGGTCGCCTGCGTTGCGCCGGTCACGGGCAGCGGCAGGGCCAGCCGATGGCTGCGGGTCAAGCCGACCGCGGCAGCGGCTTATCTTTGGGAGAGGAGGAGAGGGGAGAAGAAGGAGAGGCCTGGTGGCGGCTGAGGAGGTGCTACGCGCCGCCACCTCCACCTCGACGCGCCGCCAGATCTCCACCTCGACGCGCCACCGGTCCTTTGCATCCACGCGCCGCCGGTCCTCTGCATCCACGGGCCGCCGGAAACTCCGCCTTGAACTTTGGTTTTTTTGGTATGGATCCCTTCCCTCCACCAAATCTTGCTATGTACCTTGCCTGCCGTCTCTCAAGCAACGCGTAGCATTGCCCTGCTGGGCATGTGGTGCTCACATGCTCCTCTGTCGCACGGCTTCATCCTCATCCCCGTCGCCTCTCTGGCCCAATCGCAGATGTTTCCCTCCAGTTCATCATGAACCACCGAAGGACGCTCGGGAGCAGCATCTGGCATTCAGAGCCTGACAGGTTTCATGGTTGCACACAAGCGAAGGATCAATGGAGCCTGCGAAATATGTAACTGAGTGTTGTTTCTTTCCGCCAAATCATCTATTCTTAATTTCCTCATTTCATATTCTGATAAATCATCCTCTGATGTTGATTACAAATAGAAACATGTTTTACAGTCTTTTAGGTTTCGGTCATCAGAGGGAATTTGGATTATTTCTTTATCACCACACATAGAAATGTATGTCAGTGCTAATTGAAAATGTGTAGGAAAATTGAGTTTTTTTTTATCTATACTGCATTATCAGTCTACAGCAGCGCGTCATGGAGAAGCCAAGTTTAACCGAGATTAGTGGCCTTCGTTAAACTAAAAAAAGGCGATTCTGTTTCTTGAAGCTCCCGACTGCTCATGTACTATTTCACATTGCCATCTTCCATTACAATTTCGTTCACGGTAACACTGAGAATCCTACAACATTAGTGGTGTGAGATATTTTGTAAGTGTTGTAGTGATGTGCATTTTTGTAGGTTTGTAGTTTTGTGACTCCATTTGGTTTTATAAGTGTGATTCACCAATACAATTTGAATGTGAATTGCTTGCAGTTTTGTGTAAGACTATTTGGTTTGTCCTGCTAACTCCGCCACACCTCAATTTTGGTCCTAGGTAAGCCGCTGGTTGTATGACGGCCTAAGATGCCATGGCCGGCGTGGTGTGATGGTGGTTTACAGCGGCATTAAGATTGTTGTCAAGGACTTCCCACTGAGTATGAGAGGCCGGTGACCATCCGTCCATGATTCTTCCTCGGCATGCCACTCTCTGATGGATGTCGAGGCCTTCCCAATGAGTATTTCAGTTTCCCCAAGTCTCTCTTTCTGATGGCAAGGTAAAGTTCAGTTCGTTGGTGATCATGTTCATTAAATATTTTTGTCAGAGTCCTCGATTCTAAGCTTACATTATAATGCATTTTAGCCCAGAGATACGATTTTCATCATGTGTCTGTTGTAGCCAAGGCCATACATCGCCTCCTACCGTGAGTAAATTTGAAACCCCATATCCATAAAATGTTGTACTCACTTGGCAATCCCAGATCTGTTCTGGACTCTTGGTATTCAGTCTAAATTATAAGCAGGCATGATGCTCAATATTGTAGAAATGAACATCAGGGCGCGTACTAAGTTCCAACTAAGAAAGTTCAGTTTGCCATTTTTTACATAGATTAGACTGAGTAGCTGCAAAAGAGTTCTATCATTTTGAGTTTTTGTGTAAGAGAAGGTACCATCAACAATCACGCATAATATAATATGGATAGCTTCAAACATGTAGCTATCCCATGGGCTTGAGTTATATTACTAAAGCGGGGATCTGTATGTATAAGTGTGTAAAGATGTCCTATAGTCATTTTTTGTATGATTTTCTAAGTGTTGCCTTTGTTGTCTTTACCTAAATGATAACCCGTTAGCAAATAAAAGTACATAATTTGTTCCTTATCTTGGCACCTAATTTGCCTGCATTATGTTGTTAATAGTAGCATTTTTTGTTCAAATTTTCATCCCCTTCCGAGTCTGCATATCTTGTTTCTAATTATTTAAGTTCAGACTGTCCCTTCAAACGCCATGAGTCAAGTCTAGGATATGTCAGCATGATGCTTCCACTCCCAACATGAGACCAAATTCTTTAAATTAGGGTAGGAAACTATCATGGTTATTATTTTACTCTCTGGATGTTGCACAAATGCTTGAACAATTTCCTTGTAGATTTCAGTGTAGTGGTTGCAAAAGTGTTGATGGAAATGGCTTATCGAGTTGCCAATTTTGAATTGCAGGGACTGGTGAAGCACAAACATGCGACATATGGCTTGGAGTAGACACCAACTCCATGGTTTCATTCTGCAAGATGTGGCTTGGATTACCGTGCTGCTGAGAAAAACCAACAGTGGCTGCGCTTGGTTTTGAAATTGGGAAGGTTTAATTCAAGATTTTTTATATCTTCCCCCTGTTTTTGTATGGACAATGTGTGTGCCGTTTATAAAATGTTTAGTTATGTTTGGCTGATGAGTATAAACTCATTTCTCTGCACGTTTACCATGAATGATGAAACACACATCAGTTGGCTCACTTGAGTTCCTGTGCTAACTGATAATCCATGCAGTCTCTTATTCTGTATGCTATACAATTTTGTATTAGCGTCAATACTGACTAGCATTTAAATAATGTCAGACCATGTCAAATGATGGGGTTGTGTGAAGCGGAGGTTACTTCTATTTTATTACGTCGCATGTGAAGCTTATGCAAGGACATGCCATTTTAGGTACTTTGCATCAGAATGCAAGAGCTCTGCTTTTGCATTAATAAGGGGGGAATATTTTAAGTCTACTACAGAGCTTACATGGCCAAAGAAAGAAAACTACACTTATGACTTCATTTCGATACTCTTTGACAAGTTTCTGAAGTACTGAGTTAACTTTCTAGAGTACATCTAGGATCACAATTATCAATGTGTTGGATTGGAACAAATAACTTCAAGTATCCAAAACTTAAACTCGAATTAAACGTGCATTGCACGTGCACACTTACTATACTACCCCAGGGATCTTGGCGGTACCAAACAGGTTGGCAGTAGCCTTACAACTCTACTGCAATCGTGCACTGTGTTTCATACTTAGGGAAAATTTTTGATATGGTGTGCAACCTACTGCCAAGGACCTTAGTAGCGGTAAGAAAAATTCGATATACTGTTATACCCTACCATCATGAACCCTAGCGGCAAGAAAATGATCAGATCCCAAAATTTTTATAAGATAAGGTTAGATCTCGAACAAGTTTCGAAAAAGGGTCAAAACACAAAATTTAGCCACTCTGTTTTATCCCACGTCGTAAATCAGAGTGATGCACGCATAGATAATGCCAAACTCAACAATAAGAAAATATAAAAATAAAAAGATAAGGCCAAATTGCCCCTGCAAACGTCACAGTTGCGGTGGCTCTGTCCGGCAAACAACGATCGACGAGTCCAAACGTACGCACGTCACGCCTTGCCGCTGTCAGGTCGCTTCTTCGTACGACGACGCTGTGGCAACCAGGTCGTGGTAGAACACGCGGAACGCCTCCATCTCGCCGCGCGGCAGCGCCAGCCCGACCTCGATGCCGCCGTCCCCGTCGCGGCCGCTCTCCGCCAGCGCCAGCGCGCCCGTCCGCTCCACCGAGACGATCTCCACCTTCCGGGGCCGTCCCCACGGCGCTCCCAGATCCGTCGCCGCGTACACGCCCAGCTTCGGCGACCCGGCCACGGTCACCGCGCGCGCCGACGCGTACTCCCGCACCAGCCGCACCCAACCGCGCGCGTCCCGAAACACCCTCCCCTGCTCCGCGAGCCCCTCGATCGCCTGCCAGATCGCCGCGGAGGCCGTGGCCGCGGTGAGGCCGCCGCTCAGCTTCGCCTCCTCCTCCTTCCCCACGCGGCAGAGCCCCAGGCAGTTGCCGAAGTAGTTTCCCGGTACCGGCGGGGTCGCGCGGGGCTTGCACCCGGTCACGAACCCGAAGCTGGCGCTGCTGCCGCGCGCGTGCACGATGCCTGCCCACACAGCACCGCAAGCCAGCGCGTAGGGCGAGCACCGCCGCGCCGTGGTCTCCGACTCCACCTGCCTTCCGAGCCCACGGAGCAGCTTCTCCGTGAACCGGAACGTCGCGAGCTCAGCGGCGCCCGGACGGTGACTGAGGTCCCAGTCGTGGGGCCGCTTGCCGCCGGCCGCCGCGTGAGCCCGGTGGTCGCGGAGAAACACCTCGCGGAGCCTGTCATCGTCTCGCACGACGCTGCGGTCGAGCAGCGGGGGCGCGTCCAGCACGGCCCACTTCCCGCCGCACCCGGGGCCGAGGCGGTGGATGGCGGCCCACGTCCTCATGAAGTGCACGTAGCTGGAACCGTCGGCCACGGCGTGGTGCAGCGTCGTGCCAATGCACAAACCGGCGTGAGGGAACACGGTGAGCTGGACGGCAAAGACGTCCTGCGTGCTGCATCGAGAGCCGCCGCCGCCGCCGTGTCTCGGCAGAGAAGGCAGCAGCGGACGGAGCCTCGCGGTTTCGCGCGAGTGGTCGCCGGCGAGGTCCTGGAAGTCGTTGCCGCCGACCGCAACCGTCAGGCGGACAGAGTCGCCGTCCGAGAACACGACCTCGGGCACCCCGGCCTCCGGTATGCTGCACACCAGCGTCCCGGCCAAGGGATAGAAGTGGTGCAGCGCGGCGGCTAGGGACTCCTCGAACAGGGGCAGCTCGTTAAGGAGGAACTCGGGGGCGCCGAGGAGGTCGGCGTTGTCGTAGAAGAAGAGGCGCTGCACGGGCGGGACGTCCCAGAAGACGAGGTCGAAGAATGTGAGCGGCAGCGCCCATGGCTTCCCGGCCGGTGGCGACGGCGACGGCAAGACCTGGCAGTGCTCCAGGACCGTCAAAGGGTTAAGAGGCCCGGGCGCCATCGCTTTGGACCTTAGTCCTGACTATGGGTTCCGGCCTACCTTTTCTCGTAGCCGGTGGACAGTGGTCGGTGGCGCCTTCCAACGAAATTGTAAACATTTGTAGCCGTTTAATGAATCAATTCGTACTAGCAAGCAGAAGAGCGGCGGCACGCCGCACCCATAGAAGAGCCCGTTCGTATCGTGTTGATTTTGTTAAAGAAATAAAATAAGAGAGCCCGTTTGAATCACCTAGAAAAGGAAAATAATCACATAGAAGAACCTAAGAACAGAAGCAAATAAAACTAAGAAAAATAAAATCCATGCAAAGGATATAGGAGTATGTAATCATGCATTTTTCAATTACAGTGTTGTCTTTTGAAATTTGGCATATTGTTTCTCTACTCCATGTGCTAGATGAAAAACGCTTGAGCTGAGATGGCTCGTCCTCCTTCCTCCCCTCTCCCCTCTCCCTCCTCCCCCTCCCCGTCCCCGCTCCGGTGCCCTGGTCCGGTTCCCCCCGCTCCCCTCCCTCAGCCGTCGCTGGCCCTCTCCCTCGTCGCTCCCCTCCCCTCGCCTCTCGGGTCTGCTCGTTGCCCGCTCGCTTCGGGATCCGGATCTGGGAACAAGTTCTGGGCCTTGTCATCAGACGAGGCGGATGAGGTCTCCGATCTGGAGGTTGGCTCTCCCTCCCTTCCCCTGGTTTCTCTTCCGACCGCTTCGCTGGCGTCGGAGTCGATGCCGTCTGGTCGGGTCCGGAAGTTTGCCCCGGGCGGCCGCGGTCGTCCTGTGGTCTCTGTTGAGGGGAATGGTTCGGACTGGTTCCAGGTATGGCGTGGCCGGCGACGGAAGCGCTCGGGGACGCTCCCCTCGCCGGGCCGTGCGGTTTTTGGTGGTGTTTCTTCTCGGGTAGGTGGCCCTGCGCGTTCCTCCTGCTCTCCGCCGTCCTCGTCGCCGGTGGCCGCGGTGGTGCCGGCGCTGCTGGCGGCGACGACGGTCGCCTCTTCTCCTTCCCCAACCCTAGATCCGTCCCCTGTGCGTGAGGCTCGTGGGCCCTCCGTGCCGTTTCAGTTGGGCCATCCTGGGCCGTCTGCTTCTGCTGGGCCGCCAACGCTGTCGTCCTTTAGTGATCCCCCCTCTCCATCCTGCGCCCTGGGCCCAGTGCGGCCCTCGTGCCTTCCTCTGCCTTGGTCGGCCCGACTGCTTTCCCTCCCTACCGGCTAGCTCTGGGTATTTATGGGTCCGAAAGGGTTCGGCTCCCCATTTCTAGGGTTTCCTGCATCTCATTCCGACCTGCGCCGCTTTCGCCTCCGCATCCCTACCTACCGCAGATCCCTTCCCCCCCCCACCTCTCTCCCTTCCTTTCACGGCGGTGGTGGCCATGGATCGCTCCAGTGGTTCTTCGAGCGTGGCCGTGTCGGGCCTGAAGCGGCGGCGGGAGGACGCGGGCGACGGGGCGGTCGATCTGGAGCTCGAGGCGTCCCTTCCCTCCAAGCTTGAGGCCGAGCAGGCGGCTCGGCAGCAAGTGGCTCGTGAGCGCGAGGCTTGGGCGGATGGGCCCGAGTGGCTCCAGAGAGATGAGCGCGCTAGGGCGACGGCGCCGGCCGTGGCGGGTTCTGGATCTGATGCCCCCGGATCGGGCGGATCTGGGGCTGATCCATGGGTCGCATCTCTGGTCCGCCGTCTGGGTTTGGTGGGCGTTCGATGGGTCGTGGGGGCGGCGGATCTGGCTCCCTCGGTCGTCGGCTCCCGGTGTCTGGCCCTGGCTCGTCCTCTGGCGCCTTGGGCGACGGGATTCTCCCTCCTCCTCCTCCTCCACCGGCCCGTCCATCTCCTCCGCCTCTCCAACCTCCTAACCCTAATCTTACATGCTTCGCTTGTCATCAACCTGGCCACTTCCAATCCCGCTGTTTCAACCCCCCGTTCTGCCTGATATGTAGAGAGGAAGGCCACCTTACGGTGAACTGCCAAAACCGTTGCAAGTATGCTTCTTTTAAGCTCTTTGGTCAAAGTCTCCCTGGATGTTCCTTCTTCGCGCTTGATAGTGAGATTCCTCAGGTGGCAGTGGCCCCTGCGCTTTCCAACGCTACGATCATCTCGATCAAAGACCACAAAATCACCACTCAAACTCTCCTGGACGAGATTAAACTTTGGGATGATGGAGGCTGGGACTGGCAGATCCGACAGTTGTCCGATTTTGATTTCGTTGTGGTGTTCCCTTCCAAGAGCGGCCTTAAGATGGTATCTTCCTGCACAAGCTTCACTCTTCCTCTTAACCAACTGGTTGTTTCGGTGAAGGCGGCTGCCCTTGGTGCTAAACCTATATCACCCCTCTCGGAGATTTGGGTCCTCGTGGATGATGTCCCTCCCACCTTACGCTCTACTGAGTTCGTCATGGCCTTCGGTGTTCTTATTGGCAAGCCGAGTTTGGTTGATCATGATTCCCTCTCTGTCCTTGGCCCCGTTTGCCTCAGGATCTGGGCGGTGGACCCCTTGTGCATTCATGGCTATGTCGATGTCTTTCCTTCTGCGGATGGGTTAAGGCTTCGGGTTCGTGTGGAGGGTGACGCCAATTCCCACTCCCCACCCCCTCCTCCTCCTCCTTCGGCCGATATTCTTGGCGGTGAGGGTGACAATGCTGGCAACATGAGCGGGGGCTCGCTCCCTCACTTCACGGCTTTAGAATGGGATGGTATGGGCTCGGAAAGTCGCGAGCTTTTCAAGGAGAATGCCCCGAAGAGTAAGGAAGGAGGAAAGGACTAGATGGATGAGCATGTTTCTGCCCAGGCTGCCCAGGTTGCTCCGCCTGTTGGCACCCCTATGTCGGGGGTGTGCTCCAACTTGTCGGTCCGGCCGGGTTCTCCGCCTCTTTCTGGCATTGAAGACCTTCCTGCCTCCCCGATCCGCGCTGCGACGGAGTCTCTTCCCAATCGCAAGTCTTCTGTCCGCAAGTTCTCCGCTCACAGTCGGGCCTCCTCTGGGACCAAGCTGTCTGCGGCGGGTCCGTGTCGCCGTCTCGATGGTGATATGGGCGACGTGGCGGGTCAGGTCTCTCCGGTGACGGCTCGGTCTACTCTAATTCGATCTCCCTCCTCTACGGCACGCAAAAGTGGACGGATCCGCGACAGTGGTATGCGGGTGGCTGACAAGGCGGCTAGGTGTGCGGCTGCTCGTGATCTCCCTGCTTCAGGTATTCCTCCTGCCCCTTCCCCGTTGGTTCATAATATCTCTTCACCCACTAGGCTTGTTTTGCCTTCTTACTCGGATGAGCATTTGTCTAAGGTTCTCGCGGATTCTGGTATCTCTCTTGATCATAATTTTGGATCTCCCTCTTCTCTGATTGCTCTTATTAGGGCAATGAGGTGGCCCAGGCGGCTTTGGCCAAGGCTAAAGAGGCCGCCGCGGCTCCTCCTGCCCCCTCAGTTGTGGCTGCTGGGGTTCTGGAGGAGGAGGTCTCTGCTAGCAGTGTTGCCCCTCAGATTTCTGTGAAGAAGGGTGTCCCTAAACGTGCTAAAACCTGCTTGGCACCCTGCAGGTCGAGCTTATGTATTAAAAATCTATCCTACAAATGAGAGCTCTTTTCTGGAATATCAGAGGTTTCGGGGCTCGGAGGCGCCGGGACCAAATTAAAGATATTGTCAGGGGTGATAATATAGACTTGATAGGTTTGGTTGAAACCTTCAAACCCTCTTTCTCTCCCTACAAACTCTCTTCTATTGCAGGGGCTGATCGCTTTGATTGGAATATCCTTCCCTCCTCTGGCCATTCGGGTGGCATTCTATTAGGGTCGAAACGCAATGTTTTCGACTTTGTTACTTTTGATCATGGTATCTTTTGGGCCAGTTCCGTGGTTTTTCACCGTCAGCTCAATTCGCTTTGGGAATTTATGGTCGCATATGGCCCGGCGGATAACTCCCTCTCCCCCATCTTCCTGGACAAAATCACGAACAAAGTCGAAGATTGCACCCTCCCACTTGTGATCGGAGGCGATTTTAATCTGTTACGCTCTCATGCGGATAAGAACACTAATAACTTCTCTTGGGCACTGGCTGACGCTTTTAATGAGTTCATTAGCTCCTGCGCTCTTCGTGAGATCCCTACGGTGGGATCTAGATTTTCCTGGACTAACCATCAAATTTCCCCTATCCGCTCCGTTCTTGATCGAGTCCTTGTTTGCTCGATTGGGACTCGCTCTTTCCGCTAGCTACGCTCAAATCTAAGGCGATTGTGGGCTCGGTCCGTGCCCCTCTTATTCTGGATGCTGGGATTCATCTGCCCCCCTCCCTAGGTTTCAGTTCGACGCTTCTTGGCTTCTTTTTGATGGCTTTTGTGACCTCCTCGACTCTAAAATTAATGGTTTCCTTTCGGCGCCACATCGTTCCTTTGGGCCCTTGGACGACTGGCATAACTGTTCGGGCTTGTTGCGCAAATTTCTCCATGGTTGGTCCCGTAATCATTCGGCCCAGGAACACAGAGAGAAGGCCCTTCTCATGGCCCAGATCGAGACTCTTGACTCACGGGCTGACTCCTCTGGTCTCTTCGATTCTGAATGGGCCCTTCGCTTCTCCCTTGAGCGCTCTCTGGTGCAGATTCACCGCCTTAACGAGATATACTGGCGCCAGAGGGGCTTGATTAATTGAATGCTTAAAGGCGATTCCCCCATTGCTTATTTTTTTGCCATTGCTAATGGGAGGCGGCGTAGATGCCTGATTGATAGTCTGATCATTGACGGGGTTAGGTCTTCTGACCAAGGCACCATCTTAAACCATATTGTGGCATTCTTTTCCTCTCTCCTCTGCCAAACCTGACCAGGGGTTCAGGTTGTCTTCTAACTTTTGGGACCAGGGGCTCATGGTCTCCCTGGAAGAAAATATTGCCCTGATGATCCCTTACTATGAATAGGAGATCTTCTCTGCGATTAATAAAGCGAATCCTAATTCTGCCTCGGGCCCGGACGGCTTTTCCATCCCCTTCTTTAAAAAGTTCTGACCTTATCTTAAAGATCTCATTTGTGAAGTCATTCAAGGTTATTGTTTGGGGACAGTAGATATTTCTAGGCTCAACTATGTGGTTATTTCCCTTATCCCTAAAATTAAGGGTGCTGAGCTTATTTCTCAATTTAGACCTATTGCTCTTATTAATAACTTCGCCAAATTCCCTGCCAAATGTTTGGCCACTCGCCTCACCCCGGTGGCTCACTGGACCCTCTCCCCTACTTAGTCGGCCTTTGTCAAGGGACGTTCATCCTGGATGGGGTCCTCTGCCTTCATGAAATTATCCATGATATCCATAAATCCGGTAGCAAGGCAGGCATTCTTAAATTGGATTTTGAAAAGGCCTACGATTCGGTTAGCTGGGGCTTCCTTAAACAAGTTCTGGTGGCTAAAGGCTTTGACAGTGGTGTGGTTCACCGTATTTTACAGTTGGTCATGGGGGGCCATACTGCCATTAATGTCAATGGGACAGTTAGCTATTTCTTTAAGAACTCTAGGGGTCTCAGGCAAGGCGAGCCGGCCTCGCCCATTCTCTTTAACTTTGTGGCGGGCGCTCTATCTAATATCCTATCTAGGGCCGCGGAGGCCGGCCATATTTCTCCTGTCAGCTCACACCTCATCCCGGATGGTATTACTCACCTTCAAAGATGTCTGACGACATTATTATATTGGTGTAACTGAATGACCACTGCATTGCCCATCTCAAATTCCTGCTCCTTTGCTTCGAAGCTCTCTCGGGTCTTAAGGTCAACTTCTCCAAAAGTGAAGTTATTGTTACTGGCGTTCCGGACACCGAGGCTCTACGGGTGGCCCGTCTTTTGAATTGTTCTCTTGGCTCGTTTCCTATTAAATATTTGGGTTTGCCTGTCACTCCCGACAAACTTCTTGCTAAAGATTTTGCTCCTACGGTGGCCAAGGTTGGTAATCGTGTAATGCCCTGGAGGGGCAGGTACAACACTCAGGCGGGTAAAGTGGCCTTGATCAATGCTTGCCTCTCATCTCTCCTGATGTTCTTGATGGGCCTTTACCTTCTTTCAATGGGAACCCATGCTGGTTTTGATAAACATAGAGGTGCTTTCTATTGGAACGCGACTGATAACAAATGCAAATATCGCTTGGTCAAGTGGGACCTTATTTGTAAGCCAAAAAGCCTTGGGGGGCTGGTATTATCAATACTCTTGTCATGAACAAATGCTTGATCATCAAATGGTGGTGGAAGATCATGACCATCCCCCAGGACAAGCCCCTCTGGTTCAACATCCTCAAAGCGAAGTACTTCCCCTCTTCTAGTCCTATGTTTGCTCGTGCCTCGGGGGCATCTCAATTCTGGAAAAACCTTCTTAAACTCAAGCTTCTTTTTCAAGGCCTCGTCAAATTCGTTGTTCGCAATGGTAGGTCCACCAGATTCTGGCTCGATTGGTGGTGTGGTTCTTCTTTCTTGGCCCTTTGCTTCCCTGTTCTTTTTTTCTTCGCCGGACCACGAGATCTCAATCTTTGAGCTCGCGTCGAATAATTGGGATCTGCGTCTGCATCGCTCTCTCTCTCCCGTAGAGTTGGAAGACTGGCAGCGCCTTGTTGCTCTCTTCCCTTCGCTCTCGGAGGAGGAAGACACGGTCGTGTGGCCCCATTCCCTTCCGGGTCGGTTCTCGGTTAAATCTTTATATGGCAAGCTCATTGGGTCCACCACCTCCAAATTCAAATGGATCAGAGGGCTCAGATTCCTCCTAAGGTCAAGGTTTTCCTCCGGCAAGCCTCTCGTGGGCGTCTGCCGATGGTGACCAAATTCGCAGTTTAAATGGCCCGGGATCTGATAGATGTGCTTTGTGTGGGATGAGAGAAGACACGTCACATATTTTCTTCAACCGTGTGTTGGCTAAACTGTTCTGGTGCTGTATCAGATCCTGGATGCTTGTCTCCTAGGTTCCGACCTCCTTTTCTGATATGCGCATCTTGGCCAATTCTTTGGTTGGGACCCAGAGGAGATTGTTTTGGATGGGCTTCGCAGCCATGTGTTGGTCTCTTTGGACGACAAGGAATAAATTTACTATCAAGCATGTTTTCCCTGCTAAGCTTGCTGATTGCTTATTTAAGACTTGTGTATTCCTGCAGCAGTGGAGATTATTGACTAAGGAGGAGGACAGGGACGCCCTCGACGCCATGTTGGCCAAGATCCAAAATTCTACCATCTCCATTTCCCCAGTTCAAGCAGGCACTTAGGCGCTGTTGGCCTTGCTTTCGTGATCTTTCTACCTCCAGCCTGCGTGCCGTGTACTGGCCTGGGAGCCATGTACTTAGACTTCCCTCTTGTGTTGTCTGGGTTGATACTCTGCATGTTTTATGTGCTGGTCTTATCGGTCTGTGTTAACCCTGCCTGGTGGCTTTATCTATAAAGTCGGGCTGTGGCCTTTTCTCTAAAAAGAAATCAATGAATAAGAAGTTCCATGATGATAATTTTCCGCAAGATAATGTCCTGTCAATAGTGCCCCCATCACAAGGAGCAAACATGTTATGTTTCCAACGCTTACATTAAGATTGATTTATCTTCCCTTTGCTTATAGAATGAAATAATGGTAATATATGCCACAAATCTCATATATGGTACATATCAATGAGGAAAATTAACATCTGAAGCATCTTTTGTGGATAAAATAGTTATTAGCAAATTCATATTATAGACAAGATAAATTTTTACAGAAGAATATATGGAACAAAGCATCATTCAGGCTGTAGTCAAATCGAAACGACTAACAATTCCGCAAAAGAATACTAATTGAAGTGAAAAACACTGAAGCGCAAATAATGCATCATCTTTGGATTTAATATAATTTTTCATCTCAGACCTTACTCAAGTTTGCACACATATACGCAGATTCATTAAGTAAACAAAACTTCTATATAGACAAATATCATATGAACAATATAAAAAAAATGAAAAGTTCAGACGTTCTGGAAGGGTGCTTGTTGAGGTGGCCGACCTGATCAAACTATGGACTCTGCGAGCACCCTGGAAATGTCAGGAACGCGTTTATCTTCTTGGGCTGATGTAATGGTGCGAGAATAGCTGCAAAGCTTTTTCTTTTCTTCCCTTCCTTCCTACCTTCCCTTGTTCTTCTTCTCAGGCTTGGCGTTGGCTTGCTGCGTTACGCTTGGCGCTCATAACGCCTTCATGTAAAACGACTTTGGTCGCTCAGGCTACGGCCTGTTTTGAATGCATAAGGTAGAACATGATCTACCTTTTCTTTCAGAAAAAAGTTCAGACGTTATAAATAACCATCAAACTAGTGAAATGCATATTGTCAGCAAAAAAAAGTAACAAAGTAAGTGACAACCCAAAAATGGTAAAAGCAATACGACTAAAATATTTGAAAGAGATAAATATAGAAACAGGGGAGCCATCATGCACAGAGCATAACATTTTGAAAGTTAGGCATTTTGAATCGAATCACAATTTCCGAACCAACCTTTGTCCCATAGGAAGGCTAGTGCGAACTCAAGGCAATAGTCTCCCATCTACGCTGGGTGCCGGCATTTTTTTTGTGTGGAGGGGTGCCGGCATGATAGTGAAGAAGAAGGGCAAGCGGTGTGCTCAATCAGTGTCCGACTGGCCGTTAGCTCCCGCAGTGCGCGAGGGGGAGGACAGGGTGTTGATGGAGGGCGGGGAAGATGACGCCATGCTGCAGCCGCCATGCCATGAGCCGAGAGGGAGATTCTGAGAGAGATGGGAGAGAAGAAGGTCCGTGCTGTTTCTTGAAGCGCCGCTTAAGATCGTCGGCAGATTTATGACTAAACTATTACTTTATTTCGAAAATCAAGTATTGCAAATGTATGCAGTTTATTTGTTCTTTCTCCCCATTAGTGTAGATTTATGAGAAGAAAAAAAAACAATATCATTGTGCATTGTCCACTGTCAATTCTTGGAGCATAAAAAAAAAAAAAGAAGAAACCGGGTGCAGAAAAGAGAAGAGTTCATGAAGACTTATTCAAAGCGGTGGGCGCCTGAATAAACAGGCATCATTCTAACGTAAATCACTCACGGGAGAAAAAAATGAAGAAAAGGGTAAAGTGGAAGCTAATTTGAGCTCTAATTTTTTTACCGAGCTTCTTAGATGTCATCTCAGCGTAAAATTTTGCACAGTCGGGGTCTCTTGTCTTTGATGTATAAAAATCTCAGTTTTTTTACAAAATGGTTTGTAATTTTGTTATCAAATCTTTATATGAAAATACCGTTAACACATAGTAATTTAGGTGTGCTTGCATTCTTTAAAAAAGAAGGCGTGTTTGCATTTTTTCCGGAACACTGTTCATGCATTCTTAGACTACCCACAGTGGAAGTAATATAGGTAGTAACATCACACATATCTAGATAAAATAGATGATATGACAAGCAATAAATGAAGAAAGAGAGACATGTGGTAACATAGCTACGTAGTTACTACTAGCATGAATAACATCACACATATCAAGGCAAGATGTGTCTATAGCCTAAATAAAGTGTTGCATGTTACCACATCTATGTTACTCTCCATTATAGAGGTAGTAACATAGAGTACTTACTGGTCACGATTACTATTTATGCGTGATTACTATGCATGCTTAATTAATAATTATAGTTAGCATTCATGGGAACGGTTCATACAGTACACTATTTATTGATTGCCACATGTCAATTTCACATAGCACTCAAAAACATGGAAAAAAGGAGGTAGCCCCTAGTTAGTCGGTTTAATATAGTACTAGCAAAAATGCCTATGTGTTGTAACGTGTAATGAAACTATCATCATAGAATCTCGCCATTCCCTTTATCCTTCCACTATTTTTCTATCATCATGAAAACGCCCTTATGATTTCACCATCATTGCATGAGCCGCTCCATATCCTAGATGCACTCAGGCCACATGTGCACATCCGTGACGCTCATGCTGCCCAGCTCCTTCGCATCCTCATTTGTGACTATCACAACTGCCTTCACATCTTCTCCGGCTCGCCGTAGGCATCCTAAGTGGCGACAACCTTTGGGTTGGCATAACCGGAACTGTAAACTTAGTTTGGAATGAGAGAGAGAGAGAGCGGCAATGGGTAGAGAGCCAAGGGTTCATGGGGTGGGAGATCACACATCGCGTAGGGGTGTCGATTGTGATCGTCGCCGATTGATTCTAGCCATTGTTTCCTTTTTTGTGAAGAAATTGGTGATAGTTTGGTTTGAGATAAAAACCAAGTGGGGTCATCGAAGACGACGTATATGAATTTTAGGTGTGAGCAATCAAGGCTTGCCCCAGAAACAATCCTACCATTTTTTTACTTCCTTTGTTCTCTTTTATAAGACGTTGTACACAATTCAAACAACACCTAAAATAGTTCAATATCAACTGTCTGAAACGTCTTATAAAAGTGAACGGAGGGAGTAATCGAGAAAAATAACTTCCTTTCTACGTAAATAGGAGATTCACGTCTGAATCCATCTATCATTTTTTAGTATTTTTTAAATCGTGTTTCAAAAAATGTTCGCGCTTAAAATATTCAAAATTTGAGTACAGTGCCTCCTATTTTTTTTAAAATTGTTCATGTTTTACAAAAAGTCCAAATTCAAAAACTTGTTCCTTTTTAAAAAATGATCGAGTTTAAATTTTGTGTTCACAAGAAGTATTCACGTAGTATGTTTTAGGATACGGTGCTGCTGCTTGTATTGTTTAATAAATCGAGATTTGGAAACTGACACGTGAAGTTGTCTAGTGTATAGGCTAGCATGGCCTAGTCACCTATGCTAGCTCCTCGGTATGATTCCTGATGGCATACTTTTCCTTTTTTTATTTCTTGACAAGAGCGCACTTTGGTGCTGTGGTATAGCGTCCGCCAATGGGCTGGCCCGTCTCGGCTTGGTATGGCAACGTACCAATTTTTGTTACAGTTTTTGTACCGGACGGACAAACTAAATTTTGTATCACCTCGAGTAGCATAATTTAAAATATTGAACGGCAATTAAGCGGGACGAAACTAAAAATATCACCTTAGTTTATATTAAAAAAAGTAAGTATAATATAATATATACTAGCAAAACGGCCCGTGCGTTGCAACGAGGGAAAAAAATTCTCTCATATCTCTAGCTGGGTCAGTTGAACAAATTATGTGTGGCCGGTTGGCAGGTTATGAGATCGAACACTCCCAACGACAATTTTATTGGCTGGTTGGCAGGTTACGATTTCGAACCCTTCCATTGGCAATTTTATTTTTTGCCAGCTCTCCGGGCCTGGGCGACAGTGCGCTGCCAGATGGGCTTCCTTCATTGGGCCAAAACGGGTGACAAGTAACGAAACCAAATAACGTACGTGAAATTAATTGAAGAGGGACCAAACGAAGATGGACGAAACCAAGAATATCACCTCCCTTTAATAGCAGGTATAGATAAATATATCTATTCTATACCTACTATTAAAGGGAGGTGATATTCTTGGTTTCGTCTCGCCGCTTTGTTTGGTCCTGCTTCAATTAATTTCACGTATGCTATTTGGTTTTCTTACTTGCCACCCGTTTGGGCCCAATGGAGAAAGCCCATCTGGCGGCGCACTGTGGCCCAGGTCCGGAGAAAAATAAAATTGCCGATGGGAGGGTTCGATCTCCTAACCTGCCAACCAGCCACACACACTTTGTCCAAATGACCCAGTTAGAGATATGAGTGAATTTTTTTCTCCCGTTGCAACGCACGGGCTTTTTGCTAGTAGAGTATATACGTACGAAGCTATCACCACCGATCACTGATGATGGTGTCGGAGGGGCAAGTGAAAGGGAAAAAATTGTTGCCTGTGTCAAAACAAACGAGTAGCACTAATTCGTACTTTTCTTTCTTTGCCAAAAGACATAATATAAAAGTTCATTGAAAGTATCACCAAATGACCACTACCATGAGAACGAGTCGTCTATGCGTCGACGTCGCCGCTCCCACTCCGGAGTCAGCCTGGCCTTACCGATGATAGCCGGCTGGAAAGTCTTCGGGCACGTGCCCCTAAGGAGCCACACTCATCACCATTGAACTCTTGAATTGATCTGAGTGTCTGACACCAGATCCCGCTGTCATGCACGTACGGCGAGAAACCCTAACCTCGCCACCCCAAGGAGATGACGTGAATCTATGTCAAAACTCTGTGGACTCCATCCCCACGAATGGATTCGAGGAGGATTGAAGCCGGAAGACCAACTCAAAGATGAAGCGACGTCATCCGCCTATGCGGCGCCCCTGCGAGGACTAAAAAGCCCAACCTAAACTAATAGCCGTAGCCGAGGCATCGGGATTACCATCCCTCCCACCAATCGTTGGAGAGGAAGGCAGAGGGGGGGGGGGGTGACTCCACGGTCTCGTCGGTGGAGCTTGGAGGAAAGGAGAACTTTGCCCTAGCAACCCATATACATGAGGGGAAGTGAAAGATACTACTAATTCATACCTCATAGTAACTACCGTGTCTAGAAAATCATATTGTAGTGAGTAGCAACTCACTCACATAAGTAAGAACAATGTAACTGGAAAATGCCTCATATAAGTAAAAGTCCATTTACAAAGGTGAAAGTGCAACTAATCCCCGGATGGTTTTGGTAATTTATAACAACATATAGCTCATTGAACTAATATCCATTCAAGTTGAATATTTCAGAAAGTTCAATGATTGGCAATGGTATGGACTAGAGATGTGGACCCCTCAAAATGGGACAAAGATTGGCAAAAGCTCAAGACTCTTCATTTCTATTTTAGTGATCCAAGATCACATTGAGTCCATAGGAAAATATAATACTATTAAAAGGGGATGAGGTGTTGCTTAATGATCTACTTGCTCAAAATGCTTAGTGATATGCTCCAAAGCCCTCAATCACTTTGTCAAATCCAAACATGCCCTAAACCTAAAGGCAAACTCAGCCCTACCGATTTGATCTATCCGGCGCCACTGAGTTCCTTTGACATAGCCATAGCCAGAAACCCTAATCAGTTCGGTCTCACCGATTGGGATTTCGGTCTCACTGAGATGGGATTGCAAACTCTCTGTTTCCCTTCATAATGTTTCGGTCTCACCGAAATGTGCGATCGGTCCCACCGAGTTCGCAATGCAAACTCTCCGTTTCCTTTTTGTAACGTTTCAGTATTACCGAAGTGAGCGATCGGTCCCACCGAATTTGCCTGACCAACTCTCTAGTTTGCTTATTGCTGAAATCGGTCCCACCGAGTTCATGCAATCGGTCACACCGAGATGAGGTTTTTCCCTAACCCTAGCACATCGGTCCCACCGAGTTGATCATGTCGGTCCCACCAAGTTGATCATGTCGGTCCCACCGAGATTCCTAACGTTCATATTTTGAACTAAATCGGTCTCACCGAGTTCACCTATTCGGTCTGACCGAGTTGGGTCAAATGTGTGTAACAGTTAGATTTTGTGTGGAGGCTATATATACCCCTCCACCCCTTCTCTATTCAAGAGAGAGCCATCAGAACGTGCCTACACTTCCACTACTCATTTTCTAAGAGAGAACCACCTACTCATGTGTTGAGACCAAGACATTCCAATCCAACCACAAGAATCTTGATCTCTAGCCTTCCCCAAATTGCTTTGCACTCAAATCATCTTTCCACCATAGCCAAATCTGTGTGAGAGAGAGTTGAGTGTTGCGGATACTATCATTTGAAGCACAAGAGCAGGGAGTTCATCATCAACACTATTGGGGAACGTAGCAATAATTCAAAATTTTCCTACGTGTCACCAAGATCAATCTACGAGATGCTAGCAACAAGAGGGAGGGAGTGCATCTTCATACCCTTGAAGATCGCTAAGCGGAAGCGTTACAAGAACGCGGTTGATGGAGTCGTACTCGCGACTATTCAAATAGCGGAAAATCTGATCAAGCGCCCAACAGACGGCGCCTCCGCATTCAACACACGTACAACCCGGGGACGTCTCCTCCTTCTTGATCCAGCAAGGGGAGAGGAGAAGTTGAGGGAGAACTCCGGCAGCACGACGGCGTGGTGGTGGAGCTTATGGTATTCCTGCAGGGCTTCGCCAAGTCAGACGGAGGAGAAGGAAGAGTTGGAGGAGGGAGGGCTGCGCCAGGAAGAGGTGCGGCTGCCTCTCTCTCCCTCACTATATATAGGGGAAGGGGTTGGAGGATGCGCCTAGGGTTCCCTAGGGAGGGCGGCGGCCCTGTGGGAAACCCTAGATGGGTTTGGGCGCCCCCACCCCTAGGAAACTTGCCCCCCAAGCCAGGAGGGGCGGCTGCCCTAGGGGAGGCGCCCCCACCTCTCCAGGTTACGTGAGAGGGGTTGGGAGGGGCGCACAACCCCTTAGTGGGCTGGTGTGCCCCCTCCCCTTGGCCCATAAGACCGCCCAACACTTGCCGGGGCCTTCGAAACACCTTTCGGTCACGCTGGTCGTCACCCGGTACTCCCAGAACAATTCCAGACTCCAATACCCTTCGTCCAATATATCAATCTTCGCCTCCGGACCATTCCGGAGTTCCTCGTCACGTCCGGATCTCATCCGGGACTCCGAACAACCTTCGGTAACCACATACTATTTCCCATAACAACTCTAGCGTCACCGAACCTTAAGTGTGTATCCCCTACGGGTTCGGGAACCATGTAGACATGATCGAGACGTTCTCCGGCCAATAACCAACAGCGGGATCTGGATACCCATGTTGGCTCCCACATGTTCCATGATGATCTCATCAAATGAACCACGATGTCGGGGATTCAATCAATCCCGTATACAATTCCCCTTGTCTATTGGTATGTTACTTGCCGAGATTCGATCGTCGGTATCCCAATACCTCTTTCAATCTCGTTACCAGCAAGTCTCTTTACTCGTTCCGTAACGCATGATCCCGTGGCTAACTCATTAGTCACATTGAGCTCATTATGATGATGCATTACCGAGTGGGCCCAGAGATACCTCTCCGTCATACGGAGTGACAAATCCCAGTCTCAATTCGTGCCAACCCAACAGACACTTTTGGAGATACCTGTAGTGCACCTTTATAGCCACCCAGTTACGTTGTGACGTTTGGTGCATCCAAAGCATTCCTACGGTATCTGGGAGTTGCACAATCTCATGGTCTAAGGAAACGATACTTGACATTAGAAAAGCTCTAGCAAACGAACTACATGAGCTTGTGCTATGCTTAGGATTGGGTCTTGTCCATCACATCATTCTCCTAATGATGTGATCCCGTTATCAATGACATCCAATCTCCATGGTCAGGAAACCATAACCATCTACTGATCAATGAGCTAGTCAACTAGAGGCTTACTAGGGACATGTTGTGGTCTATGTATTCACACATGTATTACGGTTTCAGCTAATACAATTATAGCATGAACAATAGACAATTATCATGAACAAGGAAATACAATAATAACCATTTATTATTGCCTCTAGGGCATATTTCCAACAGTCTCCCACTTGCACTAGAGTCAATAATCTAGTTCACATCACTTTGTGATTGTAATGAATCCAACACCCATGGGGTTTGTTCATATCTCGCTTGTGAGAGAGGTTATTAGTCAACGGGTCTGAACCTTTCAGATCCGTGTGTGCTTTACAAATCTCTATGTCATCTTGTAGATGCAGCTACCACACACTACTTGGAGCTATTCCAAATAACTGCTCTACTATACGAATCCAGTTTACTACTCAGAGTCATCCGGATTAGTGTCAAAGTTTGCATCGACGTAACCCCTCATTTACTTAACTCTTTTACCACCTCCATAATCGAGAAAATTCCTTAGTCCACTAGTTACTAAGGATAAGTTCGACCGCTGTCATGTGATCCATTCCTGGATCACTCTTGTACCCCTTGACTAATTCATGGCAAGGCACATTTCAGATGCGGTACACAACATAGCATATTGTAGAGCCTACGTCTAAAGCATAGGGGACGACCTTCGTCCTTTCTCTCTCTTCTGCCATGGTCAGGTCTTGAGTCTTACTCAATACTCACACCTTTTAACATAGCCAAGAACTCCTTCTTTGCTGATCTATTTTGAACTCCTTCAAAATCTTGTCACGGTATGTATTCATTTTGAAAGTACTATTAAGCGTTTTTTATCTATCCTTATAGATCTTGATGCTCAATGTTCAAGTAGCTTAATCCAGGTTTTCCATTGAAAAACACTTTTCAAATAACCCTGTATGCTTTCCAGAAATTCTACATCATTTCTGATCAACAATATGTTAACAACATATACTCATTAAAAATCCTATAGTGCTCCCACTCACTTCTTTGGAAATACAAGTTTATCATAAACTTTGTATAAACCCAAAATCTTTGATAATCTCATCAAAGCATACATTCCAACTACGAGATGCTTACTCCAGTCCTTAGAAGGATTGCTGGAGCTTTGCATACTTGTTAGCATCTTTCAGGATTGACAAAACCTTCTGGTTGTATCACATACAACCTTTCCTCAAGAAAATCGTCGAGGAAACAATATTTTGACATCCTATCTGCAAGATTTCGTAAATAATGCAGTACCTGCTAATATAATTCCAACTGACTCTTAGCATCGCTACGAGTGAGAAAGTCTCATCGTAGTCAACTCCTTGAACTTGTCGGAAATCATCTTAACGACAAGTCGAGCTTTCTTAATGGTGACACTTACCATCATTGTCCGTCTTCCTTTTAAAATCCATCTGCACCCAACAGCCTTACGACCATCAAGTAGTTCTTCCAAAGTCTATACTTTGCTTTTATACATGGATCCTCTCTCGGATTTTATGGCCTTGAGCCATTCATAGGAATCCGGGCCCACCATCGCTTCTTCATAGCTCGTAGGTTCATTGTCGTCTAGCAACATGACTTCCAAGACAGGATTACCGTACCACTCTGAAGTAGTACGCATCCTTGTCGACCTACGAGGTTTGGTAGTGACTTGATCCGAAGTTTCATGACCACTATCATAAGCTTCCACTTCAATTGGTGTAGGTGCCACAGGAAAATCTTCCTGTGCCCTGCTACACACTAGTTGAAGTGACGGTTCAATAACCTCATCAAGTCTCCACCATCCTCCCACTCAATTCTTTCGAGAGAAACTTTTCCTCGAGAAAGGACCCATTTCTAGAAACAATCACTTTTGCTTCCGGATCTGAAATAGGAGGTATACCCAACTGTTTTGGGTATTCTATGAAGATGCATTTATCCACTTTGGGTTCGAGCTTATCAGCCTGAAACTTTTTCACATAAGCATCGCATCCCCAAACTTTTAAGAAACGACAGCTTAGGTTTCTCTAAACCATAGTTCATACGGTGTCGTCTCAACGGAATTGCGTGGTGCCCTATTTAAAGTGAATGCGGTTGTCTCCAATGCCTAACCCATAAACGATAGTGGTAATTCGATAAGAGACATCATGGTATGCACCATATCCAACAGGTTGCAGTTATGATGTTCGGACACACCATCACACTATGGTGTTCCAGGCGGTATTTTTTGTGAAACAATTTCCACAATGTCTTAATTGTGTGCCAAACTCGTAACTCAGATATTCATCTCTATGATCATATCATAGACATTTTATCCTCTTGTCACGACGATCTTCAACTTCACTCTGAAATTACTTAAACCTTTCAATAATTCAGACTTGTGCTTCATCAAGTAAATATACTTAGCATCTACTCAAATCATCTGTGAAGTAAGAACACAACGATATCCACTACGTGCCTCAGCACTCATTGGACTGCACACATCAAAATGTATTACTTCCAACAAGTTACTTTCTTGTTCCATCTTACTGAAAACGAGGCCTTTCAGTCATCTTGCCCATGTGGTATGATTTGCATGTCTCAAGTGATTCAAAATCAAGTGATTCCAAACGATCCATCTGTATGGAGTTTCTTCATGCATATATACCAAAGAGACATGGTTCGCATGTCTCAATCTTTTAAAAACGAGTGAGTCCAAAGATCCATCAACATGGAGCTTCTTCATGCGTTTTATACCAATATGACTCAAATGGCGATTGCCACAAGTATGTGGTACTATCATTACTATCTTATATATTTTGGCATGAACATGTGTATCACTACGATTGAGATTCAATAAACCATTCATTTTAGGTGCAAGACCATTGAAGGTATTATTCAAATAAACAGAGTAACCATTATTCTCCTTAAATGAATAACCGTATTGTGATAAACATCATCCAATCATGTCTATGCTCAACGCAAACACCAAATAACAATTATTTAGGTTTAACACCAATCCCGATGGTAGAGGGAGCGTGCGATGTTTGATCACATCAACCTTGGAAACACTTCCAACACATATCGTCATCTCACCTTTAGCCAATCTCTGTAGCCTTTTATTTCGAGTTAATAACACTTAGCAACCGAACAGGTATTTATTTCCCTGGTGCTACTAGGAGTACTAGTAAAGTACACAATAATATAACGTATATTCAAAATACTTACATCGACCTTGCCACCTTCCCATCTACCAAGTATCTAGGGTAGTTCTCGCTTGGTGATCGTTCCCTCATTACGTAAGCACTTAGTCTCGGGTTTGGGTTCAACTTTGGGTTTCTTCACTAGAGCAGCAACTGATTTGCCGTTTCATGAAGTATCCCTTCTTTCCCTTGCCCTTCTTGAAACTAGTGGTTTTACTAACCATCAACAATTGACGCTCCTACTTGATTTCTACTTTCGCAGAGTCAAACATCGCGAGTTGCTCAAGGATCATCATGTCTATCCCTGATATGTTATAGTTCATCACGAAGCTCTAATAGCTTGGTGGCAGTGACTATGGAGAACCATCACTATCTCATCTAGAAGATTAACTCCCGCTCGATTCAAGCGATTGTGGTACTCAGACAATCTGAGCACATGCTCAATGATCGAGCTTTTCTCCCTTAGTTTGCAGGCTTAAGAAACTTGTCAGAGGTCTCATACCTCTTGACTTGGGCACTAGTCTGAAATCCCAATTTCAGTCTTTTGAACATCTCATATGTTCTGCGACTTTTCAAAAAGTCTTTGGTGCCACAATTCTAAACCGTTAGCATTACGCACTGAGCTATCACGTAGTCATCAAAACATGTATGTCAGATGTTTCGCAACATCTCTGAGGCTGCCGAGGTTGACACACCGAGCGGTGCATTAAGGACATAAGCCTTCTGCGCAGCAATGAGGATAATCCTCAGTTTACGGACCCAGTCCGCATAATTCTAGTATCAACTTTCAACTAAATTTTCTCTAGGAACATATCTTAAACAGTAGAACTAAAGCGTAAGCTACGACATAATTTGCGAAGACCTTTTAACTATGTTCATGATAATTAAGTTCATCTCATTATTTAATGAACTCCCACTTAGATAGACATCCCTCTAGTCATCTAAGTGAACATGATCCGAATCGACTAGACCGTGTCCGATCATCACGTGAGATGGACTAGTCATCAATGGTGAACATCTCCATGTTGATCGTATCTACTATACGACTCATGTTCGACCTTTCGGTCTCTTGTGTTCCGAGGCCATGTATGTACATGCTAGGCTCGTCAAGTCAACCTAAGTGTTTTGCATGTGTAAATCTGGCTTACACCCATTGTATGCGAACGTTAGAATCTATCACACCCGATCATCACGTGGTGCTTCGAAACAACGAACCTTCGCAATGGTGCATAGTTAGGGGGAACACTTTCTTGAAATTTTAGCGAGGGATCATCTTATTTATGCTACCGTTGTTCTAAGCAAATAAGATGTAAACATGACAAACATCACATGCAAATCATAAAGTGACATAATATGGCCAGTATCATCTTGCGCCTTTTGATCTCCATCTTCGAGGCGCGGCATGATCACCTTCGTCACCGGCATGACACCACGATCTCCATCATCGTGTCTTCATGAAGTTGTCTCGCCAACTATTACTTCTACTACTATGGATAACAGTTAGAAATAAAGTAAAGTAATTACATGGCGCTTTCAATGACACGCAGGTCATACAATAAATTAAGACAACTCCTATGGCTTCTGACGGTTGTCATACTCATCGACATGCAAGTCATGATTCCTATTACAAGAACATGATCAATCTCATACATCACATATATATATATATATATATATATATGTATATATATATATATATATATAAAATTCATCACATCCTTTTGGCCATATCACATCACATAGCATACCCTGCAAAAACAAGTTAGACGTCCTCTAGTTGTTGCATGTTTTACGTGGCTGCTATGGGTTTCTAGCAAGAACGTTTCTTACCTACGCAAAAGCCACAACGGTGATATGCCAATTGTTGTTTACCCTTCATAAGGACCCTTTTTTAATCCGATCCGACTAAAGTGGGAGAGACAGACACCCGCTAGCCACCTTATGCATCAAGTGCATGTCAGTCGGTGGAACCTGTCTCACGTAAGCGTACGTGTAAGGTCGGTCCGGGTGGTTTCATCCCACAATGCCGCTGAATCAAGATAAGACTAGTAACGGCAAGTAAATTGACCAAATCATCGCCCACAACTACTTTGTGTTCTACTCGTGCATAGAATCTACGCATAGACATAGCTCATGATGCCACTGTTGGGGAACGTAGCAATAATTCAAAATTTTCCTACGTGTCACCAAGATCAATCTAGGAGATGCTAGCAACAAGAGAGAGGGAGTGCATCTTCATACCCTTAAAGATCGCTAAGCGAAAGCGTTACAAGAACGCGGTTGATCGTACTCGCGGCGATTCAAATCGTGGAAAATCCGATCTAGCGCCGAACGGACGGCGCCTCCACGTTCAACATACGTACAGCCCGGGGACGTCTCCTCCTTCTTGGTCCAGCAAGGGGAGAGGAAAAGTTGAGGGAGAACTCTGGCAGCACGACGGCGTGGTGGTGGAGCTTGTGGTATTCCTGCAGGGCTTCGCCAAGCTCTACGGAGGAGAAGGAAGAGTTGGAGGAGGGAGGGGCTGCGCCAGGGAAGGGGAGCGGCTGCCCTCTCTCTCCCCCACTATATATAGGGGGAAGGGGGTTGGAGGAGGTGCTCTAGGATTCCCTAGGGGAGGGGCGGCGGCCACAGGGGAAACCCTAGATGGGTTTGGGCGCCCCCACCCCTAGGAAACTTGCCCCCCAAGCCGGGAGGGGCGGCTGCCCTAGGGGAGGCACCCCCACCTCTCCAGGTTACGTGAGAGGGGTTGGGAGGCGACAACCCCTTAGTGGGCTGGTGTGCCCCCTCCCCTTGGCCCATAAGGCCCCCCAACGCTTGCCGGGGCCTCCAAAACACCTTTCGGTCACGCTGGTCGTCACCCGGTACTCCCAGAACAATTCTGGAATCCAATACCCTTCGTCCAATATATTGATCTTCGCCTCCAGACCATTCCGGAGTTCCTCATCACGTCCGGTATCTCATCCGGGACTCCGAACAACCTTCGGTAACCACATACTATTTCCCATAACAACTCTAGCGTCACCGAACCTTAAGTGTGTAGACCCTACGGGTTCGGGAACCATGCAGACATGACCGAGACGTTCTTCGGCCAATAACCAACAGCGGGATCTGGATACCCATGTTGGCTCCCACATGTTCCACGATGATCTCATCAGATGAATCACGATGTCGGGGATTCAATCAATCCCGTATACAATTCCCTTTGTCTATCGGTATGTTACTTGCCCGAGATTCGATCATCGGTATCCCAATACCTCGTTCAATCTCGTTACCGGCAAGTCTCTTTACTCGTTCCGTAACGCATGATCCCGTGGCTAACTCATTAGTCACATTGAGCTCATTATGATGATGCATTACCGAGTGGGCCTAGAGATACCTCTCTGTCATACGAAGTGACAAATCCTAGTCTCGATTCGTGCCAACCCAACAGACACTTTCGGAGATACCTGTAGTGCACCTTTATAGCCACACAATTATGTTGTGACGTTTGGTACACCCAAAGCATTCCTACGGTATCCGAGAGTTGCACAATCTCATGGTCTAAGGAAATGATACTTGACATTAGAAAAGCTCTAGCAAACGAACTACACGATCTTGTGCTATGCTTAGGATTGTCTTGTCCATCACATCATTATCCTAATGATGTGATCCCATTATCAATGACATCCAATGTCCATGGTCGGAAACCATAACCATCTATTTATCAACGAGCTAGTCAACTAGAGGCTTACTAGGGACATGTTGTGGTCTATGTATTCACACATGTATTACGGTTTCCAGTTAATACAATTATAGCATGAACAATAGACAATTATCATGAATAAGGAAATACAATAATAACCATTTATTATTGCCTCTAGGGCATATTTCCAACAAACGCACCATCTATTACCTTTTGGGGAGTGGTGTCTCCTAGATTAGTTAGGTGCCACTTGGGAGCCTCTGTCAATATTGTGGAGTTGAACCAAGGAGTTTGTAAGGGCAAGGAGATCGCCTACTTCGTGAAGATCTACCGAAGTGAGGCAAGTCCTTCGTGGGCGATGGCTATGGTGGGATAGACAAGGTTGCTTCTTCGTGGACTGATACGTCCATTTTGCATCATGCTTTTATATCGATATTTATTACATTATGGGCTGTTACTACACGTTATGTCACAATACTTATGCCTATTCTCTCTTATTTTACAAGGTTTACATAAGGAGGGAGAATGCCGACAATTTGGAATGCCGAATTTGGAAAAGGAGCAAATATTAGAGACCTATTCTGCACAACTCCAAAAGTCCTGAAACTCCACGAAAGTTATTTTTGGCAATAATAAAAAATATTGAGCGGAAGAAGTACGTCAGAGGGGGCCCCACCTGGTCACGAGGGTGGGGGCGCGCCCTACCCCTGTGAGCGCCCGCCTCGTGGGCCCCTGCTGGCTCTCCGTGGCCATCTTCTTCAGTATGAGGTATTTCACGAGGAAAAAATCATAAGGAACCTTTCGACGAGACTCCGCCACGAGGCGGAACCTTGGCGGAACCAATCTAGGGCTCGGTAGAGCTGCTCGCCGGGACACTTCCCTCGGAGGGGAAATCATCGCCATCGTTATCACCAACGCTCCTCTCATTGGGAGAGGGCCATCTCCATCAACATCATCACCATCACCATCTCCTCTCAAAACCCTAGTTCATCTCTTGTATCCAATTATTGTCTCCAAGTCCGGGATTGGTACTAGTAGGTTGCTAGTAGTGTTGATTACTCCTTGTAGTTGATGCTAGTTGGTTTATTTGGTGGAAGATCATATGTTCAGATCCTATATGCATATTAATACCCCTCTGATTATGAACATGAATATGCTTTGTGAGTAGTTACGTTTGTTCCCGAGGACATGGGAGAAGTCTTGCTATTAGTAGTCATGTGAATTTGGTATTCGTTCGATATTTTGATGAGATGTATGTTGTCTATCCTCTAGTGGTGTTATGTGAACGTTGACTACATAACACTTCACCATTATATGGGCCTAGAGGAAGGCATTGGGAGGTAATAAGTAGATGATGGGTTGCTAGAGTGACAGAAGCTTAAACCCTAGTTTATGCGTTGCTTCGTAAGGGGCTGATTTGGATCCATATGTTTCATGCTATGGTTAGGTTTACCTTAATACTTTTTTTGTAGTTGCGGATGCTTGCAATAGAGGTTAATCATAAGTGGGATGATTGTTCAAGTAAGAACAGCACACAAGCACCGGTCCACCCACATATCAAATTATCAAAGTACCGAACGCGAATCATATGAACGTGATGAAAACTAGCTTGACGATAATTCCCATGTGTCCTCGGAGCGCTTTTCTCTATATAAGAGTTTGTCCAGGCTTGTCCTTTGATACAAAAAGGATTGGGCCACCTTGCTGCACTTTATTTACTTTTGTTACTTGTTGCTCGTTACAAATTATCCTATCACAAAACTATCTATTACCACTTATTTGATGCTTACGGAGAATACCTTGCTGAAAACCCTTATCATTTCCTTCTGCTCCTCGTTGGGTTCGACACTCTTACTTATTGAAAGGACTACGATAGATCCCTCTACTTGTGGGTCATCAAGACTCTTTTCTGGCGCCGTTGCCGCGGAGTGAAGTGCCTTTGGTTGGTGGAATTTGGTAAGGAAAAATTTATATAGTGTGGTGAAATTTACTGTCACTTGTTACTATGGAAAGTAATCCTCTGAGGGGCTTGTTCGGGGTATCTTCACCCCGACAAGTAGAGAAAAGAGTTGCTCCTCAACCTACTGAACCTACTAAAAATGAAAATGTTCCCTTTGAAGTTCCTTCGGGTATGTTAGAAAAACTGCTAGCTAATCCTTTTGCAGGAGATGGAACAAAGCATCCTGATGAGCACCTAATCTATGTGGATGAAGTTTGTGGATTATTTAAGATTGCAGATATACCCGATGATGTTGTTAAGAAGAAGGTCTTCCCTTTATCTTTGGAGGGAGATGCATCGACATGGTATAGGCTATGTGATGATATGGGGTCATGGAACTACAAACGATTGAAATTGGAATTTCATCAGAAGTTTTATCCTGTGCATCTTGTTCATTGTGATCGCAATTACATATATAATTGTTGGCCTCGCGAAGGAGAAAGCATCGCTCAAGCTTGTGGGAGGCTTAAGTCAATGTTATATTGATGCCCCAATCACAAGCTCCCAAGAGAAATAATTATTCAAAGTTTTTATGCTCGGCTTTCTGATAACAATCGCACCATGCTCGATACTTCTTGTGCTAGCTCTTTTATGATGAAGACTATTGAATTCAAATGGAATTTATTGGATAGAATTAAACGCAACTCTGAATATTGGGATCTCGACGAAGGTAAGGAGTCAGGTATGACGCCTAAGTTTGATTGTGTTAAATCTTTATGGATACCGATGTTTTCCGTAAACTTAGCACTAAATATGGACTTGACTCTGAGATAGTAGCTTCTTTCTGTGAATCTTTTGCTAGTTATGTTGATCTCCCCAAGGAGAAGTGGTTTAAATATCATCCTCCCATAGAAGTAAAAGTAGCTGCACCTGTTAAAGTTGAAGAAAAGACTATCACTTATAATGATCCTATTGTTCCTACTTCTTATGTTGAGAAACCACCTTTCCCTGTTAGGATAAAGGATCATGCTAAATATTCAACTGTGGTTCGTAAAAGCAATATTAGAACTTATACACCTCATGAGCAAGTTAAAGTTGAACCTAATATTGCTATTGTTAAAGATCTCTTGGCTGATAATATTGATGGGCATGTTATTTATTTCTGCGATGAAACTGCTAGAATTGTCAAACCTTTTGGTAAAGATAAACATAGACCTGTGGTAGGCATACCTGTTATTTCCGTTAAAATAGGACATCATTGTTATCATGGCTTATGTGATATGGGTGCTAGTGTTAGTGCAATACCTTACGACTGATACAAAGAAATTATGCATGATATTGCACCTGTTGAGATAGAAGATATTGATGTCACAATTACACTTGTCAATAGAGATACTATTTCACCAATGGAAATTGTTAGAGATGTTGAAGTCTTGTGTGGGAAAACTAAATATCCTGCTGATTTTCTTGTTCTTGGTTCCCCACAAGATAGCTTTTGTCCCATTATATTTGGTAGACCTTTCTTGAACACAGTTAATGCTAGGATAGACTGCGAAAAAATGTTGTTAGTATTGGCTTGGGTGATATGTCTCATGATTTTAATTTCTCTAAATTTAGTAGACAACACCGTGAAGAAGAATTGCCTAGTAAGGATGAAATTATTGGTGTTGCTTCTATTGCCGTACCTCCTAGTGATCCTTTCGAACAATATTTGCTAGACCATGAAAATGATATGTTTATGAATGAAATAAGGGAAATAGATGAAGTATTCTTTAAACAGGAACCTATCCTGAAACACAATTTGCCTGTTGAAATCCTAGGGGATCCTCCTCCACCCAAGGGTGATCCCGTGTTTGAGCTAAAACCGTTAACTGATACTCTTAAATATGCTTACCTTGATGAGAAAAAGATATATCGTGTTATTATTAGTGCTAACCTTTTAGAGCATGAAGAAGAGAGATTATTGAAAACTCTAAGGAAGTACCGTGCTGCTATTGGATATACTCTTGATGATCTTAAGGGCATTAGTCCCACTCTATGTCAACACAAAATAAATTTGGAGGAAGATGCAAAACCAGTTCGTGATCATCAACGACAGTTGAATCCTAAGATGAAAGAAGTGGTAAATAATGAAATACTAAAGCTCCTTGAGGAAGGTATAATTTATCCCGTTGCTGATAGTCAGTGGGTAAGTCCGGTCCATTGTGTCCCTAAGAAGGGAGGTATTACCGTCATTCCTAATGATAAAGATGAATTGATCCCGCAAAGAATTATAATAGGTTATAGGATGGTAATTGATTTCCGCAAATTAAATAAAGCTACTAAAAAGGATCATTACCCCTTACCTTTTATCGATCCAATGCTAGAAATATTATGAAAAACATACACATTTTTGCATTCTAGATGGTTATTCTGGTTTCTGTCAAATACCTGTGTTAGCCAATGATCAATCAAAGACTACTTTTACTTGCCCTTTTGGTACTTTTGCTTATAGACGTATGCCTTTTGGTTTATGTAATGCACCTGCTACCTTCCAAAGATGCATGATGGCTATATTCTCTGACTTTTGTGAAAAGATTTGTGAGGTTTTCATGGACGATTTCTCCGTCTATGGATCCTCTTTTGATGATTGCTTGAGAAACCTTGATCGAAGTTTTGCAGAGATGTGAAGAAACTAATCTTGTCTTGAATTGGGAAAAGTGCCACTTTATGGTTAATGAAGGTATTGTCTTGGGGCATAAAGTTTCTGAAAGAGGTATTGAAGTTGATAAAGCCAAGGTTGATGCTATGGAAAAGATGCCATGTCCCAAGGACATCAAAGGTATAAGAAGCTTCCTTGGTCACGCCGGTTTTTATAGGAGGTTCATTAAGGACTTCTCCAAAATTTCTCAGCCTCTGACTAATTTATTACAAAAAGATATACCATTTGTCTTTGATGATGATTGTGTAGAAGCATTTGAAATACTTAAGAAAGCATTGATCTCTGCACCTATTCTTCAGCCACCTGATTGGAATTTACCCTTTGAAATTATATGTGATGCTAGTGATTATGCTGTAGGTGCTGTTCTAGGGCAAAGAGTGGATAAGAAATTAAATGTTATTCAATATGCTAGTCAAACTCTAGACAATGCTCAAAAAATTATGCTACTACTGAAAAAGAATTCTTAGCAGTCGTATTTGCTTGTGATAAGTTCAGACCTTATATTGTTGATTCTAAAGTAACTATTCACACTGATCATGCTGCTATTAAATATCTTATGAAAAAGAAAGATGCTAAACCTAGACTCATTAGATGGGTTCTCCTGCTACAAGAATTAGATTTGCATATTGTTGATAGAAAGGGAGCTGAGAACCCCGTTGTAGACAACTTGTCTAGGTTACAAAATGCTCTTGATGACCCACTACCTATTGATGATAGATTTCCTGATGAGCAATTAAATGTCATAAATGCTTCTCGTACTGCTCCGTGGTATGCTGATTATGCTAATTATATTGTTGCTAAATTCATACCACCTAGTTTCACATACCAACAAAAGAAAAAGTTCTTCTATGATTTGAGACATTACTTTTGGGATGACCCACATCTTTATAAAGAAGGAGTAGATGGTGTTATTAGACGTTGTGTACCTGATCATGAACAGGAACAGATCCTACGCAAGTGTCACTCCGAAGCCTATGGAGGACACCACTCTGGAGATAGAACTGCACATAAGGTATTGCAATCCGGTTTCTATTGGCCTACTCTCTTCAAGTATGCCTGTAAGTTTGTCTCATCTTGTGATGAATGTCAAAGAATTGGTAATATTAGTAGACGTCAAGAAATACCTATGAACTATTCACTTGTTATTGAACCATTTGATGTTTGGGGCTTTGATTATATGGGACCCTTTCCTGCCTCTAATGGATATACACATATTTTAGTTGCTGTTGATTACGTTACTAAGTGGGTAGAAGCTATTCCAACTAGTAGTGCTGATCATAACACTTCTATTAAGATGCTTAAAGAAGTTATTTTTCCGAGGTTTGGAGTCCGTAGATATTTAATGACTGATGGTGGTTCACATTTTATTCATGGTGCTTTCCGTAAAATGCTTGCTAAGTATGATGTTAATCATAGAATTGCATCTCCTTAACACCCACAGTCTAGTGGTCAAGTAGAATTGAGTAATAGAGAGCTCAAATTAATTTTGCAAAAGACTGTCAATATGTCTAGAAAGAATTGGTCCAAGAAACTTGATGATGCATTATGGGCCTATAGAACTGCATATAAAAATCCTATGGGCATGTCTCTGTATAAAATGGTTTATCGAAAAGCATGTCACTTACCTCTCGAACTAGAACATAAGGCATATTGGGCTATTAAAGAGCTCAACTATGATTTCAAACTTGCTGGTGAGAAGAGGTTATTTGATATTAGCTCACTTGATGAATGGAGAACCCAAGCTTATGAAAATGCCAAGTTGTTCAAAGAAAAAGTTAAAAGATGACATGACAAAAGGATACAAAAGCGTGAGTTTAATGTAGGTGATTATGTATTGCTATACAACTCTCGTTTAAGATTTTTTGCAGGAAAACTTCTCTCTAAGTGGGAAGGCCCCTACGTTATCGAGGAGGTCTATCGCTCGGTGCCATAAAATCAACAACTTCGAAGGCACAAATCCGAAGGTGGTGAATGGTCAAAGAATTAAACATTATATCTCAGGTAATCCCATAAATGTTGAAACCAATGTTATTGAAACCGTAACCCCGGAGGAATACATAATGGACACTTTCCGGAACGTTTCAGACTCCGAAAAGGAATAGGTATGTGGTACGGTAAGTAATCCGACCCCAAAACAGTTTTTAAGGCAATATTTCTCCGTTTTGAAATATTTAGAAAAATAGAAAAATAAGATGCAGTCCGGGAAGGACATGAGGCCTCCACAAGGGTGGAGGGCGCGCCCTACCCTACTAGGCGCGCCCCCTACCTCGTGGGCACCTCGTGTGCTCTCCGGACTCCGGTTTCTTGCATGTTACGTATTTTGGTCGGTAAATATTCATTATATAATCTCCCGAAGGTTTTGACCACCGTATCATGCAATTGTCCTCTGTTCTTGTTTCGAGCTGTTTCCTGTTAGGGTTGTCAAGGCCAGGCATCATGTCGTCCCCCTTCTCCAACAATGGTGATAACGATGCTTGGTAATGAAGATAGAGCTGAAGAGGGAAGAACCCATGGAGATCAACAAGGATGAAGGGATCAAGAAGGCCACGGAGGATCAAGCTCCGACAGCAGAAGACATCTTTCAACTTGATCACAATCTTCTTACCCCAACTGAGATCGAAGCTTTCAAGATAATTGAGTTAGCTCGTATACAGAACAAGTATCTCACACGTGAAAATATTTTGTTGAAGGAGCATATCGTTGCACTCAAGGGCATTATCCGCAAGCTGGAGGACCTCTTACGTTCGATGTGCGACTATCCAGCAACGCCGCCACCTTCTTCACCAACAAAGAAGGAGATATAATCACATGGGTATGGGCACTCCCCTTGGCAACTTCCAAGCTTGGGGGAGGTGCCCCGGTATCGTATCACCATCACACTCCTATCTTTACCGTTTTCCTTAGTTCGATCCTGTTAGTAGTATCTTGATCTAGTAGAATGAAGTTTATGGTATGTTCTAGTTTTGAGTTTTTGCTTTATGATCCCTCTATGTAACGAGTCCGTGAGCTATATAATAAATATTAGTGTTGAGTCAAGGGCTTGATTATTTTGCCATGATCTTGAGTGAACAAAAAAAAAGATAAAAAGAAACAAAGAGATCATATTGATCTTATTGAGAGTAATGACTTCACATAGAAAGAGTATGATGATTAAAAATTGTTGAGAGTTGGCAAACATAGCTTTGGTCATCGTTGCAATTAATAGGAAGTAATAAAGAAAGAGAGGTTTCACATATAAATATACTATCTTGGACATCTCTTATGATTGGGAGCACTCATTAAAACATGACATGCTAAAGAGTTGATGTTGGACAAGGAAGACAACGTAATGGGTTATGTTTTCTTATATCTGAGATAAAGTATATTGTCATGGATCATCCAACATGTTGAGCTTGCCTTTCCCCCTCATGCTAGCCAAATTCTTTGCACCAAGTAGAGATACTACTTGTGCTTCCAAATACCCTTAAACCAGTTTTGCCATGAGAGTCCACGATACCTACCTATGAATTGAGTAAGATCCTTCAAGTAAGTTGTCATCGGTTCAAGCAATAAAAATTGCTCTCTAAATATGTATGATTGATTGGTGTGGAGGAAATAAGCTTTATACGATCTTGTGATGTGGAAGAAATAAAAGCGATGGACTGCATAATAAAGGTTCATATCACAAGTGGCAATATAAAGTGACGTTCTTTCGCATTAAGATTTTGTGCATCCAACCCTGAAAGCGCATGGCAACCTCTGCTTCCCTTTGCAAAGGGCCTATCTTTTATTATTATCTTCTACCTTATGCAAGAGTCATGGTGATCTTCACCTTCCCTTTTTATATTTTATCCTTTGGCAAGCACAGGGTGTTGGAAAGATCCTGATAGATATATCTAATTGGATATGGGTTAGCATGAACTATTATTGTTGACATTACCCTTGAGGTAAAAGGTTGGGAGGCGAAACTATAAGCCCCTATCTTTCTCTGTGTGCGATTAAAACTCCGTAACCACAAGTATTGTGTGAGTGTTATCAATTATAAAAGACTAAATGATAGTTGAGTATGTGGACTTGCTAGAAAGCTCTGGCATAGACTCTTTCTGATGTTATGATAAATTGCAATTGCTTCAATTACTGAGATTATAGTTTGTTAGTTCTTAATAAAGTTTCTGATTCATACTTTGCATTGTGAATATATTATTACTTGAGCATAAGAAATCATATGACAATATCTATATATGTTGCTGTTATGAGAATAATCATGATGCCCTCATGTCCGTATTTTATTTTTACCGACACCTCTACCTCTAAACATGTGGACATGTTTATTGTTATCGGCTTCCGCTTGAGGACAAGCGAGGTCTAAGCTTGGGGGAGTTGATACGTCCATTTTGCATCATGCTTTTATATCGATATTTATTGCATTATGGGCTGTTACTACACGTTATGTCACAATACTTATGCCTATTCTCCCTTATTTTACAAGGTTTACATAAGGAGGGAGAATGCCGACAGCTGGAATTCGTGGAAAAGGAGCAAATATTAGAGACCTATTCGCACAACTCCAAAAGTCCTGAAACTCCACGAAAGTTATTTTTGGAAATAATAAAAAATATTTATCGGAAGAAATACGCCGAGGGGGGCCCCACAGCCACGAGGGTGGGGCGCGCGTACCCAGGCGCCCCCTGCCTCGTGGGCCCCTTGTTGGCTCTCCGGTGGCCATCTTCTGCTATATGAGGTCTTTCGTCGAGGAAAAAAATCATAAGAAACCTTTCGGGACGAGACTCCGCCGCCACGAGGCGGAACCTTGGCGGAACAATTATAGGGCTCCGGCAGAGCTGTTCTGCCGGGGACATTTCGCTCCGGGAGGGGGAAATCATCGCCATCGTCATCACCAACGCTCCTCTCATTGGGAGAGGGCAATCTCCATCAACATCTTCACCATCACCTTCTCCTCTCAAAACCCTAGTTCATGTCTTGTATCCAATTCTTGTCTCCAAGTCCGGGATTGGTACTAGTAGGTTGCTAGTAGTGTTGATTACTCCTTGTAGTTGATGCTAGTTGGTTTATTTGGTGGAAGATCATATGTTCAGATCCTATATTCATATTAATACCCCTCTGATTATGAACATGAATATGCTTTGTGATTAGTTACGTTTGTTCCTGAGGACATGGGAGAAGTCTTGCTATTAGTAGTCATGTGAATTTGGTATTCATTCGATATTTTGATGAGATGTATGTTGTCTATCCTCTAGTGGTGTTATGTGAACGTTGACTACATAACACTTCACCATTATTTGGGCCTAGAGGAAGGCATTGGGAAGTAATAAGTAGATGATGGGTTGCTAGAGTGATGTAAGCTTAAACCCTAGTTTATGCGTTGCTTCGTAAGGGGCTGATTTGGATCCATATGTTTCATGCTATGGTTAGGTTTACCTTAATACTTCTGTTGTAGTTGCGGATGCTTGCAACAAAGGTTAATCATAAGTGGGATGATTGTTCAAGTAAGAACAGCACCCAAGCACCGGTCCACCCACATATCAAATTATCAAAGTACCAAACGCGAATCATATGAACGTGATGAAAACTAGCTTGACGATAATTCCCATGTGTCCTCGAGAGCGCTTTTCTCTATATAAGAGTTTGTCCAGGCTTGTCCTTTGCTACAAAAAGGATTGGGCCACCTTGCTGCACTTTATTTACTTTTGTTACTTGTTGCTCGTTACAAATTATCCTATCACAAAACTATCTGTTACCACTTATTTTAGTACTTGCAGAGAATACCTTGCTGAAAACCGGTTATCATTTCCTTCTGCTCCTCGTTGGGTTCGACACTCTTACTTATTGAAAGTACTATGATAGATCCCCTATACTTGTGGGTCATCATGGACCCTTCGTGGGTGGATCCCCCCGTGGACTCGTGCAACCGTTACCCTTCGTGGGTTGAAGTCTCCTTCAACATGGATGTACGATAGCACTACCTATCGGAACCACGCCAAAAATCTCCGTGTCTACATTGTGTTGCCTTCTCCAAACCCTTCCCTTTACCTTCATATGCAATGTTTTACTTTCCGCTGCTACACTCTTAGACTTGCATGTGTAGCTGTTGGGGAACGTAGTAATTTCAAAAAAAAATCCTACGCACACGCAAGATCATGGTGATGCATAGCAACGAGAGGGGAGAGTGTTGTCCACGTACCCTTGTAGACCGTAAGCGGAAGCGTTATGACAATGCGGTTGATGTAGTCTTACGTCATCACGATCGACCGATCCTAGTACCGAAAGTACGACACCACCGCCATCTGCACACGTACGGCTCGGTGACGTCCCACGAACTCACGATCCAGCAGAGTGTCGAGGGAGAGCTTCGTCAGCACGACGGCGTGATGACGGTGATGATGAATCTACCTGCGCAGGGCTTCGCCTAAGCACTGCAACAATATGACCGAGGTGGATTATGGTGGAGGGGGGCACCGCACACGGCTAAGAGATCAATGATCAACTTATGTGTCTATGGACTGCCCCCTCCCCCGTATATAAAGGAGTGGAGGAGGGGGAGGGCCGACCCTCTACTATGGCGTGCCCTGGGGAGTCCAACTCCCACCGGGAGTAGGATTCCCCCCTTCCAAGTAGTAGGAGTAGGAGAGAAGGAAGGGAGGAAAGAGGGAATGAAGTGGGGGCGGCCCCCACCCAATTCAGATTGGGATAGGGGGGGCGTGCCCTCCACCTTTTTCCTTCCTCTCCTCTATTCCACTAAGGCCCAATAAGGCCCATATACTCCCCGGGGGGTTCCGGTCACCTCCCTGTACTCCGGTAAATGCCCGAACTCATCCGGAACCATTCCGATGTCCAAACATAGGCTTCCAATATATCAATCTTCACGTCTCAACCATTTCGAGACTCCTTGTCATGTCCGTGATAATATCTGGGACTCCGAACTACCTTCGGTACATCAAAACACATAAACTCATAATACTGATCGTCACTGAACGTTAAGCGTGCGGACCCTACAGGTTCGAGAACTATGTAGACATGACCGAGACTCATCTCCGGTCAATAACCAATAGCGGAACCTGGAGGCTCATATTGGTTCGTACATATTCTATGAAGATCTTTATCGGTCAAACTGCATAACAACATACGTTGTTCCCTTTGTCATCGGTATGTTACTTTCTCGAGATTCGACCGTCGGTATCTCAATACCTAGTTCAATCTCGTTACCGGCAAGTATCTTTACTCGTTCCGTAATGCATCATCCTGCAACTAACTTATTAGTCACATTGCTTGCAAGGCTTATAGTGATGTGCATTACCGAGAGGGCCCAGAGATACCTCTGCGACAATCGGAGTGACAAATCCTAATCTCGATCTATGCCAACTCAACAAGTACCATCAGAGACACCTGTAGAGCACCTTTATAATCACCTAGTTACGTTTTGACGTTTGGTAGCACACAAAGTGTTCCTCCAGTATTCGGGAGTTGCATAATCTCATAGTCATAGGAACATGTATAAGTCATGAAGGAAGCAATAGCAATATACTAAACGATCAAGTGCTAAACTAACGGAATGGGTCAAGTCAATCACATCATTCTCTAATGATGTGATCCTGTTAATCAAATGACAACTCATGTCTATGGCTAGGAAACTTAACCATCTTTGATTCAACGAGCTTGTCAAGTAGAGGCATACTAGTGACACTCTGTTTGTCTATGTATTCACACATGTACTAAGTTTCCGGTTAATACAATTCTAGCATGAATAATAAACATTTATCATGATATAAGGAAATATAAATAACAACTTTATTATTGCCACTACGGCATATTTCCTTCATCTCCCACTTGCACTAGAGTCAATAATCTAGATTACACAGTAATGATTCTAACACCCATGGAGTCTTGGTGTTGATCATGTTTTGCTTTCGTGAGAGAGGCTTAGTCAACAGTGCGCAACATTCAGATCCGTATGTATCTTGCAAATCTCTATGTCTCCCTCCTTGACTTGATCGCGGATGGAATTGAAGCGTCTCTTGATGTGCTTGGTTCTCTTGTGAAATTTGGATTCCTTTGCCAAGGCAATTGCACCAGTATTGTCACAAAAGATTTTCATTGGACCCGATATACTATGTATGACACCTAGATCGGATATGAACTCCTTCATCCAGACTCCTTCATTTGCTGCTTCTGAAGCAGCTATGTACTCCGCTTCACACATAGATCCCGCCACGACGCTTTGTTTAGAACTGCACCAACTGACAGCTCCACCATTCAATATAAACATGTATCCGGTTTGTGACTTAGAGTCATCCGGATCAGTGTCAAAGCTTGCATCGACGTATCCATTTACGACGAGCTCTTTGTCATCTCCATAAACGAGAAACATATCCTTAGTCCTTTTTAGGTATTACAGGATGTACTTGACCGCTGTCTAGTGATCCACTCCTGGATTACTTTGGTGCCTCCCTGCTAAACTGATAGCAAGGCACACATCAGGTCTGGTACACAACATTGCATACATGATAGAGCCTATGGCTGAAGCATAGGGAACACCTTTCATTTTCTCACTATCTTCTGCAGTAGTCGGGCATTGAGTCTGACTCAACTTCACACCTTGTAACATAGGCAAGAACCCTTTCTTTGCTTGATCCATTTTGAACTTTTTCAAAACTTTATCAAGGTATGTGCTTTGTGAAAGTCCAATTAAGCGTCTTGATCTATCTCTATATATCTTGATGCCCAATATATAAGCAGCTTCACCGAGGTCTTTCATTGAAAAAATCTTGTTCAAGTATCCTTTTATGCTATCCAGAAATTATATATCATTTCCAATCAACAATATGTCATCCACATATAGTATTAGAAATGCTACAGAGCTCCCACTCACTTTCTTGTAAATATAGGCTTATCCAAAAGTCTGTATAAAACCATATGCTTTGATCACACTATCAAAACGTTTATTCCAACTCCGAGATGCCCTGCACCAGTCCGTAAATGGATCGCTGGAGCTTGCACACTTTGTTAGCATCCTTTGGATCAATAAAACCTCTAGGTTGCATCATATACAACTCTTCTCCAGAAATCCATTCAGGAACGCGGTCTTTACATCCATTTGCCAAATTTCATAATCATAAAATGTAGTAATTGCTAACATGATTCAGACGGACTTAAGCATCGCTACGGGCGAGAAGGTCTCATCGTAGTCAACTCCTTGAACTTGTCGAAAACCTTTCGCAACAAGTTGAGCTTTGTAGAGTAACATTACCGTCAGCGTCAGTCTTCTTCTTGAAGATCCATTTATTCTCGATGGCTTGCCAATCATCGGGCAAGTCAACCAAAGTCCACACTTTGTTCTCATACATGGATCCCGTCTCAGATTTCATGGCCTCAAGCCATTTCGCGGAATCTGGGCTCATCATCGCTTCCTCATAGTTCGTAGGTTCGTCATGGTCAAGTAACATGACCTCCAAAACAAGATTACCGTACCACTCTGGTGCGGATCTTACTCTGGTTGACCTACGAGGTTCGGTAGTAACTTGATCTGAAGTTATATGATCATCATCATTAGCTTCCTCACTAATTGCTGTAGGAGTCACACGAACAGATTTCTGTGATGAACTACCTTCCAATAAGGGAGCAGGTACAGTTACCTCATCAAGTTCTACTTTCCTCCCACTCACTTCTTTCGAGAGAAACTCTTTCTCTAGAAAGGATCCATTCTTAGCAATAATTGTCTTGCCTTCGGATCTGTGATAGAAGGTGTACCCAAAAGTCTCCTTTGGGTATCCTATGAAGACACATTTCTCCGATTTGGGTTCGAGCTTATCAGGTTGAAGCTTTTTCTCATAAGCATCGCAGCCCCAAACTTTAGGAAACGACAACTTGGTTTTCTTGCCAAACCACAGTTCATAACGTGTTGTCTCAACGGACTTAGATGGTGCCCTATTTAGTGTGAATGCAGCCGTCTCTAAAGCATAACCCCAAAACGATAGCGGTAAATTAGTAAGAGACATCATAGATCGCACCATATCTAGTAAAGTACGATTATGACGTTCGGACACACCATTACGCTATGGTGTTCCGGGTGGCGTGAGTTGCGAAAAGATTCCGCATTGTTTCAAATGAAGACCAAAATCATAACTCAAATATTCTCCTCCACGATCAGATCGTAGAAATTTTATTTTCTTGTTACGATGATTTTCCACTTCACTCTGAAATTCTTTGAACTTTTCAAATGTTTCAGACTCATATTTCATCAAGTAGATATACCCATATCTTCTCAAATCATCTGTTAAGGTGAGAAAATAACGATACCCGCCGCGAGCCTCAATATTCATCGGACCACATACATCAGTATGTATGATTTCCAACAAATGTGCTGCTCGCTCCATTGTTCCGGAGAACGGAGTTTTAGTCATCTTGCCCATGAGGCATGGTTCGCAAGTACCAAGTGATTCATAATCAAGTGATTCCAAAAGTCCATCAAAATGGAGTTTCTTCATGCGCTTTACACCAATATGACCCAAACTGCAGTGCCACAAATAAGTTGCACTATCATTATCAACTCTGCATCTTTTGGCTTCAATATTATGAATATGTGTGTCACTACTATCGAGATTCAGCAAAAATAGACCACTCTCAAGGGTGCACTGGTGCGTGTCGGTTCTAAACAAACAGTTTTTAACCCCTTTCCGCGACGGTATCTGGAATCGTCACCAAGTGAGTGTGGGCGATAGGGGGGTCCTTCCCACACGACCCAGAAACCGTCGGGGATATGCCCTCCTAGCACACATGTTCGGCAAAATGAGGTCGTGTGTGACCGGCGAGCGCGCAAATACGGAAATACGTACAATATGGCTAAAAATACAATTATACGACAAAATTGTTTCCGGTCGCAAGTACATCCCACACAGTCAATCCCCGCTAAACGTTTTCGTTCGTATGTACATCCCACACAGTTGCTCCAAGGAAAACGTTTGCGCAAGGTGGCGTAACACAAACAGTTTTGAAGAGAATGTCGTGTGTGATTGTTCATTGATCCAACACGGTTTATTCCTAGAAACTGTGTGTGTTGCCTGAGGTCATCGCCCACGGTGGTTTCTCATTAACCTTTGCAATAGGAAAACCCAATTAGCGGGCTAATTGCCCTATTATTAATAATCCATTTACTAATCTAATTGACATTCATATTAAGCACATAATATATTCCATTTCCATATTAAGGAAGCAGGATTTCATAATTGAAATACATAAGAGTACAACATGATATAGCTTCAAAGACTCGGCTACCCCATTACACAACTGCACCAGCAGCAAGTTTCACATGCAACATCTAGAACCTTTCAAAATTAGCATCTTAGACGGTACATAGAGAGATGCATCCCATCTGGAGAACTGCTGAAGCGAAAGGTGAATATTGAGCCTTCATTCATGTTGAAGGTCTTTGCAACTTTAGGCCAGTGCCTGTGGATGATTGACCATCCATCCTTCGACCTCTTCAGGAACACTTCAATATTGAACCGTGGGTGTTGTATGAAAACTTTCCTCGCCTCCCCGACCACAGAGGTGGTTTGAGAGGTAATCATCGATGAAGCACGAAAACAAGGATGTGCATAAATATCTTCTCTATATTGGAAATGGGGCAAAGGAATACAAAAGGCAAGGTATAATAGTTAGTACCATCTTGTAAACCTCGGTGCTTCCCATTGTTTCCCCGCAACACATATAAGGTAGTTAGTCATCGTGTTAAGTAAGGGTTCGCATGCCATCGGTAAAATATGTTGATGATAAATAAGCACATTGCAGATTCATCAGATTAATTCAAGCCACATGGAAAACCCATTTATCCAAACCAAGCATGATTAAGAACTAGGAAATATAGCACTTGTATATGTTTCTCATGTATTAAGTGCGGCCAAATTCGATTTATTCCTCACATGGTATACAATAACAGAATGTAGCCACAGCAATTGAACATCGCATTGCAGAATTGAACCAAGCAGTTAACTACACCACAACAAATGAACCAAACGTTAATTGAGCACCACATTGCACAATATAACATACTCCTAATAGAAGATCAGACAGTTAACCAAACCAAGCATGCTTAACAACTTGGAAATATATCAATTGTATTTGTTTCTCATGTATATAGTACAGCCAAATTCGATTTATTCCTCACGTGGTATACAATAACAGAATGCAGCCACAACAATTGAACATCACATTGCAGAATTGAACCAAGCAGTTAACTAAACACCACAACAAGTGAACCAAGCCACAACAAATGAACCAAGCAGTTAAGTAAACACCAATTGAACAATATAACATACTCCTAATAGAAGATCAAACAGTTAACCAAACCAATCATGCTTAACAACTTGGAAATATTGCACCCTGAAGAATTGAACATCACATTTGCAGAATTGAACCAAGTAGTTAATTGAACACCACATTGCACGACATATAGAACATATAGACTATAGCAGAAGATTGCATGGGAAAAGTAGATAGCAAAATCCACTAGAATTTGTTAAGGAAAGGCAGTAGCTAGCAAACTGAACACGGGTCCTTATAGTGAGATAATAAGACAAGCTACTCCTCATTGTCGGAGATATCGATGACGATTGGCCCCTTGGACATGGAAGAGGGCGAGGCCTCCGCATCGTGGGTGCCCTCGTTGTAGTGGTGAGTTGCCTGAGCCGCTCTGGGCACCAACCTGCTGGCTCTCGAGATGAGGTAAGCACGTGCACTCTGAGAAAACACCTCGTAGACTTCATCGAAGGCACCGATGATGGCCTCAAGAAAACGCCACGGACTATCGTTTAAAGCAGCCAACCGCGTCGCAGCGTCGGCGCGCGAGGCGTCAACGGTGGCCTCGACGGCGAGGTGCTCCTCCAAGATCTGGGGGTCGGCACGAATGGTATCCATCGCGACCTCATCCGCGCCGCGGCCGCGATTTGCTTCTCCGCTGCCAAATGCTCCTTGAGGTCCTGGCTATACTGCGTGCACCATGGCTTAGGCCGGCGCTTATTTGGTGGAGGGGTCGGTGATTTGGGTGGAAGGTGTCGCGCTCGCGCAGGTGGTCAGGCCATGTGGGATGTGGAAGGAGGAGGAGGAGGATGGGGTAGGCTGTGGATTACCTGCCTGGATAGGCGAGGCCGAGCAGCGTGAAGGAGGGTCACCGGCGAGGAGGCGACGGTGCTATAAGCAAGGAGTGAAGGTTTCAACTTGGAAGGGAAGGCGGAAAGAGGGGAAATGTGGATTTTGGTAATGGGGAGGGGGCGAGGAGGTAGATATTCCCGCGGAAGCCGAAAATTTGGAATCGCGTCAACCAAAAAACTGGCGCGAAAAGTGTCATCAGACACGGTCCCTTATTCAGACATGGTCCGAAGATATTTTGTGCTGCATCTCACACGGTTGGTTATAATAAACTGTGTGGGATCTACTTGATTTTTGGTCTTGATTTGAATTACATAATGGGGTCACAACGGGCATGGACGGTGTTTGAATTGCTAGACCTTTTATCTATAGTGATCAAAAAAGAATTGGAATTATTCACGGTTCGTTTGGACATTTTTATGCATTAAGTGAGTTTTCAATGCGTTTATGTGAATAATTCAAATTTAAACTACATGCACATGTTCCACTCCATATAAATTCGTTGAAAAATCAAATCTTTGTCGTTGGGTGCATGCTTAGGTCCCATGCAAGAAATGGGAATGAATTTCAAACACCATGGCACCGTTGATTGCCTGCAAAACAGTGAGATGCCTGGTTTTTAGATTCTAGTAAATCACAAACACGTCTGAAATTCATGAAACTTGGCATGCTAGCATGGAGCGGCATCAACATGCCGTGGTACAAATTTTGTCCCATTTGGGGCAGGTTTGAGTATATGCTTCTCACAAACCGGAGCTTCTCACAACAAGCATGATGGTTTGCGGTAGGGAACGTCCCACCTTTGGGGATGAAACAATATCCATTGCGTCTTATTGCTTTCAAGTTTTTTTCTAGTGTCAACATAGAACAAAAGGAGTGTTGTGTGATTTTTTGTGATTTTTTGGGGTTTGTTTGGACATTTTTATGCTTTAAGTGAGTTTTTAATGCATTTATGTGCATAATTCCAATTGGAACTACATGCGCATGCTCCAGTGCATATAAATTCGTTGAAAAATCAAATATTTGTTGTTGGGTGCATGCTTAGGTCCCATGCAAGAAATGGGAATGAATTTCAAACACCATGGCACCGTTGATTGCCTGCAAAACAGTGAGATGCCTGGTTTTTAGATTCTAGTAAATCACAAACACGTCTGAAATTCATGAAACTTGGCATGCTAACATGGAGCGGCATCAACATGCCGTGGTACAAATTTTGTCCCATTTGGGGCAGGTTTGAGTATATGCTTCTCACAAACCGGAGCTTCTCACAACAAGCATGATGGTTTGCGGTAGGGAACGTCCCACCTTTGGGGATGAAACAATATCCATTGCGTCTTATTGCTTTCAAGTTTTTTTCTAGTGTCAACATAGAACAAAAGGAGTGTTGTGTGATTTTTGTGATTTTTCGGGTTTGTTTGGACATTTTATGCTTTAAGTGAGTTTTTAATGCATTTATGTGCATAATTCCAATTTGAACTACATGCGCATGCTCCAGTGCATATAAATTCGTTGAAAAATCAAATATTTGTTGTTGGGTGCATGCTTAGGTCCCATGCAAGAAATGGGAATGAATTTCAAACACCATGGCACCGTTGATTGCCGGCAAAAAAGTGAGATGCATGGTTTTTAAATTCTAGTAAATGCAAAACTCGTCTGAAATTCATGGAATTTGGCATGCTACCACGGAGCGGCATCAACATGCCGGGGTACAAATTTTGTCCCATTTGGGGCAGGTTTGGGTATATGCTTCTCACAAACCGGAGCTTCTCACTACAAGCATGATGGTTTGCGGTAGGGAACGTCCCACCTTTGGGGATGAAACAATATCCATTGCGTCTTATTGCTTTCAAGTTTTTTTCTCGTGTCAACATAGAACAACAGGAGTGTCGTGTAAATTTTTGTGATTTTTCGGGGTTCGTTTGGACATTTTTGTGCATTAACTTAGTTTTCAATGCATTTATGTGCATAATTCAAATTTGAACTACATGCGCATGCTCCAGTGCATATAAACTTGTTGAAAAATCAAATCTTTGTCGTTGGGTGCATGCTCAGGTCCCATGCAAGAAATGGGAATGAATTTCAAACACCATGGCACCGTTGATTGTCGCCAGAAAAGTGAGATGCCTGGTTTTTAAATTCTAGTAAATCCAAAACTCATCTGAAATTCATGTAACTTGGCATGCTACCATGGAGTGGCATCAACATGCTGTGGCACAAATTTTGTCCCATTTGGGGCAGGTTTGGGTATATGCTTCTCAGAAACTGGAGCTTCTCACAACAAGCATGATGGTTTTCGGTAGGGAACGTCCCACCTTTGTGGACGAAACGATATCCATTTCCTCTTATTGCTTTCAAGTTTTTTTCTCGTGTCAACATAGAACAACAGGAGTGTTGTGTGAATTTTTGTGATTTTTCGGGGTATGTTTGGACATTTTTATGCATTAACTGAGTTTTCAATGCATTTATGTGCATAATTCAAATTTGAACTACATGCGCATGCTCCAATGCACATAAATTCGTCGAAAAATCAAATCTTTGTCGTTGGGTGCATGCTTAGGTCCCATGCAAGAAATGAGAATGAATTTCAAACACCATGGCACCGTTGATTCTTTGGCAAAAGCGATGATGCCCGGTTTCTAAATTCTAGTAAATCCAAAACTCGTCTAAAATTCATGAAACTTGGCATGCTATCATGGAGCGGCATCAACATGCCGTGGTACAAATTTAGTCCCATTTGGGGCAGGTTTGGGTATATGGTTCTCACAAACTGGAGCTTCTCGCAACAAGCATGATGGTTTTCGGTAGGGAACATCCCACCTTTAGGGACGAAACGATATCCATTGCCTCTTATTGCTTTCAAGTTTTTTCTCGTGTCAACATAGAACAACAGGAGTGTTGTGTGAATTTTTGTGATTTTTCGGGGTTCATTTGGACATTTTTATGCATTAAGTGAGTTTTCAATGCATTTATGTGCATAATTCAAATTTGAACTACATGCGCATGCTCCAGTGCATATAAATTCATTGAAAAATCTAATCTTTGTCCTTGGGTGCATGCTTAGGTCCCATGCAAGAAATGGGAATGAATTTCAAACACCATGGCAGGGGCGGAGGCAGGAATTTTGTGAAGCCTGGGCAAGTTTAAACCTAAGTGTCTAATTTGAGAACTCAAATAAGGTGTTCTGGTAAAAAAATCTTGGTACCGGTTTTCCCGGTAGGGGTTGCAAGAACCAGTTTTCAAAAAAAATCAGAGTTTTTACTAAATTGGGTTTGTGTCTTCCCTAACCCATTGCGGCCATATTTTTTTAAAATGCTAACAACATTAAAAATCCAAATCAGGCTGACCTCGAAAGCACTTTCACTGAGCTTGGCGCGATGTTGTGTTACAATATGCATATGGGTTCTATTTTACACTACCTGAATGTGTGTAGCAAACAACAATTGTGGTCCGAGAAAATATCCGGTAATTAGTCAATTTCTGAAAATTTTAACCAATAAAAATATGTTGGTTTGGATACACAACATATAAAACAGCACTGAAATCCCGTATCACAAATCTACATTAATAATAATGAAGTACAATGATGAACATAATAGTCATACAAATGTAATTCAAAGTTAACTACTCCATCAGTAGACAAATATAAGATATTTTAGATCTCTAATTTACATTTTTGACAGAGGTAGTACTCCCCCCTAAAAAAATTATAAGACTATTTAGATTACTACTTTAGTTATCTAAACGTTCTTAAATTTCTTTACAGAGGGAGTAGTATATAACGTGATGACCAAGACCCCACGCTCTAACCTTAAAATTTATAGCCTGATAAGTCTTTCAATCTTCAAATTAGTTAGCAATCTCACCTAATCACCGAGGAGTGAACAAGCAGCCACCGGCCGATGATGCAAGTCATTCCTGCGATGGATCCGCTCCAGCTCAGTACACCGCCGGCCGCCTGCCGGTCTATCTCCGATCGACCTAGGGTTCCGCTATCTGGAACAGCTGAACAACTACATCGTGGGGTTTTCTCAAAAAAGAAAAGAAAAAAAGAGCTACATCGTGGGGAGATGGAGCGATCCAACGATGGTGTGGCTCTTCTCGTCTGGGATGCAACAACCGAATAGACTGCTTGCCAGGCAGTAGGCCTAGTTCTCATTTGTGTTGAGTAATCCAATGACAGGGAGGAGGCTTGTCTCACCTAAATTAAAAAGCCCATTAGCTAATTAACCAGCGATAACCAGCCCAGCTGCCCAGGCAAATCACGATGCAGTAACAATTTTTTCCGCTGTAGTGGGGCCATCGTAGCTGGTGCCTAGCTAGCGAGCCCGGGCAAGTGCCCAGGCTCGCCGGGCGCTGGCTCCACCACTTCACCATGGCACCGTTGATTGCCGGCAAAATAGTGAGATGCCTGGTTTTTAAATTATAGTAAATCCAAAACTCGTCTGAATTCATGAAACTTGGCATGCTATTGTGGAGCGGCATCAACATGCCTTGGTACAAATTTTGTCCCATTTGGGGCAGGTTTGGGTATATGCTTCTCACAAACCGGAGCTTCTCACAACAAGCATGATGGTTTTCGGTAGGGAACATCCCACCTTTGGGGACGAAACAATATCCATTGCCTCTTATTGCTTTCAAGTTTTTTCTCGTGTCAACATTGAACAACAGGAGTGTTGTGTGAATTTTTGTGAATTTTGGGGGTTTGTTTGGACATTTTTATGCATTAACTGAGTTTTCAATGCATTTATTTGCATAATTCAAATTTGAACTACATGCGCATGCTCTAGTGCATATAAATTCGTTGAAAAATCAATTCTTTGTCCTTGGGTGCATGCTTAGGTCCCATGCAAGAAATGTGAATGAATTTCAAACACCATGGCACCGTTGATTGCCGGCAAAACAGTGGGATGCCTGGTTTTTAAATTCTAGTAAATCCAAAACTCGTCTGAAATTCATGAAACTTGGCATGCTATCATGGAGCGGCATCAACATGCCGTGGTACAAATTTTGTCCCATTTGGGGCAGGTTTTGGTATATGCTTCTCACAAACCGGAGCTTCTCACAACAAGCATGATGGTTTTCGATAGGGAACGTCCCACCTTTGGGGACGAAACGATATCCATTGCCTCTTATTGCTTTCAAATTTTTTTATCGTGTCAACATAGAACAACAGGAGTGTTGTGTGAATTTTTGTGATTTTTTGGGGTTCATTTGGACATTTTTATGCATTAACTGAGTTTTCAATGCATTTATGTGCATAATTCAAATTTGAACTACATGCGCATGCTCCAGTGCATATAAATTCGTTGAAAAATCAAATCTTTGTCCTTGGGTGTATGCTTAGGTCCCATGCAAGAAATGGGAATGAATTTCAAACACCATGGCACCGTTGATTACCGGCAAAATAGTGAGATGCCTGGTTTCTAAATTCTATTAAATCCAGAACTTGTCGGAAATTCATGAAACTTGGCATGCTATCATGGAGCAGCATCAAGATGTCGTGGTACAAATTTTGTCCCATTTGGGGCAGGTTTGGGTATGTGCTTCTCACAAACCGGAGCTTCTCACAACAAGCATGATGGTTTTCGGTAGGGAACGTCCCACCTTTAGGGACGAAACGATATCCATTGCCTCTTATTGCTTTCAAGTTTTTTTTCTCGTGTCAACATAGAACAATAGGATTGTTGTGTGAATTTTTGTGATTTTTGGGGTTCGTTTGGACATTTTTATGCATTAACTGAGTTTTTAATGCATTTATGTGCATAATTCAAATTTGAACTACATGCATGCTCCAAAGATTGCATATAAATTCGTTGAAAAATCAAATATGTGTCCTTGGGTGCATGCTTAGGTCCCATGTAAGAAATGGGAATGAATTTCAAACACCAGGGCACCGTTGATTGCCGGCAAAACATTGAGATGCCTGGTTTTATAATTCTAGTAAATCCAAAATTCTGTTAACCATTGACGTGACGCCACGTGTCTTGGTTTTTATGGCTGTAGGAGGTGCCGTGCGGATAGCTGCTTGACCTTGACTAAACGGGAGGCGTGCGAGCGCCGTCCGGTGTGCAGGCTGACCGAGAGGTTAGCAAGCTGTCCTCGAGTGTGCAGGCCCACCGGGAAGCGTGCGAGCTGTACGCTGCGCAGGTTCACTAGGAAGCGAGCCCTTTGACTTCCATGGCCGCCCACCTTGCTCGCATCCTCTCCATTAATGGCGCCCAAGCCGCAATTTAATTTGCTTTTTAAATATAAAACACTCATCGCAAACGTTTTAGTTAGAACACCCGTATGCAAACCGACAGCTTCCCCAGGAAGCCAAGAGAAAATGTGCCAAGCAGGATTTCTGCAGCTCTTGATCACAAACGATTTGGATAGAACACCCATATGCAAAGTGAGAGCAGCGCAGGATTTGTGCATCCCTTCAATGGAAACGGTTGTTCTGGATGACCCGTGTGCAACCACGTACAAACAATTTGGTAAGATTTGCATCTGTCATATTTGGTATGTTGCCATTTGTCAAACTGGAAAGATTTACATTTGTTGATCTAGTAACATTGCCATTTGTCAATCCTCGTAACACTGTGATTTGTCAAAATATGCAGCTAGAAATCATTAGCACTATGTAGTTTTTGCAACTAAAATTCAGTAATTAAGCATAGATTTCATTCATAGATTAAGCAGTCATTCTTAATTTATACAAACAGTTCAACTCGACAGCTGAACCGACAAAACTTCTCCCCAATTGTTGCCAACCACGTACCGAAATAGGTAGTTCAACTATATATACTAGCTAATTTTAAGTACGTTGTATAGTTCGACCACACATCTATAGTCAGATGAACTGAACATAATAGCCCCTAAATACTACTCCGCGGAGGGGCTTTGTGCTACTTCCGGCAGCCTCTCCTCTATCGAGCGTGCTCAGTGAGAGGCAGAGGAGGAGGAGGAGCCTACCGACGAGCCGGAGAAATGCAATACGGTGCCTGCCGCTTTTGCACGCTCAACGAAGGTCTCGGCTCGAACGCCCATCGCCGCTCCGCACGATCCTCTCGAAGCGGCCGGACTGCTCGTAGATCTCATGATTCCTCGCCTCTGTGTCGGCGTGTGCTGCGGCCACGGCTGCGGTAAGGCTCTTTGCGTGCTCGACGAGGCGCTCCTCCTCCTCCAGCAGGAACTCGATGTAGCACGCAACGTCGCTGACGCACGTGCGGTCCTCCACCTCCGCCTCCCTCCTTCGGGAGGCGGTGGCGGAGCGGGTGATGATCCCGGCGTCGACGGTGAGATGGCGGCCCGGTGGCCGATGATGGGGTGGCAGCCATGACCACCACCTCTCGCCTTCGGGCCGCGGTGGCGGAGCTGCTAATGGCCACGGTGGCCGGCAGTGGGGTGGCGGCCACGACGGCCACCTCCTCCTTCGCCGGGCGGCGTGAGCGGAGATGGCCCGGCGACGGTGGTGTGGCGGCAACGGCGGCCGGCAACAGCTGCCGACGGGCAGCTGCGGCGGAGCGTGTGGTGGGTGTTCCGCGCACACCCAACAGGGACGCCATGCGCACTACACTGCACCGGGGAGCTGGAGCTGTCCTCTGATGACGGCGGAGTGGCTGAGCAACAACAATGGACCGGTGCCATTGGCGATTGTGGGAGAAGCAGACGAGATAAGCAATAGGGAGGGAGGGGAAAATGCGACGCAGTACTCGCCGCCCATGAGGGTTTTTATAGCAGGTCGGTAAGCATTGGGATTTTGGGGGATTTCACCGAGTCGGGCAGGAAGCTTGCGCGGGAACGGGCTCACCGACGATTCATTGGCGCCACCGTTTGGCCAAAAGAACGCCCCCCCGCGCCGTGCAAGCTTGTGTTGTAAGCCGTCTGCGGCAGCGGGGTGACAAGACGTGCGAGAGGAGGACGAGAGGACACGTACACATCTGTTAATAAAAAAATGTTTGTGATTTAATTACCTACTATACCCCGTCCTGGTTTATAAGCAGGATTTAACTAATAAAATACGAATGCATGTCGCCATAGATTATATCGTTGGAGTCGTATTTGAACATAGTTTCCAGCTATACAAATTTTGTAATATGCATTAACACTTTTTGTTAAATTTAAGGTTATACACCAGCAGGCGTTTGCCCGCAACACACACGGCTTATTCCATCACAAACAGCTCTGATGGATCAACTGTCTGCCACGTATCAAACACGCAACTCTAATATGATTCGTGCTTGATGTCCCGAACATCGCTCGCACAGTTCATCTTATTTGCCACGTATCACTGTGCCATCCTCTGCTCGCATCCCTCGGCAAGATCTGCTCGCCGTTAGGCACCGCGACGCACTCTGTGGCGTCCGTTGGCACTCTCTGCTCGCGTCCATTGGCGCGCTCGGCTTGTGGACAACTTTTCCTTGAGGCGACCGCGTAGCGCTCTGCTCGCGTCCCTTCGCGCGCGCTCTACCAGCGGTTGGGCGTGCGTACGATCACGTCGGGGGCCCCATATGCATGCGGTTGCGCCGTGCGCGTTGCCACACGATGCAGTTACGTGCGGCACGATGTAGTTACGCGCTGCAAATTATAACTGACATCAGTGCCTACCGATATTCCAGGCCGTCCGGCTTCCCTTTTAATTCCTGCGTCCATTATATCCTTAGTCTCTTCAACCTTTCGATCGCGCCCCAAAACACAACAAGCACACCCACGACGACACATTGAGAGGGGATGTCCAGCGGTGCTCCAATGGAGTTTGGCGAGCATAGAGTGGAGACCCACGCGAGGGAGACGGATCTCTCGGTGGTGTACACCATCAACCCGGCCATGGTGGACGACTACATCAACAACATTGCAGTTGCTTGCTGGAGACAAGTACAAGGTGGTCGGCATCAACCTCCAGTACATCGATAGTCATCCCGGCATAGATCAGAAGGTTACCGTTGCCCAGTTGTGCGTGCGCCATCATGTCCTCATCTACCACTACTGCATGGCCATAGAGCCTTGGGGACCGTTTCAACAGGTTTGTCAACAGCACCGACTACAAGTTCGCCACGGTGGATACCAAAGACGATGTAAAAGCGCTCAGTGTTACGGGCTTGGCCTGCAAGAACCTTGTCGAAATCCGTGACCACTACAGGGTCTGGGGCAGCACGAAGCAGGACTCCCTGGTCGAACTCACCTCGGCCATCATCGACCCCTACTACGAAAAGATGAAGCCGGATGCCTAGAGAACAAGTCCCCTATCCTGGCACATGGCCTGGATGCGGCAACTGGACGAACCTCGCCTCAGGTTCGCGGCCAAGAGCATGTACACATGCTACAAGTTGCACAGGCGGATCGTTGACATGAGGAAGTGCCTCGTTACCCAAACCGACGAGCCCGGATCGAGCCACAAGAAAAGCAAGCGTCACAAGAAGTAGATGATGATCAGATGATCGTTTATGCTAGTCAATCATGCATGTAATATATAGTTTGCTTTATTGGTGTGTGTGGAAATGTCATGTGTGTAGTAGCCACCTATGTAATTATGCATGTAATAGTTTACTTTGGTGTGTGCAAATGCCATGGTTGTAGTAGCCACCTATGTAAGTGGATGTTTAATTTGGTTATGCAAGCATGTCCTTATAAGTGTGTGTATATATATGTTGTTGTTCTGTATGCAATCCCATCGCACAACACACACGTCTTATTAATTAGCAGCAATCGTCTGTGTTCTTATCGGTCTTCAGACACATTTCTGATTACAGACCTGTTTGCCGCGTATCACACGCATCTTGTTAAGTTGAACCGTTTATGTTCTCATGTATCAACGCAAATAGTTCATTTGAGTGAACCGCATGCCGTATATCGCACACACCTTTGATCTGGCTGACCGTTTCTTTTGTGTTGCCTAATCTCAAACAGTTCATCCGAGTGAACCGTATGCTGTGTATCGCACACGCCTCCATCTGGCTGCTTGTTTCTTTTGTTCCTCCTCATCGCAAAAAGTTCATTAACTGAACTGTATGCCCTTCATCGCACACGCAACTAAAACCTAAACCGTGTTTGATGCATCCGTCATCGCAAATGTTTTACACATTTCTGACGGTTTTCATACAACACCGTTTGCGATTATGGCATCGCACACAGTTTCTCGAAGGGTCTCTGATCGCAGTGTCGCGTTAGCAGCATCCCGCAGTAGTGGTGCATGACCATAAAAGATATTACTCATATAAATAGAACAACCATTATTCTTTGATTTAAATGAATAACCGTCTCGCATCAAACAAGATCCAGATATAATGTTCATGCTTAACGCTGGCACCAAATAACAATTATTCAGGTCTAAAACTAATCCCGAAGGTAGATGTAGATGTAGCGTGCCGACCGCGATCACATCGACTTTGGAACCATTTCCCACGCGCATCGTCACCTCGTCCTTAGCCAATCTTCACTTAATCCGTAGTCTCTGTTTTGAGTTGCAAATATTAGCAACAAAACCAGTATCAAATACCCAGGTGCTACTGCGAGCAATAGTAAGGTACACATCAATAACATGTATATCACATATACCTTTGTTCTGTTGGGGAATGTAGTAATTTCAAAAAAATTCCTACGCACACGCAAGATCATGGTGATGCGTAGCAACGAGAGGGGAGAGTGTTGTCCACGTATCCTCATAGACCGTAAGCGGAAGCGTTATGACAACGCGGTTGATGTAGTCGTACGTTTTCATGATCGACCGATCCTATTACCGAAAGTACGACACCTCCGCGATGTGCACACGTTTGGCCCGGTGACGTCCCACGAACTCACGATCCAGCAGAGTGTCGAGGGAGAGCTTCGTCAGCACGACAGCGTGATGACGGTGATGATGAAGCTATCGGCGCAGGGCTTCGGCTAAGCACTGCAACGATATGACCGAGGTGGATTATGGTGGAGGGGGCACCACACACGGCTAAGAGATCAATGATCAACTTGTGTGTCTATGGGTGCCCTCGTATATAAAGGAGTGGAGGAGGGGAGAGGGCCGGCCTCCTAGGCGCGCAGTGGGAGTCCTACTCCCGGTGGGAGTAGGATTCCCCCTTTCCCTTGTTGGAGTAGGAGAGAAGGAAGGGGGAGAGGGAAGGAAAGGGGGGGGGGGGGCGGCCCCTACTACCTCTTGAGCTTGAGTTGGATTTCCCCGAAGAGGAGAGGATGATGTAGCAAAGTAGCGTAAGTATTTCCCTCAGTTTTTGAGAACCAAGGTATCAATCCAGTAGGAGGCCACGCGCGAGTCCCTCGTACCTACACAAAACAAATAGCTCCACGCAACCAACACGATTAGGGGTTGTCAATCCCTTCACGGTCACTTACGAGAGTGAGATCTGATAGAGATGATAGATAATATTTTTGGTATTTTCGGTATAAAGATGCAAAATAAAATAAAAAGCAAAGAAATAATAAAGTGGTGGAAGATTAATATGATAGAGAATAGACCCGGGGGCCATAGATTTCACTAGTGGCTTCTCTCAAGAGCATAAGTATTTTACGGTGGGTGAACGAATTATTGTTGAGCAATTGACAGAATTGAGCATAGTTATGAGAGTATCTAGGTATGATGATGTATATAGGCATCACGTCCGAGACAAGTAGATCGACTCCTGCCTGCCTCTACTACTATTACTCCACTCATCGATCGCTATCCAGCATGCATCTAGAGTATTAATGTAGCGACCCGACCTCGGGGCGGTCAAGCCTTCGTATGTCTGTGCCATCCACGGATCAAGTATCTTTGGCACACGCTTGATACATCAATGTATATATCAAAGTGCAATCACATGTATAAATAACGTAAAATGATATATACCTCATAATACTCGGAAACAATCAAACGGGTGTGGAGTCCCATCAACGCCATCGGCAGGTTGAGTGTAGACCGTAACCTGTATCGTAACTCTTACTCGTCGAGGAAATATACGCAACATGATACGTTGCAGCCGTGTAGGTCAATACATTGAATGTACCGGCAAGATCACAATAAGAGAAAACAGATGATAAACTATACTATATGCGGTATGGCTTTGTGGCTCAGATTCGAGTTTTGTTTGCGTAAAAGCTGGTTTTATTTTCCCTACATCAAAGGGATAAATGAAGTCTGTACTATAGAGTTTTCTATCATGACATGGTTCTTCCAACCGATGTCTCATAGCCCAAATTCATCATAAGTTGCCCACAATTAAGTTATCAGTCCGGTGTTGAGAGTTCCGAGATAGATCCAGGTCCAGATGCTCAAATTGTCCGTAACCGGGGACACGGCTAATCGATTAGGTTTTAACCCTCTGCAGAGGTTTGTACACTTTACCCGCAAGATCCGATCCCTCTCTTTACGTTCTCGCACTTCAGGGTGTTTGAGAACAAGACGACCGAAACATGGTCTTCCGAAGAGTTTCCCTGACCACTGTCCGGTGCTCATCCAATCCTACCGTAGTTCTACATCTGCTAGCACCGTCCCAGCCAGAGTCACAACTAAGGTCAACCAAGCCAGAGCCCATAGTGACTTGCGGTTGCATGTAAGCTTCGGGCATGAAGTATTCTTCCGTCTCTTTGAGTTTGGGTGAAGCTTTCCGCAAGATGTCATGGCGCTTCTCCATGCATCCCGCCAACCACTGGATTCTCCAGGTGCCCGTCAACCATCCTTCACCCAAAGAGTGTGTATTGAATTCTTGTCTCGAGTCTTGAAGTCTTGAGGCCTTGAAGATGCAGTCCTTGCAGATTCCATCATGGAGTTGTCGTCATTGACGTAGATCCTCCATTCTCACACCACTCCGAGCACTCATACCAAACCCCATCTACTATAGCGTAGCATTAAAATAAAATATCGTCCGGGCTTGGTAACAGGGTGATGGGTTCCTACCTCATGCATACTACTCAACTACAAGAATTCAATATCACTACTGGAGGGTTTGTTGCGAAAGACGACACTAGATGCAATAAAACACATAGGTATGAAAAACATGGTCAAAGTGAACTTGCTCGGTATTACTTGATGAAGATAATAACGCTCTCGAATAAAGACTTGGTAGAACTATACATCACTCCTTTGAAAATCTATATTACAGACAATCATATAAGCAATCATCCTAGCAATCAATTCTATCAATCATAACAATACTCAATCAAAATAAAAGCAACAAGAAAACCAAGTCGAAAACCAAAGGAAAAACTTGAAAGAAAAATTCAAGGAAAAACTAGTGGTGACCAACTCACACAAATCTTAACATAACATTACTAAATTATTCTAATATTTTTTTTCTACAGCAAAGAAAATATAAATCTAATAAAATAACAGAAAATAAATTACTAATTTACTAACTAACAAAAAGAAATAATATAAAACTACTGTAACCATCTAGTTAATACTAGAACAAATATAGCAACTAGCAAAACACTAAGACAACTATAACAGCAAATCATTTATTAAAACATTAATAAACTATACTAAATAAATATAACAACTAATGTGTTCACAAATAACAGAAACAAAAACAATATAACTTGAAGTGGAAAAGAATTACTTTTAAAACTAATAAAACTATTTTATCCACTATCACTATGAACTAAACAAGCAATTACAAAAACAGTAGCTAAACACTAATAAATAACTATAAAAATTTATCTACTGTAGCTAAACATAAACATATAACAACAAGTGAAAATCTACAAAAGGAATGAACTAAAAATAATTAAAAACAATAATTACATAACTAAAACAACTATATAAGCAAAACAGTACTGTTTTTTACTAAAAATCTAACTTAAAATACTCCAAAATTACCAAACTAAATCCTACAGCTAAACAATATCACAAGTGACCAGGAGCAAAAAGAATTAATTAAAAACCTATTTTTAAACTCAAGTTATGGCCAAAATACTAATTTGAACAAAATTTATAAAATTCAAATTTAAACTACTCAAATTTGAAATCCAGAGACACTAACAGAAACTTCAGCAAATTTTTGACACATAGCAATTGGAATCACTCAAAAATACTAAAAACTCTAAAAGATATGAATTTTCTAAGATTGCTATTTTCTGAAAAAATGAATTACGGGATTTCGTGGATCTCACCGGAGTAGTCGTCGGAGTTGGGGAGGAAGATCGGATCCGATGTTGCGGTTGATCCTAGAGGAAAGGAGATCACGGGACGGTGGAGAGGAGATCATATAAACCTCAGGAGAGGTCGAGGCGGCGGCGGCACTTGGCGGCCGGTGGTCTTCTGCTGCGCTGCTGCGGAGAGGAGAGGAGAGGAGAGGAGAGGAGAGGTGTTGGTTTGATGTGTTGGAGGGGGGGGTGCTTGGGTATTTATATTAGGGAGGGGAGGGCTTTGCTTGGGGTAGGGGACAAGAAATAGAATAGGATTAGGAAACAAAAGGGAAAAGATCTAGAAACAAATCGGAATAAACGGAAGTAGGACAAAAGTCCTACTAGTATTAGGAAAAAGGAGCGGCGCTCCCTGGCTCGCTGGTGCGCACGCGCGATGGTGGCCGGCCGGTGGCAAGTGGAGGCTTGGGCCTTTGGTCCAAGGCGCTGCGGATTTTTTTTTAATATATATAAACATTTTTTTTTCCAGAAACACAAACTAAGAAGAAAGCAAAATAAATAAAAATAATATATAGGCATATAATATATCAAAATTTTCAGAAAAACATTTCCTACAAGATGAACTTTATTCTAGAGTCAAATAAAATACACATAAATTTAAATAAAGCAAAGAGTGCTTTTGGTCCAATAAAATCCAACAAAAATCATTTTAAAAATAAAAAATGAATTCAAATTTATTTCTCTCCATTTTTACGAGGTAAGGTATCATGTTACCCTATTTTCCATGTATTTTATTTTGGAGAAAAATAATTTGAATAAAACTCAAATAACTCCAAATTGACAAATAAATTCCAAAAGGACTTCGAATTTGATCCTTTGAAACTCCCAACTCATATTTCATATGTTTTGAAGAAGTCATTTTATACTCGCTCGTGAAAATCATTGAGTTGCATGAAGTTTATGAATTAGAAAATATTTCCAAATGAAATTCAAATATTTTCAACACCCCTTGTCATTTAAATAAATGGAAGAAGTCATGTCATCTTCTCTCCAGGGTTTTGTGATGAAGAGTATTTGAATTCACGAAAAGCATAAAAGCAAAAATGAAAGTTTGGGAAAGTCCTTTTATTCCCTCTCATTTAACTTTCAAAAGTTTCAAATTCACTCACTTTCAGTCAATCAATCAAAACTATCTATGTGTTTATAACATTCCAAAATTTAGAATTTTGGAATGTTACAAACCTACCACCCTTAAAATGAATCTCGCCCTCGAGATTCGGAGAGGCTAGAAAGAAATAGGTTAGGGTTTGGGGGTCTTCCAGCAAATCCGTTGATCGGAATGGTCTAGTGTGCTACCACACTTAAAAGCAGGGTTATGGTTCCAACGGAACTCAGGTACTCCATCCCTAGGGTGAACACTATCGGTCTTCTCACAACTTCGAAGTAACTCCTACACTGGGGCTCTTCCGGTAGGGTCAAAACCTTTTCCTCAAATATGTGTACTTTCATCCTGGTGAGGTTCTTCCGAGACTGTGTCTCCTTAATGACAGTCATGCCGCCAATAAACAACTATCGAGATCTCATGGTGGTCGACCATTACAGGTTTCTCCTGATGGAATAATGGTTTGGGTTGGGTATCAACGTATGAACTAAGTTTGGCTTCGGTTGACGGTACATGGATCAATCGTCCTACCATTCTAAGGTTTTTGGCTTGTCGTATCGACGCTCTTCTAAAGTTTTCAAGTCTCTCTGATTTTCCATCAACATATGATAGTTCATGATAGAAGTCTCCGGTATGGGGGCCAATCCATCCCGTACTTGAATCATTACCACATACGTAAACAGTGAATCACGTATTCTAACACTTGGGCATACTCACAAGCATTGCAGAATTTCTCTTGTTCTCGAACTGGGTTCGAGTAAAGGAACCTTTGGTTCAGCAAGCCAAACAAAACATCTATCGTTACTTCACCACTCTCAGGTTTTTGCGTAACCTCCTACGAAACGTATGCTGATTGGATCACTGATTCTTCCAAATTTATTCCTTTATCAAGGTTACATCTGTTCCTTTTCAAAATCCTGGGCACATGGGTTATGGCCCACTTCAACACTAGTGCAGCTTTAACTCATCCTTGGAGTAACTCTCTTGTTCCATATTACACCTCCTTTAAATCCGGTAGTACTCTGTTTCTTCATACCATCATATCAAAAGCAAAACTCCAACTTTTTTCCTTGAACTACAGTCCGTGGAATATATATTTTCTTATCCATTAGTCTAGTCTTCTTCACAGGTACTACCACCCTAAAAATGAAATTCACAAATCCATCCATTGACCATATTTCTCATATCCTCGAAAATGGTCAAAATCCGTGTTCATAGAGTAACAACTCATACAATTAAACATATGAAAACATGTCACCTTACTAGTTGGGCATTCCTCAGCTGGGTGTTTCTCCTCACAATGAGGGCATCCATCCTTGTGTTCCCCCTGGGTGTGTCCTATTTCTCCGCAAATCTTGCAGGCACAAGGTTTATTTCTTGGTGTATCATGTTGCTTATGGATAAGATGAGATCTTGTCAGAGTCTTCTTGAATTCTTTCCAAGTCTTTGCTCCATTCCATCCCTGTATAGCTTGATGCATCTGCCACCATGTTGCAGCACTTCCTTCAAAGTACTGGAGAGCGTAAGATACTTCATTCTTCCTTGAAACCAAATTGCTCCCAAAGTGATTCTCCATGTTCGGAATCCATAGCTCTGCCTCCATTTGAGTCTTGATCCAGAGAATATCAGTCCAACTTCATTCATCAACTATGGGGTCCAAAAGTTTTGGGATGAGATATGAGAGAGGTGGGGAGGGATATACACACAATACAAACAATAGTTTTTTGAAGAAACGGGTTTTACTTTGTGGCTGTCCGAAAACATCAAACAAATGACAGCTCACAAATCGCCGCATCTAACGTAAGTGTATAACAGGGGTTTGGTCTTCTAAAGGTTACATAATTCTTCAGGAACTTCAAATTCTTCAAGTCTTCAGAGTCTTCAATTGTTGCAGCTTCAACTCTTCTAATGCATGGTGAAATCCTGGTTACTTTGAAGAGGTCATCAGCTGTCCGATATCTTTAATTCTTGGAGCGACTTCTGTTGATCTTCCGTGTGGTCAAAAGGGAAAGGTGTATATTCTAACTATTTGAGGTGAGAGTGTCTATTTGATAAAATCAGAAGAGATGAGAAGTAAGAGTCTTTTTGAAAATAAAGTTTTAGAGATTTTCGGTCCTAGGGGCTTTCCGGTTTCTAGGGTCACGTCCTACAGTCAACATGTGCTCTGATACCATATCTGTAGCGACCCGACCTCAGACGGTCAAGCCTCTGTGTATCTGTGCCATCTCTGGATCAGTATGCTGGCACATACAGTACATCAATGTATATATCAAAGTGCAATCACATGTATAAATAACGTAAAATGATATATACCTCATAATACTCAATGAAACAATCAAACGTGTGTGGGGTCCCATATACGCCATCGGCTGGTTGTGTGTAGACCGTAACCCTGTTTCTTAACTCTTACTCGTCTATGTAAATATATGCAACATGATACGTTGCATCCGTGTAGGTCAATACATTGAATGTACCGGCAAGATCACAATAAGAGAAAACAGATGATAAACTATACTATATGCGGTATGGCTTTGTGGCTCTGTATCGAGTTTTGTTTGCGTAAAAAGCTGGTTTTATTTTCCCTACATCAAAGGGATAAATGAAGTCTGTACTATAGAGTTTTCTATCATGACATGGTTCTTCCAACCGATGTCTCATAGCCCAAATTCATCATAAGTTGCCCACAATTAAGTTATCAGTCCGGTGTTGAGAGTTCGAGATAGATCCAGTCCAGATGCTCAAATTGTCCGTGAATCGGGACACGGCTAATCGATTAGGTTTTAACCCTCTGCAGAGGTTTGTACACTTTACCCGCAAGATCCGATCCCTCTCTTTACGTTCTCGCACTTCGTGGTGTTTGAGAACAAGACGACGAAACATGGTCTTCGAAGAGTTTCCACGACCACCGTCCGGTGCTCATCCAATCCTACCGTAGTTCTACATCTGCTAGCACCGTCCCAGCCAGAGTCACAACTAAGGTCAACCAAGCCAGAGCCCATAGTGACTTGCGGTTGCAGGTAAGCTTCGGGCATGAAGTATTCTTCCGTCTCTTTGAGTTTGGGTGAAGCTTTCCGCAAGATGTCATGGCGCTTCTCCATGCATCCCGACCAACCACTGGATTCTCCAGGTGCCCGTCAACCATCCTTCACCCAAAGAGTGTGTATTGAATTCTTGTCTCGAGTCTTGAAGTCTTGAGGCCTTGAAGATGCAGTCCTTGCAGATTCCATCATGGAGTTGTCGTCATTGACGTAGATCCTCCATTCTCACACCACTCCCGAGCACTCATACCAAACCCCATCTACTATAGCGTAGCATTAAAATAAAATATCGTCCCGGGCTTGGTAACAGGGTGATGGGTTCCTACCTCATGCATACTACTCAACTACAAGAATTCAATATCACTACTGGAGGGTTTGTTGCGAAGATGACACTAGATGCAATAAAACACATAGGTATGAAAAACATGGTCAAAGTGAACTTGCATGGTATTACTTGATGAAGATAATAACGCTCTCGAATAAAGACTTGGTAGAACTATCTGTCACTCCTTTGAAAATCTATATTACATGACAATCATATAAGCAATCATCCTAGCAATCAATTCTATCAATCATAACAATACTCAATCAAAATAAAAGCAACAAGAAAACCAAGTCGAAAACCAAAGGAAAAACTTCGAAAGAAAAATTCAAGGAAAAACTAGTGGTGACCAACTCACACAAATCTTAACATAACATTACTAAATTATTCTAATATTTTTTTCTACAGCAAAGAAAATATAAATCTAATAAAATAACAGAAAATAAATTACTAATTTACTAACTAACAAAAAGAACTAATATAAAACTACTGTAACCATCTAGTTAATACTAGAACAAATATAGCAACTAGCAAAACACTAAGACAACTATAACAGCAAATCATTTATTAAAACATTAATAAACTATACTAAATAAATATAACAACTAATGTGTTCACAAATAACAGAAACAAAAACAATATAACTTGAAGTGGAAAAAGAATTACTTTTAAAACTAATAAAACTATTTTTATCCACTATCACTATGAACTAAACAAGCAATTACAAAAACAGTAGCTAAACACTAATAAATAACTATAAAAATTTATCTACTGTAGCTAAACATAAACATATAACAACAAGTGAAAATCTACAAAAGGAATGAACTAAAAATAATTAAAAACAATAATTACATAACTAAAACAACTATATAAGCAAAACAATACTGTTTTTACTAAAAATCTAACTTACAATACTCCAAAATTACCAAACTAAATTCTACAGCTAAACAATATCACAAGTGACCAGGAGCAAAAAGAATTAATTAAAAACCTATTTTTAAACTCAAGTTATGGCCAAAATACTAATTTGAACAAAATTTATCAAATTCAAATTTAAACTACTCAAATTTGAAATCCAGAGACACTAACAGAAACTTCAGCAAATTTGTGACACATAGCAATTGGAATCACTCAAAAATACTAAAAACTCTAAAAGAAATGAATTTTCTAAGATTGCTATTTTCTGAAAAAATGAATTACGGGATTTCGTGGATCTCACCGGAGTAGTCGTCGGAGTTGGGGAAGAAGATCTGATCCGATGTTGCGGTTGATCCTAGAGGAAAGGAGATCACGGGATGGTGGAGAGGAGATCATATAAACCTCAGGAGAGGTCGAGGCTGGCCAGTGCACTTGGCGGCGGTGGTCTTCTGCTTCTGCTGCTGCGGAGAGGAGAGGAGAGGAGAGGAGAGGAGAGGAGAGGTGTTGGTTTGATGTGTTGGAGGGTGGGGGTGCTTGGGTATTTATATTGGGGAGGGGATGGCTTTGCTTGGGGTAGGGGACAAGAAATAGACTAGGATTAGGAAACAAAAGGGAAAAGATCTAGAAACAAATCGGAATAAACGGAAGTAGGACAAAAGTCCTACTAGTATTAGGAAAAAGGAGCGGTGCTCCCTGGCTCCCAGTGCGACGCCTTGATGGTGGCTTGACGGTGGCAAGTGGCGGCTTGGGCCTTTGGCCCAAAGGCGCTCTTGATTTAAAAATATATATATAAACATTTTTTCCAGAACACAAACTAAGAAGAAAGCAAAATAAATAAAAATAATATATAGGCATATAATATATCAAAATTTTCAGAAAAACATTTCCTACAAGATGAACTTTATTCTAGAGTCAAATAAAATACACATAAATTTAAATAAAGCAAAGAGTGCTTTTGGTCTAATAAAATCCAACAAAAATCATTTTAAAAATAAAAAAATGAATTCAAATTTATTTCTCTCCATTTTTCTGAGGTAAGGAATCATGTTACCCTATTTTCCATGTATTTTATTTTTGGAGAAAAATAATTTGAATAAAACTCAAATAACTCCAAATTGACAAATAAATTCCAAAAGGACTTCGAATTTGATCCTTTGAAACTCCCAACTCATATTTCATATGTTTTGAAGAAGTCATTTTATACTCGCCGTGAAAATCATTGAGTTGCATGAAGTTTATGAATTAGAAAATATTTCCAAATGAAATTCAAATATTTTCAACACCCCTTGTCATTTAAATAAATGGAAGAAGTCATGTCATCTTCTCTCCAGGGTTTTGTGATGAAGAGTATTTGAATTCACGAAAAGCATAAAAGCAAAAATGAAAGTTTGGGAAAGTCCTTTTATTCCCTCTCATTTAACTTTCAAAAAGTTTCGAATTCACTCACTTTCAGTCAATCAATCAAACTATCAACCAAAACTATCTATGTGTTTATAACATTCCAAAATTTAGAATTTTGGGATGTTACAATTAAGTTAATGAAAACAGAGTAACGCCTTAAGCAAGATGACATGAGTTAGAGGGATAAATTCATGCAATAAGATAAAAACCCCATCTTGTTATCCTCGATGGCAACAATACAATACGTGCCTTGCTGCCCCTCACATCCTTTGGGAAAGGACACCGCAAGATTGAACCCAAAGCTAAGCACTTCTCTCATTGCAAGAACTACCAATCTAGTTGGCCAAACCAAACGGATAATTCGAAGAGACTTGCAAAGATAACCAATCATACATAAAAGAATTCAGAGAAGATTCAAATATTGCTCATAGATAATCTTGATCATAAACCCACAATTCATCGGTCTCAACAAACACACCACAAAAATAAGATTACATTGAATAGATCTCCACGAGAGAGGGGGAGAACATTGTATTGAGATCCAAAAAGAGAGATGAAGCCATCTAGCTACTAACTATGGACCCGAAGGTCTGAGGTAAACTACTCACACTTCATCGGAGGGCTATGATGATGTAGAAGCCCTCCATGGTGGATTCCCCTTCCAAATGGAGCTCTAACAGGCCCCAAGATGGGATCTCGTGGATCTGAGAAAGTTGCGGCGGTGGAATTAGGTTTTTGGCTCCGTGTCGATCGTTCGAGTGCGTGAGGTATATGTAGGAGGAAGAAGTGCGTCGGTGGAGCAGCAGGGGGGCCCACGAGGCGGCATACAGGGGGGTAGGGTGCGCCCCCACCTTCGTGGCCACCTCCTAGATTTCTTGACCGGGGCGGGTGGGGTCCAAGTCTCCTGGATCATGTTCGGTGAGAAAATCGTGTTCCCGAAGGTTTCATTCCGTTTGGACTCCATTTGATATTCCGTTTCTTCGAAACTCTTAAATAGGCAAAAAACAACAATTCTGGGCTGGGCCTCCGGTTAATAGGTTAGCCCCAAAAGTAATATAAAAGTGGAAAATAAAGCCCAATATGGTCGAAAACAGTAGAAAATATAGCATGGAGCAATCAAAATTATAGATACGTTGGAGACGACGACATCCCCAAGCTTAATTCCTGCTCGTCCTCGAGTAGGTAAACGATAAAAAAAATTGATGCGGAGTGCTACTTGGCATAATTTTAATGTAATTCTTCTTAATTGTGGTATGAATATTCAGATCCGAAAGATTCAAGACAAAAGTTTATATTGACATAAAAATAATAATACTTCAAGCATACTAACAAAGCAATAATGTCTTCTCAAAATAACATGGCCAAAGAAAGTTATCCTTACAAAATCATATAGTCTGGCTATGCTCTATCTTCACCACACAAAGTATTTAAATCATGCACAACCCCGATGACAAGCCAAGCAATTGTTTCATACTTTTGACATTCTCAAAACTTTTTCAATCTTCACGCAATACATGAGCGTGAGCCATGGATATAGCACTATGGGTGGAATAGAATGGTTGTTGTGGAGAAGACAAAAAGGGAGAAGATAGTCTCACATCAACTAGGCATATCAACGGGCTATGGAGATGCCCATCAATAGATATCAATGTGAGTGAGTAGGGATTGCCATGCAACGGATGCACTAGAGCTATAAGTATATGAAAGCTCAATAAAAGAAACTAAGTGGGTGTGCATCCAACTCGCTTGCTCACGAAGACCTAGGGCAATTTGAGGAAGCCCATCATGGGAATATACAAGCCAAGTTCTATAATGAAAAATTCCCACTAGTATATGAAGGTGACAAAATGAGAGACTCTCTATCATGAAGATCATGGTGCTACTTTGAAGCACAAGTGTGGTAAAAGGATAGTAACATTGTCCCTTCTCTCTTCTTCTCTCCTTTTTTTATTTGGGCCTTTTCTTTTTTTATGTGGCCTCTTTTCTTTTTTTTCGTCCGGAGTCTCAACCCGACTTATGGGGGAATCATAGTCTCCATCATCCTTTCCTCACTTGGGACAATGCTCTAAAAATGATGATCATCACACTTTTATTTACTTACAACTCAACAATTACAACTCGATACTTAGAACAAAATATGACTCTATGTGTATGCCTCCGATGGTGTACCGGGATATGCAATGATTCATGAGTGACATGTATGAAACAATTATGAACGGTGGCTTTGCCACAAATACGATGTCAACTACATGATCATGCTAAGCAATATGACAATGATGGAGCGTGTTATAATAAACAGGACGGTGGAAAGTTGCATGGCAATATATCTCGGAATGGCTATGGAAATGCCATAATATGTAGGTATGGTGGCTATTTTGAGGAAGGTATATGGTGGGTGTATTGCACGGTAAAGTTATGCGTGGTACTAGAGAGGCTAGCAATGGTGGAAAGGTGAGAGTGCGTATAATCCATGGACTCAACATTAGTCATAAAGAACTCATATACTTATTGCAAAAATCTACAAGTTATCAAAGCAAAGTATTACGCGCATGCTCCTAGGGGGATAGATTGGTAGGAAAAGACCATCGCTCGTCCCCGACCGCCACTCATAAGGACGACAATCAATAAATAGATCAATCTCCGACTTCATCACATAACGGTTCACCATACGTGCATGCTACGGGAATCACAAAATTTAACACAAGTATTTCTCAAATTCACAACTACTCAACTATCATGACTCTAATATCACCATCTTCATATCTCAAAACAATTATCAAGCATCAAACTTCTCATAGTATTCAACGCACTCATAAGAAAGTTTTACAAATCTTGAATACCAAGCGTATTAGGATTATTTAAGCAAATTACCATGCTATTTAAGACTCTCAAAATAATCTAAGTGAACCATGATAGATCAATAGTTTCTATAAAACAAATCCACCATCGTGCTCTAAAAGATATAAGTGAAGCACTAGAGCAAAACTATATAGCTCAAAAGATATAAGTGAAGCACATAGAGTATTCTAACAAATTCCAAATTATGTATGGCTATCTCAAAATGTGTGTACATCAAGGATGATTGTGGTAAACTAAAAAGAAAAGACTCAAATCATACAGGACCCTCCAAGCAAAACACATATCATGTGGTGAATAAAAATATAGCTCCAAGTAAAGTTACCAATGGAAGTAGACAAAAGAGGGGATGCCTTCCGGGGCATCCCCAAGCTTTGAATTTTTGGTGTCCTTATATTATCTTGTTGGTGCCATGGGCATCCCCAAGCTTAAGCTCTTGCCACTCCTTGTTCCATAATCCATCAAAAGATTTCACCCAAAACTTGAAAACTTCACAACACAAAACTCAACAGAAATCTCGTGAGCTCCGTTAGCGAAAGAAAACAAAAGACCACTTCAAGTTACTGTAATGAACTCATTATTTATTTATATTGGTGTTAAACCTACTGTATTCCAACTTCTCTATTGTTTATAAATTATTTTACTAGCCATACATTCATCAAAATAAGCAAACAACACACGAAAAACAGAATCTGTCAAAAACAGAACAGTCTGTAGTAATATGTAACTAACGCAAACTTCTGGAACTCCAAAACATAAGACAAAATAGGAAGACCTAGGCAATTTGTTTATTTATCATCAGCAGTTGGAATCACTATTTTATCACGTTCTGGTGATTTTTAACAATTGTTTTCGTGAACAGAAAGTTTCTGGAAATTACAGCAAGATCAAACAACTATCATCCAAGAAGATCCTATAGGTTCAACTTGGCACAAACACTAATTAAAACATAAAAACACATCTAACCAGAGGCTAGAACAAATATTTATTCCTAAACAGAAGTAAAAGAAAAACTAAAAATAAAATTGGGTTGCCTCCCAACAAGCGCTATCGTTTAACGCCCCTAGCTAGGCATAAAAGCAAGGATAGGTCTAGGTATTGCCATCTTTGGTAGGCAATCCATAAGTAGCTCTCATGATAGATTCATATGGTAATTTTATTTTCTTTCTAGGGAAGTTTTACATGCCTTTATTTAATGGAAATTGGAATCTAATATTCCCTTCCTTCATATCAATAATTGCACCAATCGTTCTAAGAAAAGGTCTACCAAGAATAATAGGACATGAAGGATTGCAATCTATATCAAGAACGATTAAATCTACGTGCACATAATTCCTATTTGCAACAATAAGAACATCATTAATTCTTCCCATAGGTTTTTTTATAGTGGAATCCGCAAGATGCAAGTTTAGAGAGCAATCATCAAAATCACGGAAATCTAGCAAATCACACAAAGTTTTGGGAATAGTGGAGATACTAGCACCCAAATCACATAAAGCATAAAACTCATGATCCTTAATATTAATTTTAATAGTTGGTTCCCATTCATCATAGTGTTTTCTAGGGATAGAAACTTCCAAATCAAGTTTTTCTTCATAAGATTGCATCAAGGCATCCACGATATGTTTGGTAAAGGCTTTATTTTGACTATAAGCATGAGGAGAAGTTAGCACGGATTGCAACAAGGAAATACAATCAATTAAAGAGCAGCTTTCATAATTAAATTCCGTGAAATCCAAAATAGTGGGTTTAGCAACATCTAGGGTTTTGATTTCTTCAATCCCGCTTTTATCAATTTTAGCATCAAGATCTAAAAACTCCAAATTTTTGGAACGCCTTCTAGGTAAAGGTGGATCATATCAGTCTCATCATTATCAAGATTCATATTGCAAAACAAAGATTTGATAGGGGATACATCAATAACTTTTAGATCTTCATCTTTATTTTATTGGAAATTGGAAGAACACGCTTTAATAAAGGCATCTTTCGTAGCACGCATCCTAGCGATTCTTTCCTTGCACTCATCAACGGAAATTCTCATAGCTTTGAGAGACTCATTGATATCATGCTTAGGAGGAATAGATCTAAGCTTTAAAGAATCAACATCAAGAGAAATTCTATCAACGTTCCTAGCCAATTCATCAACTTTAAGCAATTTCTCTTCAAGCAAAGCATTAAAATTATTTTGCAAATTCATAAACTTTTCAACACTAGTCTCAAATTAAGAGGGCATCTTATTAAAATTTCCATAAGAGTTGTTGTAGGAATTTCCATAATTATTAGAGGGATTACTAGGATAAGGCCTAGGATTAAAGTTTCCTCTATCTGGCGTTGTTACCAAAATTATTCCTACCAACAAAATTCACATCCATAGATTCATTATTATTCTCAATCAAAGTAGACAAAAGCATATCATTAGGATCAGAAGAAACACTCTTAGTAGCAAATAATTTCATAAGTTCATCCATCTTTCCACTCAAAACATTAATTTGTTCTATCGCATGCACTTTTTTATTAGTAGATCTTTCAAAGGTGCCATTGAGAATAATTAACCATAATATTATCTAGGAGTTTAGTAGCTTCTCCTAAAGTGATTTCCATAAAAGTGCCTCCCGGCCCGAATCCAAAAGATTTCTAGAAGCAAAATTCAATCCGCATATTTTTTTGTATAATCATCCACAAATTCAAACCATGAGTAGGGCAATTACGTATCATTAATTTCATCCTCTCCCAAGCTTGTGCAACATGTTCATGATCAAGTTGCTTAAAGTTCATAATATCGTTTCTAAGAGAGATGATCTTAGCGGGAGGAAAATACTTAGAGATAAAAGCATCTTTGCACTTGTTACAAGAATCAGTACTATTTTTAGGCAAAGACGAAAACCAAGTTTTAGCACGACCTCTAAGTGAAAAAGGAAATAGCTTCAATTTAACAATATCATTATCAACATCTTTCTTCTTTTGCATATCACACAAATCCACTAAGCTATTTAGACGAGTAGCGGCATCTTCACTAGGAAGGCCGGCGAATTTGATATTTCATAACAAGATTCAACAAAGCAGTATTGATTTCACAAGATCCAGTATTGGTAAGAGGAGCAACCGGAGTGCTAAGGAAATCATTATTATTGGTATTGGTAAAGTCACACTATTTGGTATTATCTTGAGCCATCGTGACAAGCAAGCGATCCAACACACCAGCAAACAAAAGAAAGCGAGAAAAAGGCAAACAGAAGAGAGAGGGCGAATAAAACGGCAAGGGTGAAGTGGGGGAGAGAAAAACGAGAGGCAAATGGCAAATAATGTAATGTGAGAGATAAGGGATTGTGATGGGTACTTGGTATGTTGACTTTTTCGTAGATTCCCCGGCAACGGCGCCAGAAATTCTTCTTGCTACCTCTTGAGCTTGCATTGGATGTCCCCGAAGAGGAGAGGATGATGCAGCAAAGTAGCGTAAGTATTTCCCTCAGTTTTTGAGAACCAAGGTATCAATCCAGTAGGATGCCACGCGCGAGTCCCTCGTACCTACACAAAACAAATAGCTCCATGCAACCAACGTGATTAGGGGTTGTCAATCCCTTCACGGTCACTTACTTAGAGTGAGATCGATAGAGATGATAGATAATATTTTTGGTATAAAGATGCAAAGTAAAATAAAAAGCAAAGTAAAAAGCAAAGCAATAATAAAGTGGTGGAAGATTAATATGATAGAGAATAGACCCGGGGCCATAGATTTCACTAGTGGCTTCTCTCAAGAGCATAAGTATTTTACGGTGGGTGAACGAATTCTTGTTGAGCAATTGATGAATTGAGCATAGTTATGAGAGTATCTAGGTATGATCATGTATATAGGCATCACGTCCGAGACAAGTAGACCGACTCCTTCCTGCATCTACTACTATTACTCCACTCATCGACCGCTATCCAGATGCATCTAGAGTATTAAGTTAATGAAAACAGAGTAACGCCTGTAAGCAAGATGACATGATTTAGAGGGATAAATTCATGCAATATGATAAAAACCCCATCTTGTTATCCTCGATGGCAACAATACAATACGTGCCTTGCTGCCCCTCATCCTTTGGGAAAGGACACCTCAAGATTGAACCCAAAGCTAAGCACTTCTCCCATTGGAAGAACTACCAATCTAGTTGGCCAAACCAAACAAATAATTCGAAGAGACTTGCAAAGATAACCAATCATACATAAAAGAATTCAGAGAGGATTCAAATATTGCTCATAGATAATCTTGATCATAAACCCATAATTCATCGGTCTCAACAAACACACCGCAAAAAGAAGATTACATCGAATAGATCTCCACGAGAGAGGGGGAGAACATTGTATTGACATCCAAAAAGAGAGAAGAAGCCGTCTAGCTACTAACTATGGACCCCAAGGTCTGAGGTAAACTACTCACACTTCATCGGAGGGGCTATGATGATGTAGAAGCCCTCCGTGGTGGATTCCCTTCAAAGTGAGCTCGAGCAGGCCCCAAGGTGGGATCTCGTGGATACAGAAAGTTGCGGCGGTGGAATTAGGTTTTTGGCTCCGTATCTGATCGTTTGGGGGTACATAGGTATATATAGGAGGAAGGAGTACGTCGGTGGAGAAACAGGGGGCCCACGAGGCAGGGGTATGCCTTGGGGGGTAGGGCGCGCCCCCAGTCTCGTGGCCACCTCCTGGCTTTCTTGACGGGGGGTCCAAGTCTCCTGGATCATGTTCGGTGAGAAAATCGCGTTCCTGAAGGTTTCATTCCGTTTGGACTCCGTTTGATATTCCGTTTCTTCGAAACTCTGAAATAGGCAAAAAAGAGCAATTCTGGGCTGGGCCTCCGGTTAATAGGTTAGTCCCAAAAAGTAATATAAAAGTGGAAACTAAAGCCCAATATGGTCCAAAACAGTAGATAATATAGCATGGAGCAATCAAAAATTATAGATACGTTGGAGACGTATCAGCCCCCAGCCAATTCAGATTGGGCTAGGGGGGCGGCCTCCACCTTGGCCTTCCTCTCCTCTGTTCCACTAAGGCCCTATAAGGCCCATATACTCCCCGGGGGGTTCCGGTAACCTCCCGGTACTCCGGTAAATGCCTGAACTCACCCGGAACGATTATGATGTCCAAACATAGCCATCCAATATATCCATCTTTATGTCTCGACCATTTCGAGACTCCTCGTCATGTCCGTGATCACATCGGGGACTCCGAACAACCTTCGGTACATCAAAACACATAAACTCATAATATCGATCGTCACCGAACGTTAAGCGTGCAGACCCTACGGGTTCGAGAACTATGTAGACGTGACCAAGACACGTCTTCGGTCAATAACCAATAGCGGAACCTGGATGCTCATATTGGCTCCCACATAATCTATGAAGATCTTCATCGATCAAATCGTATAACAACATACGTTGTTCCCTTTGTCACCGTGTAGCGACCAGACCTCAAACAGTCTGATCTCTGTGCATCCCTGGATCGGTAATGCTGACAACAACAGTACTTGAAGGATTTATAACAGAGTAGCAATCACACACTTATTACATCGAATGTCTCAAAAGAGAACTTATCACAATAAATATGGCTTAAGGCCATCTAATACGATAACAGCGGAAGGCTTGGAAGATAAAGTGAGTCCATCAACTCCAACGGCATAACTGAGTGAAAGACCACGACCTAAGGCTCCTTACTCGTCGTCTGAAAAGTCTACAACATGATACGTTGCAGCCCAAAAATGGGTCAGCACATGGAATATGCTGGCAATGTAACACAAAAGAGTAATTAACAGAATAATGCTATCACTACATGCATATATGGCTGGTGGAGGCTGTGTGGTTAATATGTTTTGTGTAAAGCCAATTTTTTTCCTACAACAAAAGGAATATATTTTATTTAACTGTCATGGTGGTTGTTAAACACTGAGAATGGTAAACCCCATCTCAATCCCAATTAAAAATTAATTAAATAACCCAATCAAATTTAATAACTAAGAATGATGATATCCACATGATAATCCAAGAACCAGATACTCAAGATGTCCATAACCGGGGACATGACTAACCATGATTAGTTTGTACACTCTATAGAGGTTTGCGCACTTTTCCCCACAAGATTCGATCTCCTTCGTTGGATTTCTTGCACTACATGTGTTGAGAAATGGATGACCGAGACACAGTCTTTCAGAAGCGCTAGCACCTTACGATGGGTAGACAGTACCACCTACATCCCCTACATCTGCTAGTCTACCACTGTAAGAGTTCACACGACTTAATCAACTATGCCAGAGCTAATAATGGCTTGTGGCTGCACACGGAAGTTTCTAGCATGAATAATCTCATGATCCCTTTGAGCCTGGGTGGCAGTCCATAGGAGAATCACATGGTACCCGGGGATTTCAAATACAGGCAATCACTGGATTCCCCAGGTTCCTCAATCCACCCAGATGTGTATTAAAATTTCCACCTTAAGTAAACCATTAATTAAAAATACTCACAGCTGTCATGAATACACTCAAACCCAATCCACGTCTACGAGCATAGCATAGCAGTATAAGCAACGTAGAAGTAACTCCCAAAGGTTAGATAATAAACAGGTGAATAGGTACTACCTCAACTACTTCCCAACCCACAATCTAATTCAGATCCTAACCATGCAATTGTTTGAGGATTGATCTAATGCAATAAAACTGGGTAGTAAAGAGGTATGATCAAAGTGTTACTTGCCTTACTGATGATCCGAGAAACCTAGAGACTCATAGTAGCACGCTTCGCACTCCGGGTACTCTATCGCAAACAAACAAGCATACAATAAGCAATCAAGCAAGGGCACGGGTAAAACTCAAATAAGAGATCTAACCAGAAAGTTCAAGTTAAGAACTCCGGTTTGCAAAAAGAATCAAATCAAACTAAGCAACAAAACTTGAACGGCGAAAGAAACATGCTTCGTTTACCAATCTGGACTAAAGTCAAATTTTGCAGTAGCAAAATCTTGTTTAAGTTGGTTAAACAGAAAGAAGGCTTCAAGACGAAACTCTAGGCGCTTGAATCGCCTGATTCCGATAAACGAGCTAAAAGATAAACTAAAGAAATCACGATCGAAAATAATCGCGGAAAATCTAAGAAAAAGAAAAACTGACGAACAGGCTAACGAACGAACGTTCACTGTCTGCGGCTAAGCAGTGAAAACCGTTCGCTAAAACGAACGTTCGAACGGGCATTCGCTAAATAACTAAACCGAAAAAACCAAACCGGTCTAATAAAAAAAGAATCTTGGTTTTCTAAAAAAACCCGACGGTTAACCAAAAAAACGGAGACGAACGGCGGCGGCGGCGGCGGCTACCTCCGGAGGCGGTCTGACGAGGCGGCGGCGGCGGTGGCTCGGTAGGCGGAGCGGGCGGCGGTGGCGGCACGGTTGTGCGGTAGCACGGCAAAGAAGACGGCGCGGCATGGCCGGTAAAGGCGACGTGGCCATGGGGGTTAGGGTTTGGGCGCGGGCGCTGGTGGGCTGGCGCCGGCTGGGCCTTGGGCGGCTCGGGGCGGCGGCTTATAAAGCCCCCCCCAGGTGGAGTCCCGCTCGGGTACGGCCCGGAGTTGGTTACCCCCTTTCTTTTTAAATAAATTCAACGTGCAGAAAAAGAAAGAAAAGAAGTACTAAACCGACGTCAAAAATCCGAAAATAAATTTTCCCGTCCTCTAAAAATAGGCCGGACAAGGTGAACATTTATTTTGGCCTAAAATGAAATTTTGAAAAATGCATATTTTTCCTAATTCAAATAGAATAGCGATAAAACTCCGAATAAAAATCTTATTTGATTTTAACATTAAATCTCCGATATTTCTTTATTTTGAGGAAGTCATTTTATCCTCTCTCTTTTATTTTTATAAAATAAATATTCAAAGAGAAAATAATTAAAATCAAACGATCCTCTTTTCAAATTTCGAGAAAAAACTCGAATATGAAAATAATGAAATCCCCAACTCTCTCCGTGGGTCCTTGAGTTGCGTAGAATTTCTAGGATCAAACCAAAATGCAATAAAATATGATATGCAATGATGATCTAATGTATAACATTCCAAATTGAAAATTTGGGATGTTACAAACCTACCCCCCTTAAGATGAATCTAGCCCTCGAGATTCGGGTTGGCTAGAAAATAGGTGCGGGTGATCTTTGTGTAGGTCTTCCTCTCGTTCCCAGGTGGCTTCATCCTTGGTATGGTGGCTCTACTGAACTTTGCAAAATTTGATAACCTTGCTGCATGTGACACGGCTAGCAAACTCGAGAATCCTGACTGGCTTCTCCTCGTAGGACAAATCGCTATCCAACTGTATTGCTTCCAGCGACACTTTATCTCTCAGAGGAATATCAGCCATCTCTGCGTGGCACTTGTTCAACTGAGAAACATGGAACACATCGTGAACTCCGGACAATCCTTCGGGCAATTCCAACTTGTAAGAAACTTCTCCCATATGTTCCAAAACTTTGTATGGTCCCACAAAATGTGGTGCTAATTTTACCTTAACTCCAAAGCGCTTCCTTTGCTCAAGTGGGGATACACGAAGATACACTCTGTCTCCAACTTCGTGAACTGTCCGCTATGCGTTTAGAATCCGCATAACTCTTCTGCTGGACTGGGCTACCTTGAGTCTATCGCGACCCGACTTAACCTTCTCTTGGACTCTTTAATCAAATCTGGTCCAAACAAGCTGTCGGTCTTCAACTTCGTCCCACAACAACGGTGTTACGCACCTCCTTCCGTGACAAAGGCTTCGAAGGGGCCATCTTCAAACTGGCTTGATAACTGTTGTTATAAGAGAACTCTGCGTAAGGCAAATTATCGTCCCAACTAGATCCATAGTCTAGTGCACAAGCTCTCAACATCTCCTCCAGAATCTGATTGACTCTCTCAGTCTGTCCATCATCTCAAGGGTGAAAAGTTGTCTTGAACTCTAGCTTTGGTTCCCAAAGTTTCATGCAACTGATTCCAAAACTTTGAGGTGAACTGGGTTCCTCTATCTGATACAATGGTCCTTGGAACTCCATGCAGACATACGATCCTGCTCATGTATATCTTTGCCAACTTAGCACTGCTGTAAGTGGTCTTTACTGGGATGAAATGAGCTAATTTAGTCAAACGATTGACTACAACCCATATCGAGTCATAGCCTGAACGAGTCCTGGGTAATCCCGTGATAAAATCCATGCCTAGCTTGTCCCACTTCCATTCGGGTATCGGTAATGGTTGTAGCAATCCTGCTGGCTTTTGATGCTCTGCCTTCACTCTCTGACATACATCACAAACTGCTACATACTCCGCAATATCATTCTTCATTCTGGTCCACCAGAAACTATCCTTCAAATCCAGATACATCTTGGTATTTCCTGGGTGAATCGAATATGGCGAATCATGGGCCTCTTGCAAAATCAGCTTCCTGATCTCCTGATCATTTGGCACATATACGCGGTCCTCAAACCATAAGGTATCGCGCTCATCCACACGAAATCCTTTAGCCTTTCCTTTACTCACCCTTTCCTTTATATCAGCAATCTCCTTGTCCGTCTTCTGAGCTTCTCTGATCTTATCCATCAAGGTAGATTGAATCTCCAATGCTGCTACATAACCTCTCGGAACTATCTCCAAACATAGCTCGCGAAGGTCATCTGCCAACTCCTTGGGTAATTCTCTGGTCATGAGTGTATTGACATGACTTTTGCGGCTCAACGCATCGGCTACTACGTTAGCCTTTCTGGGATGATAATGCAATCTCATATCATAATCCTTAATGAGTTATGAACATCTCCTCTGCTTGAGATTTAACTCCTTCTGCATGAAGATATACTTCAAACTCTTTTGATCCGTGTATACCTCGCAATGGTTTCCGATGAGAAAATGTCTCCATGTCTTCAACGCATGCACTACGGCTGCTAACTCCAAATCATGCGTAGCATAATTTAACTCACGGGGTTTAAACTGTCGTGAGGCATATGAAACAACTCTTCCCTCCTGCATAAGTACGGCTCCAAGTCCTCGACGAGAAGCGTCGCAATACACTTCGTAATCCTTGCGTTGATCTGGCAGAATCAACACTGGTGATGAAACCAAGCATCTCTTCAACTCCTGAAAAATGGTCTCACATTCCTCAGTCCATTTAAACTTAGTGTCCTTCTTCAACAATTCCGTCATGGGCTTCGCAATCTTCGAGAAATTTTCAATGAACCTCCGGTAGTATCCTGCGAGTCCAAGAAAACTCCGGATCTCTCCAACTGACGAGGGTGACTCCCAATTTGTAACATTGACATCTTTGGTGGGGTCTACCGCTATTCCTTCTCCGGATATAACATGTCCAAGGAATCCAACTTCCTTCAGCCAAAACTCACACTTGCTGAACTTGGCATATAGCTGATGTTCTCTGAGTTTCCCAAGTACTAAACGCAAATGCTCTTTATGTTCTTCATTCTTCGAGTAGACCAGAATATCATGAATGAACACCACCACGAACTTATCCAAAAACTCCATAAACACCTTGTTAATCATGTTCATAAAATAAGCAGGTGCGTTAGTCAGACCAAATGACATAACTGTATAATCGTATAGCCCGTACCTCGTGGTAAAAGCTGTCTTAGGTATATCCTGCTATCGAATCTTCAGCTGGTGGTACCCTGATCGCAGATCGATCATGGAAAACACCTTAGCTCCTTGCAGCTGGTCAAACAAATCATTGATGTGGCGACCAGACCCGAATGGATCAAGTCTCTGTGCTCAGTGTCATCCCTGGATCAGTAATGCTGACACCACACAGTACTTCAAAGGATTTATAGCAGAGTAGCAATCACACACTTATTACATCGTTGTCCACAAGGGAACTGAATACAATAATATGGCTTAAGGCCATCTAACAAATAACAGCGGAAGGCTTGGAAGATAAGCGAGTCCATCAACTCCATCGGCATCACTGAGTATAGAACCACGACCTAACACCTTAATCGTCGTCTGAAAAGTCTGCAACGTGAAAGTTGCAGCCCGAAAACGGGTCAAGACATGGAATATGCTGGCAATGTAACACATAAAGAGCAATGAAGAAATAAGCCTATACTACATGCATATTTGGCTGGTGGTAAGGCTCTCTGATTTACATTTGCATAAAGCTGATTTTTCCCTACATCAAAGGAATAATTTTATTTAACTATCATGGTGGTTGTTAAACATTGAGAATGGTTGACAAAGCATCCTCAATCCCAATTAAAAAGTACTCATCAAAACCCAATAACTTTTATTAGAAGTAACATGTTGAGATTCACATGATATTCAATTACGAGATACTCAAAACGTCCATAACCGGGGACACGGCTAATCATGATTAGTTTATACACTCTGCAGAGGTTTGGCGACTTTTCCCCACAAGACTCGATCGCCTCCGCTTGGTTCTCGTGACTGCATGGTGTTTGAGAAGCGGATGACCGAGACATAGTTTTTCGTAAGCGCTTAGCACCTTACATGTGGGCGCACTGCACCAACCTACATCCCCTACATCAGCTAGCCTACCCGTAAGAGTTCGCACAACTTAGTCAACTACGCCAGAGCCCATAATTGGCTTGTGGCTGCACACGGAAGTTTCCAATTTGAATAATCTTATGATCCCTTAGAGCCTGGGTGGCGGTCCGAAGAAATACAGGCAAGTCCTGATAGAAACCAGTAGCCTCAATCCACCCATATGAGTGTTTAGATTTCCACCTAAGATAAACAATAAATTAACAATCTCACAACTGTCATGGATATTCACTCACCCAAACCACGTCTACTAGCAAAGCATGGCATAATAAGCAAACGTAGAAGTAACTCCCAAGGTTTCATAAGTAAAACAGGTAATAGGTACTACCTCAAATCTACTTCCCAAACCCACAATTTAATTAGATCCTAAACATGCAAGTGTTTGAGGGTTTGATCTAATGCATAAAATCTGGGTAGTAGAAAAGGTATGATCAAGTATTACTTGCCTTGCTGATGATCCGCGAAACCTAGAGACTCGAAGTAACAAGCGGCACTCACGGGTGATCTAACGCAGACAAACAACAAGCATACAATAAGTACTCATCTAATGCACGGGAAATCTCGAATAAAAGATCTAACCAGATAGTTCAACTTAAGAACCCTGGTTGCAAAAGAATCGAATCAAATAAAGCATCGAAAGTCGGAACTCGAGAGAGAACGACTCGGTTTAGCAATCTGAAATTAGGTCAAAATTCCACAGTAACAAAACCTTGTGAAAGTAGGTTAGTCGGAACGGCGGTTTCGTAACGAAACTCCAGGCGCTTGAATCACCTGATTCCGATAAACGAGCAAGAAATAAAACAGTTTTGAAAATCGGATCGAAATCGAATCGGAAAAATAACGGATTAAATCCGATTAAAAGAAAAACGACGAACGGATTAAATAACGGACGTTCGTTAACAGAACCAATCCAACGAACACGTTCATTGAAACGAACGGTTCGGTGAACGTTCGTTAATTAAGAAAACCGAAAAAAATAAAACCAATCTAGGTTTTTTTTTTAAAAAAACCGAACATTTTTTTTTTAAATAAACCGGATCGGTTTTTATAGGGAAAACCGGATCGGGTGGCGGGGCGGCGGCTACCTCGCGGGCCACGGGCGAGGTCAGCGGGGCTCGGGCGGGACTCCTGGGAGGGCGGCGAGGCGGCGGGCATTCAGCGACGGCGGGGAAACGGCGGCGAGGGAACGGCGGGCAAGGCTCGGCTTGGGCGCTGGTGAGGCGGCTCCGTGGGTGAGAGAGAGGGGGCGCCGGGTTTTAAGGAGGCGAGTCGGCTTGGGGGAGGGGGCAAGCCAGGGGGCGAGGCGAGGGGGAGGCGGACTCCTCGGCGGCGTCGTCTGTGGCGGCGGCGGGAGATCACATGAGGGAGAGGGAGGCGGGCCGGCTAGCCGGCTGGCTGGCTGGGCCTTGGCCTGGGGCAAGGCTTTTTTAAATTAAAACAAAACGAATTAAAAAAAATACCAAATGAACTCCGATTTAAATAAAACAATTTTTTCCCGACTCCTAAAAATGAGTCGAACAAAATGAACTTTAAAAACGGCAAACATGCATAAATTTTTAAAATGCTCATTTTTGCCTAAGCAAAATAAATCTTCCAAAACCAAATTTTGATTTATTTATAATATCTTCATTTTTCCTATATGTTGGGAAAGTCATATTATTCCCTCTCTTAATATTTTTATAGGAAAAACTTTATGAAGATAATTAAATAAATCCAATGATCCTATTTTCAAAATTTGAGAAATCCCAAATATGAAAATAATGAAACTTCCAACTCTCTCCGAGGGTCCTTGAGTTGCGTGAAATTTTCTAGGATCGGAAAATGCGAGAAAAAATATGATATGCATGATGACCTAATGTATAACATTCCAAATTGAAAATTTGGGATGTTACAATTGATCATCGGTAGTGGGTACTTGTTCTTGATCATCACCTCATTCAATCCTCGATAATCAACAAACATCCTTAATGATCCATCCTTCTTCTCCACTAGAAGTACTCGGGATCCCCAAGGTGAAGAGCTTGGGAGAATATGACCTTTATCCAGTAACTCCTTAATCTGCTTCTTAATTTCCTCCAAATCCTTTGCGGGCATTCTGTACGGTCTCTTAGATATTGGCCTACATGCGGCAAAAGCTCAATTAAAAACTCAATGTCTCTATCCGGTGGCATGCCTGGCCACTCTTCTGGAAATACATCCGAAAAATCCTTCACCACTGGTACTTCCTCATGTACAACTCCTGGTAAGGAATTTACTTGAGTCCTATACGGCACATGCCGGGATACATACTTGATCCTTCTTCCTTCTGGGGTAGTGAGCAAAATTGACTTACTGGCGCAGTCAATGTTCCCTCCATACTTCGATAACCAATCCATGCCTAATATCACATCTAATCCTTGTGACTCCAATACTATTAGGTCTGAGGGGAACAGGTAGTTACCAATCCTTAATGGTAACCGATCACACCATAGGCTGGCCATATACTCTGCTCCTGGCGAGGTTACTAACATGGGTGTCGTGGTTCTAAGTCTGACAGTAGAATGGGGGTAGGTATGTAGAGGCAAGATCTTAGCTATGGAGGAGTTATACACGCAAGTTTTACGAGTTCAGGCCCTTCTCGGAGGAAGTAACAGCCCTACGTCTCGGACCCCGAAGGCGGTCGACTAGATTATATGCGTGTGAGTTACAGGGGGTGCAAACCCTTGTCCCAGAGGAGGGGGTGGCTCATATAGAGTGCGCAAGGACCCCAGCTCCCCTCCGTTACACAGGATTAAATGTACATCAAGAGGGGGGCGTTACTGGTAACGCCAACAATTAAGATACATAATGACCATTAAAGCTATGACTTAATTCCCGACCGTTGCAGTGTAGAGTGGCTCTAGATCTTCTGGTAGTCGAGTGACTTCAAGACTGCCGAGTGGAACATAGCTTCATGGTCGAGTGGATGATGATTCTTCTTCAAATGCTTCTGGTTGAGAGATGTCCTTGGGGAGGGTATCTTGGACAGGTCCATGACCTTACCCTAGGTACATAGCTTCATCATTAGCCCCCGAATGGATCAGGGTTTGAGTGGGGAAGGAGTTGAGAACACTCCCGACTTGTTTTTCGTGCTACGAGTTTATCTTGTTCTAGATCAATGAACCGAGGTGAAGATACCAACTTCTTTTTCAGTCGCCTTGATCCATTCCTAGTTTTTGTCGAGTGAACTTTTACTGGAAGAGCTCCGAGTGATGATGTGGAGGAGATCTTCCGTCTGACAAGTTGTTCTGCTGTCCGCGGATTTTGCGGGATTCGAATTTTGGGAAGCGCGCAGGGCAGAGGTTGCCGCAGTAATCGGGCTGGATTAGGCAGGGCCGCCTCAAGTTTCGTGCCGCCTTTTTTGCCACGTATTGCGCGCGCGACTGTTGCGGGATTAGATAAGATTGCCTAGGCCTACCAGTCAGTCACTCGAAAGTAACCTCATATAAGGCGTTGGGCCAGGGCTTTTGAACAGTGCGCTCTCATTTTTCTTCTTCTTCCTCAGAGTTCTACGCTGCACTTGCTTTCGCCCTAGTGCCTCCATTCTGTTCAAGATCCATCTGCGGCGATGGGAAAAGAGAAGACGGTGGCTCTCGAGCGCGCGAAGAAGGCGACGACGAAGGCGAAGGGGAAGAAGTCCAGCCGGGGCAGATCTTCCTCGAGGTCTGGCCTGCCGCCGGGATGGATCCAGGGCGACTGGATTCGCTCGGCGATCCGCCAGGACGACATCGACGACCTGGTCGAAGGGGGACTGATTCCCCATGGATCGACGCGGCTCCCGGGGAATGAGACCGACCCGCAGCCGCGTGAGGGTCAGTGCGTCCTCCTCACCACTCACATTGACCACGGGTTCTGCTTGCCTCCTCACCCTTTCTTCCGAGGTTTCTTGAACTTTTTCGGGGGGCAACTCCACCATTTCAACCCAAACACCATTGTGTACCTTGCTGCCTTCGTGTCTTTGTGCGAGAATTTCTTGGGCTGCCGACCCCACTGGGGCCTCTTCAAGCACATCTTCACATGCCGCTCCCAGTCGGTCAAAAAGGCAAATCCAAGCGATGAAAGGACGCATGTGATCCAAATGTGCGGGGGCCTTGGGATTCAGATGAGGGGCAAAAGTTCTTTTCCAGCCATGATTCTTCCCGACTCGATCCGTGGGTGGCAGTCGACCTGGTTCTACTGCAAAGACCAGCCGACTCGAGGCGGTCATTGGACTTCCCCTTTTCTTTGGCCCAAGTGGGAAACCCTCCCTTTGAAGGTGATCCCGGAGGAGAAGGCGCAAGTCAAGGTGCTGGTCGATCGAGTAGTTCAACTTGTCCGCGATGGGGTGACTGGTATGGATTTGCTGGAGGTTTTCCTTCGGCGACGCATCCAACCGCTTCAAGCTTGTGACCACCCGATGTGGATGTATTCGAGCACCGATGACACCACTTGGACCCATCCGGAGGAGGTCGACGAGACCATGTTGGAGGGGTGGCTGATGAGTATCACAGGAAACAAAGACAACCCCAGGGGAGCCAGGAGAATTCCTCCACTCGACCAATCTTACGAACCATACAAGGTCCAATTCTGAATTACCGACTGTAATCTTGATTTATTCACACAGTTGTTTATGCTCTACCGACTGACTTTGTCCTGCTTGTTTTCTTCCATATTCTTACCGAAATGTACTCGATGCCCAACGGAGAGCAGGAGCAGGATCCGGAGAGCGAGGCAAGCGGAGGCGAAAGCGGCGAATGGCATTCTGACGGAGAGGGAGATAGGGAGAGCGACGACTCGAGTGATGAAGAAGAGGTCGGCTCTCCTCCCCGTAGGGAAAGTCGATCCAAGCTTGCTCAAGATCCAGCGAGCGCCCGTGACAAGGCGATCGTTCCGACTGGGCAATCGTCAAAGCGTGCTCGGACATCCTCTCCAGCACCAACTGAGAAGGCCCCAAAGCAGACCAAGGTCATCGCGCAGAAGACTCGGAAGGCGCTGCCAAAAATCAAAATTGACATTCCTGTTGCCTCTACGTGAGTGTTCTTCTTTCGCTTTTACTCGATGCTCTGCGATGTTTATATTTCCTTTGGTTTGATCGAATGAACCTTGAAATTGGCAGTGCCGCTACCTCTGGGACTTCATCTTACAGAAACGAGGATGAGGAAATGGAAGACGCGGTCACCTCCAATCCGGGTACAATCTTTGTCATTCTATCGTCTTTTTGTCGACTGAACTATGATATATCCGATCGGGTGATGAAATGTTGGCGACTGAACTTTTGTAGCTCCCAATGTTATTGACCTCCCCGACGATGATGATGACGAGCCGCAGAGGCCCTTGGGGAGAAGAAACAGGAAAACGTCTGCTGGCAAGACACCTCAGTCGACGCTAGTGGCGGAACCGGCAGTTCAGAACGCCAGTGACGCCAATCGGACTTCCGTTTCTTTCGCCATACCGTTGTCGAGTGCTTGACCTTCTGCGTCAGCCGCGCATGCTCCTGCCGATCCACCTTCAGTTTTTGCTACACATCACGTCCCAGAAGACGAAGTGGGTGCTGCCAAAGAAGCTATACGCCAAGCAGGCATCATGATGGAGAAGATGAAGATGGTGCGGGATGCCAGCCAGGCTGCTTATGATGCCAGCTCCGCTCTCCAGAGCAACGTTCAGGTTCGCAGATTGTCGACTGACTCTCTTGACTTGTTCTGTTAGGATATGGTACCTGAAAACTCTCTTTCCAAGGATCTTCGCTTCTGTACACTCACTGGGTATTTCGATTTGTCACTGAGCAAATTGCATTTGGAGCCGACTACGATGTTGTTGTCGATTGAATTTTTGGACTAGTGGGGGCACGCTGAGTGCACCCACCGGGTGTAGTTCCCGAGACTATGGTGGATCATGCGGGCGATCACTGCGATCTTGAATTTTGAATTTCTTCACTCGGTCTGAGCAGGTCTTGTCGAGTGGATTTTTGAACCAGTGGGGGCACGCTGAGTGCATCCATTGGGTGTAGTCCCCGAGATCATGGTCGACTGCTGGCAGTCGACTATGGTCTGAAGAATCTATTTTCTGTTGTCTCTCTTTTTTTTTTGCACTTGCGCTGAAAAAAGGCCTTGTCGAGTGTAAACTGAATCAGTGGGGGCACGCTAAGTGCACCCACTAGGTGTAGTCCCCGAGACTACTGTTGGATGTTTGATTTGGCAGTAGTCTTAGAATTTGTTGGCTTTATCCTTTTACCTCTCTGAAATAACCAATCTTTTATCTAGTCGACTGACTCATTCCTTGATTGCAGAAATCTTGTGATCTTGGAGCTCGCTTTGCTGACTTGGAGAAACAGTAGGTTCAACTCAACCTTGACCTGGAGTTGGCCAAGACAGAACTGCAGAAAGCCAAAAATGACGCCAATGGTAAGAAAGACTTGTCGACTGGTTTGTCTTCAATCTGGACTTCATTTTGCTCTTTCTGAATCAAGCATTATTTCTTTTTAGAGAAACTGAACCAGGCTCTGGCCAAAAAGGATCAAGATCTGGCTGCCACGCAGAAGAAGGCTGACGACAAAAGTGCTTTGGCTGAACAAAAGCTGGCTTCACTCGGCCAATTGAGGAAGAAAACGCTAAGATAAAATCTGCCCTGGACGAAGCCAACAAGGAAGTAACCCGCTTGAAGAAGGACAAGGTCAATCTGAATGATAGGATGGAAGGCATTCTTTGGCGGGGAGGGATGATCCGGAAATTTATCTGAGAAGCCTTGCCAAGAAGCTGTTCATCAAGCTTGAAGGTATATATTCTGTTCCGACTGGTTTATCTTCGTCGACTTGGCATACGACTATTGACTCATCCTCGGATTGTGCATGAAGAGTTTTGCCGAGATTTCGAGGAGGAGACCAGGCGAATTGAACCAAGCTTGGACCCCATCAACTCCCCCATGAAAGACGAAGCCGCTATGAACTTGCTTCGACTGGAATCCCGCATCGACGGTTATGTTGACTACCTTGCTCGACTGAAGGTCACAATGTCCCGGATCGACACAGCACTCTGGCCAATGGCAACGCTCCCGAATGACCTCGAGTCTCTGATGACTCGACTTAACAAGATCCCAGGTCAAGTGCAGGAATGGAAAAAGTCTTCTGCCAGGTGCGGTGCTGATGTGGCTCTGTCTTTGGTTCTTGTCCATTTCAAGGAGGCGCAAGAAGAGAAGCTGGCGGCGATCAAGGTTGCCAATACCAAGAAGCATGAGTTCCAATCCTTCATGGAGACTTTCATTGCTGCCGCCACTCGGATCGCTGATGGCATTGACCTGGATGAATTCGTCGAGCATGCTAGCCCTCCTCCTGCGGAGTGAACAAACTTTTATGCCCCACCTTAAATTTGCCTCGGGATGCCGAGTGGTTTTTGTAACCGTTAAACTCTTTCGGGCTGAGTGCCCGAGTACTTCTGCGGTCTTGAACTTTTAGGGTTCGTCTGGACTTGATTTGTCTCAGGATATGCTTGCGATTTCTTTTTGAATTTGTTCTACACTTGGAATGACCTTTGTGTTTGAGATGCAGCTCTAAAGTGGAGACTTCAATTGACCTGCGCCTCGTCATCCTTGCAGACAAGGATAGAGCGCACGTTGTAGTTGTGGTGTAGCTCCGAAGGAGAAGGTTGCAATCGACGTGCACCTCGTCATCCTTGCGGATAGGGATGAAGCACACATTGTATTTGTGGCGTAGCTCCGAAGGAGAAGGTTGCAGTCGGCCTGCACCTCGTCGTCTTTGCGGATAGGGATGTAGTGCATGTTGTACTTGTGGCGTAGCTCCGAAGGGGAAGGTTGCAGTCGACCTGCACCTCATCGTCCTTGCGGATAGGGATGGAGTGCACATTGTATTTGTGGCGTAGCTCCGAAGGAGAAGGTTTCAGTCGACCTGCACCTCGTCGTCCTTGAAGATAGGGATATGTTTCGAACTTAGGCGAGTATGAGACTGCAGCTAAGCCTCCGAGCGGGAGGATCGCTCACCACTCCATAGGATTTTTTAAACTTAGGCGAGTACTGGACTGCAGCTAAGCCCCCGAGTGGGAAGATTCCTCACCACTCGGTAGAATTTTTTTAAAACTTAGGCGAGTACTGGACTGCAGCTAAGCCCCCGAGCAGGAGGATTTCTTACCCTCGGTAGGATTTTTTAAACTTAGGCGAGTACTGGACTACAGCTAAGCCCCCGAGTGGGAGGATTGCTCACCACTCGGTAGGATTTTTCAAACTTAGGCTAGCATCGATCAGTAGCTAAGCCCAGTGGGAGGATTGCTCACCACTCGGTAGTAGTATTTTAAACTTATGCAGTCTTGGACTGCAGCTAAGCCCCGAGTGGGAGGATTGCTCACCACTCAAAGAGTATTTTTCAAACTTAGGTAGTCTTGGATCGCAGCTAAGCCCCGAGTGGGAGGATTGCTCAACACTCGGTGGGATTTTTTAAACTTAGGTAATCTTGGACTCGGCTAAGCCCCAGTGGGAGGATTGCTCACCACTCGGTGGGATTTTTAAACTTAGTAGTCTTGGACTGCAGCTAAGCCCCCGAGTGGGAGGATTGCTCACCACTTGGTAGAATTTTTTAAACTTAGGCGAGTACTTGGACTGCAGCTAAGCCTTCGAGTGAGAGGCTTGCTCATCACTCGGTAGAATTTTTTAAACTTAGGCGAGTACTTGGACTGTAGCTAAGCCTCCGAGTGAGAGGCTTGCTCATCACTCGGTATGATTTTTTTTACTTAGGCGAGTACTGGAGTGCAGCTAAGCTCCTTAGTGAGAGGCTTGCTCATCACTTGGTAGGATTTTTCAAACTTAGGCGAGTACTGGACTGCAGCTAAGCCCCCGAGTGAGAGGCTTGCTCATCACTCGGTAGGATTTTTTTAAACTTAGGCGAAACGGATTCACAGCTAAGCCCCCGAGTGGGAGGATTGCTCACCACTCGGTAGGATTTTTTAAACTTAGGCGAGCACTTGGACTACAGCTAAGCCTCCGAGTGAGAGGCTTGCTTATCACTCGGTAGGATTTTTTAAACTTAGGCGAGTACTTGGACTGCAGCTAAGCCTCTGAGTGAGAGGCTTGCTCATCACTCGGTAGGATTTTTCAAACTTAGGAGAGTTCTTGGACTGCAGCTAAGCCCCCGAGTGAGAGGCTTGCTCATCACTCGGTAGGATTTTTCAAACTTAGGCGAGTACTGGACTGCAGCTAAGCCCCCGAGTGAGAGGCTTGCTCATCACTCGGTAGGATTTTTTAAACTTAGGCGAAACGGATTCGCAGCTAAGCCTCCGAGTGAGAGGCTTGCTCATCACTCGGTAGGATTTTTTAAACTTAGGCGAGTACTGGACTGCAGCTAAGCCCCCGAGTGAGAGGCTTGCTCATCACTCGGTAGGATTTTTCAAACTTAGGCGAGTACTGGACTGCAGCTAAGCCCCCGAGTGAGAGGCTTGCTCATCACTCGGTAGGATTTTTCAAACTTAGGCGAGTACTGGACTGCAGCTAAGCCCCCGAGTGAGAGGCTTGCTCATCACTTGGTAGGATTTTTCAAACTTAGGCGAGTACTGGACTGCAGCTAAGCCCCCGAGTGAGAGGCTTGCTCATCACTCGGTAGGATTTTTTTAAACTTAGGCGAAACGGATTCACAGCTAAGCCCCCGAGTGGGAGGATTGCTCACCACTCGGTAGGATTTTTTAAACTTAGGCGAGCACTTGGACTGCACCTAAGCCTCTGAGTGAGAGGCTTGCTCATCACTCGGTAGGATTTTTTAAACTTAGGCGAGTACTTGGACTGCAGATAAGCCTCTGAGTGAGAGGCTTGCTCATCACTCGGTAGGATTTTTCAAACTTAGTAGTCTTGCCTTGCAGCTAAGCCCCCGAGTGAGAGGCTTGCTCATCACTCGGTAGGATTTTTTAAACTTAGGCGAGTACTGGACTGCAGCTAAGCCCCCGAGTGGGAGGATTGCTCACCACTCGGTAGGATTTTTTAAACTTAGGCGAGTACTTGGACTGCAGCTAAGCCTCCGAGTGAGAGGCTTGCTCATCACTCGGTAGGATTTTTTAAACTTAGGCGAGTACTTGGACTGCAGCTAAGCCTCCGAGTGAGAGGCTTGCTCATCACTCGGTATGATTTTTCAAACTTAGGCGAGTACTGGAGTGCAGCTAAGCTCCTGAGTGAGAGGCTTGCTCATCACTTGGTAGGATTTTTCAAACTTAGGCGAGTACTGGACTGCAGCTAAGCCCCCGAGTGAGAGGCTTGCTCATCACTCGGTAGGATTTTTTTTAAACTTAGGCGAAACGGATTCACAGCTAAGCCCCCGAGTGGGAGGATTGCTCACCACTCGGTATAATTTTTTAAACTTAGGCGAGCACTTGGACTGCAGCTATGCCTCCGAGTGATAGGCTTGCTCATCACTCGGTAGGATTTTTTAAACTTAGGCGAATACTTGGACTGCAGCTATGCCTCTGAGTGAGAGGCTTGCTCATCACTCGGTAGGATTTTTCAAACTTAGGCGAGTACTGGACTGCAGCTAAGCCCCCGAGTGAGAGGCTTGCTCATCACTCGGTAGGATTTTTCAAACTTAGGCGAGTTCTTGGACTGCAGCTAAGCCCCCGAGTGAGAGGCTTGCTCATCACTCGGTAGGATTTTTTTAAACTTAGGCGAAACGGATTCGCAGCTAAGCCTCCGAGTGAAAGGCTTGCTCATCACTCGGTAGGATTTTTAAAACTTAGGCGAGTACTTGGACTGCAGCTAAGCTTCCAAGTGAGAGGCTGGCTCATCACTCAGTAGGATTTTTCAAACTTAGGCGAGTACTAGACTGCAGCTAAGCCCCCGAGTGAGAGGCTTGCTCACCACTCGGTAGGATTTTTCAAACTTAGGCGAGTACTGGACTGCAGCTAAGCCCCCGAGTGAGAGGCTTGCTCATCACTCGGTAGGATTTTTTAAACTTAGGCGAAACGGATTCGCAGCTAAGCCCCCGAGTGAGAGGCTTGCTCATCACTCGGTAGGATTTTTTGAACTTAGGCGAAAACAGATTCGCAGCTAAGCCTCCGAGTGAGAGGCTTGCTCACCACTCGGTAGGATTATTCGAACTTAGGCGAAACGGATTCACAGCTAAGCCTCCGAGTGAGAGGCTTGCTCACCACTCAGTAGGATTATTCGAACTTAGGCGAAACAGATTCGCAGCGAAGTTAACCACTGGGGGATTTCAAACGCAAACAAAGGCAACAACAGATTTTTTAGGAAGATTATAAAGCTCTTGTCTTTGATAAACAAACTACAAAGGTATTTCTTATTACATCTCATCCGAGTAAGTACTTAAGTATAAAAGGGGTGGAGCAGCTCCGCGTTCCAAGCTCATGGCTCATCTTTCTGATGCTCGACATTATAAAGATGGTATGCTGCATTGTGGAGAACTCTGGTGACAATGAAGGGACCTTCCCAAGCAGGGGCGAGCTTGTGTGGTTTCTGTTCATCCACTCGAAGAACCAAGTCTCCCTCTTTAAAGGCTCGAACCCTCACGTTTCTGGCGTGGAATCGACACAAGTCTTGCTGATAAATTGTCGACCGGATCAAAGCCATCTCTCTTTCCTCCTCTAAAAGGTCGACTGCGTCCTGTCGAGCCTGTTCTGCTTCATCTTCAGAGAAGAGCTCCACTCATGGTGCATTGTGAAGTAAGTCACTCGGCAGAACGGCTTCAGCTCCATAGACCAAGAAGAATGGAGTTCGGCCAGTCGACCGATTGGGAGTTGTCCTTAGACCCCAAAGAACTGACGGAAGTTCATCAACCCAGGCGCCTGCTGCGTGCTTGAGATCACACATCAGTCGGGGTTTGATCCTTTGAGAATTAGGCCATTTGCTCTTTCTCGCTTGTCCATTCAAGCGGGGTGAGCGATCAAGCATAGTCAACTCGTGTGCCTTGAGAAGCGCAGAAGGCTCTAAACTCATCAGAATCGAAGTTCGACCCGTTGTCAGTGATGATGCTATGCAGAACTCCGTATCTGAATGTCAATTCTCTGATGAAACTGACAGTAGTGCTGGCTTCAAGATTCTTGATAGGCTCAGCTTCAATCCATTTGGTAAACTTGTCGACTGCTACAAGCACGTGAGTGAAGGCGCTCCTACCGGTTCTCAGCGGTCCGACCATATCCAATCCCCAAACAGAAAAGGGCCAGACGAGTGGATTGGTCTTCAGGGCTGACGCAGGTTTGTGCGACATGTTGGAGTAAAACTGGCAACCCTCACATTTGTCGACTATATCTTTCGCCATTTCATTTGCTCGTGGCCAGTAAAACCCGGCTCGGTATGCTTTAGCCACGATGGTCCGAGAGGACGCATGGTGACCACAGGTCCCCGAGTGGATGTCGTTGAGGATCATTCGACCTTCTTCTGGCGCTATGTATTTCTGACTGACTCCCGTCACTCCTTCCCTGAACAGTTGTCCTCCTATCACAGTAAAGGCTTTGGATCAACGGACGATCTGTCGAGCCTCTTCTTCGTCTTATGGGAGTTCCTTCCTAAGAATATATGCAATGTACGGTACTGTCCAGTCGGGAGTGATGACCAAAACCTCCATGATCAGGTCGACCATGGCTGGGACCTCGACTTCAGTCGGATCTGTGGCACTCTTAGGCTGCAGGGGCTCTTCAGTGAAAGGATCTTCTTGAACTGACGGTGTGCGAATGTGTCCCAAAAACACATTATTGGGAATGGCTTCTCTCTTGGAACCTATCTTTGCCAAATCATCGGCAGCTTGATTTTTCAGTCGGGGTATATGATGGAGCTCTAACCCCTCAAACTTCTTTTCCAATTTCCTCACTGCATTGCAGTAACCAGTCATGGCTGGGCTTCTGACGTCCCACTCCTTCATCACTTGATTGACTACCAAATCTGAGTCGCCATAGACCATAAGGCGACGGACGCCGAGTGAAATGGCCATACGTAATCCATAAAGGAGTGCTTCATATTCTGCTTCGTTGTTGGAGGAATCAAAGTGAATCTGAAGGACATATCTGAGCTTGTCTCCTCGGGGGGATACCAGTACCACCCTCAAGACCGGAACCGTTTAGCATCTTGGAGCCATAAAAAAACATGGTCCAGTGCTCCGAGTGAACTTGAGTCGGCAGTTGCTGTTCGATCCACTCGACTAGGAAATCTGCTATTGCTTGGGACTTGATAGCTTTCTTTGCCTCAAACTTGATATCTAAGGGAAGGAGATCAATCGACAACTTTGCCAATCGACGGTTGCATCTACATTGTGCAGAATCTCGACAATGGAGCGTCGCTGATGACTGTAATTGAATGGCCAGAGAAGTAATGTGCAACTTTCTTCGTGGTCATATAAATCCCATAAATAAGCTTCTGATAATGCGGATATCTTTGCTTTGATGGAGTCAAAACTTCAGAAACATAATATACGGGGCACTGAACTTTATAGGCTTTTCCTTCTTCTTCCCGCCGACCGTAAATCGCATCTTGACGACTTGTCCAGTGGCTGCAATGTAAAGCAGTAAAGGCTCTGGAGCAGCAAGCACCGGCTGGGTGGAAAGCAGGGCTTTTAGCTCTGCGAATGCTGCATCAGCTTCAGGAGTCCACTCGAACTTATCTGAATTCTTCATCAGTCGGTAAAGAGGCAATGCCTTTTCACCAAGGCGATAAATGAATCGACTTAGGGCGGCCAAGCAACCAGTAAGCTTCTGGACATCATGCACACGCACGGGGCATTTCATTCGGAGTATGGCACCCACTTTCTCTGGGTTAACATCGATCCCTCGTTCGGAAACGAGAAAACCGAGCAATTTTCCGCCTAGGACTCCGAATGTTCACTTTGATGGGTTAAGCTTGATGTCATACCTTCTGAGGTGGGCAAAGGTTTCAGCAAGGTCAGCCAGTAGGTCGGAACCTTTACGTGACTTAACCACAATATCATCCATGTATGCTTCCACATTCCGACTGATTTGAGTGAGTAAACACTTCTGAATCATCCGCATGAATGTGGCTCCAGCGTTCTTCAAGCCGAATGGCATGGTGACATAACAAAAGCACCCAATAGGGTAATGAAAGCTGTTTTTATCTCGTCGGGTCCATACAGACAGATTTGATGATACCCCGAATAAGCGTCCAAAAGGGACAAACGCTCACACCCCGCAGTTGAGTCGACAATTTGATCGATGCGAGGGAGAGGAAAGTGATCTTTTGGGCAGGCCAGATTGATATTCTTGAAGTCAATGCACATGCAAAGTGAGTCGTCTTTCCTAGGAACCATGACAACATTAGCTAGCCACTCGGAGTGGTAAATCTCTCGGATAAACTCAGCTGCTAGGAGCCGAGCCACTTCTTCACCGATTGCCTTTCTCTTCTGCACGGCGGACCGTCGAAGATGTTCTTTGACTGGTTTCACTTTTGGGTCGACTCGCAGACGATGCTCAGCCAGCTCCCTGGGAACACCAGGCATGTCGGAAGGTTTCCATGCAAAGATGTCCCAGTTCTCACGGAGGAACTGGATGAGCGCTTCTTCCTATTTGGAGTCGAGTGTTGTTGAAATTTGAGTTGGAGCAGCATTGGGTTCCGTCGGGTGAATATGAATTGGCTTCGTTTCGCCAGACGACTGAAATGCTGAATCCATGGCAGGCTTCTTAGCTCACAACAAATCACTCGGATTTGCATTTTTTTGATACTCCTGCAATTCCACTACTGCCATCTGTGCATCGGCGATCTTCGAGCCTTTCTAGAAGCACTCTTCTGCCTTCTTTCGATTGCCAGTGATAGTGATCACACCTTTAGGACCAGGCATCTTCTACTTGAGATACACGTAGCATGGTCGAGCCATAAAACGTGCATAAGCTGGCCTACCCAGAATAGCGTGATAAGCACTCTGGAAATCCACAACTTCAAATGTCAACTTTTCTTTGCGGTAATTCTTGAAATCACCGAAAACTACATCAAGGGCGATCTGGCCGAGTGACTCAGCCTTCTTGCCAGGAATGACCCCATGGAAACTCATATTGCTTTCACTGAGTCTGGACATCAGAATGCCCATTCCTTTCAACGTCTCCGCATACAGAATATTCAGGCCACTGCCACCATCCATTAGAACTCTAGTCAACCAAGTGCCTTCGACGACTAGGTCGACCAACAACGCTTGCCTCCCGGGGGTGACTATATGCGTCGGGTGATCAGACTGGTCAAATGTAATGGCAGTCTGAGACCATTTCAAATAACTGGGTGTCGCCGGAGCGACCATGTTTACTTCTCTGTTGATGACTTTCAGTCGACTTTTGCTCTCAACATCAGCAAAAATCATCAGAGTGGAATTGACGTGAGGGTAACCATCATCACTTTCCTCTTTGTCCTCAACTTTGTCCGACTCTTTTTCCTTCTCTTTGGGTTGTTTCTCTCAGAACTGCTGGATTAGGAGCCGACCTCGTCGAAAGTGGTATGCTTTGGGTAAATGAGATTACCCTCCTCATCTTTCTTTGTGTGGATGTGGCATGGCAAATCCAACACATCATTCCCATCTTGATCTTTTACTTTCTTAGGGTTCCACGGCCCCTTGGATTTCCCCTTGAACTTTCCTTGAGTCACGGCTAAGGCTTCTCCAGGAGCAGCTGGCTCGGCTTTGCGCTTCTGCTTCTGACTGGAGTTCCCTCCCCCGGTTTCGTGGACGACTGTTTTGCGCCTGCCACTCCGGAGACGATCCTCCTCTTCACCATTGGCATACTTGGTGGCAATCTCCATCATCCGAGTCAAAGACATATCTCCGGTCCGACCGAACTTCAGATTCAACTCTCGATATTTGACGCCTTCCTTGAAGGCACAAACTGCTTGGTGATCGACACATTTTCCACCGTGTGATGCAACATGATCCATCTTTGGATATAGTCCCTCAAAGTTTCATTTGGCTTCTGCACACAAGATTGCAACTTTGTCAACCCCGCTGGCCGTTTGCATGTTCCTTCAAATGTTTTTACAAACACTCGGGCAAGATCCTCCCAACTGTAAATACTGTCGGGCGCTAACTGATTTAACCATGCTCTGGCCGAGCCCTCCAACATCAGAGGAAGGTGCTTCATGGCCACTTCATCATTACCGCCGCCAATCTGAACAGCCACTCTGTAGTCCTCCAGCCAAGTGTCAGGCTTGGACTCACCAGTGAACTTACTGACTCCAGTCGCCAACCTGAAGTTGGGAGGAATCACCATGACCACGATGGCTCTGCTGAAGCACTTTGGACCTGAGACATGCACTCTGCTGCTGGTTGGAAAATCTCTGTCGTGGACTTCTCTGTGAGCTCTGTTTCTGTCGACCAAACCTTGTACGAGAATAGATCTCGCTTCAAAGCCCGGTTCCCTGGGGTCGACTGGAATCCTTTGCCCACCACTGTGAGGGCGTCTGTCATCATGCTGTCGAGGCACGTATGACCCACTCCTTGGGGGAGGCGTGGGCACTCGACGACGATCATCGTGATCGAGTCGGTGATCATACTGCTCACGGTTTCTGTACTGATCTCGCCGGTCTCCACGCCCCTCATGCCTCGGGGACGATCTTGGGCTGTGGGCCGACTGTACTGTATCTGCTACGACGGATCTGTTGTGGATCCTATTCCGCGACTGAGACACAACTGTATTCTGTTCTCCTGCTGCCCGGAGTAAAGCCCTGATCTGCATCAAACCTCTGCCAGCTTCTGACTGGGACGGCTGGATTGACTTTGCTATTCGGGTTGCGGCTGTGAGATTCTAGATTGGAGTTCGATATACCTGAGTTGGAGGCAGAAAAAGTTGTCTTCGACTGGATTCTGGAACCCGCTGCCGAGCACGCTCGTCGAGTGCGTCTTTGGAGGTTCTCGATCGAGTGCGCTCAGCCAAGTTGGCTAGGCGCGCCTCCTCCAAGGCTCAGGCCTCGGGGGTTTCTCCAGTGATAGGAGTATGAAGTGCATCCATGTTTCAGCGGCGAAGTTCTTCCCTCTGCTGCGAAGAGAGGGGCTCGGGGAGGTACTCCTCGTGGACACGCGACGGATCTCCTCCGCCATCTCCACCATCAACGCGAGGGAAGCCAGGAGGCTGCGAGGCCCATCGACCATCAGGACTTCCGCCGCGGGATCACTGCTGTCGCACTCGGATGCGGTTTCTACGGAACTAGTCGACAGATCGAATAGGCCATAGAGTATTTCATCGGGCTCGATTGCTGCGACTTGGGGGACGGCCAACTGGCGGGCCACCGCGTGCCTCACCCACCGCTGAAGCCTCGATCGACCGGAACGCTTGCGCCAGCGGGCAACAGGGAGGGAGGACGCCCTTTGGAGCTGGCCCGTCTTGAGTCGGCGGTACATCGCGAGGAGAGGATGCCGCAGACGCACGCAGCGCGCGTTGCCCGCTGGACGAGGAGCGCCTCAACGTCGAGTGGAGCCTCTTGGAGCCAAGCGAGTCGTCGGCTGACGAGCAGCAGCGCCGAGACGGATCTCGCGGCCCTCGGCCAAACCTCCGCCTGAAACCATGTCGATGGGGATCGGAAAAATCGCAACTTCTCCAACAAGTCGCTAAGACACCCGCCCCACAGCGGGCGCCAACTGTCGTGGTTCTAAGTCTAACAGTAGAATGGGGGTAGGTGTGTAGAGGCAAGATCTTAGCTATGGAAGAGTTGTACACGCAAGTTTTACGAGTTCAGGCCCTTCCCGGAGGAAGTAACAGCCCTACGTCTCGGAGCTCGGAGGCGGTCGACTGGATTATATGCGTGTGAGTTACAGGGGGTGTGAACCCTTGTCCCAGAGGAGGGGTGGCTTATATAGAGTGCGCCAGGACCCCAGCTCCCCTCCGTTACGCTGGGTTAAATGTACATCAAGAGGCGTTCATCGTAACGCATGACAATAAAGATACATAATGACCATTAAAGCTATGACTTAATTCCCGACTGTTGCAATGTAGAGTGGCTCTAGATCTTCTGGTAGTCGAGTGATAGTCTTCACGGTCAAGTGACTTCAAGACTGCCGAGTGGAACATAGCTTCATGGTCGAGTGGATGATGATTCTTCTTCAAATGCTTCTGGTTTTTTGAGAGATGTCCTTGGGGAGGGTATCTTGGACAGGTCCATGACCCTACCCTAGGTACATAGCTTCATCAATGGGTGACCTAAGGGCTTGGGTTGGCAGTTTAAACTTATCCACGAATCCCCTTGATATGTATGAATGCGATGCACCAGTATCATAAAGTACAACTGCAGTAAATGACAACCAAAAACTTACCTATTACTGCATCTGGCTGGGCTTCAACCTCCTCCACATTAACGTGGTTCACTTGTCCTCTGGTGAAAGGGTTGGGCTTCTTCGCAGAGCTTCCATTGTCGTTTCCATTCTTAGCTTCAGGACATTCATTGGTGTAATGTCCGGTCTTCTGGCACTTGTAGCAAGTAACGTGGCTTAAATCTTTCTTGGCGGGTGTTGCCGGGTTGGAACGGTTCTGTCCGCTGCTTCCTCCATTACCATTCCCATTCTTGGGGCCACTATGGTTGTGCGAACTTCCTCCATTATGAGTGTGGCCTCCATGGTTATGAACAAGTCCTCCCGAGTTCGGGGTGAACCGGGGCCTCTGCTGATCAGCTCCAGAATTATACTTCCCTTGTACATACTTCCTCTTGCGGCTGTCAATCTGCTGCTGCTTACCTTCTAGCATGAGGGCTCTATCCACCAACTCCTGGTAGTTATTGAAATTTGCCACCATTAACTGCATGCTCAGCTCATCATTTAGTCCTTCCAGAAACTTCTCCTTCTTAGCTGCATCTGTAGCGACGTCATCTGGGGAATAACGTGCTAGCTTACTAAAGTCATCCACATACTGGCCAACAGTGCGCCCTCCTTGGCGTAAGTTGCGAAACTCAAGCTTCTTCATGGCCATAGCTCCTGCTGAAACATGGGCAGTACGGAAAGCCTGCTGGAACTGGTCCCATGTCACAGTGTCAATGGGGCAAGTGACTATGAAGTTCTCCCACCATGATGCTGCGGGTCCATCTAGCTGATGTGCGGCAAAACGCACTCTCTCCGCATCTGTGCATCCTGCAGTAGTGAACTCCATCTTGCGGAGCCAATCATCTGCAACAATTGGCTCGGTGCTACTGGAGAACACTGGCGGATTCAGCCTAAGAAAACAGGCTAAGTGATCAACTGGTGGTGGTGGTGGGTTGTTGTTGTTGTTCCCCCGGTTCTGATTCTGGACTAGTATCTGCATCAATGAGCTCCGGTGGGAAAGCAAATCCATTGTCGCATCTTGGAGGCATCTGCTGGGTTTAGAAAAGATGAGATAACATAGTAGAATGATGTCTAGAGGGGAAACACTACCCATATGCACATGAGACAAACACAAACATATCACTCAATCAAATCAAACAAGGGCATACAATCGGTCTAGAACTATCGTTACAAAAGTGCTCGGACTATACTATATACATGGTGGAATACTACCACTAATATGGTGGTCGACTAGGAAAATTGATCGGGCGAAGACTCCATGATATTGAAGGAAATATGCCCTAGAGGCAATAATAAAGTTATTATTTATTTCCTTATATCATGATAAATATTTATTATTCATGCTAGAATTGTATTAACCGGAAACATAATACATGTGTGAATACATAGACAAACAGATTGTCACTAGTATGCCTCTACTAGACTAGCTTGTTAATCAAAGATGGTTAAGTTTCCTAACCATGGACAAAGGAGTTGTCATTTGATTAACAAGGTCACATCATTGGTTGAATGATCTGATTGACATGACCCATTCCATTAGCTTAGCACCCGATCGTTTAGTATGTTGCTATTGCTTTTATCCATGACTTATACATGTTCCTATAACTATGAGATTATGCAACTCCGGTTTACGGAGGAACACTTTGGGTACTACCAAGCGTCACAACGTAATCGGGTGATTATAAAGGAGTACTACAGGTGTCTCCAAAGGCAGATGTTGGGTTGGCGTATTTCGAGATTAGGATTTGTCACTCCGATTGTCGGAGAGGTATCTCTGGGCCCTCTCGGTAATGCACATCACTAAGCCTTGCAAGCATTACAACTAATGAGTTAGCTGTGAGATGGTGTATTACGGAACGAGTAAAGAGACTTGCGATGCTTGAGATTGAACTAGGTATTGGATACCGACGATCGAATCTCGGGCAAGTAACATACCGATGACAAAGGGAACAAAGTATGTTGTTATGCGGTTTGACCGATAAAGATCTTCGTAGAATATGTAGGAGCCAATATGGGCATCCAGGTTCCGCTATTGGTTATTGACCAAGAATAGTTCTAGGTCATGTCTACATAGTTCTCGAACCCGTAGGGTCCGCATGTAAGGTTTCGATGGCGGTTATATTATGAGTTTATGAGTTTTGATGTACCGAAGGAGTTCGAGTCCCGGATGAGATCGGGGACATGACGAGGAGTCTCGAAATGGTCGAGACGTAAAGATCGATATATTGGACGACTATATTCGGAGTACGGAAAGGTTCCGAATGATTCGGGTATTTTTCGGAGTACCGGAGAGTTACGGGAATTCGCCGGGGAGAAGTATTGGGCCTTATTGGGCCCTGCGGGAAAGAGAGAGGAGCTGCCTAGGGCAGGCCGCGCGCCCCCCCATGGCCTAGTCCGAATTGGACTAGGGGGAGGGGCCGCACCCCTCCCTTCCTTCCCTTCTCTCTTCCCCTTACTTGTCTCCTACTCCCAATACATGGAAGGACTCCTAGTTGGACTAGGAAAAGGGGAATCCTACTCGGTGGGAGTAGGACTCCCCATGGCGCGCCCTACTAGGGCCGGCCTCCTCCTCCCTCCCTCCTTTATATCACGGGGCAGGGGGCACCCTAGAACACACAAGTTGATCTACGGATCGTTCCTTAGCCGTGTGCGGTGCCCCTCCACCATATTCCACTTCGGTCATATCGTCGCGAGCTTAGGCGAAGCCTGCGCCGGAGAAGTCATATCGTCATGAGCTTAGGCGAAGCCCTGCGTCGGTGGAGCATCATCATCGTCACCACGCCGTCGTCTTGTGGAACTCATCCCCGACACTTTGCTTTGGATCGAGTCCGGGGATCGTCATCGAGCTGAGCGTGTGCGAGAACTTCCGGAGGTGCCGTCGTTCGGTGCTTGGATCGGTCGGATCGTGAAGACGTACGACTACATCAACCGCGTTGTTATAACGCTTCCGCTTTCGGTCTACGAGGGTACGTGGACAGTCACTCTCCCCTCTCGTTGCTATGCATCACCATGATCTTGCGTGTGCGTAGGAATTTTTTTGAAATTACTACGTTCCCCAACAGATATCTGCTCCAGCTTCATCAACATAGTCATCATCGCTATCGTCAGGGTCCGAGTTGGTGTCGTCGATGATGATGTAGTTCTCCGGGCAAGTGGAATCGTCATCTTCTCCTCCTGGCGCGGGGTCTCCCATGAAAACTCTGATCTTCCTCGTCAGGTCGTCATTCTTCTCCACTAGTACGACAATTTACTCCTCATAATCTTCGCGTGTAGCCTTGAGTTCTTCCTCCAGCTCCATGATCCTTGTCATTGCCTTCTTCAAATCTGTCATGCCTGCGCACATCTGGTTCTCCTGGCGTCGAATGTGCTGGTTTAATTCCTGGATGAAAGCTACAAAATCGATCTATCCTTCCTGGTGCTAATCATCTCCCATTGCTCATCTCGGCGCCCACAAATCTGGTAGATAGTATCCTTGAGATCATAGTGGTAAACTTCTCCAATGTGTCCCATGGTAATGCGAGCTGCCATACTCTTTCCTAGACTCCGGGTTGGTGCATCAAAGGAAAACTCTATGGGCTCAGTGACTGGAATGAATGTCCTTCCTGGAACTTGAACTTGAATCATCCAGCACTCCTCTTCTGGTAAAGTGGCATTGTAAGTCCCTGTGAAGCTTGGTATTCCAATGTTCAGGTACCTAGTAACTTCCTTCAAGTGGCGTCCAAAAGGGGTGTCTTCATCCGATTACGTGAACTTGATCCTTGCATCCGCCATCCTAAGGAGTAGAAAATGGAGAGGAGTCAGAAATGAGAAGAGAGTAGTGATCTAGGGCTTTAGCTTAGTGGTCGTGTCCTACAATCAGCGTGTGCTCTGATACCATCTTGTAGCAACCAGACCCCAAAGCGATCGATCTACGTGCATCAGTGTCATCCCTGGATCGGTAATGCTGACACGCACAGTACTTGAAGGATTTATAACAGAGTAGCAATCACACACTTATTACATCGAATGTCTCAAAAGAGAACTTATTAAAATAAATATGGCCTAAGGCCATCTAATGCGATAACAACGGAAGGCTTGGAAGATAAAGTGAGTCCATCAACTCTAACGGCATCACTGAGTGAAAGACCATGACCTAAGGCTCCTTACTCGTCGTCTGAAAAGTCTGCAACATAATACGTTGCAGCCCGAAAACGGGTCAGCACATGGAATATGCTAGCAATGTAACACAAAAGAGTAATGAACAGAATAATGCTATCTCTACATTAATATATGGCTGGTGGAGGCTGTATGGTTAATATGTTTTGCGAAAAGCCACTTTTTCCCTACAACAAAAGGAATATATTTTATTTAACTATCATGGTGGTTGTTAAACATTGAGAATGGTAAACCCCATCTCAATCCCAATTAAAAAGTAATTAAATAACCCAATCAAATTTTATAGTTAAGAATGATGAGATCCACATGATAATCCAAGAACCAGATACTCAAGATGTAAATAACCGGGGACACGGCTAACCATGATTAGTTTGTACACTCTGTAGAGGTTTGCGCACTTTTCCCCACAAGACTCGATCTCCTCCGTTGGATTTCTCGCACTACATGGTGTTTGAGAAACGGATGACCGAGACACAGTCTTTCAGAAGCGCTAGCACCTTACGATGGGTAGACAGTACCACCTACATCCCCTACATCTGCTAGTCTACCACTGTAAGAGTTCACACGACTTAATCAACTATGCCAAAGCCCATAATGGCTTGTGGCTGCACACGGAAGTTTCTAGCATGAATAATCTCATGATACCTTTGAGCCTGGGTGGCAGTCCATAGGAGAATCACACGGTACCCCAGGATTTCCAAAAAAATACAGGCAATCACTGGATTCCCCAGGTGCCTCAATCCACCCAAATGTGTATTAAAGTTGCCACCTTAAGTAAACCACTAAATAAAAATACTCACAGCTGTCATGAATACACTCAAACCCAATCCACGTCTACGAGCATAGCATAGCAGTATAAGCAACGTAGAAGTAACTCCCAAAGGTTTGATAATAAACAGGTGAATAGGTACTATCTCAACTACTTCCCAACCCACAATTTAATTCAGATCCTAACCATGCAATTGTTTGAGGATTGATCTAATGCAATAAAACTGGGTAGTAAAGAGGTATGATCAAAGTGTTACTTGCCTTCTAGCGATGATCCGCGAAACCTAGAGACTCGTAGTAGCACGCTTCGCACTCGGGGTACTCTATCGCAAACAAACAAGAATATAATAAGCAATCAAGCAAGGGCACGGGTAAAACTCAAATAAGAGATCTAACCAGAAAGTTCAACTTAAGAACTCCGGTTTGCAAAAAGAGTCAAATCAAACTAAGCAACAAAACTTAAACGGCGAAAGAAACAGGCTTCGTTTACCAATCTGGACTAAAGTCAAATTTTACAGTAGAAAAATCTTGTTTAAGTTGGTCAAACAGAAAGAGGGCTTCGAGATGAAACTCTAGGCGCTTGAATCGCCTGATTCTGATAAACGAGCGAAAAGATAAACTAAAACAAAAATCGGATCAGAAATCGCGATAAAAAATAATCGCGGAAAATCCGAGAAAAAGAACAACTGAAAAACAGGATAATGAACGAACGTTCGCTGTCTGCGGCTAAACGGTGAAAACCGTTCGTTGAAACAAACGTACGAACGGGCGTTTGCTAAATAACTAAACCGAAAAAAACCGAACCGTTCTACTAAAAAAATGAATCTAGGTTTTCTAAAAAAACCCGAACGGTTAACCGAAAATAAAATACAACGGGGACGAATAAGCGGCGTGGCTACCTCCGTGGCGGTGGCCAGTCTTGACTTTCGGCGTGTGAGGCGTGGCCTTGATGCCAGTGATCTTGTGTGGGCTGGGTTTGGGTTTGGGTTTAGGTGCGGGTGGGCTGGCGGCGGCTGGGCCTTGGGGCGGTGGCTTATAAAGCCCCCCCCCCCCCGGGCGGAGTCCTGCTCGGATACGACCCGGAGTCGGTTACCCCTTTTTCTAAAAATAAATACGACGTGCAGAAAAAGAAAGAAAAGAAGTACTAAACAGAATCCAAAAATCCAAAAATAAGTTTTTCCTGTCCTCTGAAAATAGGCCGGATAAGGTGAACATTTATTTGGGCCTAAAATGCAATTTTGAAAAACGCATATTTTTCCTAATTCAAATAAAATAGCGATAAAACTCCGAATAAAAATCTTGTTTGATTTTACCATTATATCTCTGATATTTCCTTATTTTGAGGAAGTCATTTTATCCTCTCTCTCTTTTATTTTTATAAAAGAAATATTCAAAGAGAAAATAATTAAAATCAAACGATCCTCTTTTCAAAATTCGAGAAAAACTCGAATATGAAAATAATGAAATCCCCAACTCTCTCCGTGGGTCCTTGAGTTGTGTAGAATTTCTAGGATCAAACCAAAATGCAATAAAATATGATATGCAATGATGACCTAATGTATAACATTCCAAATTGAATATTTGGGATGTTACACACCTGTATGTTACTTGCCCGAGATTTGATCGTTGGTATCCTCATACCTAGTTCAATCTCGTTACCGGCAAGTCTCTTTATTCGTTCTGTAATGCATCATCCCGCAACTAACTCATTAGTCACAATGCTTGCAAGACTTATAGTGATCTGCATTACCGAGAGGGCCCAGAGATACCTCTCCGATACATGGAGTGACAAATCCTAATCTTGATCTATGCCAACTCAACAAACACCATCGGAGACACACAGAGAGCATCTTTATAATCACCCAGATACGTTGTGACGTTTGATAGCACACAAGGTGTTCCTCCGGTATTCGGGAGTTGCATAATCTCATAGTCTGAGGAACATGTATAAGTCATGAAGAAAGCAGTAGAAATGAAACTGTAACGATCATAATGTTATGCTAACGAATGGGTCCTGTCCATCACATCATTCTCTTAATGATGTGACCCCGTTCATCAAATGACAACACATGTCTATGGTTAGGAAACATAACCATCTTTGATAAACGAGCTAGTCAAGTAGAGGCATACTAGGGAAACTTTGTTTTGTCTATGTATTCACACATGTACTAAGTTTACGGTTAATACAATTCTAGCATGAATAATAAAAATTTATCATGATATAAGGAAATAAAAATAACAACTTTATTATTGCCTCTAGGGCATATTTCCTTCAGTCTCCCACTTGCACTAGAGTCAATAATCTAGTTCACATCGCCATGTGATTTAACACCAATAGTTCACATCACCATGTGATTAACACCCATAGTTCACATCGCTATGTGACCAACACTCAAAGGGTTTATTAGAGTTAGTAATCTTAGTTCACATCTCCATGTGATTAACACCCAAATACTACTAAGGTGTGAGCATGTTTTTCTTGTGAGAGAAGTTTAGTCAACGGGTCTGCCATATTCAGATCCTATGTATTTTGCAAATTTGTATGTCAACAATGCTCTGCACGGAGCTACTCTTGCTAATCGCTCCCACTTTCGATATGTATCCAGATTGAGACTTAGAGTCATCTGGATCAGTGTCAAAACTTGCATCGACGTATCCCTTTACGACGAACCTTTTGTCACCTCCATAATCGAGAAACATATCCTTATTCTACTAAGGATAATTTTGACCGCTGCCCAGTGATCTACTCCTAGATCACTATTATACTCCCTTGCCAAACTCAGTGTAGGGTATACAATAGATCTGGTACACAGCATGGCATACATTATAGAACCTATGGCTGAGGCAAAGGGAATGACTTTAATTCTCTTTCTATCTTTTGCCATGGTGGGGCTTTGAGTCTTACTCAACTTCACACCTTGCAACACAGGCAAGAACTCTTTCTTTGACTGTTCCATTTCGAACTACTTCAAAAACTTGTCAATGTATGTACTCATTGAAAAAAAAACTTATCAAGCGTCTTGATCTATTTCTATAGATCTTGATGCTCAATATGTAAGCAGCTTCACCGAGGTCTTTCTTTGAAAAACTCCTTTCAAACACTCCTTTATGCTTTCCAGAAAATTCTACATCATTTCCGATTGACAATATGTCATTCACATATACTTATCAGAAAGGCTGTAGTGCTCCCACTCACTTTCTTGTAAATACAGGCTTCACCGAAAGTCTGTATAAAACTATATGCTTTGATCAACTTATCAAAGCGTATATTCCAACTCCGAGATGCTTGCACCAGTCCAAAGATGGATCGCTGGAGCTTTGCACACTTTTCGTTAGCATCTTTAGGATCGCTAACACCTTCTGGTTGAATCATATAAAACTCTTCTTTTAAAAAATCCATTAAGGAATGTAGTTTTGTTTATCCATTTGCCAGATTTCATAAAATGTAGCAATTGCTAACATGATTCGGACAGACTTAAGCATCGCTACGAGTGAGAAAAACTCATCGTAGTCAACACCTTGAACTTGTCGAAAACCTTTTGCGACAATTCAAGCTTTGTAGATAGAAACACTACTATCAGCATCTGTCTTCCTCTTAAAGATCCGTTTATTCTCAATGGCTCACCGATCATTGGGCAAGTCAATCAAAGTCCATACTTTGTTCTCATACATGGATCCCATCTCAGATTTCATGGCCTCAAACCATTTTGCGGAATCTGGGCTCATCGCCGCTTCCTCATAGTTCGTAGGTTCGTCATGGTCTAGTAACATGACTTGTAAAACAGGACTACCGTACCACTCTGGTGCAGAATGTGCTCTGGTTCACCTACGAGGTTCGGTAGTAACTTGATTCAAAGTTTCATGATCATTATCATTAGCTTCCTCAGTAGTTAGTGTCGGCATCATTGGAACTGATTTCTGTGATGAACCACTTGCCAATTCGGGAGTAGGTACAATTACCTCATCAAGTTCTACTTTCCTCCCACTCACTTCTTCCGAGAGAAACTCCTTCTCTAGAAAGGATCCACTCTTAGCAACAAAGATCTTGCCTTAGCAACAAAGATCTTGCCTTCGGATCTGTGATAGAAGGTGTACCCAACAGTTACTTTTGGGTATCCTATGAAGATGCACTTCTCCGACTTGGGTTTGAGCTTATCAAGATGAAACTTTTTCACATAAGCATCGCAACACCGAACTTTAAGAAACGACAGCTTAGGTTTCTTGCTAAACCACAATTCATACGGTGTCATCTCAACGGATTTAGATGGTGCCCTTTTTAACGTGAATGCAGCTGTCTCTAATGCATAACCCCAAAACGATAGTGGTAAATCGGTAAGAGACATCATAGATCGCACCATATCTAATAGAGTACGACTACGACGTTCGGATACACCATTATGCTATGGTGTTCCAGGTGGCATGAGTTTGTGAAACTATTCCACATTGTTTTAATTGAAGGCCAAACTCGTAACTCAAATATTCGCCTCTGCGATTAGATCGTAGAAACTTTATTTTCTTGTTACAATGATTTTCCACTTCACTCTGAAATTCTTTGAACTTTTCAAATGTTTCAGACTTATGTTTCACATATCTTCTCAAATCATGTGTGAAGGTCAGAAAATAATGATACCCGCCGCGAGCCTTAACTCCCATCGGATCACATACATCAGTATGTATTATTTCCAGTAAGTTAGTTGCTCACTCCATTGTTCCGGAGAACGTAGTCTTAGTCATCTTGCCCATGAGGCATGGTTCGCAAGTATCAAGTGATTCATAATCAAGTGATTCGAAAAGCCCATCAGCACGGAGTTTCTTCATGCGCTTTACACCAATATGACCTAAACGGTAGTGCCACAAATATGTTGCACTATCATTATCAACTTTGCATCTTTTGGCATCAATATTATGAATATGTGTATCACAACGATCGAGATTTAATAAACCATTTATATTGTGACCATAGAAGGTTTTATTTATGTAAATAGAACAACAATTATTCTTTAACATAAATGAATAACCATATTGCAATAAACATGATCCAATCATATTCATGCTCAACGCAAACACCAAATAACATTTATTTTAGGTTCAACACTAATACCGAAGGTAAAGGGAGTGTGCGATGGTGATCTTATCAACCTTGGAATCTCTTCCAACACACATCGTCACCTTGCCCTCAACTAGTCTTTGTTCATTTTGCAACTCCTATTTCGAGTTACTAATCATAGCAACTGAACCAGTATCAAATACCCAGGGGCTACTATGAACACTAGTAAAGTACACATCAATAACATGTATATCATATATACTTTTGTTCACTTCGCCATCCTTCTTATCCGCCAAGTATTTTGGGCAGTTCCGCTTCCAGTGACCATTTCCTTTGCAGTAGAAGCACTCAGTTCTAGGCTTGGGTCTAGCTTTGGGCTTCTTCATGGGAGTGGGAACTTGCTTCCCATTCTTCTTGAAGTTCCCTTTCTTTCCCTTGCCCTTTTACTTGAAACTAGTGGTCTTGTCAACCATCAACATTTGATGCTTTTCTTGATTTCTACCTTCGTCGATTTCAGCATCACGAAGAGCTCGGGAATCATTTTCGTTATCCCTTGCGTATTATAGTTCATCACGAAGTTCTAGTAACTTGGTGATAGTGACTAGAGAACTCTGTCTGGAAGATTAACTCCCACTTGATTCAAGCGATTGTAGTACTCAGACAATCTGAGCACATGCTCACTAGTTGAGCTATTCTCCTCCATCTTGTAGGCAAAGTACTATCAGAGGCCTCATACCTCTTGACACGGGGATGAGTATGAAATATTAATTTCAACTCTTGGAACATCTTATATGCTCCTTGGCGTTCAAAACATTTCTGAAGTCCCAGTTCTAAGCCGTAAAGTATGGTGCACTAAACTATTAAGTAGTCATCATACCGAGCTTGCCAAAATGTTCATAACATCTGCATCTGCTCCTGCAATAGTTATGTCACCTAGCGGTGCATCAAGGACATAATTTTTCTGTGCAGCAATGAGGAAAATCGTCAGATCACGGACCAAGTCCGCATCATTGCTACTATCATCTTTCAACTTATATTTCTCTAGGAACATATACAAAATAAATGGGGAGCTACATCGCGAGCTATTGATCTACAATATAGATATGCTAATACTACCAGGACTAAGTTCATGATACATTAAAGTTCAATTAATCATATTACTTAAGAACTCCCACTTAGATAGACATCCCTCTAGTCAAATGATTACGTGATCCAAATAAACTACACCATGTCTGATCATCACGTGAGATGGTTTAGTTTTCAATGGTGAACATCACTATGTTGATCATATCTACTATATGATTCACGCTCGACCTTCCGGTCTCCAGTGTTCCGAGGCCATATCTGCATATGCTAGGCTCGTCAAGTTTAACCCGAGTATTCCACGTGTGCAAAACCAGCTTGCACCCGTTGTATGTGAACGTAGAGCTTATCACACCCGATCATCACGTGGTGTCTCGGCATGACGAACTTTCGCAACGTTGCATACTCAGGGAGAACACTTGTACCTTGAAATTTAGTAAGAGATCATCTTATAATGCTACCGTCGAACTAAGCAAAATAAGATGCATAAAGGATAAACATCACATGCAATCAAAAATGTGACATGATATGGCCATGATCATCTTGCGCCTTTGATCCATCTCCAAAGTACCGTCACGATCTCTATCATCACCGGCATGACACCATGATATCCATTATCTTGATATCTATCAACGTGTCGTCACATGGTCATCTCGCCAACTATTGCTCTTGCAACTATTGTTATCGCATGGCGATAAAGTAAAGCAATTATTTGGCGCTTGCATCTTATGCAATAAAGAGACAACCATAAGGCTTCTGCCAGTTGCCGATAACTTCAACAAAACATGATCATCTCATACAACAATTTATATCTCATCACGTCTTGACCATATCACATCACAACAAGCCCTGCAAAAACAAGTTAGACGTCCTCTACTTTGTTGTTGCAAGTTTTACGTGGCTGCTATGGGCTGAGCAATAACCGTTCTTACCTACGCATCAAAACCACAACGATTTTTCGTCAAGTATGTGTTGTTTTAACCTTCAACAAGGACAGAGCGTAGCCACACTCGATTCAACTAAAGTTGGAGAAACTGACACCCTTGACCACACAGCGTATGCGAAGCACGTCGATAGAACCAGTCTCGCGTAAGCGTACGTGTAATATCAGTCCGGGCCGCTTCATCCAACAATACCGCCGAATCAAAGTATGACATGCTGGTAAGCAGTATGACTATTATCGCCCACAACTCACTTGTGTTCTACTCGTGCATATAACATCTACACATAAACCTGGCTCTGATACCACTGTTGGGGAACGTAGCAATTTAAAAAAAAATCCTACACACACGCAAGATCATGGTGATGCATAGCAACGAGAGGGGAGAGTGTTGTCCACATACCCACATAGACCATAAGTGGAAGCGTTATGACAACGCGGTTGATGTAGTCGTACGTCCTCACGATCGACCGATCCTAGTACCAAAAGTACGGCACCCCCACGATCTGCACATGTTCGGCTCGGTGACGTCCCACGAACTCACGATCCAGCAGAGTGTCGAGGGAGAGCTTCGTCAACACGTCGGTGTGATGACGGTGATGATGAAGCTACTGGCGCAGGGCTTCGCCTAAGCACTACAACGATATGACCGAGGTGGATTATGGTGGAGGGGGGCACCACACACGGCTAAGAGATCATTGATCAACTTGTGTGTCTATGGGGTTCCCCCTCCCCCCCCCCCCCCCCGTATATAAAGGAGTGGAGGAGGGGGTGAGGGCCGGCCTACTAGGCGCGCCCAAGGGGGGAGTCCTACTCCCGGTGGGAGTAGGATTCCCCCTTTCCTTTGTTGGAGTAGGAGAGAAGGAAGGGGGAGAGAGAGGGAAGGAAAGGGGGGCCGATCCGCCACCCAATTCGGATTGGGCTAGGGGGCGCGCCCTCCACCTTGGCCTTCCTCTCCTCTATTCCACTAAGGCCCAATAAGGCCCATATACTCCCCGGGGGGTTCCGGTAACCTCCCGGTACTCCGGTAAATGCCCGAACTCACCCGGAACCATTCCTATGTCCAAACATAGCCATCCAATATATCGATCTTTATGTCTCGACCATTTCGAGACTCCTCGTCATGTCCGTGATCACATACGGGACTCCGAACAACCTTTGGTACATCAAAACACATAAACTCATAATACCGAACGTTAAGCGTGCGGACCCTACGGGTTCGAGAACTATGTAGACATGACCGAGACACGTCTCTAGTCAATAACCAATAGCGGAACCTGGATGCTCATATTGGCTCCCACATATTCTACGAAGATCTTTATCGGTCAAACCGCATAACAACATACATTGTTCCCTTTGTCATCAATATGTTACTTGCCCGAGATTCGATCATCGGTATCCTCATACCTAGTTCAATCTCGTTACCGGCAAGTCTCTTTACTCGTTCCGTAATGCATCATCCCGCAACTAACTCATTAGTCACAATGCTTGCAAGGCTTATAGTGATGTGCATTACTGAGAGGGCCAGAGATACCTCTCCGATACACGGAGTGACAAATCGTAATCTCGATCTATGCCAACTCAACAAACAGCATCGGAGACACCTGTAGAGCATATTTATAATCACCCAGTTACGTAGTGACCTTCGAACGCACACAAGGTGTTCCTCCGGTATTCGGGAGTTGCATAATCTCATAGTCTGAGGAACATGTATAAGTCATGAAGAGAGCTGTAGCAATGAAACTGTAACAATCATAATGCTATGCTAACGAATGGGTCTTGTCCATCACATCATTCTCTTAATGATGTGATCCCATTCATCAAATGACAACACATGTCTATGGTTAGGAAACATAACCATCTTTGATAAACGAGCTAGTCAAGTAGAGGCATACTAGGGACACTTAGTTTTGTCTATGAATTCACACATGTACTAAGTTTCCGGTTAATACAATTCTAGCATGAATAATAAACATTTATCATGAAATAAGGAAATAAATAATAACTTTATTATTGCCTCTAGGGCATATTTCCTTCATGTTCACCTTGCCATCCTTCTTATCCGCCAAATACTTGGGGCAGTTTCACTTCTAGTGACCAGTCCCTTTGCAGTAGAAGCACTCAGTCTCAGGCTTAGGTCCAGACTTGGGCTTCTTCACTTGAGCAGCAACTTGCTTGCCGTTCTTCTTGAAGTTCCCCTTCTTCTCTTTACCCTTTTTCTTGAAACTGGTGGTCTTGTTAACAATCAACACTTGATGCTACTTCTTGATTTCTACCTCCGCAGCCTTTAGCATTGCGAAGAGCTCGGGAATTGTCTTATCCATCCCTTGCATATTATAGTTCATCACGAAGCTCTTGTAGGTTGGTGGTAGTGATTGAAGAATTCTGTCAATGACACTATCATCAGGAAGATTAAATCCCAGTTGAATCAACTGATTGTTATACCCAGATATTTTGAGTATATGCTCACTGACAGAACTATTCTCCTCCATATTGCAGCTGTAGAACTTATTGGAGACTTCATATCTCTCAATCCGCGCATTTTCTTGAAATATTAACTTTAACTCCTGGAACATCTCATGTGCTCCATGACGTTCAAAACATCGTTGAAGTCCCGGTTCTAAGCCGTAAAGCATGGCACACTGAACTATCGAGTAGTCATCATCTTTGCTCTGCCAGACGTTCATAACATCTGGCCTTGCTCCTGCTACGGGTTTGGCATCTAGCGGTGCTTCCAGGACGTAATTCTTCTGTGCAGCAATGAGGATTATCCTCAAGTTACGAACCCAGTCCGTGTAGTTGCTATCATCATCTTTCAACTTAGCTTTCTCTAGGAACGCATTAAAATTCAACGGAACAACAACACGGGCCATCTATCTAAAACAACATAGACATGCAAAATACTATCAAGTACTAGTTCATGATAAATTAAAGTTCAATTAATCAAATTACTAAAGAACTCCCACTTAGATAGACATCCCTCTAATCATCTAAGTGATCACGTGATCCATATCAACTAAACCATGTCCGATCATCACGTGAGATGGAGTAGTTTTCAATGGTGAACATCACTATGTTGATCATATCTACTATATGATTCACGCTCGACCTTTCGGTCTCAGTGTTCCGAGGCTATATCTGCATATGCTAGGCTTGTCAAGTTTAACTTTGAGTATTGCGTGTGCAAAACTGGCTTGCACCCGTTGTATGTGAACATAGAGCTTATCACACCCGATCATCACGTGGTGTCTCAGCACGATGAACTTTTGCAACGGCGCATACTCAGGGAGAACACTTATACCTTGAAATTTAGTGAGAGATCATCTTATAATGCTACCATCAAACTAAGCAAAATAAGATGCATTAAGGATAAACATCACATGAAATCAATATAAGTAATATGATATGGCCATCCTCATCTTGTGCCTTTGATCTTCATCTCCAAAGCACCGTCATGATCACCATCGTCACCGGCGCGACACCTTGCTCTACATTGTAGCATCGTTGTCGTCCCGCCAACTATTGCTTCTATGACTATCGCTATCACTTAGTGATAAAGTAAAGCAATTACATGGCGATTGCATTTCATACAATAAAGCGACAACCATATGGCTCCTGCCAGTTGCCAATAACTTCGTTACAAAACATGATCATATCATACAATAAAAATTTAGCATCATGTCTTGACCATATCACATCACAACATGCCCTGCAAAAACAAGTTAGACGTCCTCTACTTTGTTACTGTAAGTTATACGTGGCTGCTACGGGCTGAGCAAGAACCGTTCTTACCTACGCATCAAAAGCACAATGATTTTTCATCAAGTATGTGCTGTTTTAACCTTCAATAAGGACCGGGCATAGCCACACCCAATTCAACTAAAGTTGGAGAAACTGACACCCGCCAGCCACCTGTGTGCGAAGCACGTCGGTAGAACCAGTCTCGGGTAAGCGTACGCGTAATGTCGGTCCGTGCCGCTTCATCCAACAATACCACCGAATCAAAGTATGACATGCTGGTAAGCAGTATGACTATTATCGCTCACAACTCACTTGTGTTCTACTCATGCATATAACATCTACGCATAAACCTGGCTCGGATGCCACTATTGGGGAACGTAGTAATTTCAAAAAAAATCCTACGCACACGCAAGATCATGGTGATGCATAGAACCGAGAGGGGAGAATGTTGTCCACGTACCCTCGTAGACCGTAAGCGGAAGCGTTATGACAACTCGGTTGATGTATTCATACGTCTTCACGATCAACCGATCCTAGTACCAAAAATACGACACCTCCGCGATCTGCACACATTCGGCTCGGTGACGTCCCACAAACTCACGAGCCGGTAGAGTGTCGAGGGAGAGCTTCTTTAGCACGACGGCGTGATGACGGTGATGATGAAGCTACCGGTGTAGGGCTTCGCCTAAGCACTGCGACGATATGACCGAGGTGGATTATGGTGGAGGGGGGCACTGCACACGGCTAAGAGACCAATGGTCAACTTGAGTGTCTATGGGGTGCCCCCCTCCTCCGTATATAAAGGAGTGGAGGAGGGGGAGGGCCGGCCGTCTACTATGGCGTGCCCTGGGGAGTCCTACTCCCACCGGGAGTACGATTCCCCCCTTCCAAGTAGTAGGAGTAGGAGAGAAGGAAGGGGAGGAGAGAGGGAAGGAAGGGGGGCCGGCCCCCACCCAATTCGGATTGGGCTAGGGGGGCGCGCCCTCCACCTTTTCCCTTCCTCTCCTCTATTCCACTAAGGCCCAATAAGGCCCATATACTCCCGGGGGGGTTCCAGTAACCTCCCGGTACTCCGGTAAATGCCCGAACTCATCCGGAACCATTCTGATGTCCAAACATAGGCTTCCAATATACCGATCTTTATGTCTCGACCATTTCTTGACTCCATATCATGTCCGTGATCATATCCGGGACTCTGAACTACCTTCGGTACATCAAAACACATAAACTCATAATACCGATCGTCACGGAACGTTAAGCGTGCGGACCCTACGGGTTCGAGAACTATGTAGACATGACCGAGACTCATCTCCGGTCAATAACCAATAGCGGAACCTGGATGCTCATATTGGTTCCTACATATTCAATGAAGATCTTTATCGGTCAAACTGCATAACAACATACGTTGTTCCCTTTGTCATCGGTATGTTACTTGCCCGAGATTCGATCGTCGGTATCTCAATACCTAGTTCAATCTCGTTACCGGCAAGTCTCTTTACTCGCTCTGTAATGCATCATCCCATAACTAACTCATTAGTCACATTGCTTGCAAGGCTTATAGTGATGTGCATTACCGAGAGGTCCCCGAGATACCTCTCCAACAATCGGAGTGACAAATCCTAATCTCGATCTATGCCAACTCAACAAGTACCATCGGAGACACCTGTAGAGCACCTTTATAATCACCCAGTTATGTTGCGACGTTTGGTAGCACACAAAGTGTTCCTCCGGTACTCGGGATTTGCATAATCTCATAGTCATAGGAGCATGTATAAGTCATGAAGAAAGCAATAGCAATATATTAAACGATCAAGTGCTAAGCTAACGAAATGGGTCAAGTTAATCACATCATTCTCTAATGATGTGATCCCCTTAATCAAATGACAACTCATGTCTATGGCTAGGAAACTTAACCATCTTTGATTCAACGAGCTAGTCAAGTAGAGGCATACTAGTGACACTCTATTTGTCTATGTATTCACACATGTACTAAGTTTCCGGTTAATACAATTCTAGCATTATCATGATATAAGGAAATATAAATAACAACTTTATTATTGCCTCTAGGGAATATTTCCTTAAGTAGGTTGATTGCTTGACTTGTGCTAAGTTGCTAAAATCTGTCAAGACTTAAATTTGGGAAAAGGCTAGATTTTTATTTGGTCAAGTAGTCTAATCACCCCCGTCTAGACCTACTTTCGATCCTACAAGTGGTATCATAGCTTTGGTCTCTATTTGCCTTGATTTCCATAGCTTTGGTGATCATAGCCTTGGTTTCACAACCTAGGAGAGTATGGCGTCTAGCGAGGGAATTTACTACCATAGAGGTCCTTACTTTGATGGTACTAATTTTGCTAGTTGGAAGCATAAAATGAAAATGCATATTCTTGGAAAACCCCGCCGTTTGGGCTATTGTGTGTATTGGCTTGCAAGGTGAATTCTTCAAAGATGGAAGATGTTGCAATACAATGCTCAAGCTTGCGATACAATGCTCAAGCTTGCGATATCCTCTTCAACGGTTGTGCCCCGAAGAATTCAACAAAACCAGCCGCCTTGAGAATGCAAAGGAAATTTGGGATACTTTGGTTGATATGCACGAAGGTACCGAGTCCGTCAAGGTATCAAAATTGGATGTGCTTCAAAGTCAACTTGACAAGTTCGAAATGAAGGATGGTGAAGGAGTCACTGAAATGTATTCTAGGCTTGCTCTCATCAGAAATGAGATTGCTGGCTTAGGAAATGAAGAGATGACCGACAGATTCATCATCAAGAAGATCCTAAGAGCCTTGGATGGAAAATATGATACCATGTGCACCTTGATCCAAATGGTGCCCAATTACAAAGATCTCAAGCCAACGGAAGTCATTGGGAGAATTGTTGCTCATGAGGTGTCACTCAAGGATAAGGAAGAGCTTCACAACAAGTATAGTGGTGCTTACAAAGCTTCATGTGATACTCCTACAACATCAAGTGAGAAACAAACCTTCAATGAAGAATTGAGCCTAATGGTGAATAATTTCAACAAGTTCTACAAGAGTAGAAGCAAAGAGAGAAGTTCCAAGTCAAGGTCCTACAATTACAAAAGATCTTCTAGTCGTGATCACATTTGTTACAATTGTGGAAGACCCATACACTAATCTAGTGAGTGTATGGCTGCCTACAAAAGAATAGAAGACTCACCTAAAAGGAGAAGTGAAAGAGAAGAATCACCACCAAGAGAGAGAAGGAGTAGAGATGATCGTTATGAACGAAGACCCTCTCGCAGAAGCAAGGATTCGGAAAGGAAGGACAAGTCGTCAAAGAGCTACACAAGACGAAGACATCAAGCTCATATTGGTGAATGGGTATCCGGTTCCGACTCCGACAACAACTCCGAGAGAAGTTATCACTCTGACTCCGAATATACTCAAGATGAAGGTGTTGCAGGTCTTGCACATGTGTCATCCAACTCCTACGACATATTCGATTCACCAAATGAAGGAATTGGAAGATGCTTCATGGCTAAAGGCCCCAAGGTATCACACCCCGAGTATGTTGATTTCAATAGTGATGAAGATGATTTGCTAGGTGATGATGATTTACTTGTTGACAACTCTAGTGATGAAAACTATGATGAAACTGATATTAATCATGCTAATCAAGATGAAACGAATGACAATGATAATAAGGAGATTGAGCGTCTAACTAAAGAACTAAACACTCTTAAGTTAGCTCATGGAACTACCTTAGAGGATCATCGAGAGCTTTTAAAGACTCATGAGAAGCTACGCTTTGAAAAGCTCAATATAGAGGAAGAGCATGGGTTCTTTAAAGCAATCAATGATGATCTTCGTAAGAAAAGTTCTTCTTAGATTGCCAAGCGTTTACTCTTGTCTACTTACATGTGACAAGTAAAATCTAGCAACAAGAGTAAGGAAGATTCTTCTTCTAGTAGTAACAATAATCATGTTAAATCCAATATTGTTGCTTCTAGTAGTTCTCTTGATTCCACTAATGATTCTCTTAGCCAAGTTACACTTGAGCAATAAAATAGCTTATTAAAGGAAATTATAGAGAAAGGTGTTTACAAGAGCCTTGTTGGAAGTAAGCAATTCGAGGAATTTGTACGCAAGCAAGGAAGGCACCGGAAGAATCAAAGTGTTGGTTTTGAACGTAAGTTCAATGCCAATGGAGTTGAGTGGGAAGAAGATCAATATCCCAAGACGAAGTTTGTTCCTCAACAAGAGAAGTATGATCCCACTTCTTTCAAGGGAACACAAGCTCAAGATGATCTTCCACCACAAGACCACAAGCTAAAAGGCAATGACAAGCTTCAAGAAGAGATTGATGCATTTGAAGAAGCTCCAAACGCCTTGGTCAAGTGGGTTCCCAAGAATACACAAGTTCTACTTGATCAAGTACATCTACAACTCCAAGGATTCCCATCAAGTTGACGTGGGTCCCAAAGAAGAAGAACTAGAGAGTTCTTGAGGGTGACTCCGCCAATACCTCACTCATATTCATCTTGGCAAGGACAAGTGCAATCAACTTCCATATCTTGCACTAGTTCAAGGAGTCACAAACCCTCTTGTTGGTAAGACAAGGGACAAGGTAACCTAATGCTTTCATGGACAACATCATATGTGTATTTCACTCTATGTCTATGGGTATCCGTGTATGTTCCTTGTGGGACTAACCCATGTAGGTATTGAAACTGCAACTAACTCCAATGGATTCCTCCAAATGATCTACATCAACATTGAGCATCCACATCTTCAACATCTACATGAAGTCATCATTGACAAAACCCAAGGTTAGTTCATCCCTCTTAGGGGGGATATCACATCTAGGGGGAGCTTTACTCTAAGAACTGAGCTAAAGCAACTCTAATGGTGTGAACACAACAATGCTTTATGTAAAAGTGGTAGCCCCACTTGCGTTTAAATGATGAGTATGACCTATGATCAAATGTTCTCATTTGACTCTAAGTCAATATACTCATATATAGATGACCTAGTCATCGCCAATTGCTTGATAGATGCTAGAGTGTTTGTGCATGCTTTGCCACATATTTAATTTGCTATCTTATTGTGTGAGCATGTTGGTTGCATATTTTTTTCTCCATTCGAGGACAACCATTTGTTGCTTTGATTGTTTGGCTTTTATTTTTGCCAAATGGATGGACAAGAATGCCTAAGAACTCCCTCTAGCTATATATCCATGATTTTCTCGTCTCAAACTCTATTCATGCTACATCTAAAAGTTTGAACAAGTTGAATTCGGACCCTCCAGGTGAGGAGCACTCGGAGCCACCGATCCGGTTTTTTTTTTGACAGAATAGCCACCGATCCGTCAAGGGCTTAAACTTCCAAAACCTCTTATTGGTTCTCGGTCTGACCGATTCATTCCTTTCGGTCTCACCAAAAGCATTAAGTTGATCTAGGTTTTCACCTCGGTGCAACCGATTTGAACATTTCGGTCTCACCGAGTTGCAGTAACCACTTGCGATTCTGCATCTCGGTGCCACCGAGTCGTTCCACTCGGTCACACCGACAGTGACCGGGTATATATATCCGCGGGTTGAATTTTGGAAAATTCTTCAAACTTACAACCGCGCCTACCCAGCTCTGCCGCCCCTCCTGGTCTCCGGATCGTCTCTGTCGTTGCCAGCGCCCTCCTGCCGCTGGTCTCTGCCACTGTAAGTGCATCTAGTGCCACCCGTAGTTGGTTTTGGAGTATTGACGACAAACTTGGTTGAGGAACTAATGTGTTTGTGAGAATTGTAGGATAACATAGATAGTAGTCCCATATTGATTCGGTTTACCTACTAGAGATGACCCCTAAAATGTGTGAAGAAATTGAAGACAATGGTGGTTTGTGAAGATATTCACATTGAAGATTATGACATGAGAAGACATTCACGTGAAGACTATGGAGTGCAAAGACATAGTTGTTTCGTAGTTTCCTTTTCTTCTTTGTTGAGTCATAGGAACCACCGTACTGTTAAGTGGGGTCCAAGTGAACAAAGTCAGAGTGACTGATGTGGTGCTCAACCAAATCGTATGTCTTCGGCGAAGACAATGAGAGCAAATCTTATCCAAAGTTGGATGAGTCAGCTTTGCTTGTAGCCCAAGTCAAGCTGCCGCGTGTGATTGAAATCTGACTGTTGGGTACGTGCCAGTTCCTTAGTGACCTAGGGTCATTTAAGACAAATCAGGTCGGGTTGCCTCCTGGCTATAAATAGCCCACCCCCTACACCATAAATTGGTGGTTGCTCAGAGTTAGTGCACGGCTTTTGTCGTTTGAGAGCAACCCACCTACAAAGCATTTGAGAGAGAGATCCTTGCGAGGACAAAGCCCAAAACAGCCAGAGCCAAAGACTGTGAATCCTCCAGCTGGTTAGGCCTCGCATTCTGAGCATACAAGCGGCATTGTGGATTGCTAGTGAACGAAGTGTATGAAGGTTTGGAAGTCTACCTTGAAGACTTACCAGAGTGATTGGGCGAGGACTGTGTGTTCTTAGCTCAAGGGGAATAAGGTGAAGACGCGGTCTTCTGAGTTAAATCTCAGCCTCCCTAACCAGACGTACAGTTGTCAGAGCAACTGGAACTGGTCCAACAAATCCCTGTCCTCACCAAGCAACTGGTTCTATCACTTACCTCTCCTTACTTACAGTTTCTCTTCGTGAAGTCATTGCCTGCTAGCATGATCTAATTGTCTTCACTGTGTGAAGGCTGTCGTTGTTTGGCTTCATACTATCTTCCATCCTGATCCATACTACCTAGCTGCTAATAGTCTTCGTGCTTTCACTTCATAGCTTACTTGACTATGGCTTGTCTAGTGTAGTCTACCTTCCGCTGCATATCAATAGGTTTATTTCTACTGTTTGTCTTCAAAGCCCCCATGTTTTGAAGACTTTCATAAAAATCGCCTATTCACCCCCTCTAGTCGATAACTAGCACTTTCAATTGGTATCAGAGCAAGGTGCTCCCTTGTTCTGTGTGATTCGGCTTAACCACCTGGAGTTTTAGCTATGTCGATCGCAGGGATAATCAAAGTCTCCGCCATGCGTGCCCTGTCTTCGATGACACTGATTACCCCTACTGGAAGAATAAGATGCGTATGCATCTTGAAGCCATTGACGTCGACCTCTGGTATGTCGTCATGAACGGCGTTCCCAAGGTCGGTGAAGGTGTCACTGCTGTTGATGTCAAGAGGTTCATTCAACTAGACTCGACCGCCAAGAACATCATCTGTGGTCATCTGACCAAAGGACTGTATGGTCGTGTGAGTGCTCTGGAAATTGCGAAGCTAGTCTGGGACTGGCTCTCCAAGGTCAACGAAGGCGTCTCAACCCAGAAAGACTCAAGGATTAGTGTTCTTCGCAACCTCTTCAACCGCTTCAAGAGAAACGACAATGAGAATGTCCAACACACATTTGATCGCCTCACTGATATCACAAATGAGCTTCGCGCACTCGGCGCCACTGAGATCACCAAGCACGAAATCGTCAAGATGCTTCTAAGATCGCTTGACAGCTCATTCGACATCCTGGCCCTAATGATTCAAGAACGCCCTGACTTCAAGAATCTCGATCCGTCTGACAAACTTGAGAGGCTCAACACACATGAGTTCCAGCTATCTGAGAGAAGAGATATCTATGGTCCCAACTATGGCCGAACTCGCGCTTTGAAGGCAAAGGTTGTTTCCTCATCTGAAGAAGAATCTGACTGCAGTTCTGAGGATCCTGAAGACATTGGAAAGGAGCTTGCTATGCTTGTGAACAAGTTCCAAGAGTTTACTAAGAAGAAAGGCTACAAAAAGTCTTCAAGATCCAGCTCAAGAAATGATGAAGCTTCCTCTCGTGACCACAAGAAGAGAACGTGCCACAACTGCAAGAAACCTGGTCACTACATCTCTGAGTGTCCATAGTGGGACAATGAGACCAAGAAGAAGAAGAAGAGCAAGGAATATGATTCTGATGACAAGAAGAAGAAGAAATCCTCAAAGTCTTCTTCAAAGTATTCATCAAAGTCTTCATCACACAAGAAGAGCTCATCTGGCAAGGCTCGTGCGTTTTTTGGCAAGGAGATGGATTCAGAGGAGGAATCTGCTTCTGAGGAGGCAGAGGTGGAGTCTAAGGAGGAGTCCGATTCAGGCGTGGCAAGCCTGGCTCTAGCTACTGCCTATGTTGCCAAGTCCATCTTCAACACTAAAGACAATGGCCCCGTCACCAATGCTGATGCTAATGATGATGATGACTCTGCTCCCACATACTGCTTCATGGCATGTGGTGCCAAGGTAAACTCACGCGATTCTTACTTTCAAACATCAAGTGAACATGACTCTGAATGTGAATCTAAACCTAGCTACAAAACACTTGCTAAAATTGCAACTGAACAACAATCTGCTATGGAACATATTCAAAAGCTGTTAGACAAAAGCGATGACCTGTTGGACGTGGAAATGACACGATCTCAGTCCTTAATTGAAGACATCAAAAATCTTCATGTTAAGTACGAGGAACTTGAAAGTCGTCATGGAACGCTCTCAACAACTCATGAAAAGCTTTTACGATTATCTTCAAAGGAGGCAAGAACTTGAGAACTTGAGAGCGGCTCATGAAGATCTTAAAAAAGAGAACGAGTAACTTTGTGGTCAACAGATCAGTTCCGCTCAGGAAGGATTTGAACCACTGATATGTCTCCGTCGTATCTACTTTTCCAAACACTTTTGTCCTTGTTTTGGACTCTAACTTGCATGATTTGAATGGAACTAACCCGGACTGACGTTGTTTTCAGCAGACTTCCATGGTGTTGTTTATGTGCAGAAACAAAAGTTCTCGGAATGACCCGAAACTCCGCGGAACATCTTTTTGGAAAATATTAATATCTTTGGAAGAAAATCCACGTCGGGGCCCACACCTGTCCACGAGGGTGGGGGCACGCCGCACCTTTGGGCGCCCTGCCTCGTGGCCCCCCTGACGCTCCACCGACCTCAACTCCAACTCCATATATTCACTTTCGGGGAGAAAAAAATCAGATAGAAGGATTCATCGCGTTTTACGATACGGAGCCGCCGCCAAGCCCTAAAACCTCTCGGGAGGGCTGATCTGGAGTCCGTTCGGGGCTCCGGAGAGGGGAATCCATCGCCATCGTCATCATCAACCATCCTAGTATCGTAGGCTTGCTGGACGGTGATGGGTTGGATGAGATCTATCATGTAATCGAGTTAGTTTTGTTAGGGTTTGATCCCTAGTATCCACTATGTTCTGAGATTGATGTTGCTATGACTTTGCTATGCTTAATGCTTGTCACTAGGGCCCGAAAGTGCCATGATTTCAGATCTGAACCTATTTTGTTTTCATGAATATATGTGAGTTATTGATCCTATCTTGCAAGTCTATAGTCACCTACTATGTGTTATGATCCGCAACCTCAAGTGACAATAATCGGGACCACTCCGGTGATGACCGTAGTTTGTGGAGTTCATGTATTCACTTTTTGTTTATACTTTGTTACGGTACTCTATTAAAAGGAGGCCTTAATATCCCTTAGTTTCCATTAGGACCCCGCTGCCACGGGAGGGTAGGACAAAAGATGTCATGCAAGTTCTTTTCCATAAGCACGTATGACTATATTCGGAATACATGCCTACGTTACATTGATGAATTGGAGCTAGTTCTGTGTCACCCTATGTTATGATTGTTACATGATGAACCGCATCCGGCATAATTCTCCATCACCGATCCAATGCCTACGAGCTTTTCATATATTGTTCTTCGCTTATTTACTTTTCCGTTGCTACTGTTACAATCACTATAAAACCCAAAAATATTACTTTTGCTACGGTTACCGTTACTTCCATATTACTTTGCTACTAAATACTTTGTTGTAGATACTAAGTTATCTAGGTGTGGTTGAATTAACAACTCAACTGCTAATACTTGAGAATATTCTTTGGCTCCCCTTGTGTCGAATCAATAAATTTGGGTCGAAAACTGTTGCGATCCCCTATACTTGTGGGTTATCAAGACTATTTTCTGGCACCGTTGCCAGGGAGCATAGCTCTATTCTTTGAGTCACTTGGGATTTATATCTGCTGGTCACTATGAAGAACTTGAAAGATGTGAAAACAAAAATCTATCCCTCAACTACGAGGGGAGGTAAGGAACTGCCATCTAGCTCTGCACTTGATTCACCTTCTGTTTTGAGTAATCTTGTGACACCTAAACCTGCTTCTGCTATTCGTTCTGATATGTTGCATGTTATTGATGATGCCACTTCTGCTATGCATGATACTTATGATGAAACTACTTCTATGCTTGATACTACTGTGCCACTTGGTGAATTTCTTGATGAAGAACTTGCTAGGGTTAGAGAGAATGAAATTATTGAAACTGATAACATTGATGAAAGTGATGATGAAGACTCCCCCCCTAATAAATATGAATCGCCTGTTGTTCCTGAGGGTTATGTTTTTGAAAAAGAAGCTGCTCTAGCTATTTTATCTTGCAAAGATAGATATGAGCTCAAGAGGTTATTAGCTAAATGGAAGCAGCAATCTCTTAATGCTAGAATGAAACCTGACCCTGCTTTTGCTACTTGACCTATCTGTGTTACTAATAAGGATTATGAATTCTCTGTTGATCCTGATGTAATTACTTTGGTTGAATCTGATCCTTTTCATGGCTATGAATCTGGAACTGTTGTGGCACATCTTACTAAATTAAATGATATAGCCACCTTGTTCACTAATGATGAGAAATCTCGCTATCTTTATATCCTTAAAATATTTATGTTCTCATTAAAGGGTGATGCTAAGATATGGTTTAATTCTCTTTATCCTGGTTGTGTGCGTAGTCCCCAGGATATGATTTATTACTTCTCAACTAAATATTTCCCTGCTCATAAGAAACAAGCTGCTTTGAGGGAAATATATAATTTTGTGAAAATTGAAAAAGAGAGTCTCCCACAATCTTGGGGGAGGCTTCTCCGATTTAATGCTTTGCCTGATCATCCTCTTAAGAAAAATGAAATACTTGATATCTTTTATAATGGACTAACCGATGCTTGCAGAGATTACCTGGATAGTTGTGTTGGTTCTGTTTTCAGGGGATGAAGCTGAAATTCTATTGAATAATATGTTGAGAAATCTATACCTATACTAATTACAGACTCCCAAGAAATTACCACGTTAATTAGAATTTATGAGCCGCTTATTTGGTGGGCCAAAATTATTACGGTGTAGATCATCCAATTTTTTCACAACAGAGAAAAAAAATTATTGAAAAAATAATATTAAGGAGAAGGGATTCCAGGCTCCCACGTTTATAATCTAGAGATAGAGAAACAACTAAAGTTTATAATCACGGTTCCAAGAGGCTCACACATTTACAATCTAGAGATAGAGAAACGACTAATATTTTATAAGGCCAACCACAAGCGTGTTGTGACAGAACTCTCAGCCTAGAGCACCAACCTTCCCCCGATCTTCTACTTAAAAAAATACAAGGCAACCCTTTCCCTGATCTTCTTAATTACGTGCACCTCATCTAAAAGATAAAAGAATTCAATCATGGCCGCCTCATACTCATACATGGCTGGCTCATCTAAAAGATGACCGTGCCTATCTCCCTCTGACGCCTCCTCTCCAGCATCGTTCTTCCCATCATGTGGCTGCTGCATAATCACGTGAGACCGATCTATCGTGCATATGGCCGCCCTGAATTCCTCATGGCAGCGTTCTTTCATGTTCTCACCATGGTAAATTTCTTCTGGCGGCACAGAGCCGCAGAGGAAGAAGATGCGCTCCGGCAGCACCGATACATCAAGGCGGCAAAGGAAGATGAGATGAATCATGCAGCCAGAGGACCAGGTACACGGTGATACACACCACACACAAGTCCTGCAGGCAGCCGGACATGGGCAGCTTCATCGAAGATGGCAAGATCGACTTGGTGTTGCAGTATTTTCCTCCTTCCTCTACCAACAATGTCTTTTATCTCCTCACATGCTTTCCTCTACCAGTTTGAGTCCAACTTATGTCTTTCTACTTAAAGTTCCCTTGAAGTGTTTGATGAATTTTCAACTTTGCCAAGACATGAATTCCTGTAGAAGAGTTTTTCGACAGAATTTTTTTAAGCATATAAAGTTATGGTAGAATAGCAAGCACCATGATGTACTTTGGTGTAACCTTTCCATGCAATCTTTTTGAGTACGTACTCTGTTTGTTACTAATGGGGAACTAAGTTCTTCATGTACGGTGTATCAAAATTGCATCTGTAAACTTTTGACATTGATCTTTGCTTTACATCGCGTCACTAGTTACATGTTAGCTTCCATGAATACTTGCTCTACTTTGAATCAAGACACTGCATGTGATTTAGTTTTATGAGGTACAGTTTGAAGCCAAATACATATCAATTGCATCCTGGATGTCTGATAGCACAAACAAATTTCAGGTTGTGCCTTTCTTCTTTTTTTCTACCTTTAATCCTTTATCTTCCAGCTCTAAATGATAATTGACATGAGTTTTTATGTTGTTAGAATTCCACCACACCAATATGAAGTATATCTACACATATCTTAATAACTTAAAGCAAATCTTTGCCTTTGGAGCAGTATCTTGTTGCAGTCTTGATCAAATATGGCGGTCTTTGGTGATGTCATCAATTCGAGGAAATATGGGGGCTGGTGCTGTAGCAGTTCATCTGCTCTAAACCATTCTAAGTCTGAAGCACACGTTACTCCTGCGGGGCTGCGCCTGCCCCAGAACTCCATAGGCAAGTGAACCCATTACCCTGAAAAATCATTTTTTTTCGTTTCTTTAGCTGGGCAAGTTCATTACAAAAACCCCAATTGGTTGGCTTAATTGCATTCTTTGGTCAAGAAAATTTTGTACTATTAGATGTCTATCTATGAGCAGCCTGACTAAGGGGTGTAGGAGACGAATGAAAGCCAGCTACGGTGGTCTCCATCACCTGCAGGAGCACCATAGAATCCCCACAATAGGGCTTTGTTCGCTAGAACGGTAATTAAAACATGGGCAAACCAGTTCAGCTCAATGGACGTTGTTGATTCTTATTGAAGGCTCGGTTTATAGGTATTTTTCTATGTCATGCCATGTTATCTAATAGATTTATGTAATGTTTCCTATGCAGATGGTTTACGTGTTGCATATCCTTTCTTCTAAATACATGCTAATTCTCCAGTTATCTACATGCATGCTATATATTCTTATTCTGCCATGCAGCATTAGGGAAAGGTATGATGACTATAATGTAAATATTTTCTTTTCATTTGACATTTAACTTAAGTTCACAAATTAGTCAGAATCATGTCTAATACAGTAATCTCTACATGTGAAGGTACTTGAGTGGCGGAGCAGCTTGCAGGTTGTACGCAAATAAAAATCTTCGAGAGATCAAATATTTATTGCAAGTTTTAGTTTTAACATTACTTTTGGTTTTCAGTTAGGATTCTTTATTACACGCGGCCATACTAAATTCTCGGATGATGTGTCCGAGTTGGTTATTGTACGTTTCTCTTTGTTGTGCTCGGTTGCGGCGGAGTTTCTGGTGCAATAAGCTAGCTATACAGATCACTTTAGTGTACAAGTTTATTTACATTGTTCCTATGATGAATGTGAAAAGGACTATTCTGATGATGTCCAAGTGAAAAACAAAACATTTCGATGATTTTTTCATACAATCGTAACATGACTATGATGTCCATATTTGCCAAGCCCGTTTCAAACAACATGCTTGATTCTTTTCAAACAGGTCCAACATTACGATGTCATAGCTGCTACTTATAGAGATATAGGAAGGTACTTTCAGTTTCGGAAATAAACAATAGAAAGTACTTTATGTCTTTTCATAATTTATAATAGTGTGTCAAGTAGATTGATTAGGGTGTACATTATGCCAGTTAAACTAAATTAGTACATATATGCATGGACTGTGCTTTTGAAAAGTAGTTACAGATTGAAGAGCTCTTTTTTGGGGGGATAGACATATCAAAAAGCTGACTACACAAAAAACATCCTGCTTTTTTGAAGTAATAAAAAATCCAATTAGGAAATAACAAAGAATTATAATTCCTTAGTTCCACAAATAACCATAGCAGACTACTATAACTTCTACAAATTCGTATACTAACAATTTTTCAATATTTATATGTTTCCCTGAATATCTAGCTACAGATGGTGCCTTACATTGATGAATTGGAGCTAGTTCTGTGTCACCCTATGTTATGATTTTACATGATGAACCGCATCCGGCATAATTCTCCATCATCGATCCAATGCCTACGAGCTTTTCATATATTATTCTTCGCTTATTTACTTTTTCGCTGCTACTGTTACAATCACCATAAAACTCAAAAATATTACTTTTGCTACTGTTACCGTTACTTCCATATTACTTTGCTACTAAATACTTTGCTGCAGATACTAAGTTATCCAGGTGTGGTTGAATTGACAACTCAACTGCTAATACTTGAGAATATTCTTTGGCTCCCCTTGTGTCGAATCAATAAATTTGGGTTGAATACTCTACCCTCGAAAACTGTTGCGATACCCTATACTTGTGGGTTATCAACCACCATGTCTAAAATGGCTTGAGCGTGATAACGCTATCTCTATTGCTGAATGTTCTACTGCTGCTACTGTTGCAATATCTTGAACTGCTGATGTGGTAACTAACCCCTCTACTGAGGATACCACTACTATTGCTGATGAGAATGCCAGGTTGAAGACATTGCTTGAGACAGGAATGTACAAAAGTCTCAAAGGGCATCAGACACTATGTGATGTCCTCAAGAAGCAGATTTTGAACCGAAGCCCTGGGAAAGAGGGTGTTGGGTTCAAGAGGAAAATGAATGTTGATGGTTCTTACTGGAAGCCTGAGTAGTACCCCAAAACCACATGGGTTGCTGCAAAGGGACCTTCAGTGGATCCATACGCCTTTATCCGCTTCACTTGTGCTAACCCGATTATCATTGATGAATCCTTTGATGCAAACTATAAACTGTTTAAGAATCAGAATGGTGAAGTGTTTGCCATGTATATTTGTACTAACTGCAGGAATGGACCACCTATGAAGAAGATCTGGTTTCCCAAAAGTTATCTTGGGAATCTTCCTGTGAATGTTATCATGACACCACCTGGGAAGAAGATCAACCCCAGACAAAAGGCTTCATATGGTCCAAATGCTTCATACAGATAGAGGGCTCACCAGAGTCACCCTAACGCCAGTGTTTTGCAGGGAAACCATACTCAGACTTATGAATATGAGCGTGTTTCATCAAACCGCTATATTCATAAGACCAAGAACTATTCTGCTTATTCTTATGAGTATTATTCACCACCTGCAAAGCTATTTGCTAGGGCTCCAAAGCCGAAGTTCTCAGATGCTGCACTTAGACTCATTGCCTCTAAGCCACCCCTGAAGATGTGGGTGGTTAAGAAGAATTAACTCTCTTTTGCAGGGAATGGTCTCCAGCCGGAAATCAAAGGCGTCTGATGCTTATGCTGGGGACCTTAAACATCTTGTGGGACGCAAGATAAAATGTCCAAATGGTCTTACTATGTATTTTGTCCCAGGATTCCTTGACAATCATCCTATCTATCCTAACCAAGATCTAAACTTTCATAATCTGCTTGTTCGTCAAATGTTTATGCTTCACAATACCCTTGGTGAAGCCTATCCCCCAAACTGCACTTGAGGGTATGACACCAAAGGCTTCAGAATGGATTATGGACAGTGGATGCACTAACCACATGACTGGTGATCGAAGTCTTCTCATGGATTCAACCCTACGTCCATCTGACAAGTGTCACATCACATTTGCTGACACTTTAAAAGCAAGGTATTGGGTCTAGGTAGAGTTGCAATCTCAAAGGATTAGCACATGGATAAAGTGATGCTTGTTGAATCCCTTGGTTTCAACTTAATGTCGGTCTCAATGCTTTGTGACTTGAACATGATTGTGATATTTGGAAAATATCGTTGCCTTGTGCTTATGGAATCTGACAAATCTCTAGTCTTTGAAGGGTATCGAAAAGATGATCTGTACATGGTAGATTTCTCAGCAGGACCACAGTTGGCCGTATGTCTTCTAGCAAAAGCTTCAGAGTGCTGGCTGTGGCATCGGAGGCTAGGGAATGCTGGCATGAGGAATTTGTACACTCTCGCGAAGAAGAAGCATGTCGTTGGCATCGAGGGCGTCAAGTTCAAGAAGGATCATCTATGTGGTGCCTGTGAAGCTGGAAAGATGACTAGGGCCAAGCATCCCTCGAAGACAATCATGACGACTTCTCGTCCCTTCGAGCTGCTTCACATGGACTTATTTGGACCTACTCACTACTCTACTCTTACTACCACTGCTTTCCTCTATGGCTTCGTCATTGTTGATGATTACTCAAGATACACATGGGTGCACATAATCCTCTATAAGAATGAAGTGCAGGATGTCTTTAGAAGATTCGCCAACCGTGCCATGACGAACTATGGCATCAAGATCAAGCACATCAGAAGTGACAACGGCACAGAGTTCAAGAACACAAGCCTCGACACTTATCTTGATACCTTGGGCATCACACATGAGTTCTCAGCTCCATACACACCTCAGCAGAATGGCATCGTGGAGCACAAGAACAGAACCCTCATTGAGATGGCTCGGACGATGCTTGATGAGTACAAGACTCCAAGGAAGTTACGGCACGAAGCCATTGATACTGCATGCCACGTCATCAACCGTGTTTATCTTCACAAGCTTCTAAAGAATACATCCTATGAGCTCCTAACTGGTAAGAAGCCAAATGTTAGTTACTTCAGAGTATTTGGTGCTAGGTGCTGGATCAAGGATCCACATCACAGTTCAAAATTTGCACCGAAAGCACATGAAGGTTTTATGCTTGGATACGAAAAGGACTCGCACTCCTACAGAGTCTTCAACCTCTTTCACTATAAAGTGGTTGAAACTATGGATGTGCGGTTCGATGAGGCTAATGGCTCGCAAAGAGAGCACCTGCCAAATGTGCTAGATGAAGTATCACCTATTGAATCTATCAAGCTTATGGGTACTGGAGAAATCATACCTTCAGAGGAACAGGCTGAAGAAGAAATCATCATCTCTGCTCCTAGTCAACCTGAAGACACTGCTCAGCCTAAAGCAAATGCTGAAGATGAAGACAATGATTAGCAAGGGAAAAGTCTTCATCCAGTTCATCCTCGTGTTGCAAATGAAGTACAAATTGAGAAGATAATTGATAGCATCAATGCACCCGGTCCACTCACTCGTTCAAGAGCAACACAGCTAGCAAATTTTTGTGGTCACTTTGCATTTGTCTCTATATCTAAACCCAAGAAAGTTGATGAAGCCTTCATGGAACCTGAATGGATTCAAGCTATGCAAGAAGAGCTTCAACAGTTCGAGCTTAACAATGTATTGGAATTGGTCAAGCGACCTGATCCTCGCAAGCACAATATCATAGGCACCAAATGGATCTATCGCAACAAACAAGATGAGCATGGTCAGGTTTTCAGAAACAAGGCTCGTCTCGTTGCTCAAGGTTACACACAACTAGAAGGAATTGACTTCGATGAAACATTTGCTCCGGTGGCTAGGCTTGAAGCCATTCATATACTACTAGCCTACGCCAACCATCACAACATCCTCCTGTACCAAATGGATGTGAAGAGTGCCTTTCTCAATGGCAAGATTGAAGAAGAAGTGTATGTTGCACAACCACCTAGTTTTGAAGACCCAAAACATCCTGACATGGTATACAAACTCAACAGGACACTGTATGGCCTCAAACAAGCTCCTCGCACTTGGTATGACACTCTCAAAGACTTCCTGAAGAGCAAAGGCTTCAAACCTGGTTCTCTGGATCCCACACTCTTCACGAAGACATATGATGGAGAATTGTTTGTGTGCCAAATCTATGTGGATGACATTATCTTCGGCTGCACTGACAAGAGATACAGTGATGAGTTTGGACATATGATGCAAGAACAATATCAGATGTCCACGATGGGTGAGCTGAAATTTTTCCTCGGTCTTCAAATCCGTCAGTAGAGCAACGGCATCTTCATATCACCAGAGAAATACCTCAAGGATTGCCTGAAGAAGTTTGGAATGCAAGACTACAAAGGATACACGATGCAAATGCCAACCAAAGGTCAATTGGGTCCCGACGACAATGGTAAAGAGTTCGATCAAAAGGTATACCGCTCCATGATTGGTTCTTTACTCTATTTATGTGCATCTAGGATAGATATAATGCTTAGCATTTGCATGTGTGCCCGATTCCAAGCGGCACCAAAGGAATCGGACCGCTTAGCTGTGAAGCGAATTCTTCGATATTTGGCTTACACCCCAACACTAGGATTATGGTATCCAAAGGGCTCAAAGTTTGATCTAGTTGGATTCTCAGATGCTGATTATGCAGGTGACAAGGTTGATCGCAAGTCCACATCAGGCACATGTCACTTTCTTGGACGATCTCTTGTCTGTTGGTCTTCAAAGAAGCAGAACTGTGTATCCCTCTCCACTGCTGAATCTGAATACATTGTTGCTGGATCTTGCTATGCTCAGCTTCTATGGATGAAGCAAACTCTCAAGGACTATGGCATCCACTTGTAGCAAGTGCCACTCTACTGCGACAATGAAAGCGCCATCAAGATTGCCAACAACCCAGTTCAACACTCGAAGACAAAGCACATTCAGATCCGTCATCCCTTTCTCAGAGATCATGTCATGAAGGAAGATATTGATATCATTCACGTCAACACTGAAGAGCAATTGGCATATATCTTCACAAAGCCCTTGGATGAGAAAAGGTTTTGCAAGTTGCGGTGTGAGATAAATATCTTAGAATCCTCGAATGTCCTGTAATTGGACACACATCCTGACGCTTATGCATATTGATGACTTAGATGTGCAACACACGTATATATTCAATCAACGAAGACATACACTCTAAGTGTGAATACATTAACGCGGAATTTGACTTCGGAGTGCCACGATAATTGTGCGCCGTGTCTGGGTCTAATACTTCCTATACGGTGGGTAACGCCACCACCAAATTCTTTTGAAGTGTTTCAATTGGCCTCACAATTTCATAGTCTTCACATTTGGTTTGTCTTCAACACTGATTTGACTTCGCGTTTATCTTCACAATGTTGAGTTGGTCTTATACTGATATATACATATATTCGTGTTCTGTCCTCTACAGCATTCACTTATGGCTATGTCTTCATACTTGAATTTTTCTTGATCTAAGTGAATGTGATCGGACCCTAACCCCTTCTGTGCTTCTACCTCAAATTCTATCTATCCAAATCATATGCATTCTATTGAAACATGTCTATTGTCTTCTCTGAATCCTTGTCAGCAGAAGACAAAGAGACAAAAGTTTAAATCTATTTTTAATGCTATATCCTTATTGCCTGAATATCGGAGAAGCCGAAATGACCACCCGACAATCCAGACGTGCGTGGGAACATGGAACAACTTCCAATAAGTTACATGCAAGCCACGTGTCCTTCAGATGTGAACCACCAGGGGCACCTACGTAATTATGCTGTGCTGTCCATTTCCTTATAAATACACACTCACCGCGGTCATTATCTCTTCTTCCACCTCGACCGAATCGCTCAAACCCTAGCGCCTCCGCTAGTTCGTTTCGACGCCGGAGACGAAGAGCTTAGCTGTCGCGACTTCTTTGACGCTGTCCTCACGCCGGCCGCGGACCTCGTCCTCTCCGCCGCCGCCAAGTTAGGGCACGGGAGATTGATCTGCTCGGCTTCTAACTCTGCCTCATCTAGCAGTTCGTCTGCGGTAATTAAATATTACTTTTTACTGCCTTTTAGATCCGTCAAATCCATCCACTTCAACCAAAAGTGGTTTCTTCACTTCCAAATATGGATCCATCTTCATCTGCATCTCATATCATGCCAAGTATATTCACTTATGCTTCATAACTAGTTAGATTCCTCACTTGTACTTATCCATGGATTCGTACAAATCTGGAACCAACTCTCTTCAAATAAGTGAATGTCTTCGCTCTATGAGGTCAATGTCTTCAAACCAATTTTTCTTCAAAATCTTGTGAGAATGCATATGACCTCTTCCCCTTCCCTCGAATCTCTAATGCTGTCACAGGTACATGTCCGTGGGAGAATCCCTTGGTTCTCATAGTCTGCATTCATTTGCAGAGTTCTTACAGTGTCATATACACTCCCCTGAAGCCAGCTCTTGTCTGATCAGTAGAAGGAAGCCATTCACGACCCGGATTTGGTAGAATCCAAGTCTCTGTGCTTACTGTGCTATCCCTGGATCATAGCTAGCACACACAGTAACAAAATATGAATATCGGTAAGACATACATCATTCTACTACAATGATAGATTCAGATATATATAAATCATACCTTAGGCACAGCTCAAGCTGGCACATAATACATCAAAACTATATGTAGTTGCTAAGTTAGGGCTCCATCAACGCCACTGGGCTCGTTGAGTGTAGACCATAGCCCTATCATCTCTTAATCTGTCGAGATCTGCACATGACAGGTGCAGATGAGTACGTGGAATGTACTCCCAAGTTGCAAAGGAAAGTATACCAGATTATATATCCAGGGTAAGTATTGGTGAAGGTTTTCTTTGCATAACGCCAATTTTCTCCTATACTCAATTTTGTAAAACTTCTTTCAAATAAATAGTTTTTTTAGTATAAAGTAGGAGCAAGACACTTGGATATACGCACCAGTGCTCATTCTCCAAAATAGTTTAAAACATACATAAGGTTGAAGTGAAACACATTCACTGTGCTCAATCCTCAACTTTAACCCTTAAAACAAATTTTTAGAAAACAAAGGGGAGATTCTTCTTCAGTCCAAGTCTTTTGTTGCTCAAAATTGCCCGTAACCGGGGGCACGGCTAATCGATTAGGTTAAACCCTCTGCAGAGGTCGTACACGTTCCCCACATGACACAACCAACCCCGTTTATCGCTACACACTTGGGTGCACGACTAGGAGGAGATTATGACGAAGCCTTTCTGTAACAACCCCCTATACCTGACCAAGCCGCCCGCAACGTAGGCAATGAAAGCCCCTCTCCGATGGCGGTCCTGAGGTAAGGGTTTCCCGTTAGTACTAAGCTAAGCCAGAGCCCATAATAGCATGTGGCTGTACTGGAAGCTACATCAAACTGTACTTGGAAGATCTCATTCCCCTGGACGGCAATCCCCACCAAAAACACATGCGCAAGACCCCGATCAAGCGCATTCACTGCAAGACCCCGATGTGCGCAATCACTTGTAGACGCTCCCGTCAATACCATTCCGCCCAGGGAGTAGAAGTAAAATAGTATATAGTTTTGGTTTTCAAAAGTTTTCTCAAAACATTGCCCCAAAAGAGGGCAAGTTTAAAGGTTTAAAATAATTTTGGCTTTCATCCCACCCATTTTGTGCAAGCGTGGCCAAGCATGGTTGCAAGTCTTGAACCTATGGCTCTAGCTAGTAATAATACTTTGTAAAACATTTATAAAACATGCATAGTATTAAAATATAAAGGAATATGCATAACATGAAAACATAGGTCAAAGCATGATCAATTTGCAACTTGCCTGAGTCTTGAATTTGATTCCCTACTTGTTATCGTCACTCCTTTACTTTACGATATATCTAACGACAAAAGAAAATACTTCAACACACAACAATTCAAATAAATATCCAAATAGAAGATTCAAATTAACAATACAAACACATTCTTAGGATAATTAACAATACAAACACATTCTTAGGATAATTATCATGTCGTGGCTATGGTTGAGATAAGAAGTTTCTTTGGATAGGAATGTGTCATATATTTTATTCTAGGGTGGGTCAAGTTGGTTCAAGGGAAGATCATGGTGTCAATTTTTAGAGTGATTGAGAGACAAGTTTTGATAAACAAATTTTCATAAAGAAACTATTTAGAATATTAGACTTGTGGTCGACTATGGGAATTGAAAGTTATGAGTTTAGGGAATTAAAACTAATAATTTACTAACTCCAAATTTTTGTGGTAGTAAGATATGACCACAGAGATTTCTAGGGATCAATCTAAGAGCTTGAACCTATAGTCAAATTTTATTTTAACAAAGTTATTAAACGATGAACAAAGAAGGTCAAACTAGGGTGTTGGGCAAGACAGTAACTAAACCTTGCTGAAAAATTATTCTATGAGTTCTAGCTGATTGGTATGGTTCCAAAGACCAGTTTTCATATGTAAAACTTTTTCATATGCTTTACAGAATAAAAGATATAGTAAAAATACTCAAATTCGTTTTTAAATCAAAACTAAATTTTAGTAGGTCAAAAGTGAAATTTTATATTTTTATAATAAGATAGATGCTCCAACAAATATGGAGATATCTTATTTGTGGAAATCGGACATACGGTTTGGGAGATACAAATTTCGGAAGTTTGGATATTTTTATGAAAATGTATGCGGGGTTTCGCTGGAGTTTCGCCGGAGTTGCAGAAGAAAGTTCATGGCTTCAATGAATGGACGAACGACGTAGAAAACAACGATGTGAATCTCATGGACGAGTCGGAGGCGTCGATTACTTCTTGTACAGGGGATAAGAGCTCATCGGAATCAAGCAAACCGCGTGGCGAGCACCCTATCGCGCACGTCGTGCTCCGGCTGCAGTTTAGACCCAATCAAAAGGTCAAAAGGTTCGTACGGTAGGCTAGATTTCATGGAAAAAATAGCAAGGTGAGGGGCTCACTGTCGGTGACGCACTCGTCGTCGGAACCGGCGGCTCATGCGAACTCCGGCGAGCAATTAGTCGCGGAGAAGGGCAAATTGGATAGGGGTTTCGGGTGAGGGAAGTGAGGACGAAGAATGCATCGCGGAGGCCTATTTATAGGATCAGAGGAGGTCGGTACGGGTAGATCAAGGGTGCTCAACATGACCAGTAATGGCGGCTTGATTCTGGAAAAATTAATGCATTCGTTTGCGGTTTTAATTCCCTGAATGGATCCGTCGTTTCATGGGGAATAACTCTTGTATTGAACGCAAAGTGAGACGGTGAAAGAATTCATGAGGAAATGGGAGGAAGAGTGGCAGCCATGAACACTGAACAAGTACGTGCGTGCGTGTTGGAGGTTCCATAATTTCTTAATTACATGCTAGTTCTTCCTCGAGTTTCTGTGGTATAGGACTGGGTTTTCCTCAAAAGAAAAGTCTTTCTCATAATCCATAGACATCAAAACTACTACCAAGACTCTCATGGTGGTTGAAAGCTTCTGATAGAACTCCTTCTGTTTCTTCCTTACCATACCATCTACGTTAGGCACGGGTGCCTATCTATAAGGGTAATACGTCTTACCATTCTATGGTTTTAGGCTTGTGCAATGACACTCTTCTTGGGTTTCAAGTCTCTCCGATTTACCAATCACACATAGGAAAGTATATAATAAGAGTCTCTGGTATGGGGGCCAATCCATCCCATACTCAAATCATTACTTCATATGTAGACAAGTAAATCACGTATTCTAACACTCGGTCTTTCTCACTCCTCTTAAAGAGGTCTTCACCTGCAAACTAGTAAAACGTTTTTGGGTGATGTTGACTACACGGTTTGTGGTAAAACTTGCATCCATGATGAAATTTCCATGTAAAAGAGTTGTGTTCTCCATGCCAATGTCCAATCCCTTCTAGAAGATATGATATGATGCCTCTATGAATGGTGCATGTGGTGATCCTTTATCACATGATCTCTAGAATGGTCTTCTGCACTTAACGTGTCAACATTGTTATCCCACTAACTTCTCTTGGATTGCAATGAGCATTGAAAATACAATACATCATTTATAAAAACAAAGTAACCACACTTATTTCCTTTATTATTTCCATAACATGGTATCCATGGTTACATAATTGATGACTATGAAATAAAAATTGCTTTGAACTCCTATCTACCTTCACTTTCTCTTTTTGGACTTCTTCTCATTGAGGCATTGATTTTGGTAATGTCCAGGTTCTTTGCATTTATAACAAATCACCTTTGACATGTCCGTCTCCTTCTTTACTATACTGTTGGTCGAGGCTTCTTGGTTAATCCGAGTGGAAGTTTTGGAATACATGTTGCATCTAACAAGCTCCTTGATGCAGGGCTCCTTCCTCTTGCTAGACTTGATTCTCTTCACCTTTGGCTTTTCCGTCGCTAATATGGCAGCTATCTCCTGGGGATCATACTCTATTTCAAACATTTCAACTTTATGTGTGTATTCCTTCTTGTTATCCTGTTGAGAAGAAGAGTTAGATTTCTGCCCTTCTTTACCACATGACTGGCATGATCTGAGAAGACTATCTGGTTCTCCAGGGTATCTCTCTTCATCCACGAACTTCCATGATATGGTGGTGTCATGTGAGGCTTCCTCGGGTGTTACTTGCTTCCTTTCCTTACTCTGTTGGAGTTTCCTTTGTACTTCTAGGAAAATCTTACATTGCACGGGGCAGTGATCGGTTCCCTCGAATAAGAAACAAGTCACATTAATGGTAGGGCATTCTTCGGCTGGATGGTTCCCTTCACAATTTGGGCATTGATCATTATGTTCCTCGGTAAGGTGTCCTTCTCCGCAAATTCTACAATACTTCTTTGTATCTTCACTTGTTTTCTTTTGATCTCGTATGATAAGACGAGACTGAAGTAGAACCTTCTTGAATTGTTCCCAAGTGATTGCCTTTTGGGTTTTATCGATGGCTATGCGCATCTTCCACCAAGTGTTATCCTCTCTAATGAAATACCGTGAAGCATATATCAGCTTCTTCTTTGGTTTTACCTTGGCTTTTTTTCATTACTCTTTATATATTCTTGTCACGCCCAAGATGCGACCCTATCCTAAAGGAACTCGAAGGTCCCACCAAGGATAGAAGCGCATCTTGAAGACGCTTTTGCAAGGTGGATATCATTACATCAACATTACATAATAGTGGGGATACATCCAATACATACAATGTCACATGAATACAGCAATACAACAATACAACATACAAGATCAACATCCGACTACAGATGAATCATAAACAGAAACTCAAACTATATCCACCCTGCTAGCCCAGGCTGCCGACCAGGAACCTATCCCCTGATCGACGAAGAAGAAGCAGCACTCCAAAACAAGTAAACATCGCTCTCGCGTCATGATCATCGCACAACCTGTACCTGCAACTGTTGGTGTAGTAATCATGAGCCACGAGGACTCAAAGCAATCCCATTACCATGGGTATCAAGACTAGCAAAGCTTAATGGGAAAGGAAGGGGTAAAGTGGTGAGGTTGCAGCAGCGGCTAAGCATATATGGTGGCTAACATACGCAAATGAGAGCGAGAAGAGAAACAAAGGGCAGTCGCAACTAGTAATGATCAAGAAGTGATCACGAACTCCTACTTACGTCGGACATAACCCGAAACCGTGTTCTCCTCTCGATCAACCCGAAAAGAGACACTCACAGTTACGCATACGGTTGGTGTATTTTAGAAGAGTTTACTTCAAGTTTACTACAACCGGACATTAACAAATTCCCATACGCCACATAACCGCTGCACGGCTCTCGAAAGTTTATACCCTGCAGGGGTGTCCCAACTTAGCCCATTATAAGCTCTCGCGATCAACGAAGGATATTCCTTCTCCCCGGGAAGACCCGATCAGTCTCGGAATCCCGGCTACAAGACATTTCGACAATAATAAAACAAGACCAGCAAGACCGCCCGATCGCCGACAATCCCGATAGGAGCTGCACATATCTCGTTCTCGAGGGCAACACCGGATAAGTCAAGCTACGAGTAAAACCAAGCCTCAAGTTGCCCGAGGTGGCCCAAGTCGCTGCTTTCGGACCAGCACTTAGAGAAGCACTGGCCCGGGGGGCTAAAATAAAGATGACCCTTGGGTTGGCCGACCCAGGGGAAGGGTATAGGTGGTGGTGAGGCAAATGGTAAAACCAAGGTTGGGCCTTGCTGGACAAGTTTTATTCAAAGCGAACTGTCAAGGGGTCCCATAAATCACCCAACCGCGTTAGGAACGCATAAAATCCGGGAACATAATACCGATATGACGGAAACTAGGGCGGCAAGAGTGGAACAAAACACCAGGCATAAGGCCGAGCCATCCACCCTTTACCAAGTATATAGATGCATTAATAATATAAGAGATATTATGATATCCCAACATAAACATAATCCAACACGGAGCAATCTTCATCTTCACCTGCAGCTAGCAACGCTAAAAGAGGGGCTGAGCAAAAGCGGTAACATAGCCAAGCAACGGTTTGCTAGGAAGGGTGACAAAGGTTAGAGGTTCATGGCAATTTGGGAGGCTTGAGCAGCAAGTGGTAGGTAACGCAGCATAGCGATAGAACGAAGCAACTAGCATAGCAATGATAGTAATGAGATCCAAGGTTACGGTCATCTTTCCTGAAATCCCGCTAGGAAGAAGAACGAGTCCATGAAGAAGATGAACGGGAGTAGTCGAACGAATCTTCACAATCGCAACATTACGGAATCGAGAAGCAACAGGAAAGAAACAAACAACATGATAAATGCACAAGCATAAACATGGCATGATGCACAATCAAGTATGATGCATGTCCGGTTTAATGAGGCATGGCATGGCAAAGTGCAACAAACAATGCTACAAGTTAAGTGGAGCTCAATATGCTACGAGTTGCATATTGACAAAACACCACATAGACATAATTAGTTTAATCTCGTTTAAGCTACCAAACAATGTTAAATGTTGTTAAACATGGCAAGAGGTGAGGCATAATTAAACTAACTATTTAGGCAAATTTAAATGAGGCCAGAACAACAAACAACAATTCCGGAAAATCCTCATGAGCTATATTTTAGATTCGGTACTGTTCTGCCCTAAACCATATTTTATTGTTGTAAAACAGGAAAATAAACTGCACCGTGTTAAACTAGGCATTTTTCACCCCATTTACATATCAAGTTTATTTAAAACCGAGCTACGGTTATTTAGTTATGAAATAAATCATTTTAACATGGCATTTGAGCAAATTTAAACAAACAGCATTTTAAACATTTTAAACATGGATGAAAGTAGCAGATTATGAAACTAGATGAAAAACTAAGCATTTTACATATATAAACCATTTTAATCCGATGCACGGTTGTTGAGTTATTAAATGCATGAACATGAGGGTGCAATCTGTAAAACAGCAGTTCCCTGGATAATTAGCAAAACATCGAGCAGGAAAAAAAAACACATGCGGGCCGAATCTGCAGGCTGGCCCAACAAAGGCAGTGGGGGGCTGCTCACGAGCCTCATGGGCCGGTCGGTGGAGGAAGCCAAGCAGGTCGGATTGGGAGGAAGCAGGAGGCTGGCGGATCTGGTGGCCCACCGAAGGCGAGGCAGAGAGGATGCCATGGGCGACATGGCGCCGCCCACGCTGGGCGCTGACCAAGTCAACGAGGGAGCGCTGGTCGCCTCGCTCGTGAAGTGGGGATCGAGCGGCAGAGGAAGGCAGCGGCGGCTGGAGGGTCTGGCGGCCGGATCCGGCGATGCGGTGGGCGTGACGAGGTCCGCGGACTTGGGGATGGAGCGAATCTCGCGCATGGAGGCAGTTCGGGCGCATCCGAGTTCCATGGCTGGCGAGCTGCAAGAAATCGCGGCGGCTCTACGGTTAGAAAGAGAGGGAAAACAGAAGAGGAAGGGAGAGCACGGGCGGCAGAGGAGACGCCCACCGGCGAGCCGGGTTAGGAGCGACGACGGCAAAGCGACGGCCGGGGAACGAGGCAAAAATCGGGCGCGGTCATGGCGTTCTGTGCACGGAGAGAGATCGAGAGGAGGAAGGAGAGGAAAAAAACAGGAAGAGAAAGAGGAGACGGCGGCGACTCATACGCTCGTCGGCGGCAAAGAAATTAACGGAGGCGGCCGGACTGGAGGTCGAGGTCATCGACGAGCTGGGTCACCGGAGTGGCGCGGTGATGAGGCCATCCATGGCCTCTGGTATGGCAGGGCGAAGGAGTTGGATCGGGGCTCCTCTGCTGGTGGCGCTGCTTGCGGCCGGCCGACGCAAGGATCAAGGACGACGGGGGGCTTGAGGCGCGTGGGACGGCGAGGTCCTGCCAGCATCCTGGTACAGAGAAAACGGGAGAGAAAGATGAGATACAGAGAGGAGGAAATCGGGGGAAGGAGAGGGCGCGACGGGGGCTCATCTGCTGGTTCAACAAGCCGGGCGGGCTGAGCTGCTTGCTCGTGGACGAGCACGGAGGCAGGGAGGCTGGGCGCTTGAGGAACGAGAGGAGAGGGTGGGCGATGGGATCTAGAGGCTGTAGGTGGCGGCGATGGTTGGGGAGGGATGGATCGAGGGGATTTGGAAGGTGGCGGCGGGTGATGGGACAAGGGAGCTAGATTTTAGGGTTGGACTAGGGGTGGACTATATATAGTGAAATGAGGGAAATTTTGGGACATCCGATTTAAATCGGACGGACGGGAAAAACTAACTAGGGGAGTTCAATAAATAAACTGATGATATTTTAGAGATGATTGGGGATGATCCGGACTCATCGGTAATGACAGCCCGGTTCGGGTTCGGGGGAGTTTCGGACACGCACACGAGGGGTCTGAGAAAGGTCAGCGAGGACAAGGGCCTGACAAAATACCAACGGAGGCAAAGAGAGAAAGGGCAACTACGAACAGCTACGAGTTTTATGAAAACATGCAGATGCAATGTGCATGATGCTATGAGATGAGATGCATGACATGAACACAATGCAAAACAAGAGACAAAACCCAACCACGGAGGAAATAACATATCACATCTCCGGAAAAAGCAAGAGTTGGAGTTACTAATATGGAAAGTTGTATCCGGGGCGTTACAATTCTGAATCCATTCTTTTGCTTCTGAACACTTGTCCCATCAAAATAATTCCGTCCATCTATGGGGTTTAAGGTTTGGTCAGAGAGGAGACAGAGTTTTAGATAGCAAGGAGGAAGAATACACATACAATCAATCATTGAACAACTCATATCGCATCGTTTACTATCGATTATAATAGGCTCGTTTACTATGGTTTCGTCATGAAGTCTTCAATCCTTTCATTCTTGGAAGTCTTCCCTGCGTGACGTTTCACCCGTATGAAGGTCTTCTGTTAATCATCCGTAACTTGCACCTCTCAAGGGTGAAATAATAATACAAACCTACGGAGTTCATATCCTAATAATGCAAAATCTTAAATCACACAATTCAAATGACAACAGCATCAAATCAATGGCGAAGGACTCCAATAAAACTCCAAATTCACTCATAGATTTCAAACAAACAATTCCTATGGTACCTTCATCCACATGAGTTGGCATGGTCGGGCACACTAATCGCACTCTTTCGTTTATTTCACAACTCTCATGGTGGGCTTGAATTCAAGTAGGATATTCCTTGGTAGTGGTAATCTTCAGCTTCTTCATATCCATCTTAGTCTTGAGTGTCTTTAGTTCTTCTTCAACCTCTTGGACATAAACTTCAATACCGAAGACTCCTTTTCTTCGCATCAATTCCATGAAGTAACCTTTAGGCTCTTGAAAATCCATACCAAATATCACTGTCAAAGTCATTGGCGTCTCGGAGGTTGGTCTCTAAGTTTTTTGAGAGCATACGAGAGCTTAGTAAAGAAAACAAGAGGATACGAGAACACTATTAATACTACTGAAAATATAAGTTATTCCTATCAAGGTATTCCTATTTCTAAGCCATTTCTAGGGTCACGTCCTACAGTCAACGTATGCTCTGATACCATTTTGTCACGACCCGGATTTGGTAGAATCCAAGTCTTTGTGCTTACTGTGCTATCCCTGGATCATAGCTAGCACACATAGTAACAAAAAATGAATATCGGTAATACATACATCATTCTACTACAATGATAGATTCAGATATATATAAATCATACCTTAGGCACAGCTCAAGCTGGCACATAATACAGCGGAACTATACGTAGTTGCTAAGTTAGGGCTCCATCAACGCCACTGGGCTCGTTGAGTGTAGACCATAACCCTATCGTCTCTTAATCTGTCGAGATCTGCACATGACAGGTGCAAATGAGTACGTGGAATGTACTTGCAAGTTGCAAAAGAAAGTATAACAGATTATATATGCAGGGTAAGTATTGGTGAAGGTTTTCTTTGCATAACGCCAATTTTCTCCTATACTAAATTTTGTAAAACTTCATTGAAATAAATAATATTTTTAGTATAAAAGTAGGAGCGTGACACTTGGATATATGCACCAGTGCTCATTCTCCAAAATAGTTTAAAACATACATAAGGTTGAAGTGAAACACATTCACTGTGCTCATTCCTCAACTTTAACCCTTAAAATAGATTTTTAGAAAAGAAAGGGGAGATTCTTCTTCAGTCCAAGTCTTCTTTTGCTCAAAATTGCCCGTAACCGGGGGGCACGGCTAATCGATTAGGTTAAACCCTCTGCAGAGGTCATACACGTTCCCCACATGACACAACCAACCCCGTTTATCGCTACACACTTGGGTGCATGACTAGGAGGAGATTGTGACGAAGCCTTTCCGTAACAGCCCCCTATACCTGACCAAGCCGCCTGCAACTTAGGCAATGAAAGCCCCTCTCCGATGGCGGTCCTGAGGTAAGGGTTTCCCGTTAGTACTAAGCTAAGCCAGAGCCCATAATAGCATGTGGCTGTACTGGAAGCTACATCAAACTATACTTGGAAGATCTCATTCCCCTGGACGGTGATCCCCACCAAAACCTGTGTGCAAGACCCCAGTCAGGCGCATTCACTGCAAGACCCCGATGGGCGCAATCACTTGTAGACGCTCCCATCAATACCATTCCGCCCAGGGAGTAGAAGTAAAATAGTATATAGTTTTGGTTTTCAAAAGTTTTCTTAAAACATTGCCCCAAAAGAGGGCAAGTTTAAAGGTTTAAAATAATTTTGGCTTTCATCCCACCCATTTTGTGCAAGCGTGGCCAAGCATGGTTGCAAGTCTTGAACCTATGGCTCTAGCTAGTAATAATACTTTGTAAAACTTTTATAAAACATGCATAGTATTAAAATATAAAGTAATATGCATAACATGAAAACATAGGTCAAAGCATGATCAATTTGCAACTTGCCTGAGTCTTGAAGTTGATTCCCTACTTGTTATCGTCACTCCTTTACTTTACGGTATATCTAACGACAAAAGAAAATACTTCAACACACAACAATTCAAATAAAGATTCAAATTAACAATACAAACACATTCTTAGGATAATTATCATGTCGTAGCTATGGTTGAGATAAGAAGTTTCTTTGGATAGGAATGTGTCATATATTTTATTCTAGGGTGGGTCAAGTTGGTTCAAGGGAAGATCATGGTGTCAATATATAGAGTGATTGAGAGACAAGTTTTGATAACCAAATTTCCATAAAGATACTATTTAGAATATTAGACTTGTGGTCGACTATGGGAATTGAAAGTTATGAGTTTAGGGAATTAAAACTAATAATTTACTAACTCCAAATTTTTGTGGTAGTAAGATATAACCACAGAGATTTCTAGGGATCAATCTAAGAGCTTGAACCTATAGTCAAATTTTATTTTAACAAAGTTATTAAACGATGAACAAAGAAGGTCAAACTAGGGTGTTGGGAAAACAGTAACTAAACCTTGCTGAAAAATTATTCTATGAGTTCTAGATGATTGGTATGGTTCCAAAGACCAGTTTTCATATGTAAAACTTTTTCATATGATTTACAGAATAAAAGATATAGTAAAAATACTCAAATTTGTACTTAAATCAAAACTAAATTTTAGTTTGTAAAAGTGAAATTATATATTTTTATAATAAAATAGATGTTCCAACAAATACGGAGATATCTTATTTGTGGAAATCGGACATACGGTTTGGGAGATACAAATTTCGGAAGTTTGGATATTTTTCTGAAAATGTATTAGGGGATTATGTGTTGAGTTGCCACGTGTCAAGTTCTGATAGGCCCGTACCTATTCGTTTTTTTCTTAATTAGAGACACAGGGGATGCTGGGTGCTCATCGGAAAGGGCGGCTAGGTCGCCGGAGTTTCACCGGAGTTGCAGAAGAAAGTTTCCCGCTTCAATGAATGGACGAACAACGTAGAAAACGACGACGTGAATCTCATGGACGAGTCGGAGGCGTCGATTGCTTCATGTACAGGGGATAAGAGCTCATCGAAATGAAGCAAACCGCGTGGCGAGCACCCTATCGCGCACGTCGTGCTCCGGCTGCAATTTAGACCCAATCGAAAGGTCAAAAGGTTCGTACGGTAGGCTATATTTCATGGAAAGAATAGCAAGGTGAGGGGCTCACTCTCGGTGACGCACTCGTCGTCGGAGCCGGCGGCTCATGCGAACTCCGGCGAGCAATTACTCGCGGAGGAGGGCGAATTGGATAGGGGTTTCGGGTGAGGGAAGTGAGGACGAAGAATGCATCGCGGAGGCCTATTTATAGGATCGGAGGAGGTCGGTACAGGTAGATCAAGGGTGCTCAACGTGGCCAGTAACGGCGGCTTGATTCTGGAAAAATTAATGCATTCGTTTGCGGTTTTAATTCCCTGAATGGATCCGTCGTTTCGTGGGGAATAACTCGTGTATTGAACACAAAGTGAAACGGTGAAAGAATTCATGAGGAAATGGGAGGAAGAGTGGCAGCCATGAACACTGAACAAGTACGTGCGTGCGTGCTAGAGGTAGAGATGACGCTTCGTTGGTTGGGCCGTGTCGCTGATGCTCAGCGGGATGGGCCTTCGTTGGTCTGTGGCTGCGTGGGTTTTTTTTTAATCTAGAAAAAGACAACAAAAAAATGTTGATAAATACCAGAAGAATATTTGTACTTCGGTGGAAGTAGTTATATCGCAAAATAATTTTTTATTATGCATACATTTGCATTGTAAGCTCGATCGGCTTATTTATATTACTCAAAAGGCCAATATAGAGTTTTGCAAATTTCTAAAATGACAGTTGTGCCATATTAAGTATTTTCAAATATACTTTGGAGAAGTCACATTTTCTCCTCTCATTAAATTTATTGAATATTTGGAAATATTTAAATGGCATTTAAATTTAATATAAGATCCAGTTTCAGCGAAACTTATAAATTCAACTCCAAATAAAATATTCTTCCTCCACATTTGAGAAAGTCATTTTATTCTCACTCCAATTTTATTTGTGGTTTCAAAATATTTCATAGGTGTCCAAAAGAAAAGCAATTGAATTGAAATATTTGAAACAAGAATAAAAAATGTTTTAATTTCCCATGAAAATCATAGCAATTCACTCAATAATATCTTATTATTAACATTCCAAAATTTGGAAAATTTTGGGATGTTACATAGATCCGTCAAATCCATCCACTTCAACCAAAAGTGGTTTCTTCACTTCCAAATATGGATCCATCTTCATCTGCATCTCATATCATGCCAAGTATATTCACTTATGCTTCATAACTAGTTAGATTCCTCACTTGTACTTATCCATGGATTCGTACAACTCTGGAACCAACTCTCTTTAAATAAGTGAATGTCTTCGCTCTATGAGGTCAATGTCTTCAAACTGATTTTTCTTTAAAATCTTATGAGAATGCATATGACCTCTTCCCCTTCCCTCGCATCTCTAATGCTGTCACAGGTACATGTCCGTGGGAGAATCCCTTGGTTCTCATAGTCTGCATTCATTTGCAGAGTTCTTACAGCGTCATATACACTCCCCTCAAGCCAGCTCTTGTCTGATCAGTAGAAGGAAGCCATTCACGGTTCTGAAGCCATTCAGTCTGAATACAATGGCAACTAAAAAATCAGCTAGAAAAGGTGGCAGGCAGCGCCGTGGAAATACTGCTAAGGATTTACCTCCAGATCTGTCTGAACTGTACAAGTGGGATCTTGAGGAAAGCTATGGCCAGTGAAAGACCCGAATCCATTGGATTCGAAGATATTGGGCAGAAGAATGGTTCAAGTACAGATTCGTAACTGTCGAATATGCTAAAAAGAACGCCATCAAGCGCCCATGGGGTGATATTCTCTACAGAAATCTACAGCCCAAGTCCAAGTCTGAAGCCATTGCTCAAGACTTCTACCCACGCATTGTGACGCCCTCGATTCAATCGTACACTAATCATGCACGCAAATGTGTACGATCAAGATCAAGGACTCACGGGAAGATATCACAACACAACTCTACAATAAAATAAGTCATACAAGCATCATAATACAAGCCGGGGGCCTCGAGGGCTCGAATACAAGTGCTCGATCATAGACGAGTCAGCGGAAGCAACAATATCTGAAATCTGAGACATAAGTTAAACAAGGTGCCATAAGATGGCTAGCACAAACCGGGATCTGATCGAAAGAGGAGCAGGCCTCCTGCAGGATCCTCCTAGGTCACTCCCAGTGGTCGTCGGCTGGGCTGCACGTAGTGAGCACCTCCAGTAGTAGTAAATCGTGGCGGTGGCGTCGGCTCTGGGCTCCATCGTCTGCAGTAGCAGCAATCGAGTAGAGGTAGGGGAAAAAGGGGAACAAGGCAACCGTGAGTACTCATCCAAAGTACTACTTAAGCAAGGAATCTACACTACATATGCAACATTATCAAAGGAAGGTTGTATATGTGAACTGGCTGCAGAAATGCGAGAATAGAGAGAAGGCCTAGTCCTATCGAAGACTAGCATCTTGAAACCACCATCTTGCAGCAAACAAGAGGGAGTAGAGTAACATAACTTAAAGTAGTAGTGTTATCAACCTCAGCCAGAGATCCGTTCTCGACTCCCTGCGAGAAAGAAATCCCAGAGCCATACTATCCAGTTATCATCACAATCCAGTTCCCATCGCAATCCATTGCTCATATCCATGTCTCATCTCAAGTATCCAGTTCTAGTTGTATCGATCGGGATACAACTCCAAGTGTCCGTTACCGTAGGACAGGCTATCGATAGATGTTTTCTTCCCTGCAGGTGCACCAACTTACCCACCACGCCGCTTAACTCCGGCGGACACACTTTCTGTGGTCATGCCCGGCCTCGGCCAAACAATACGCCGCAACCCGACCTAGGCTTAATAGAGAGGCCAAAGACGCCGGACTAAACCTATGCCCCGGGGTCATGGGCCATCTCCCCGGAACTCCTGCACGCTATGCGTGACGCCGGCCGGAAGCGCACCTAGCCCATCAGCGTTCAGTCCAATCCGGTAGCGCGCCCGCCGATCGTGACGTCTAATAAGCTTCGGCTGATGTATACGACGCGAACGCCCATACTTAGCCCACGTGATGGTTAGTGCTATCGGGCCGAGGCCCCTCGGATCAAATATCCAAATCGTAGTGGATTAGGGCAGCGGTAACAAGCAGAGACTCACGAAAGATGTGACCCCGTTGCCCGTCTCGAGGACTTGCGGCAAGGGCTAGGAATGCCCGCCACGCCTCGTAATTATCTCGTGGGCACCTTCCAGTCAACCCGTCTCCACATCACCGCCAATTAAGCACGCAGGTACCCCTCGTGGTCGACCCGTCTTTCCAAGTATGTGATGGTAAAAGTCCAAGTAACCGTGAGTCCAAACATCAAGGGAAAACACGAGGAATCAACCCGGTGAATTCCACTCAATGTAGTCATCAAGGTGAACATAAGAGGATTCACCCTCGAGGTCCACACTTGAGGGGTTGCCTGACAGTCGTGTCGGAAGTGGTTAAGGAGGAAATCACCCTCGATGACCACAACCGGATAGCTATACTACAGGTTAATATCGGAAGTCTTTGTAGAGGTTTCACCCTCGGTACTCGATAGTAACCTAGTAGTGTCGAGCAACTAAGGGGAAGTGATGTGCGGTGTCGGGCCTGGTCTTCGATCCCGTTGATCGGGTCTTCAATGATGAAGCGAGGCAACAAGGACAAGGTGGGGGGTCACCGATGGGTCTCTAACCAACCTATTCTAAGCAGTTTAGGATAAGCGGTAGGTAACAATAGCGAGGTTACAATAAGCAGGCTATGCAGCAGAATAGGAGCAAACAATATGATAGCAAAATCTAATGCAAGCATGAGAGAATGGAATGGGCGATATCGGGATGATCAAAAGGGGGGCTTGCCTGGTTGCTCCGGCAAGAGAGAGAGGGGTCGTCAACACCGTAGTCGAACTGGGCAGCAGCAGCGTCGGTCTCGTAGTCTACCGGAGAGAAGAGGGGGAAGAAACAGTAAATACCAGGTAAACAGATGCATATCGATGCATGACATGACAAGAAGCGAAGCTAGGCGTGCCCTAACGTGGTATGAGGGGTCTTGGTTAGGGGAAAACATCCGGGAAGTATTCAGGTTAGAGACGTCTGTCAGACAGATGAACCGGAGAGGAAAGTTTGCAGGTTCGATAGGTTAGAGGCGTGTGGTGGACGAACGGACTGCGTATCCGGATTCGTCACGTCGTTCTGAGCAACTTTCATGTTGGAAATATTTTAATCCGGATTACGGATTAAAAGATATGATTTATAAAAGATTTTATTAAATTCTAGAATTTTAATTAATTATTTAATTAATTTCAAAATTGCATTTATGACATCAGCATGATGTCATGCTGGCATCATCGATAGCAGGGTTGACTAAGTCAACCACGGCAGTGGGTCCCGCATGTCATTCACTAATGGCTAATTAACCTAATCAGATTAATTAACATTACTTAATTAAGTTAATCAATGATTAGGGTTAATTAGTTCAGTATTAATTAGTTTAATTTATTACCCAATTAATTTAACTAATGATTAGGGTTAATTAATCCAGAATTAATTAGATTAATTAATTGCTTAATTAATTAGTTAGTTAACTAATTTATATTTATTTCAATTTGTTTTTAGTTACATTTAAAAAACATTCTTTTGGGGGGGCCACGCTGCTGGCCTAAGGCCAAGCAGGCGGTCGGTGCAGGCGGCCTTGGCGCCTTAACAGGTCGTCTTGTGATCTAGGGGGATCGGGGCCATCTGGGCAGCAGCCTGGCCGTACGGCCGGCCCAAGGCCAGCGAGGTGAGGCGACAGGCGGTGGTGGCTCGGGCGGAGCCAGGCGTCATGAGGAGGGAAAGCAGGGGCTCGGTCGGGGAGGCCGAGGCGGGCGAAAGCAGGGGCTCAGTATAAGGTCGCCGGAGGGTCGCCGAGGCCACGGGGGCGGATCACAGGAGGGAGGAAGGAGAGGATCGGGGGTGGCCAGCCATGGGGGGGGCAGCCGGGCGGTCGGGGCCACCTGTGGCCAGAGGAGGAGCCGGAGGGAGCCGGGGGCGTCAGTCTGGTGACGGTCGGTCGGCCGACGGGAGGGGGAAGAGAGGGCGAGAGGGAGCCTCACGGGGGAGGCGGGGACTCGGCCGGGCTCAGTGAGGTCGGGAGGCCGTCGGGGAGGTCGAGGAGGCCTTGGCCGGCCAGGCGAGGCGAGGCTGGCCATGTGAGGTCATGGCTCTGGGCGGCGGAGGAGGAAGCGGAGCCTCTGGGGCGTCGGAGGAGGAGGAGGCCAGGGGCCGCGGTTGGCGGGGGGTCGGCGGCGAGGTGGGAGTGGCGCGTGGGGGGTCCGGTCGGGGTGGTCTCCGCCCGATCCGATCGGGAGAGGAGAGGGCGAGGCGCGCGTGGGGAGGCGATCGGTGGCTAGGGTTAGCCGCCCGGGTGGGGGTTATCGGACGGTGGGTTGGGCGGTGGGCAGTCCATCGGGGAAGGGAATGGGCCAAAAGGGAGAGAGGGGCGGTGGGGAGGGGCCCATTGGCTGGGCAGAGGTTCTTCCCCTCTCGGTTTTATTTTTCCTTTTGTTTTATTTTATTTAAAAGCTCTGACATCTTGTAAAAAAATATTGCACCCCTACCAATATTAGGTTAGTTATTTTAGAAAACCCCGGAACATTTTAGAACTTAATTTCGGAGCTCTTTATCGTTTGTTTGACTTTGAATTTGAAAGATTCGAACCGACGCGAGATTATTAGCAAAGAATCGAGGTGGCGTGTCCTCATTAACGCGGGATTCTTGTGGCGTAATCACCCGGGCGTCACAATTCTCCTCCACTATAAGAAATCTCGTCCGAGATTTAAGAGGGAGTAAGAGGGAAAGGTCTGGTCACGAAAACCTAACGGATCTTCTCGAAGGAGCTAATCCCTTTCGTTGAGGTCTTCCACCCTTTATTCCGATGCATCATGATAAACGGGTCATCATTTCTTCGGGAACTCTATCGTACTTACGAAAGGTAAGGGGCAGCTCACTGCGACATAATGCTTTTAAGGGAAACAAACTGGGGGTTAACCCATGAATTAGTATAAAATTTTCTCTCGAGTTGAACATTTGAAAAACCTCGAGAGTAAGGTACGAAGGTACCATAATAGGCTCCAAGCGGGTGAGAAGGGGGGGTGTACAGGAGAGTCAGGTTTCGATTCCTGTGACCTGTGGGTTATGGGCCCACCAGGTGGTTAAAAGTAGTAGGTTGTTGATATCCTGCACGATCATGTAAGCAAGGCAAGTCGAGGAGAGTCTCGAGGGTCATGTCGGCAACAATCATAGGTACCAAGGGCGAGGGACGAAGAGAACCATTTTCACCTTTCGTTGAACGAGGCGGACCAATAGGCAAGGTTCTCGTCCATCGGTGGTTACCGGAATGTCATCAACAAATAGTAATAGGGTCTTACTTACAGAGTGGTACAACGAGGTGCTTACCTAAGCAGGGGATTATCACTGCTTAGATTATATAGGTCACAAGAAAGGTTCAAATATCCCATGGAAAGTAAATATGATTATCATATTAAATGTAACAATGGAAAGGAAAATGTGTTTAAACACATATCTCGAGGATATATCCTTACCAAGGATAAGCAGAGCAAGATATCCACGATAGTATATAATGTAGAAAACCCTTTAGGTAAGGGGGGAGAAATTTCATGACATTACCCATACAACGGTGTTCGGATAATTGAGCAAGAAACATTTAGCATTGGGCTCCGAATGTTCTTGTTGAAAATCAGAGTATCACGGACATGCTTCGAGATAGCATTGACATGGCCTTCAGGCGAAGATCAGACTTGGAATCACGAAGGATTCATCAGGAATAACTGGTAGAAACAGCATTACAATTCCCTCATGGACGAAAGGATAATCCTGCTGAAAAGGAATTTATCATGATAGGTCCTCCAGCCGGGGGGGGGGGTGCTAGGCATGACATCATGCTACCGGTTCATCAAAGGACCAATAACATAACTCTTGGAAAGTTGTCCCAACCATCATATCGGACCGAGATTCAGATCCGATTGGTGTCGGATTCCTCGGACTTAGGATACACGAGAAGAAAAGGTGCAACACAAATTGACGAGATGACATTGTAAGATTCTCGGGAAATGAACTATGAAGTTATTCCGTTAACAAGAGTCCATCATTAGCCCAAGGAGAGGACAAGGAGGTGTCTGGTGATCTCAACGGCAATTCACCGAGATTCCCAAAAGATAGACTCCCACATTAAAGTGAACAAGGAGATAACATTTGTCGGAACAAATGATACTAGGAAATATGCTCGAGGAAAACATACTCAAGTAAACATTGGTTGAAAGGTGCGCCCGATGGGTTGGGTTGCACGACCAATGTCGTAATGGTGACTTCGATAATCGATAGGCTAAGAATTTCACTTCAAAGCAAGAGGCTTGCTAGAAGGGCAGAACCCAACAGCACCGTTCACTTGTTGGTACACCGGTTGGAAGCAACACGGGGACCAAGAAAGAATGGTGATGGTGAGAAGCATCTCAATACCAAGAATTTCTTAAGAGGTGGAGCAGTCCTCACAACATCCTTGATATTAACAGATGGTATTACTCCAAGGTAGAGATGAACGATTGCTGGGTAGCAAGGAACTCAAGGTATAATACCAAACATGAACAAGCTTGTGTTGGTGGGAAGGCAATAGCAGGGATCGATGATAACAGGAATCATCGAGGGCAAGGATGGTATTACCCATCATGAATTCAATTGAATTCCTGGAAGAGCTCACAAGGTTGATGATGATCACGACACAATTGTCGAGAGACTTCATGCAGATGTAATCAAACAGCTGATTTACACCAAGTCAAAGTAATGATGAAGTGAAAGGTTATTAGAACCAAGGTAATGCGACACAAACTCGAAACCAAGCTTGTTGTTCAAGGCGAAATGATATGTCGATGAGGATCGACGTAAGGTCGATTCCTCGTCGAAAATTGTGCTCCGTGAAGAAGGAACGGGTAGTACAGATGAAATCATCACGACAACGATATAGCCAAATAGGCCGTGAATGGCGTGATCGGGTACAAACTTCGTACTTATAGCAGCTTACTGAAGAGTTGTTGGACCGTAGTGCGGACTCGGTTCAGTTACCGGTGTCTTTGAGTGTTTAAATAACTCAGAGCCCGTGATAATTTGAATCAGGGGACGGTAGCACTTAATGAAGAACTCATAAGAAGTTATGCGGTTCCATGATAATCTCGAGATATCAGGGAAGGTCTCACAAAGCCATTGAATAAGAAGGATCTTGTGGGTAAAATCCAATAATGGACACGATGGTCCACCGTGGGTCCGACGTGAGCATCGATTACTTAACGAGAGGAAGAAGAATGCAAGGAGTTCAGTTTATAGAAACAATGACTAACTCAATTGTCAAATGCAAAGGAATTATGATTCCTAAATCAAGGGGGGTCAGAAGCAATGCTCTGATTTAGGGATGGATAAGTTGAATAGCCTTAGGGTACAATCAACGATAATTGGATTGGTCGAGAACCAATTCCAGATAAATGAATGGCAGCTCAGCCGGAAAAGTAATTTATAAGGGTCAATGATGATTGCGGGTATTCGCAAACATATTGAGTCAACAGACTCAAAATGATAATGACAAGGAATGTCAATAAGACTACCAGTTTATGGGATTAACCATAATGCAAGCAAGCAAGAATTTCGAGATCCAAGGCTCCAGAGGACTTTTCGGAAGGTCGAATAGTATTTCGAAGACTTCTGTGAAACACATGAACAACTGGGGATGAGCGGATACTCGACAAGTGCGAGGATTTATTTGAAGGGGTATTCATGTAGTAAGGAACTGCTAGGCAGTAGGCACAAAGTATTCTCGGAACAATAGAGAAAACTTCGGGGTATCTTGTAATAACGAGATCAATGGGGGATGATCGTATGAATTGCAAGTGTAAGTAGTTATCCATACGGATTTATCGGTGATCAGAAATAGCAAAAGTGATGGGCACAAAGTATCGGAGAACATCGAGAGTATCTTCGAATCTTCCGATTAGCGAACGATCATCTCGAAGTGAAGGGCTCTCCGGGAGAAGGTACTTACGAGAACCTAAAGTTAGTTTTGTTTTTAGCAAAATCGTTTAACCCGAATAGAAGAGAGTTCAGAAACCCAGAGTAAAGATCGAGGAGTAAAAGATCCTAATACCACCCAATGGCGACGAGTGACCATAAGACACATGACCATGTTAGTAAAAGTTTTGCAATGTCTAGACTCGACTTCGCCAAGGAGTGTGGAAGGGATTCCTACAGCAAATCGGCTCGATACCAATCTCAGACGCCCTCGATTCAATCGTACACTAATCATGCACGCAAATGTGTACGATCAAGATCAAGGACTCACGGAAGATATCACAACACAACTCTACAATAAAATAAGTCATACAAGCATCATAATACAAGCCAGGGGGCCTCGAGGACTCGAATACAAGTGCTCGATCATAGACGAAGTCGTGGAAGCAACAATATCTCGAGTACTGAGACATAAGTTAAACAAGGTGCCATAAGATGGCTAGCACAAACTGGGATACAGATCGAAAGAGGAGCAGGCCTCCTGCCTGGGATCCTCCTAGGTCACTCCTGGTCGTCGTCAGCGGGCTGCACGTAGTAGTAGGCGCCTCCAGAGTAGTAGTCGTCGTAGGCGGTGGCGTCTGGCTCCTGGGCTCCATCGTCTGGTAGCAGCAATCGAGTAGAGGTAGGGGAAAAAGGGGGAACAAGGCAACCGTGAGTACTCATCCAAAGTACTGCAAGCAAGGAATCTACACTACATATGCAACATTATCAAAGGAAGGTCTGTATATGTGAACTGGGCTGCAGAAATGCGGAATAGAGAGAAGGCCTAGTCCTATCGAAGACTAGCATCTTCTGGAAACCACCATCCTGCAGCAAACAAGATGGAGTAGAGTAACATAACTTAAAGTAGTAGTGTTATCAACCTCGGCCAGAGATCCTTTCTCGACTCCCTGCGAGAAAGATATCCCAGAGCCATACTATCCAGTTATCATCACAATCCAGTTCTCATCGCAATCCATTGCTCATATCCATGTCTCATCTCAAGTATCCAGTTCTAGTTGTATCGATCGGGATACAACTCCAAGTGTCCGATCACGTAGGACAGGCTATCGATAGATGTTTTCTTCCTGCAGGGTGCACCAACTTACCCACCACGCCGCTTAACTCCGTGGGACACACTTTCTGTGGTCATGCCCGGCCTCGGCCAAACAATACGCCGCAACCCGACCTAGGCTTAATAGAGAGGCCAAGACGCCGGACTAAACCTATGCCCCGGGGTCATGGGCCATCTCACTGGGAACTCCACGCGACGTCTGTGACGCCGGAAGGCAGACCTAGCCCATCAGGCGTTCAGTCCAATCCGGTAGCGCCCGCTCGATCGCCGACGTCTAATAAGCTTCGGCTGATGTATCTGACGCAGAAACGCCCATACTTAGCCCACGTGATGGTTAGTGCTATCAGGCGAGGCCCTCGGATCAAATATCCAAATCGTAGTGGATTAGGAACGCGGTAACAAGCGAGACTCACGAAAGATGTGACCCCGTTGCCCGCCTCGAGGACTTGCGGCAAGGGCTAGGAATGCCGGCCACGCCTCGTAATTATCTCGCGGGCACCTTCGAGGTCAACCGTCTCCACATCACTCGCAATTAAGCACGCTGGTACCCCTCGGGGTCGACCCGTCTTTCCAAGTAACGGTGGTAAAAGTCCAAGTAACCGTGAGTCCAAACATCAAGGGAAAACACGAGGAATCAACCCGGTGAATTCCACTCAATGTAGTCATCAAGGTGAACATAAGAGGATTCACCCTCGAGGTCCACACTTGAGGGGTTGCACTGACAGTCGTGTCGGAAGTGGTTAAGGAGGAAATCACCCTCGATGACCACAACCGGATAGCTATACTCTGAGGTTAATATCGGAAGTCTTTGTAGAGGTTTCACCCTCGGTACTCGATAGTAACCTAGTAGTGTCGAGCAACTAAGGGGAAGTGATGTGCGGTGTCGGGGCTGGTCTTCGATCCCGTTGATCGGGTCTTCAATGATGAAGCAGGGCAACAAGGACAAGGTGGGGGGTCAGCGATGGGTCTCTAACCAACCTATTCTAAGCAGTTTAGGATAAGGTGTAGGTAACAATAGCAGGTTACAATAAACAGGCTATGCAAATGTAATAGGAGCAAACAATACTTGATAGCAAAAATCTAATGCAAGCATGAGAGAATGGAATGGGCGATATCGGGATGATCAAAAGGGGGGCTTGCCTGGTTGCTCCGGCAAGAGAGAGAGGGGTCGTCAACACCGTAGTCGAACTGGGCAGCAGCAGCGTCGGTCTCGTAGTCTACCGGAGAGAAGAGGGGGAAGAAACAGTAAATACCAGGTAAACAGATGCATATCGATGCATGACATGACAAGAAGCGAAGCTAGGCGTGCCCCTAACGTGGGTATGAGGGTACCGGTTAGGGGAAAACATCCGGAAGTATTCCGGTTAGAACGTCTGTCCGACGGATGAACCGGAGAGGAAAGTTTGCAGGTTCGATAGGTTAGAGGCGTGTGGTGGACGAGCGGACTGCGTATCCGGATTCGTCTCGCTCGCTACGAGCAACTTTCATGTTGGAAATATTTTAATCCGGATTACGGATTAAAAGATATGATTTATAAAAGATTTTATTAAATTCTAGAATTTTAATTAATTATTTAATTAATTTCAAAATTGCATTTATGACATCAAGATGATGTCATCTGGCATCATCACCAACAGGGTTGACTAAGTCAACCTGACGGCTGTGGGTCCCGCATGTCATTCACTAATGGCTAATTAACCTAATCAGATTAATTAACATTACTTAATTAAGTTAATCAATGATTAGGGTTAATTAGTTCAGTATTAATTAGTTTAATTTATTACCCAATTAATTTAACTAATGATTAGGGTTAATTAATCCAGAATTAATTAGATTAATTAATTGCTTAATTAATTAGTTAGTTAACTAATTTATATTTATTTCAATTTGTTTTTAGTTACATTTAAAAAACATTCTTTTTTGGGGGCCCACGTCGGTGCTCCTAAGGCCAACCAACGGTCGGTGCAGGCGGCGGCCTTGAACGGTCGTCGTCTTGTGATCTAGGGGATCGGGGCCATGCGGGCATGTGGCCGAGGCCACTGTGCCCGGCCGGCCAGCAGCGGCCATGAGTGGCAGGCGGGGTGGTGGCTCGGCGGAGCGAAAGCGTCATGTGAGGAGAAAGCAGGGGGCTCGGTCGGGAAGGCGAGGGCGCGAGCAAGGGCGAAACGGGGGCTCGGGCGCCGCAAGGGTCATGAGGGTCGCCGAGGCCACGGGGCGGATCCCAGGGGAGGGAGGAAGGAGAGGATCGGGGTGGCGGCTGCAGCAGCCATGGGGCCGAGCCACACGGGCCGGTCGGGGCCAGCGACGAGAGGGAGGGAGCCGAGAGGAACCGAGGTGGGGAGGCGTCGGCTGGCCGGTCGCCGACGGGAGGGGGGGGAAGAGAGGGCGAGAGGGGAGCCTCAGGGGAGGCAGGGACTCGGCCGGCGGGCTCAGTGAGGGTCGGGGAGGCCGTGGGGAGGGTCGGAGGAGGGCCGACGGGAGGGCGAGGCCGAGCAGCGCGGAGGCCGCTGCGGGGCTCGGGGCGACGGAGGGAGGGAAGCGGAGCCTCTGGGCGGCGTCGGAGGAGGAGGAGGGCCCGGGGTTGGTGGCGGGGGGTCGGCGGCGAGGTGGGAGTGGCGGCTGGGGGTCCGGTCGGGGTGGTCTCCGCCCGATCCGATCGGGAGAGGAGAGAGGCGAGGGCGTGGGGGAAGTCTGATCGGTGGCTAGGGTTAGCCGGGGTGGGGGTTATCACGGCGGTGGGTTGGGCGGTGGGCGATCCATCGGGGGGGAAGGGGAATGGGCCAAAAGGGGAGAGAGGGGCCAGGTGGGGAGGGGGCCGACTGGCTGGGCCAGGGGGGTTCTTCCCCCTCTCAGTTTTATTTTTCCTTTTGTTTTTATTTTATTTAAAAAGCTCTGACATCTTGTAAAAATATTGCACCCTACCAATATTAGGTTAGTTATTTTAGAAAACCCCGGAACATTTTAGAACTTAATTTCGGAGCTCTTTATCGTTTGTTTGACTTTGAATTTGAAAGATTCGAACCGACGCGAGATTATTAGCAGTAACCGAGGTGACGTGTCCTCATTAACGCGGGATTACTGTAGCGTAATCACCCGGGCGTCACAATTCTCCTCCACTATAAGAAATCTCGTCCCGAGATTTAAGAGGGGAGTAAGAGGGAAAGGTCTGGTCACGAAAACCTAACGGATCTTCTCGAAGGAGCTAATCCCTTTCGTTGAGGTCTTCCACCCTTTATTCCGATGCATCATGATAAACGGGTCATCATTTCTTCGGGAACTCTATCGTACTTTCACGAAGGTAAGGGCAGCTCAACTGCGACATAATGCTTTTAAGGGAAACAAAGCTGGGGTTAACCCAGGAATTAGTATAAAATTTTCTCTCGCGTTGAACATTTGAAAATCCTCGAGAGTAAGGTCCGAAGGTACCATAATAGGCTCCAAGCGGGTGAGAAGGGGGGGTGTACCGGAGAGTCAGGTTTCGATTCACGTGACCTGTGGGTTATGGGCCCACGGTGGTTAAAAGTAGTAGGTTGTTGATATCACTGCACGATCATGTAAGCAAGGCAAGTCGGAGGAGAGTCTCGAGGGTCATGTCGGCAACAATCATAGGTACCAAGGGCGAGGGACGAAGAGAACCATTTTCACCTTTCGTTGAACGAGGCGGACCAATAGGCAAGGTTCTCGTCCATCGGTGGTTACCGGAATGTCATCAACAAATAGTAATAGGGTCTTACTTACAGAGTGGTACAACGAGGTGCTTACCTAAGCAGGGGATTATCACTGCTTAGATTATATAGGTCACAAGAAAGGTTCAAATATCCCATGGAAAGTAAATATGATTATCATATTAAACAGAACAATGGAAAGGAAAATGTGTTTAAACACATATCTCGAGGATATATCCTTACCAAGGATAAGCGAGCAAGATATCCACGATAGTATATAATGTAGAAAACCCTTTAGGTAAGGGGAGAAATTTCATGACATTACCCATACAACGGTGTTCGGATAATTGAGCAAGAAACATTTAGCATTGGGCTCGAATGTTCTTGTTGAAAATCAGTATCACGGACATGCTTCGAGATAGCATTGACATGGCCTTCGTGCGAAGATCGGACTTGGAATCACGAAGGATTCATCAGGAATAATCGGTAGAAACAGCATTACAATTCCCTCATGGACGAAAAGGATAATCCTGCTTGAAAAGGAATTTATCATGATAGGTCCTCCGGTAGGGGGGTGCTAGGCAGGACATCATGCTACCGGTTCATCAAAGGACCAATAACATAACTCTTGGAAAGTTGTCCCAACCATCATATCGGACCGAGATTCAGATCCGATTGGTGTCAGGATTCCTCAGACTTAGGATACCTGAGAAGAAAAGGTGCAACACAAATTGACGAGATGACATTGTAAGATTCTCGGGGAAATGAACTATGAAGTTATTCCCGTTAACAAGAGTCCATCATTAGCCCAAGGAGAGGACAAGGAGGTGTCTGGTGATCTCAACGGCAATTCACCGAGATTCCCAAAAGATAGACTCCCACATTAAAGTGAACAAGGAGATAACATTTGTCGGAACAAATGATACTAGGAAATATGCTCGAGGAAAACATACTCAAGTAAACATTGGTTGAAAGGTGCGCCCGATGGGTTGGGTTGCACGACCAATGTCAGAATGGTGACTCGATAATCGATAGGCTAAGAATTTCACTTCAAAGCAAGAGGCTTGCTAGAAGGCAGAACCCAACAACACCGTTCACTTGTTGGTACACGGTTGGAAGCAACACGGGGACCAAGAAAGAATGGTGATGGTGAGAAGCATCTCAATACCAAGAATTTCTTAAGAGGTGGAGCAGTCCTCACAACATCCTTGATATTAACAGATGGTATTACTCCAAGGTAGAGATGAACGATTGCTGGGTAGCAAGGAACTCAAGGTATAATACCAAACATGAACAAGCTTGTGTTGGTGGGAAGGCAATAACGGGATCGATGATAACAGGAATCATCGAGGGCAAGGATGGTATTACCCATCATGAATTCAATTGAATTCCTGGAAGAGCTCACAAGGTTGATGATGATCACGACACAATTGTCGAGAGACTTCATGCAGATGTAATCAAACAGCGACGACACCAAGTCAAAGTAATGATGAAGTGAAAGGTTATTAGAACCAAGGTACGACACAAACTCGAAACCAAGCTTGTTGTTCAAGGCGAAATGATATGTCGATGAGGATCGACGTAAGGTCGATTCCTCGTCGAAAATTGTGCTCCGTGAAGAAGGAACGGGTAGTACAGATGAAATCATCACGACAACGATATAGCCAAATAGGCCAGGAATGGCGTGATCGGGTACAAACTCGTACTTATAGCAGCTTACTGAAGAGTTGTTGGACCGTAGTGCGGACTCGGTTCAGTTACCGGTGTCTTTGAGTGTTTAAATAACTCAGAGCCCGTGATAATTTGAATCAGGGGACGGTAGCACTTAATGAAGAACTCATAAGAAGTTATGCAGTTCCATGATAATCTCGAGATATCAGGGAAGGTCTCACAAAGCCATTGAATAAGAAGGATCTTGTGGGTAAAATCCAATAATGGACCTGATGGTCCACCAGGGGTCTGACGTGAGCATCAGTACTTAACCAGAGGAAGAAGAATGCAAGGAGTTCAGTTTATAGAAACAACTGACTAACTCAATTGTCAAATGCAAAGGAATTATGATTCCTAAATCAAGGGGGGTCAGAAGCAATGCTCTGATTTAGGGATGGATAAGTTGAATAGCCTTAGGGTACAATCAACGATAATTGGATTGGTCGAGAACCAATTCGAGATAAATGAATGGCAGCTCGGTAGGAAAAGTAATTTATAAGGGTCAATGATGATTGCGGGTATTCGCAAACATATTGAGTCAACAGACTCAAAATGATAATGACAAGGAATGTCAATAAGACTACCAGGTTTATGGGATTAACCATAATGCAAGCAAGCAAGAATTTCGAGATCCAAGGCTCCAGAGGACTTTCGGAAGGTCGAATAGTATTTTGAAGACTTCTGTGAAACACATGAACAACTGGGGATGAGCGGATACTCGACAAGTGCGAGGATTTATTTGAAGGGGTATTCATGTAGTAAGGAACTGCTAGGCAGTAGGCACAAAGTATTCTCGGAACAATAGAGAACTTGGGGTATCTTGTAATAACTTGAGATCAATGGGGATGATCGTATGAATTGCAAGTGTAAGTAGTTATCCATACGGATTTATCGGTGATCAGAAATAGCAAAAGTGATGGGCACAAAGTATCGGGAGAACATCAGAGAGTATCTTCGGAATCTTCTGATTAGCAGACGATCATCTGAAGTGAAGGGCTCTCCGGGAGAAGGTACTTACGAGAACCTAAAGTTAGTTTTGTTTTTAGCAAAATCGTTTAACCCGAATAGAAGAGAGTTCAGAAACCCAGAGTAAAGATCGAGGAGTAAAAGATCCTAATACCACCCAATGGCGGCGTGTGCCCATAAGACACACAGCCATGTTAGTAAAAGTTTTGCAATGTCTAGACTCGACTTGACCAAGGAGTGTGGAAGGGATTCCTACAGCAATCGGCTCGATACCAACTTGTGGCGCCCTCGATTCAATCGTACACTAATCATGCACGCATAAATGTGTACGATCAAGATCAAGGACTCACGGGAAGATATCACAACACAACTCTACAATAAAATAAGTCATACAAGCATCATAATACAAGCCAGGGCCTCGAGGACTCGAATACAAGTGCTCGATCATAGGCAGAGTCGTGGAAGCAACAATATCTGAGTACAGACATAAGTTAAACAAGGTGCCATAAGATGGCTAGCACAAACTGGGATACAGATCGAAAGAGGAGCAGGCCTCCTGCAAGGGATCCTCCTAGGTCACTCCACAGTCGTCGTCGTGGGCTGCACGTAGTAGTAGGCGCCTCGCAGTAGTAGTCATCGAGGCGGTGGCGTCGGCTCTGGGCTCCATCGTGCAGTAGCGACAATCGAGTAGAGGTATGGGAAAAAGGGGGAACAAGGCAACCGTGAGTACTCATCCAAAGTACTCGCAAGCAAGGAATCTACACTACATATGCAACATTATCAAAGGAAGGCTGTATATGTGAACTGGGCTGCAGAAATGCCAGAATAGAGAGAAGGCCTAGTCCTATCGAAGACTAGCATCTTCTGGAAACCACCATCCTGCAGCAAACAAGAGGGAGTAGAGTAACATAACTTAAAGTAGTAGTGTTATCAACCTCAGCCAGAGATCCTTTCTCGACTCCTGCGAGAAAGAAATCCCGAAACCATACTATCCGATTATCATCACAATCCAGTTCTCATCGCAATCCATTGCTCATATCCATGTCTCATCTCAAGTATCCAGTTCTAGTTGTATCGATCGGGATACAACTCCAAGTGTCCGTTACCGTAGGACAGGCTATCGATAGATGTTTTCTTCCCTGCAGGGTGCACCAACTTACCCACCACGCCGCTTAACTCCGGCGGACACACTTTCCAGTGGTCATGCGGCCTCGGCCAAACAATACGCCGCAACCCGACCTAGGCTTAATAGAGAGGCCAAAGACGCGGACTAAACCTATGCCCCTGTGGGTCATGGGCCATCTCCACAGGAACTCCTGCGTTGCGTCTGTGGCCGGAAGCAGACCTAGCCCATCAGCGTTCCGGTCCAATCCGGTAGCGCCCGCTCGATTGTGACGTCTAATAAGCTTCGGCTGATGTATCTGACGCAGAACGCCCATACTTAGCCCACGTGATGGTTAGTGCTATCGGGCGAGGCCCCTCGGATCAAATATCCAAATCGTAGTGGATTAGGAGCAGCGGTAACAAGCAGAGACTCACGGAAGATGTGACCCCGTTGCCCCGTCTCGAGGACTTGCGGCAAGGGCTAGGAATGCCCGGCCACGCCTCGTAATTATCTCGCGGGCACCTTCCAGGTCAACCCGTCTCCACATCACTCGCAATTAAGCACGCGCGGGTACCCCTCAGGGTCGACCCGTCTTTCCAAGTAACAGTGGTAAAAGTCCAAGTAACCGTGAGTCCAAACATCAAGGGGAAAACACGAGGAATCAACCCGGTGAATTCCACTCAATGTAGTCATCAAGGTGAACATAAGAGGATTCACCCTCGAGGTCCACACTTGAGGGGTTGCACGACAGAGTCGTATCGGAAGTGGTTAAGGAGGAAATCACCCTCGATGACCACAACCGGATAGCTATACTACAGGGGTTAATATCGGAAGTCTTTGTGAGGTTTCACCCTCGGTACTCGATAGTAACCTAGTAGTGTCGAGCAACTAAGGGGAAGTGATGTGCGGTGTCGGGGCTGGTCTTGATCCCGTTGATCGGGTCTTCAATGATGAAGCGAGGGGCAACAAGGACAAGGTGGGGGGTCAGCGATGGGTCTCTAACCAACCTATTCTAAGCGATTTAGGATAAGCGGTAGGTAACAATAGCGAGGTTACAATAAACAGGCTATACAGCAGTAATAGGAGCAAACAATAACAAGATAGCAAAATCTAATGCAAGCATGAGAGAATGGAATGGGCGATATCGGGATGATCAAAGGGGGCTTGCACGGTTGCTCCGGCAAGAGAGAGAGGGGTCACAACACCGTAGTCGAACCGGGCAAGCAGCAGCTGGCTTGGTCTCGTAGTCTAGGAGAGAAGAGGGGAAGAAACAGTAAATACCAGTGTAAACAGATGCATATCGATGCATGACATGACAAGAAGCGAAGCTAGGCGTGCCCTAACGTGGTATGAGGGAGTCTTTGGTTAGGGGGAAAACATCCGGAAGTATTCCGGTTCCGGACGTCCGTCAGACAGATGAACCGGAGAGGAAAGTTTGCAGGTTCGATAGGTTAGAGACGTGTGGTGGACGAACGGACTGCGTATCCGGATTCGTCTCGTCGTTCTGAGCAACTTTCATGTTGGAAATATTTTAATCCGGATTACGGATTAAAAGATATGATTTATAAAAGATTTTATTAAATTCTAGAATTTTAATTAATTATTTAATTAATTTCAAAATTGCATTTATGACATCAGCATGATGTCATGCTGGCATCATCAGCCAACAGGGTTGACTAAGTCAACCCTGACAGGTGGGTCCCGCATGTCATTCACTAATGGCTAATTAACCTAATCAGATTAATTAACATTACTTAATTAAGTTAATCAATGATTAGGGTTAATTAGTTCAGTATTAATTAGTTTAATTTATTACCCAATTAATTTAACTAATGATTAGGGTTAATTAATCCAGAATTAATTAGATTAATTAATTGCTTAATTAATTAGTTAGTTAATTAATTTATATTTATTTCAATTTGTTTTTAGTTCTGTTTAAAACAAACATTCTTTATTGGGGGGCCCACGTCGGTGCTGAGGCCAAGCTTGGCGGTCGGTGCAGGCGGCAGGCGGCCTTGAACGGGTCGTCTTGTGATCTAGGGGATCGAGGTGGCACCTTGGCCTACACAGCCTGGCCGGCCGGCCGTGGCCCGGCGAGTGGCGGCAGGCGGGGAGGTGGTGGCTCGGGCGAGCAGCGTCATGTGAGGAGAAGCAGGGGGCTCGGTCGGAAGGGCGGGCGCGAAGCAGAAACGGGGGCTCGGGGCGCGCAAGGGTCGCGGGAGGTCAGAGGTTACTGGGGCGGATCCGGAGGGAGGAGGAAGGAGAGGGATCGGGGGGTGGCGTCGGTCTGCATGTGGGGGCCGGGCCGTGACAGGGCGGTCGGGGCCCTGTGACGGAGAGGGAGCCGGAGGGAACCGGGCGTCGGTCTGGCGGCGGTCAGTCGCCGACGGGAGGGGGAAGAGAGGGCGAGAGGAGCCTCACGGGGAGGCAGGGACTCGGCCGGGCTCGGTGAGGGTCGGGGAGGCCGTCGGGAGGGTCGGAGGAGCCTTGGCGGGAGAGGCGAGGCCGAAGTGTGGAGGCTGGGCAGGCTGACGGAGGGAGGAAGCGGAGCCTCTGGCGGCGTCGGAGGAGGAGGGAGGCCGGGGCCGGTTGGGCGGGGGTCGGGCGTGAGGTGGGAGTGGCGGGGGGGTCCGGTCGGGGTGGTCTCCGCCCGATCCGATCGAGGGAGAGAGGCGAGGGGCGCGTGGGGAGTGCGGTCGGTGGCTAGGGTTAGCCGGGTGGGGGGGTTATCGGCGGTGGGTTGGGCGGTGGGCGGTCCATGGGGAAGGAATGGGCCAAAAGGGGAGAGAGGGGCGGTGGGGAGGGGCCGATTTGGGCAGGGGGGTTCTTCCCTCTCGGTTTATTTTCCTTTTGTTTTTATTTTATTTAAAAGCTCGACATCTTGTAAAAAATATTGCACCCTACCAATATTAGGTTAGTTATTTTAGAAAACCGGAACATTTTAGAACTTAATTTCGGAACTCTTTATCGTTTGTTTGACTTTGAATTTGAAAGATTCGAACCGACGCGAGATTATTAGCAGTAACCGAGGTGACGTGTCCTCATTAACGCGGGATTACTGTAGCGTAATCACCCGGGCGTCACACGCATGGTCCGAGGACCGAAGCCTGAGAATGCTGATCCGACATCTATGCTATGGTGTCGCGAAGACAACTTATTCAAGTGCAATTTTCAGTTTGCAAAGGAGTCAGCGGCTAAGAACAAGAAGGCTTTCGGACTCGACTTCAACCCTGGTTCGTCTGCTCCAAGGCCGGTTGGCACACGTGATGCAAATCCCAATGTCATAGGCCCCTTCAATAACTTCGATGGTCTTCTCTCTCACATTGCTGCCAAGAGAGCTACTGTTGAGCAATCAGCTGATGACGCAGATTCTGAAGATGCGCTAGCTCCACCGAAGCAGAATAAGAAGAAATCAAAAGCCTCGAAGCCCTCTGCCGCACCAAAAGATTCGACTGTGAAGCCATTGGCCACTGCACCTCCTGAACCCAGTGTGTAGTCTGAAGATTTGTCTCGTGTCTCCAAGAAGACCGAGAAGTCCAAGAAAACCAAGAAGCCCAAAAAGATTTCTGGGCATGAACTAACTCCGGCTGCCGTTTTGCGCAATGAGGAAGACACCATCGATCTGTCCAGCGATGAAGATCTTGGTGATGAAGCCCTTGAGATGCTGATCAAGAGCAAGCAAGAGGTGGAGATCTTCAACGATCTGCCCCTCTTTGATGTTGACATTCTGAACAACTTCATCGATGAGTGGTTCGATGACCAGAGCATAAGTATTGATGATCTTCAGCTACCTGTGGACATCGGCATCACTTTTCATGGAGCCATTGCTAATGAGTTGGCCTAGGCTCAGAAGATTGTTGAGCTCAAGATTGACTATGAGAAGGCTCATTTCAAGAAGAACATGGCCAAGCTCAGCGTGGCAGATGTTCAAATCTTCAAGAAGATGCTGCATGACCTCAAGGAAGAGTTCCACAAGAAGCGTGATGAAGCTAAAGGCTCACGAGAGCGCATGAAGTACTTCGCTGAAAAATGCGTCCAAGCACACAATGAAGCTGAAAAGCGAAAGGCTCTTAGGCGTCCTGGCATCGATCCCAGGATGGCTGCGAAGCAAAAGAAGAAGTCTTTTGTGGCCCAAACTGAAGCGCCAAGGCAGGAAGAACCTCGCATTATCTTCCATGCCAGCATGACAGGCTCGAAGCCTAAGGTCACATCAGCAGCTTCAGAGCTGAAGAAGACAAGGGCAGCTGAAGCCGAAGCCAGGACACGCAAGCACAAGGATGCTTCTGATGATGCCCCATCAAAGAAGAAGCTGAAGACAAAGTCTTCAAAGAAATAGCATGTTGCGGCCTCTGAGCCCCTCATTGTTGAACCCATTTCTGTTGCACTTCCAGCTTCAAACAACCAAGAGCATCGTTTGGTGATCCATGAGCCTGCTTCCACAGAGGCTCATGAAGATGAAGAAGTTCCAGCTATTGACCACATCACAGCTGAAGACATTGGTCATGATGACAATGTTAATGATGATGAAGTCCTTCCTCAGCTCGAGCCCAGTCAGTATCATCGCCTGCTCCAACGAGTAGTGAACTAATCAGCGTTGGTCATCCATTGACACCAATTGCTCAAGATGACTCATGGGCCGAGCGCCCCCAGCAAGACACCCCCATTCATGATGAGACACCCAGAACTCCACCACCTCAAGTCACCACTCCAGTACTTGACGATGACAACTACATGGTGCAGACCACTCCCTCACCAAAGGCGTCGCCCACATTTCGCAGGCTTCGCAAAGGCCCCAGGACACAGGTCACCATGTCGAGCACTCCGGAAGGGGAAGTGCACCAAAGCTCAGTAGCACACCAAGTATTTCCTCAAGCCACCCCTACTGCGAATGTCTCTGATTCTGAAGCAAAATTTGTTGAAGACATTCCGGCTGCATCAGCCGATGAAAATCAAGGAGAAGGAGAAGAAGAAAGAGTTGCCACACCCCTGGTTCTGATCCAGTCATTCTCGAGGAGAATGTGATCATGCCCGACCCTCCTGTTATTGAAGAAACGGAGGTTGAAAACACTGAGGCTGCCACAAATAATGCCACCGACGCCACTGACAATGTCATGGCTGAAGACAATGTGGAGCCTGAAGCTAATGTGGTGCCTGAAGCCACTGTGAATGTTGTAGACACCGTTCCACCTCCAAGGCCTCACACAATTGAACAAGCATATGATCATGGCCATCTTGTCACAGTGAGATGGCCCATTGTGGTTCCTCTCACCGCTCTTGGACCACAATATGACTATCATGTGGAGGAAAGGCCACAAGTTCAGAAGCCCAAGCCACGGCTGCCAAGGCTTCCAGGTGTTGCGACTACACCAGGATCATTCAGTGTGCACAGCTTCAGAGCCCACAACACCTTCTTCGATAGCGCCAAGAATCCCCATTCGAAACCAAAGATCTCTTCTGATCGATTCTGGAGCCATCAACAACGCAGCTACTACTCCTGCATTCTATACAATCAAGAGCGAATCTTTCCTCATATGCGTCTGGATTGTGAAGCTATTGCTGGGCTGCCCTGTCTTGAAGAAGCGCTGGACTGCTTTCGAGATGTTGGTATTCTGCAATTTGTCACTGACAAAGAGCACTGGAATGAAGAGCTTCTGCTGCAGTTTTACGCTATCCTTCATATTCGTGGCTACAACAGGGATCCGAAGACATGGATCCTTGAGTGGATGTCAGGAGATGTGCACCATGAAGCCAAAGCTCTAGACATCATCGAGCTTACCTCCCTGCCCACTCCAGGTGAATTGTATGATCCTGGTTGTCAGCTTCATAGAAATGAACTGCAGAGTATTTTTCAGAGGCCTGGACCCAATATGAGTCAGATGTTCAGTATGATGAAGCCATTGCCTCAAGATGCTGAATATCCCAAGGAATTCTTCGTCAAGGACCTCGAGTACTTGCCCTGCACTGTATATCACATTCTGAGGCGTACTCTATGGCCAATCAAGGGATATTCTTCCGAAGTCAAAATTGAAGGAACCATGAAGACTTTGGTATTTTATATTGTCAATGGCATCAGATTCAATTCCTGGGATTTCTTCATCGAACGATTAGTCGCTACGGAATTGATTTGTTTGGCCAGAAGTTTTACGCTCCATGGGTGATGCGCCTGATTAAGCTTCACTCCACTGTTGACTATCAGCCCTCAGCGTGAAATCATCTTGTCTTTCTGCCTGAGGTTGATCTGTCCATTGAAGCGATCTACCCCAAGCCTGCCAAGAAGCCTCTATATCTTCATAATGTTGATCGTCAAAGCTTCACGCAACCAATAGAAGGAATTCTTGTTCCCAATGCTGCAACTACTGCTTATCCTCTGGCTGGCAATATGCGTGTGCCACATCGTGCCAACACCGAAGCCATCGCTAGTACAATTGCCCAAAGGCCTCGGAAGGCGTTCTCGTGTACTCAATGACCAAGAGCTTCTTGTGGCCTTACATCGAAGCGGGATAAGCACCATGGTGGCTAAAGCATCGAGATCTGCATTCTTTTGGTGGATGTCAATCGCATTCAAAACTTGGCCACCAAGAACTCATTTGTTGCCCATGAAGCCTATCGGCGGTCTTGGAAGAGCCTCACACTACTATGTCCTGAAAAAGAGCTTCACAAAGATGGCTTCACTGAGGATTTCAAGTTTGATTCCAGGCCTCCACAAACTGCAAGCTGGCGTCACACGCCATCCATTGAAGACTCTGAATATTCATCTTCGGCTGCAACTGTTGTTGCGAGAGTCGTCGATGAAGAAGACGACGTCACTTCACCGACCATGGCTGCACTGCATCTCGACACTGCGTCAGGCCCTTCTGCACCACCAAACTCCAACGTCGACCCTGCTCCATCATCTGCTCCTTCTGGGAACGAGTAGATGCGCTATGTCTTCAAACCTTTTTGGTCATTACTAACAAAAGGGGGAGAAGCATATGAGTTGATAGTCTTCAAGCGGGTCCTTATGGGTGGTTGCGTTATTTTTTCCAAGTATTTACAACTCTCGTCTTTTGATACATTTGGTTCTTTGAGTTGTAACACTTAAACTCGATGGTTGTCTGCTACTTTTTCTGCTACTTTGTGATGCGATGAAAATTCCGCATGAAGCCATTCCGCAGACGTCCATTTTTCATTATGCATGTCATTATCTTCGTTATATCTTTATATGCATGATGAATTGTCTTCATAAGTTAAAGAGGATCTCCACAAAGTAAAACCTTCCATGTGCATTTGCATTCAAACGCAAATTACTTATATGCACATCTTCAGGGGGAGGCTTTTGCTACTTATGAAGACAATCATTTAATCCTTACCTTTCACATACTTTTATCCCCGTTGAAAACTTCAACCTGTTTGTCATCAATCACCAAAAGGGGGGAGATTGTAAGTGCATCTAGTGCCATCCCTAGTTGGTTGTGGAGTATTGACGACAAACTTGGTTGAGGAACTAATGTGTTCGTGAGAATTGCAGGATAACACTGGTAGTAGTCCCATATTGATTCGGTTTACCAGAGATGACCCCTAAAATGTGTGAAGACATTGAAGACAATGGTGGTTTGTGAAGATATTCATATTGAAGATTATGACATGAGAAGACATTCACGTGAAGACTATGGAGTGCGAAGACATAGTTGTTTCATAGTTTCATTTTCTTCTTTGTTGAGTCATAGGAACCATCGTACTGTTAAGTGGGGTCCAAGTGAACAAAGTCAGAGTGACTGATGTGATGCTCAACCAAATCCTATGTCTTCGAGCGAAGACAATGAGAGCAAATCTTATCCAGAGCTAGATGAGTCAGCTTTGCTTGTAGCCCAAGTCAAGCTGCCGCGTGTGTTTGAAATCTGACCATTGGACACGTTTCCTTAGTGACCCAGGGTCATTTCGGACAAATCAGGTCGGGTTGCCTCCTGGCTATAAGTACCCCACCCCCTACACCTTAAATTGGTGGCTGCTTAGAGTTAGTGCACGACTTTTGTCGTTTGAGAGCAACCCACCTCTAAAGCATTTGAGAGAGAGAGAGAGAGAGAGAGAGAGAGAGAGAGATCCTTGCGTGGACAAAGCCCAAAACACCCAGAGCCAAAGAGATTTAGGCATCACTGAAGTCTTTCTGTCCGCGTGATCTGAAGACTTGTTACACTTGAGGACTGTGAATCCTCCAGGCGGTTAGGTATCGCGTTCTAAGGATCCAAGAGCCATTGTGGTTTGCCAGTGAACGAAGTCTATGAAGGTTTGGAAGTCTACCTTGAAGACTTACCAGAGTGATTGGGCGAGGACTGTGTGTTCTTAGCTCAAGGGGAATAAGGTGAAGGCAGCGGTCTTACGAGTTAAATCTTAGCCTCCCTAACCAGACGTACAGTTGTCACAGCAACTGGAACTGGTCCAACAAATCCCTGTCCTCACCGAGCAACTGGTTCTATCCCTTACCTCTCTTTACTTACAGTTTCTCTTCGTGAAGTCATTGCCTGCTAGCATGATCTAATTGTCTTCACTGTGTGAAGACTGTCGTTGTTTGGCTTCATACTATCTTCCATCATGATCCATACTACCTAGCTGCTAATAGTCTTCGCGCTTTCTCTTCATTGCTTACTTGACTGTGGCTTGTCTAGTGTAGTCTACCTTCCACTGCATATCAATAGGTTTATTTCTACTGTTTGTCTTCAAAGCCCCCGTGTTTTGAAGCACCGTCAACGGGAATCTCCATCGTCGTTGTCACCATAGCGAGTTCGTCGCCGAGTTAGGGTACGAACTCGATCTCCTTGTGCAATTTTAACTCCGATTCTTGCACAATGATGAATGCCATGTTTCTAGCCACGATTGAGATCAATCTATCCACCTAAAACTTCCTTTAGAATAGATTTGATGCAAAAACTAAGGGTTAGGTTTCCGTCGAACTCATCTCGGACCGACCGATCTGAAGAAATAGGTCCTACCGATTTGGCCTAGGCCATTGCACATGCACTTCTCGGTCTAACCAAAGTGTACAAATCGGTGTGACCAAGTTCACTTCCTCTGCGAAACCCTAGCATCTCGGAGTCACCGAAATTCATTTCGGTCTGACCGAAATTGGATGTTTAGACTTTGTTGCTGCTTCAGTGTCACCGAGTGAGTCATATTGGTAGCTTCGAAATGCTTTCTGCAGAAAACTAAAATTAAGCTTTTGTGTCAACCTTTTGCCAAAACAGATGTGCTTTGTGATGCTCATCTACTCTACATATACCTATCTGTTCACAGGGTCAGTTTCAGAGATGTCAGACAACAGTGACAGTCAGAATAGGTCAGAGGAGCAGGTGAATCTCAGTGAGGGCACTAGTCCCTCAAATAGCAGCTATGATGAGGGTAGCAGAAGCACCCCAAGTAACTTGCCTAAGGCTGCTACTAGGCAAAGGAAGAAGAGACCTCAGATTCTGAAGATGAGGACTTTGTGGTTGATGAGGAGGTCACGTCAAAGAAGAAGGTGCTCAAGAAAGAGCAAGCTGCTGCTGGCATCAAGCCTGGTATGAAGAAGAAGGCTCCTGCTCAGAGGAAGCCCATGTCTAAAGCCAGAGCCTCCACTCATGAAACCATTAAATCAACAGAAGAAGAGGATGTTGGAGGCAAGAAAAGGAAGGAAAGGGTCAAGAAGACCATAGAAAGAGTGATTGGAAAGCCTTCAATGATGAAAGGATCAGATGAAGATGATGAGAATAGAGAAAGGACTAGCCACCATGACTCAAAATCAAGAGAGCCTTGAAAGGATCTTTGAGACAAAGCTTCATGATCTAGATGTGAAGGTCGCCGAGATTCAGACCACAGTTGAGAAGCTACAGGAAGACATTGAGGACAGGAGTGACAGACCAACTACCAAACACTTTTCAGCGTGTGCCAAGGGCACAAAGGTCTGCAACTGTGCCAGTTGTCAGTGATACGAGGACTACCACTTCAGCACCTGCAGCAACTGCCACTGTTGCACCTCCAGTTGCAACCCCTCCAGCTCCTCAGACATCAGCAGAAGCTTTTGTAGACAGACTCCTCTCCATGCCATCTTCGCACACCGGAGCTCCCGGAAATCGTGCTTAGAGTGCCGCATAGCACTATGCAGTTTCAAGCTTTTTGGTAACTTGTTGCCAAAGGGGGAGAAAGTGTATAGATCTTAGGCTTCGAGAGAGAGAGAGCATTTTGCTTTTTGTTTGCCTCTCTTGCTATTTGTTCGTTTGCTTGCTACAATATTTGTGCTTGTGTGAGATACTCTTATGATCATGTGTTTGATCATATATGCTTTAATGTATGCTTGAATGCTTATCTCCATTATCTGTGTATGATCAATCATGTTTGCCTTGGTGATGAGTGCATATTCCTTATATTCTATCATTTTGAGCACTCCACCAAGATGTATGTGACATGGAAGAGTGACCCATGATCTTAAGCGATTGTGCATTTGCATTCAAAAGCAAATTTTAAATAATGCACAAATTTAGGGGGAGCTCTTGCTTATCACATACTTCTCAAAGAAACGATGTATTTCTTTCATATTATCATTTGTCGAAGCTTTGATCTATATGTTGTCATCAATTACCAAAAAGGGGGAGATTGAAAGTGCAACTAATCCCGGGTGGTTTTGGTAATTCATAACAACATATAGCTCATTGATCTAATATCCATTCAAGTTGAATATTTAAGAAAGTTCAATGATTGGGAATGGCATGGACTAGAGATGTGGACCCCTCAAAATGCTAAGGACAAAGATTGGCAAAATCTCAAGACTCTTCATTTCTATTTTAGTGATCCAAGATCACATTGAGTCCATAGGAAAATCCAATACTATTAAAAGGGGATGAGGTGTTGCTTAATGATCTACTTGCTCAAAATGCTTAATGATATGCTCCAATGCCCTCAACCACTTTCTCAAATCCAAATATGTCCTAAACCTAAAGTCAAACTCGGCCCTACCAATTTGATCTATCCGGCGCCACCGAGTTCCTTTGACATAGCCATAGCCAGAAACCCTAATCAGTTTGGTCTCACCGATAGGGATTTCGGTCTCACCGAGATGGGATTGCAAACTCTCTGTTTCCCGTCGTAACGTTTCGGTCTCACCGAAATGAGCGATCGGTCCCACCGAGTTCGCAATGCAAACTCTCTGTTTCCTTTTTGTAACGTTTCGGTCTTACCGAAGTGAGCGATCGGTCCCACCGAGTTTGCCTGACCAACTCCCTGGTTTGCTTATTGCTGAAATCGGTCCCACCGAGTTCATGCAATCGGTCACACTGAGATGAGGTTGCCCTAACCCTAGCACATCAGTCCCACCGAGTTGACCATGTCGGTCCCACCGAGATTCCTAACGTTCACATTTTGAACTAAATCGGTCTCACCGAGTTCACCTATTCGGTCTGACCGAGTTGGGTCAAATGTGTGTAACGGTTAGATTTTGTGTGGAGGCTATATATACCCCTCCACCCCCTTCTCTATTCAAGAGAGAGCCATCAAAACGAGCCTACACTTCCACTACTCATTTTCTGAGAGAGAACCACCTACTCATGTGTTGAGACCAAGACATTCCAATCCAACCACAAGAATCTTGATCTCTAGCCTTCCCCAAGTTGCTTTTCACTCAAATCATCTTTCCACCATAGCCAAATCTGTGAGAGAGAGAGAGAGAGTTGAGTGTTGGGGAGACTATCATTTGAAGCACAAGAGCAAGGAGTTCATCATCAACAGACCATCTATTACCTTTTGGAGAGTGGTGTCTCCTAGATTGGTTAGGTGTCACTTGGGAGCCTCCGTCAAGATTGTAGAGTTGAACAAAGGAGTTTGTAAGGGCAAGAAAATCGTCTACTTCGTGAAGATCTACCCAAGTAAGGCAAGTCCTTCATGGGGCGATGGACATGGTTGGATAGATAAGGTTGCTTCTTCATGGACCCTTTGTGGGTGGAGCCCTCCGTGGACTCGCGCAACCGTTACCCTTCGTGGGTTGAAGTCTCCATCAACGTGGATGCAAGATAGCACCACCTATCGGAACCATGCCAAAAATCTTCGTGTCTACATTGTGTTTGCCTTCTCCAAACCCTTCCCTTTACCTTCATATGCAATGTTTTACTTTCCGCTGCTACACTCTTGGACTTGCATGTGTAGGTTGATTGCTTGACTTGTGCTAACTTGCTAAAATCTGCCAAGACCTAAAATTGAGAAAATGCTAGATTTTTATTTGGTCAAGTAGTCTAATCACCCCCTCTAGACCTACTTTCTATCCTACAAAAGGTAGTTGCCTACTTACCTCTAGCTACCTTTGTTGGTCTCTATGATCTATCATCTTAGAAAAGAGATTTTATGATATCTTTATTTGCAATTGAAGGTGCAAGTGTTTATTATATGAAGCAAATGATCCGGTGATTCAAGAATTCATCACCAATGCGATTCAGTAGCAGTCTTCACTGCTTAAAAGAACTGATTCAAGAATTCATCACCAATGCAATTCAGTAGCATAGTCTTCACTGCTTAAAAGCACCTCTTCACCAATTAAGGACTAGTACGAGCTTGAGGACACATTTGATTCATCATGGTCATGTGGAAGCTAAACCTTGATATGTCAATAGGTACAGCAACTGATTGGCCATATTTCAGTAAATTATTGCATATTTTTATTGTGGTGTTATGAAAACTCTTTGGATATTGCCGGTGATCTTAAAGTCTTTATGTCTTGTTCTGCCCATAACAACCATTGACCACAAAATTTATCCCCCCCCCCCCCCCCCCCCCCGCGCGTGACCTTCAATATGGTTTGTACCAACTTCTACTAACATAATTATATATTATATCACCTGTAGCTATATATAGTTTGTTATTCTGTTCCTATCGGCAAGGCACCAAGGAAAAAGCTCGTCTAAAATTATATCTCACGGAGAAGGGCAAGTCGGGTACATCTAATGTTTGATTTACCTTTCACTAGAATCAAGATCATTGTATGTGATTGGTGGAGGTTTAATTTTCAAATTCAAAACTCAAAAGTGACTCTATATTGTTAGTATGGGTCGATAGTAAGAAATTATTTAGTACTACTACAATACGCTTTGTTGGGCTTGTACAAATTCTAATTGGGTTGCAGTTCATTGCCATTGGGCAACGCATGGACACCTAGGGGCGTAGATATCTCGCTTGACGCGAGACAAAATGCAGGAGGGGGAGTGTCTCACTTCTAGCGAACCGAAGGATGTCTCACCTCTATGGCACCCTCCCGCTACTATTCGGCTGGCCCAAGTAGCCTTCTGCAGGTCAGTTCATTATTATTCACTGTTTTTCATTCATTCATTTATTTTATTTTTCATTTTTTCTTTCATTCATATTTTTTAAAATACTCTAAATAAATATATTCAACACTTAAATTTATTTAGAAAAACTTTAAACCACGAATTAAAAAATGTTAACGGCGTAAATATGTGTTAGTGTAGTTTAAAAAAATGTTGATAACATTAAAAACAAATGTTTGTGACATTTAAAAAGGTTCACATGTTTGAAATATATAGATGACATTTACAAAAAATATCTTACAAAATGGAAACAGATTTTCGTGCAATTCAAAAAAGTTTTGTACCATTACCTTTCACATTATATTTAGTAAAAATTTCACATGTTTCAAAAGATGTTTGTGAAATTTACAAAAAAAACATTATACAATGTTAAAAAATGCTCGTGAAGTTATTCAAAAAATGTTTCAACATGCATTTTAATTTTGTTAACACGTATTCAAAAGAAATGTTCAAAACATGTATTTGAAAAATATCCTAATCATGTATTTGAAAATGTTCAAATGTGTATAATTTTGCCCAGATGTACACGAAAAAAGTATAACTTGTGTTGAAAGGTAGTTATGTATTGATGAAAAGGAAAAATAACAACGAAAAAAAGAAAAATAAAACCCCTAAGAAAAACTGAAAAAAAATCACATAGAAGGTTCTAAAACTGGTCCATGGAACCTTCGTAAAACTGCTACAAGACCTACTGTGTTGGAACGGCTCGTTTAGTGTCCCCAGAGGAGAGACGGAAGGATCTCTCGCACTAGGCGACAAATAGACCTAGTAGACAGAAAACCGCCTCGCCTCACGTGCGGTAGTGGCCTGGTCCAGTAGCGTGCTTCTTTATTTTCTTTCTTCATTTTTTATGTTTTTATTTGTTTTTGTATTTTAAAATATTAAAAATACATATATTGCAAAAAAATTAAATTTTTTTTTAGAAACGTTCATAACGCATTAATAAAAAATTATGCATTAAAAAAACTGTGTAATTTCGAAAATTTTCCATATCATCTAAAAATATTCATGATATTGGAAATATGTCACATGTTTTACATGCTATTCATGAAATTTATTAATAAATTAAAGTAAATTTATAAAATTATTTGCATAATTTCTGACAATTTTTTGTACCATTAAAAATGTTCATGACATTAAAAAATGTCCGCGTGTTAAAAACTATGTTTTGGGACATTGAAAAAAATAGTGAAAATTAAAAATTTATTGGCACAATTTTAAGTAAAAATCATAATATAAAAAGTGTTTGGGACATATATAAGCATTCTAATTTTTTACAAGTGTTTGCTCGTTTTAGAGAAAAGTTCATGCCATTTCAAAGTGTTCACTGTGTATTGAAAAATGTTCATTGGGTATTTAAAATTATTCAATGTGCATTAAATGTTTTAGCGTGTATTTAGTTTTTAAATTTGTTTACAAAAATGGTCAGCATGTGTTATAAAAACTCAACATGTATCTAAGTAATGTAAATGGAAATAATACATAAATAAATAATGAACATGAATTTAAATAAAAAATGTTGAATATCGATCGAGAAAACACATAAAAAAATTAAAAAAATATGTGGGACCTTCTCAAAACCAGGCAGAAGGTCTCGTGAACTGCCCCTTATTAACTTCCAAAAACCACTTGTTACCACTTATTGGACCGGCCCACTTTTAATGACCCTTGTAGACAAGGCGTGGTTCTGTCTCGCAATAAGCGAGACATAGCTTTGGGGGCTGGACACCCATACACTGGGATCAAGTTAGGTTTTCTACAAGAGCATTGGCTTTTGAATGAGAGCCCAATCCCTTTATTTTTTTAGTGTCTCTCTACTCCATATAAGCAAAGGTGTCATGTAAGCAAGATATAAGCTTCTTAGGGCATGAATATGAAAATGGTTGCTAAGACGGTCTTATCTTAAGCCTCCCAACGTAATTTAGAGATGGTAATAAAAACATGCACACAATGGTTTATTTCTTAGTTTTATGTTCAACAACTAGCTACTTTTAAATATGTGATGAGAGATATTGTCGCTAGTGTAAAAAGTGCTAGCCACAACTTACGTTGGCGGCGCGCCATTTATAACCAACCCCACCACTAATTTTTTTCAAATAGTAGTGGCGTTGGCTTATTTGATACGACATTAGTAGGGGTATAGTGGTGACAATGAAAAACAGGGTAGTGTCAGCGGTATATGGGATCAATAATTTGTACCAGGCGTAATATAGTGTTGTCTGGAATAGCATGGAACACCAGTACTATTATATTTAGTTGTGGCATGCTATTGGTTCCGACGCCAGTATTGTTATTTTGTCAATGCCAACATTCTTATATTATTATTTTTTTGGTATATTCTCTTTTATAGTATATTATAGTTTACTTTTATTAAAATTTTATTATTTTAAACAGAAATAATGACATTTTTTTAAAATATGTACTTTGAGACTTTAAATTACTTGTTTCCTTTTTAGTTTAAGACTTGGAATATATAGTTTTGAGCCTTCAAATATGAAGTTTGACACTTTCAAATTTTTTTATTTTTAGTTTTTATGTGGTGATCTTTTTATAGTATATTATAGTTTACTTTTATTAAATTTTTATTATTTTAAATATAAATAATGACATTTTTTAAAATATGTACTTTGAGACTTTAAATTGCTTTTTTCCCTTTTTAGCTTAAGACTTGAAATATATAGTTTTGAGGCTTCAAATATGTAGTTTGACACTTCCAAATTTTGTAATTTTTAGTTTTTTATGTGGAGATCTTTTTTATAGTATATTATAGTTTACTTTTATTAAATTTTATTATTTTAAATATAAATAATGACATTTTTAATAATACGTACTTTGAGACTTTAAATTACTTCTTTTTCCTTTTTAGTTTAAGACTTGAAATATGTAGTTTTGAGCTTTCAAATATGTAGTTTGACACTTCCAAATTTTTTCCTTTTTAGTTTTTTATGTGGTGATCTTTTTATAGTACATTTTAGTTTACTTTTATTAAATTTCTATTATTTTAAATATAAATAATGACATTTCATAAATAATGATCTTCTTTTCTTATTAGGCTAGCCCAAATAGGATTAGGATGCCATGGGGGTCAAAACCAACGGGGGCAATGGCGCCCTCGACCCACATACTCCCTCTCTCTGCCCTGCTCTGTTTCCGTTCCCCTTTCTCTCCCTCTCCCTCGCCGCCCGTCGTCACGGCTTCGATTCCGGGCGATTCCGGCGATTGCTGTCGTTCTCCGGTCTTGAGGTACACATATGAGCCTCCCACACTCATCTGGTAGATTCGGATTTTTTTTAATTAGAGGTGTTTTTCGCATTTCCTATGCTAGGGTTTCGGGGAGGGCATCAGGCGGGGGAGGGCAGCAGGCAACGACGAGGTGACGGAGTAGACTATAGGCGACCCTCGGCTCCAACCCAAGTGAGCATATCATCCCTCCCTCTTTTGCTGTAGGTCACTGCCACTGTCAATCAAGTTAAGGTGTTTGAGTTGCTAGCTGTAGAAATTGGAAGTGCAATCTGTCAATCAAATTAAGGTGTTTGAGTTGTTGTTGCTGTTGTCATTTGGAAATTGAAAATTGGAAGTGCAATCTGTCAATTTTTAAGTCATCATCTTTGGAAGCATCTAAATTCTGAAACAAAGTGTTTGAGTTGCTGTTGTAATCCATAACAAAGTGTTTGAGTTGCTGCTGTGTACTACATCAATGAACATATGACAGTGGCAGTGGCATTTTGTATCTGCATTTTGCATCAATGACAGTGGCCTAATGCTAAATATGTATCTTGTTCAATATATGACAGTGGTAGTGGCATTTTGCATCAATGACAGTGGCCTAATGATAAATATGTATCTTGTTCATTATATGATAGTGGCAGTGGCATTTTGTATCTGCATTTTGCATCAATGATCATCATGTGGATGTTTAGATCAAGGTTCCATTGTTTACTCCCATAAAAGAACATAATTTTCTTTGTTTACTTGACAAGTTGACATGCCTCTGTATAGATCAGTTAGGTTGTAGAATTTGTGTAAGTGTATTAGATCACTTGGCATACTTTGATTGGCATTATTATCAACTTATTTGTTATTATTGTTATGATCGGCATTAGATCATTTGCCATACTTGCCATACTTTGATTGGCATTATTATCAACTTATTTGTTATTCTTGTTTGATCAGCAAGGCAATATTATTAACTTACGAATCATTTTCCAACTTGCAACACATAGCAAAGATGGGCATGGATATAACTTACTTGTTATTCTTGTTTGACATGTGTGTTTGGTCTTGTCGGAACTACGAATTTTTTTTGTTAGCACTAAGGAAATTCTTGTTTGACATTGTGGTGCTATATATATATATATATATATATATATATATATATATATATATATATATATATATATATATATATTGTAATGGTTGGCATTACATTGCCATGTGTGTTTGGTTCTTGTCATAATAAACTATACTTATCATTATTTTGAAGTTCCAGTCATGTCTAGCTGGAACAGCCACTACCAGTCCTCGTGCAACTTCGCGGCCTATGATGAAGTTGGCAAAGGCGAAACGAGCACCAACCAGATTGTTGGGGAACGTAGTAATTTCAAAAAAATTCCTACGCACACGCAAGATCATGGTGATGCATAGCAACGAGAGGGGAGAGTGTGTCCATGTACCCTCGTAGACCAAAAGCGGGCGTTAACTGCTTATGATTGATGTAGTCGTACGTCTTCACGATCCGACCGATCAAGTACCGAACGCACGGCACCTCCGAGTTCAGCACACGTTCGGCTCGATGACGTCCCTCGAACTCCGATCCAGCCGAATGTTGAGGGGGAGTTTCGTCAGCACGACAGCGTGGTGATGATGATGATGTTCTACCGACGCAAGGCTTCGCCTAAGCACCGCTACGATATTATCGAGGTGGATTATGGTGGAGGGGGCACCGCACACGGCTAAGAGATCAAGAGATCAATTGTCGTGTCTCCAAGGGGTGCCCCCCTCCCCGTATATAAAGGAGTGGAGGAGGGGGAGGGCCGGCCCTCTCTATGGCGCGCCTTAGGAGGAGTCCTACTCCCACCGGGAGTAGGATTCCCCTCCCCTTCCAAGTAGTAGGAGTAGGAGTCAAGGAAAGGGGAGAGAGAAGAGAAGGAAGGAGGGGGCGCAGCCCCTCCCCCTAGTCCAATTCGGACTAGGCCTTGGGGGTGAGACCAACCTCTCCTCTCTCTTTCCCCTAAAGCCCAATAAGGCCCATATACTCCCCGGCGAATTCCCTTAACTCTCCGGTACTCCGAAAAACACCCGAATCACTCGGAACCTTTCCGATGTCCGAATATAGTCGTCCAATATATCGATCTTTACGTCTCGACCATTTTGAGACTCCTCGTCATGTCCCCGAGCTCATCCGGGACTCCGAACTACCTTCGGTACATCAAAACACATAAACTCATAATATAACCGTCATCAAACTTTAAGCGTGCGGACCCTACGGGTTCGAGAACAATGTAGACATGACCGAGACATGTCTCCGGTCAATAACCAATAGAGGAACCTGGATGCTCATATTGGCTCCCACATATTCTACGAAGAACTTTATCGGTCAAACCGCATAACAATATACGTTGTTCCCTTTGTCATCGGTATGTTACTTGCCCGAGATTCGATCGTCGGTATCTGAACACCTAGTACAATCTCGTTACCAGCAAGTCTCTTTACTCGTTCCGTAATACATCATCCCGCAACTAACTCATTAGTTGCAGTGCTTGCAAGGCTTATAGTGATGTGCATTACCGAGTGGGCCCAGAGATACCTCTCCGACAATCGGAGTGACAAATCCTAATCTAGAAATACACCAACCCAACAAGTACCTTTGGAGACACCTATAGAGCACCTTTATAATCACCTAGTTACGTTGTGACGTTTGGTAGCACACAAAGTGTTCCTCCGGTAAACGGAGTTGCATAATCTCATAGTCATAGGAACATGTATAAGTCATGAAGAAAGCAATAGCAACATACTAAACGATCGAGTGCTAAGCTAACGGAATGGTCCAAGTCAATCACATCATTCTCCTAATGATGTGATCCCGTTAATAAAATGACAACTCATGTCTATGGCTAGGAAACATAACCATCTTTGATCAACGAGCTAGTCAAGTAGAGGCATACTAGTGACACTCTGTTTGTCTATGTATTCACACATGTATCATGTTTCCGGTTAATACAATTCTAGCATGAATAATAAACATTTATCATGAAATAAGGTAATAAATAATAACTTTATTATTGCCTCTAGGGCATATTTCCTTCAGTCTCCCACTTGCACTAGAGTCAGTAATCTAGTTCACATCACTATGTGATTTAAAACCAATAGTTCACATCTTTATGTGATTAGTTCACATCTCCATGTGAGTAATACCCAAAGCGTTTACTAGAGTCAATAATCTAGTTCAAATCGCTATGTGATTAACAACCAAAGAGTGATCATGTTTTGCTTGTGAGAAATTTAGTCAACGGGTCTGCCAAATTCAGATCCGTATGTATTTTGCAAAATTCTATGTCTACAATGCTCTGCACGGAGCTACTCTAGCTAATTGCTCCCACTTTCAATATGTATCCAGATTGAGACTTAGAGTCATCTGGATTAGTGTCAAACCTTGCATCGGCGTAACCCTTACGACGAACCTTTTGTCACCTCCATAATCGAGAAACATATCCTTATTCCACTAAGGATAATTTTAACCGCTGTCTAGTGATCTACTCCTAGATCACTCTGCCTCCCTTGCCAAAATCAGTGTAGGGTATACAATAGATCTGGTACACAGCATGGCATACTTTATAGAACCTATGGTTGAGGCATAGGGAATGACTTTCATTCTCTTTCTATCTTTTGTCGTGGTCGGGCTTTGAGTCTTACTCAATTTCACACCTTGTAACACAAGCAAGAACTCTTCTCTTTGACTGTTCCATTTTGAACTACTTCAAAATCTTGTCAAGGTATGTACTCATTGAAAAAAACTTATCAAGCGTCTTGATCTATCTCTATAGATCTTGATGCTCAATACGTAAGCAGCTTCACCGAGGTCTTTCTTTGAAAAACTCCTTTCAAACACTCCTTTATGCTTTGCAGAATAATTCTACATTATTTCTGATCAACAATATGTCATTCACATATACTTATCAGAAATGTTGTAGTGCTCCCACTCACTTTCTTGTAAATACAGGCTTCACCGCACTTCTCTATAAAACTATATGCTTTGATCAACTTATCAAAGCATATATTCCAACTCCGAGATGCTTGCACCAGTCCATAGATGGATCATTTGGAGCTTGCATATTTTATTAGCACCTTTAGGATTGACAAAACCTTCTGGTTGCATCATATACAACTCTTCTTTAATAAATCCATTAAGGAATGCAGTTTTGTTTATCCATTTGCCAGATTTCATAAGATGCGGCAATTGCTAACATGATTCGGACAGACTTAAGCATAGATACGAGTGAGAAACTCTCATCGTAGTGAACACCTTGAACTTGTCGAAAACCTTTTGCGACAATTCTATCTTTGTAGATAGTAACACTACTATCAGCGTCCGTCTTCCTCTTGAAGATCCATTTATTTTCTATGGCTTGCCGGTCAACGGGCAAGTCAACCAAAGTCCACACTTTGTTCTCATACATGGATCCCATCTCAGATTTTCATGGCCTCAAGCCATTTTGCGGAATCTGGGCTCATCATCGCTTCCTCATAGTTCGTAGGTTCGTCATGGTTAAGTAACATGACCTCCAGAACAGGATTACCGTACCACTCTGGTGCAGATCTCACTCTGGTTGACCTACGAGGTTCGGTAGTAACTTGATATGAAGTTACATGATCATCATCATTAGCTTCCTCACTAATTGGTGTAGTAGTCACAGGAACAGATTTCTGCGATGAACTATTTTCCAATAAGGGAGCAGGTACAGTTACCTCATCAAGTTCTACTTTCCTCTCACTCACTTCTTTAGAGAGAAACTCCTTCTCTAGAAAGGATCCATTCTTAGCAACGAATGTCTTGCCTTCGGATCTGTGATAGAAGGTGTACCCAACTGTCTCCTTTGGGTATCCTATGAAGACACATGTCTCCGATTTGGGTTTGAGCTTATTAGGATGAAACTTTTTCACATAAGCATCGCAACCCCAAACTTTAAGAAACGACAACTTTTGGTTTCTTGCCAAACCAAAGTTCATAAGGTGTCGTCTCAACGGATTTAGATGGTGCCCTATTTAACGTGAATGCAGCTGTCTCTAATGCATAACCCCAAAAGCAGCGGTGGTAAATCGGTAAGAGACATCGAGATTGCACCATATCTAATAAAGAAATGATTACGATGTTCGGACACACCATTACTGTTGTGGTGTTCCAGGTGGCGTGAGTTGCGAAACTATTCCGCATTGTTTCAAATGAGGACCAAACTCGTAACTCAAATATTCTTCTCTACGATTAGATCGTAGAAACTTTATTTTCTTGTTATGATGATTTTCCACTTCACTCTGAAATTATATGAACTTTTCAAATGTTTCAGACTTATGTTTCATCAAGTAGATATACCCATATCTGCTTAAATCATATGTGAAGGTGAGAAAATAATGATACCCGCCGCGAGCCTCAACACTCATCGGACCGCATACATCAGTATGTATTATATCCAATAAGTCGGTTGCTCGCTCCATTGTTAGGAGAGCGGAGTTTTAGTCATCTTGCCCATGTGGCATGGTTCGCAAGCATCAAGTGATTCATAATCACATGATTCCAAAAGCCCATCAGCATGGAGTTTCTTCATGCGCTTTACACCAATATGACCTAAACGACAGTGCCACAAATAATTTGCACTATCATTATTAACTTTGTATCTTTTGGCTTCAATATTATGAATATGTGTTTTACTACGATCGAGATCCAACAAACCATTTTCATTGAGTGTATGACCATAGAAGGTTTTATTCATGTAAATAGAACAACAATTATTCTCCAACTTAAATGAATAAGCGTATTGCAATAAACATGATCAAATCATATTCATGCTCAACGCAAACACAAAATAACACTTATTTAGGTTCAACACTAATCCCGAAAGTGTAGGGAGCGTGCGATGATGATCATATCAATCTTGGAACCACTTCCAACACACATCGTCACTTCACCCTTAACTAGTCTCTGTTCATTCTGCAACTCCCGTCTCGAGTTACTACTCTTAGCAATTGAACCAGTATCAAATACCGAGGGGTTGCTATGAACACTAGTAAAACACACATCAATAATCTGTATATCAAATATAACTTTGTTCACTTTGCCATCCTTCTTATCCGCCAAATACTTGGGGCAGTTCCGCTTCTAGTGACCAGTTCCTTTGCAGTAGAAGCACTTAGTCTCAAGCTTAGGTACAGACTTGGGCTTCTTCACTTGAGTAGCAACTTGCTTGCCGTTCTTCTTGAAGTTCCCCTTCTTCCCTTTGCCCTTTTGTTGAAATCAGTGGTCTTGTCAGCCATCAACACTTGATGCTTTTCTTGATTTCTACCTTCGTCGATTTCAGCATCACGAAGAGCTTGGGAATCATCTCCGTTTATCCCTTGCATATTATAGTTTATCACGAAGTTCTAGTAACTTGGTGATAGTGACTAGAGAAATATGTCAATCACTATCTTATCTAGAAGATTAACTCCCACTTGATTCAAGTGATTGTAGTACTCAGACATTCTGAGCACATGCTCACTAGCTGAGCAATTCTCCTCCATCTTGTAGGCAAGAAATCTTTGTCGGAGGTCTCATACCTCTCGACACGGGCATGAGTATGAAATACAAATTTCAACTCTTGGAACATCTTATATGTTCCGTGGCGTTTCAAAAAACGTCTTTGAAGCACCGATTTTAAGCCGTAAAGCATGGTGCACTAAACTATCAAGTAGTCATCATACCGAGCTTTTGTCAAAACGTTCATAACGTCTGCATCTGCTCCTACAATAGGTCTGTCACCTAGCGGTGCATCAAGGACATAATTCTTCTGTGCATCAATGAGGATAAACCTCAGATCAAAGGATCCAATCCGCATTATTGCTACTAACATCTTCAACTTAGTTTTCTCTAGGAACATATCAAAAATAAAACAAGGAGCTAAACGCGAGCTATTGATCTACAACATAGATATGCTAATACTACCAGGACTAAGTTCATGATAAATTAAAGTTCAGTTAATCAAATTACTTAAGAACTCCCACTTAGATAGACATCCCTCTAATCTTCTAAGTGATCACGTGATCCATATCAACTAAACCATAACCGATCATCACGTGAAATGGAGTAGCTTTCAATGGTGAACATCATTATGTTGATAATATCTACTATATGATTCACGCTCGACCTTTCGGTCTCAGTGTTTCGAGGCCATATCTGCATATGCTAGGCTCGTCAAGTTTAACCTGAGTATTCTACGTGTGCAAAATGGCTTGCACCCGTTGTAGATGGACGTAGAGCTTATCACACCCGATCATCACGTGGTGTCTGGGCACGACGAACTTTGGCAACGGTGCATACTCAGGGAGAACACTTTTATCTTGAAATTTAGTGAAAGATCATCTTATAATGCTACCGTCAATCAAAACAAGATAAGGTGCATAAAAGATAAACATCACGTGCAATCAATATAAGTGATATGATATGGCCATCATCATCTTGTGCTTGTGATCTCCATCTCCGAAGCACCATCATGATGACCATCGTCACCGGCGCGACACCTTGATCTCCATCGTAGTATCATTGTCGTCTCGCCAATCTTATGCTTCTACGACTATCGCTACCGCTTAGTGATAAAGTAAAGCATTACAGGGCGATTGCATTGCATACAATAAGCGACAACCATATGGCTCCTGCCGATTGCCGATAACTTCGGTTACAAAACATGATCATCTCATACAATAAAATTTAGCATCATGCTTTGACCATATCACATCACAACATGCCCTGCAAAAACAAGTTAGACGTCCTCTACTTTGTTGTTGCATGTTTTACGTGGCTGCTACGGGCTGAACAAGAACCGTTCTTACCTACGCATCAAAACCACAACGATAGTTCATCAAGTTAGTGCTGTTTTAACCTTCTCAAGGACCGGGGTAGCCACACTCGGTTCAACTAAAGTTGGATAAACTGACACCCGCTAGTCACCTGTGTGCATAGCACGGCGGTAAAACTAGTCTCGCGTAAGCGTACGCGTAATGTCGGTCCGGGCCGCTTCATCCAACAATACCACCGAACCAAAGTATAACATGCTGGTAAGCAGTATGACTTGTATCACCGACAACTCACTTGTGTTCTACTCGTACATATAACATCTATGCATAAAAACAGGCTCGGATGCCACTGTTGGGGATTGTAGTAATTTAAAAAAAATACCTACGCACACGCAAGATCATGGTGATGCATAGCAACGAGAGGGGAGAGTGTGTCCACGAACCCTCGTAGACCAAAAGCGGAAGCGTTAGTACAACGCGGTTGATGTAGTCGCACGTCTTCACGATCCGACCGATCAAGTAACAAACGCACGGCACCTCCGAGTTCAGCACACGTTCAGCTCGATGACGTCCGTCGAACTCCGATCCAGCCGAGTGTTGAGGGAGAGTTTCGTCAGCACGACGGCGTGGTGACGATGATGATGTTCTACCGACGCAGGGCTTCGCCTAAGCATCGCTACGATATTATCGAGGTGGATTATGATGGAGGGGGGCACCGCACACGGCTAAGAGATCAAGAGATCAATTGTTGTGTCTCCAAGGGGTGCCCCCTCCCCGTATATAAAGGAGTGGAGGAGCGGGAGGGCTGGCCCTCTCTATGGCGCGCCCTAGAGGAGTCCTACTCCCACCGGGAGTAGGATTCCCCGCTTCAAGTAGTAGGAGTAGGAGTCAAGGAAGGGAGAGAAGAGAAGGAAGGAGGGGGCGCAGCCCCTCCCCCTATTCCAATTCGGACTAGGCCTTGGGGGGCGCCCAGCCTCTCCTCTCTCTTTCTACTAAAGCCCAATAAGGCCCATATACTCCCCGGCGAATTCCCGTAACTCTCCGGTACTCCAAAAAATACCCGGATCACTCGGAACCTTTCCGATGTCCGAATATAGTCGTCCAATATATCGATCTCTATGTATCGACCATTTCGAGACTCCCCGGTATGTCCCCGAGCTCATCCGGGACTCTGAACTACCTTCGGTACATCAAAACACATGAACTCATAATATAACCGTCATCTAACTTTAAGTGTGCGGACCCTACGGGTTTGAGAACAATGTAGACATGACCGAGGCACGTCTCCGGTCAATAACCAATAGCGGAACCTGGATGCTCATATTGGCTCCCACATATTCTACGAAGATATTTATCGGTCAAACCGCATAACAACATACGTTGTTCCCTTTGTCATCGGTATGTTACTTGCGAGATTCGATCGTCGGTATCTCAACACCTAGTTCAATCTCGTTACCGGCAAGTCTCTTTACTCGTTCCGTAATACATCATCCCAACTAACTCATTAGTTGCAATGCTTGCAAGGCTTATAGTGATGTACATTACCGAGTGGGCCCAGAGATACCTCTCCGACAATCGGAGTGACAAATCCTAATCTCGAAATACGCCAACCCAACAAGTACCTTTGGAGACACCTGTAGAGAACCTTTATAATCACCCAGTTACGTTGTGACGTTTGGTAGCACACAAAAGTGTTCCTCCGGTAAATGGGAGTTGCATAATCTCATAGTCATAGGAACATGTATAAGTCATGAAGAAAGCAATAGAAACATACTAAATGATCGAGTGCTAAGCTAACGGAATGGGTCAAGTCAATCATATCATTCTCCTAATGATGTGATCCCGTTAATCAAATGACAACTCATGTCTATGGCTAGGAAACATAACCATCTTTGATCAACGAGCTAGTCAAGTAGAGGCATACTAGTGACACTCTGTTTGTCTATGTATTCACAGATGTATCATATTTTCGGTTAATATAATTCTAGCATGAATAATAAACATTTATCATGAAATAAGAAAATAAATAATAACTTTATTATTGCCTCTAGGACATATTTCCTTCACAGGTAAGATTACAAAAACATCCATGAGCATTGCAAAGACATGGATACATACATATATCATCTAACCATTCTTATTGATGATTTCAAATATTTGACTTGCTAGGCGTATGTACGAGACCCATCTCCAGAACCGATCCAGCAACAACTACCGGTACGTGACGTGGACATGCTCAGTCGTGAGCTTGTCGCGTCAAAGGAGAGTACAATGAAGGCACTTAACGAGTTGAATAACTCCCTGTAGAAAGAGAAGGACGATATGATCGACGAGATCTCCTATCTCCGCGATAAGAAATTGAAGCTCATCGACCAGAAGCAGCTACTGGTCACCGAGATCGAGTCTATGAAGAAGGAGATACGGCTCCTAAAGGCCGAGAGGGAGGAGCTGAAGACTCGCAAAGTCTATTTCACGAAGGAGGGAGAGAGCAATAGGAACAAGTTACGTGAGATGAGGATCATTCTTCATCGTAGCTAGTTAGCACGTGGATAACAAGTTGCGTGAGATTGATGACGATATTTTTGTTTGTATATAGAGCTAGCCACCGGATAACTTTTGCTTGTAGGTAGTAGCAAGCTAGTTACTGAAAACTGTAGTAATAGCTGGGTATATTTTGTGGATTTGAGACTTACCACTAGAAGTCTAAATGACTATACATATACTAATCGTTGGGTATATTTTTTTATTGCTGAAAAATACAAATAGCTGGAGTTGCCTCACAATAAACGCCATAGATAAAATAATATATTGCTGGCGTTAGCTAGGTGGACGCCATCAGTACTAAAATACCGCTGACGTGTCTGCCAACGCCACCACTAAACTGTTTTCACTGGCGCCATATTGATGGCATTGGGTCTCTACGACAGCAAGACACTTTTTGCCACTCCATAGCTAGGCTTTTTTCCACTAGTGTGTGTCGGGTCTCTTTTTCGGCCTCAACACATTTGTCCTACATGGCACTTCTAACATAGCACCATGGTACACAAACGCAGAATTTTGAAACATGGTTCCGTGGGAACCCCCTTATGAATAGTAAATTAAAAAAATAACTAGAAAAAACCAAATCTTTTTTGTAACATATATAGTCAACCGATGTACCTGCTTATGAAGTTTCATGAAGAAATGGCATGCATGTTATTCCAAGAAAAAATGACAAAATTGATGCTATAAAAAATATTGTTTGAATGAATAGTAAGATCTCGATTGCATTTTCTTCATCAAGAATATCACATGTGTGATTCCCTTACGAAGTTTTATACACGATTAGAATGGGGGACCAAGTTCGATACCCAAAATTTGAGAATTTTCTAAAACTTTATAATATTTTTTTCCTGATTGTACTGTTTACGTGGGCGCTCGTGAAACCATGTTCACATTTGCATTTATGCATCGTACGCATTACTATTGTACTCCCTCCGTTTTTATTTACTTCACATATTAGTTTTGGTCAAAGTCAAGCTTTGTCAACTTTCACAAAGTTTATAGACAAAATTTTAACATATACAATAACAAATCAATACCATTAAATTCATTATTGAATGTACTTTCACAGTTTCACATCATATAGATTCGTTATGTTTAAGGGTTGTATTCTTTTCTATAAACTTGGTCAAACACTATGATGTTGATTTCAGTCAAATCTAATATGCGGAGTAAATAAAAACGGAGGGAGTACTCCCTCCGTTTCTTTTTAGTCTGCGTATAAGATTTGGTCAAAGTCAAACTTTATAAATTTTGACCAATTTTATAAAAAAAATATCAAAATCTACAATACTAATGCTATATGGTTTGAAAATTAATTTCATGATGCATCTAAAATACTGATTTCATATTGTGAATCTTGACATATTTTTTTATAAATATAGTCAAAGTTAACAACGTTTGACTTTAATTAAATTTTATATGCAAACTAAAAAAACGGAGTGATGATGTAACCAGGGTCATTTTTCTTCCCGGGCTTCGAGCTTCGGGATTTGCGGGTAACAGGAGCAAATCGTAGATGGGACGAGGAGTGGTCGCTCCTATAGGAGTCTAGAGGCATAGTATCACCCGACAACTACTGCAATGAGGCAGTCGGTATACGGCCAGCTCGCATGGACCACAGAGAGCAATAATGACGGGCGGCCAGGACGCATGGACCACGGAGAGCAATAATGACGGACGGCGATCGAACGAGCGGTGGCAGTGGTCACTCGCCAGAAGCTTTACTGCACGACGTTGCCGGCACAGACGTTAGGCCAACTCCACCGCACGATCCCAAACGGACATCTGGTTTGGCGGATTTCGTCTCTTTGGGACGCTGATGGGTTCGGCCGTGTCCGACTTTATCAGATGGGTCGTGTGTGCGCCCACCGCGCGGCCGCACCCCAAATCGTGTCTGAGATAGACGTGAATAAAAAAATATAAAAACTAAAATAAAATAACTAAAAAAGTAAATAAACGCATTAAAAAAACATAAAATATATTTAGGGGTCGGCCATAAACGGCCCGATTTTCTGACCCATAAAAGGCCCGATTTCATAATTAACATATAAAAAGAAAAAACGCCTCCAGCGCATACGCGCGCCCGTCGATCTGCGTGGCGTCGCCGTCTTCATGGCCGCCGGTGTCGCTGCCGACGAGGTCGATGTAAGCCGTGGCGTCGAAGGCGGTGGTGCGTGGTAGACGGGCGGCGGGCCGGAGGTGCACACCACCTCCTCCTCGTGGCGACGCCTCGCATTTCCGGTGGCTGCGGCGGAGTGGCGCCGATTCACGCCACGCCGCGGCCATCTCCGGGCGATGCGAGACCAGGCCACTTGATCCCAGGCCGGAAGGCGGCCGATCGCTTCCTCCTCCATGGCGTCCTCCTCCTCCTCTCCGAAGGCCGCCATCTGCAGCTCCGGGAAGGCTACGTCGGCGGCGGCAGACAATGCAATAGCCTCCTCCAGCCCCATTGCCGCTCGTCGTGGGTGTACATGGAGTTGTCCATGACACGTTGCACGATTCGCCTCCTCCTCCATTGTCATGCGAGGAGGTGGAAATGACGGAGAAGGGGAAGGCGACGCAGCGTAAGGCCGCGACACGCACGCACGCCGCGCACCTCTCGGCGTGGCCGCGGCCCGACGTCTTGGCGAAGTATGACGCGCGACGCGTGTCGTTCGTCCGAGCCACGTGTCCCACAATGGGAGTCGGGCCACACTGCCGTCAGAGAACAGTGCGTTGGGGAGGAGGCGGCGGCGGCGCTCGATCTCATGCGGCCTTGTGGCGGCTTCGCCCGACCTGAGAGGATCGGGACCCGGTCGGCCGAGGTGCCACCCGTTAGGGAGGTGGGCGTCACTCCATGGGACCGGCGTCCTCGTGTCCCGATACCTCCGGCACACGTCCGTCGCGAAATCTTGCCGGTCGCTTCGCCCGGCGGGCCTAGGGTTGATGGTGAAGGGGGCGGGGGCTCGGCAGGGAGGCGCGGCGGAGGCGGGCTCCTCCTTCTTCACGCGAGCTGACGGCGCCCGAGGAGGAGCCGGCCTCACGGTCGTCTTGGCCCTGCGGTTCCAGAAGCCCATGGCGAGGTGGGCGGCCGGCGAGCTCGAGGACGATGGGAAGGCTAGGGTTCGGCGCTGTCGGGGTTCGAGGAGGCCGCGGGGTGGCGTGGGGGCAATGTGGACGACGACCCGTCCACGCTTCCCACTTAAAGAAGGACGGCGACCGTTCGACGTGCGGTTGACAGGTGGGGCCGCCCGCTCATGCGCATTGATGTGGGCGGGTGGGAGGTAGGTGGCCGCGCCACGCTGCAGCCACAGCAGACGAACGGTAGCGTCCGTTTGGTGTCCGCCGCGACCCAAACCCGGCGCAAGTTTGCGCTCGAAATGGGTCGACCCGAACACGAAACGGACATGATGGGTCCGGGTCGTCGCGCGCTGGGCCGCCTCTTTTGTCCCTTTTGCCTCAAACGGACAAGGCCGGACAGGATAGGGTCGCGCGGTGGAGTTGGTCTTAGCGATGGCAATCAGAGCAACATTTCCACACGTACGACGGCCATCTTCGTGTCGCCCCGACCGTCCGGCGTGGCCGCGGTGCAGAACCAGAGCCAGAAAGGCATGGACGGATACTTCACGCCACAGTAAAATTTTATGTTTTAACCCTTTTCTAAAAGTTAGTCGAGATCTGACCCTAATTTATAAGAATTTTGAGATCTGATCCTTTTTCCTTACCACCGTAGTGTCTGGCGATAGGGTATAACCACCTACCATCAAAGATTTCGACGGTAGGACTTAACTGCACCGTTACAACTATTTAACGTGGAAATACCCTATCGCCAGCGCTTTTGGCGGTAGGCTGTGTAACCCTACCACCAAAGGGACTGGCGGTAGGCATGCAGCCACATCTCACCTCGCAGCTAGCTACTTTTCCTAGTTTTTGTGTGTGCGCAGTAGGATGGATGGACAGGTCACTGCATACATGCATGTTACACAACAATAAAAACAAAAGGACAAAAACAGTGGCCAAGTCTACAGTGCAAGAACAAAATAATACAGTAGCATGCATGCAAGTACACAGAAGGCTGCACTTTTGCAGATGGGTGATGGATGCATGCATGCTAGTTAAGCCTAGTGCGTTGTGAGAGAAGAATAGAATAAGATGCATGCAGTCCCTTTTCAATGTTTCAGAAACAATGGACGTGGCTACCGCCAAACACTTTGGCGGTAAGGTAACACAGCCTACTCCCAGGGCTGTTGGCGGTAGGGTATTTTTTATTTCTTGACGGTGCTGTTAAGTCTTACCGTCAGATACTATGACGGTAGGATGTGTTACCTATCGCCATCGACCTCGGCGATAGCAAAAGGGTCAGATCTTAAATTTTTTACAAACTATGATCAGATCTCGACTAACTTTTAGAAAAGGGTAAAAACATGAAATTTAGCCTCACGCAACAGCCGAGAAATGCTTGGGCCAGAGCTCGCCATCTACCCGTGCCTCTTGCTCATCCAGATCCGCCACGCTTCTGGCTGTACGTGCGACCGCTCCGCCATCGCAGCTGCCATTTCGGTGACCACTTTGGCAGGTGCCACACAGTGGTAAGATTGGATCCAGGGGCATGTGAGCAGATCCGCATGCAAGTCGACCCGCCGTGGCTAAATTTCGTGTTTTGACCCTTTTGGCATACAAATTCAGGATCTGACCCCGGTTTGAAATTTTTTCAGGATTTGACCCTTTTTCTTACCGCCAGGGTCTCTGGCGGTTGGGTTCTGACCTACCGCCAGGCGCCACAGCGGTAGGGTACTTATCCACGTCGGCTGACCAAGCGAGTGCTTTGATTGCCGTCGACCCTACCGCCAGGAGACTTGGCGGTAGGTTGTGCGATCCTACCACCAATGTCCATGGCGGTAAGTGCCAAACCGTTATAACCCACGGGGCGGCTCGTGGGGCCCATCCTGAACCCAGCCCCATCTTCTTCTCCCCTACCGCCGCCTTAAGAACAGAGAGGGAAGGCCTCTCTCATCCCTCCACTCCCCATCCGATCTTCTTCGTTTGTGAGCGGTTTTTCGGATCGAGATGGCTCAAAGCGAGAAAAGTAAGCTCTCTCAATCCCTCCAATTCGTTTTAGTTAAGAAGGCATCGATTCGACGCATTATTAGGCAGAAGATGAACCCTATTTCATCTAGTAGATTTTGATTTTTGTTGTTTTTAGGTTTGTTTAATTAGGAGCAATATGATGTTTGATGTAGTTGAATATGATTTATGTGGTGATGTGGTTGAAGTTGACTATGATAGAGCCTATTTTATATAGTTGATGAACCCTAGTTCATGTTAATTTTTTTTGAATTATTGATTGATGTTTGATGTGGTTAAATATGTTTGAATATGATTGATGAGTTGATGTGGTGATGTGGTTGAATATGTTGAATTTGTTAACTAGTTGGAGGATAGAACCTATTTGGCATAAGATAAGGTGATGAGGTGATGTAGTTTGAAGATGAATATGTTGGTAATTTTTATATATGTTTTTACAATTGTTGAAATTGATTGGTTAATGTTCATATTCATAATAGGATAGAATAACTAGTTTGAAGATGAACCGCAGTTCATATTCATAATATTTTTTTACATTTGTTGAATATGATATGATTGATGTTTAGTTGGACGGTTTAACATGATATGATTATATGTTCATAACAAAGTGTTCGTGTTTCAGGAGGCCCCCATTGGTCGTGATGCGACACTAATTACACTATGCTTGACCCGGCATTCGATAACGGTCATCGTGCAGATTACATTGAGAACGGAGTGGTAAATAGCATCGATCAACGTGTTGCATCACAATTTTGCCTTTTCAAAAGTTTTTTCTAACTATTTTCGTGTGCACATTGATGATGCTTGGCCCTTACGTATGAGGGGTCACACCAAGGTCAAAGAGATGAACTACGACAACCGCCACGAGCCATATTACGGAGAGCCGGGCTCTTGGGTTTCGTGCTCCAGTTCAGCGTATGCCACCGACGCTTGTCCACACGGCTCTCACAGGCGTTGGTGGACCATTGGCGGCCGAGACGCACTCTTTCCATCTCCCATGTGGTGAGATGCGGTGGCCTTCGAGGACTTCGCCATGATCACGGCCCTACCGATCAAGGGCCATGCTCTCATTAGGCGCGTGGATAGGAAGAAGCTGGCGGACGGGGTTACCGCCCTCATTGGCGCATCGCCTCCCATCAAGAGTAAAGAACATCCGATGTAGCACTTGGCATGGCTCTGGACCACCGGGCTGAATGCCCGCAAGATGCGGATCCGAGGGCGGTGGAAGCGGTATGCAAGGCCTACCTGTGGTTTCTTCTCACAGAGGTGGTCTTTCCGACTGCTTTCGGGGAACAACGCCCTATGGATGTACTGGACTTCTGGCCGACCGGGATGCAGTACGGTGAGGTCTGCTGGCCTCGCGATACCTCTCTACCGCTTCAGTAAGACGTCATACATCTCACATATGTGTGTGGTTCTTTAAATTGCTTTAAATTGTGTCATCCGATCATCACTTGTTGTTTGCAATTTGGATGGCCAACGCAGAGGACCGAGAAAACATCTAGGATGTGTGGGTGTGTCTGGGCCCTCTCGATTTGGAGTTGGGAGCGCACGGTTGGTCGCCCGAGAAACCGCCACGCAGACAGTGGACGGAGTATGGCGAGGATGGCGACCGTTCTCGATACCCTCATCGCCGCCTATTCTTGGGACAAGGTTAAGGTCTTCTCGGGCAAGGGAAGTGCGATGTACAAGGCCTTCACTAACGAGCTGGACAACTGACATCTTTTCGGGTATACCAATGAGCGAGATAGTTTTAAATGTTTATACTTTCATGGTTGCTAAACAATCTTTGTATAGGTTAACTGGTTGCCGTACCATGATAGAGATTGGGGGTTCGAATTTGAACGAGATGTCTGGCGGGACCGCCTTCTCTTCCGTGCATTGTCCATTGATATGCGTGTACGCCGTCGAATGACACCTACCTCAACGCTGGCATGCATAATAATTTGGCGTGACAACACACACACCACCGGCAAGGCCCGACGACACCGTGATTACGACCTTCACAATGTGCTGCCATCTCTTTACCGTGATTTCTTTAAGTTTGATGTTCTTATGGTCTTTTGTGTTTTTTTGCTTGTTATGTCCCTATGCACGGGAAGAGCAGCGGTATTCTAAGTCGATATTGGGTGGTGATGAGCACAAGTCTTTTGTGACAATGTGGGACGAGAGGACGTTCGCAAAGATGAGGAGAGGTCGGGGGCATTTCTTTGGAATGTGTATGAGAGGCACATGAATTGGTACGACGATGGAATCAAGTTTAAATCTGCGTCGAGGCCACGATGGGCGGAAGCGGACATGGCATCACTTCAGGAGGAGGAGGACTCGAGGATGAAGCATATAAGAGAAACCTCGAGAGATATGCAAGGTGATTTAGGGAGTATCGCCCCTTATGAGCAGTGGTAAGTTTTGTTGAAATGCATTCAAGCTAATGATGATGACATGGTCATTCTCGCTAACTTTTTAATGATCCTTGGATTCCTAGGCCGCATGAGCTAAGCGAAACATTTTCGACGGCTCGAATGCGCTTAAGTTCGACCCCGTAACCGTGGAGGTGAAAACAAGTCGAGGGAAGCGGCGAAGGTAACTTTAAGCCTCATAGCATTCTATTGGAGCGACATAAATTTGATCCATGCCACATGTTCTTACTTATTTGCAACCATAAACCTGATCCAAGTCATACTCTACTATATTTGTTATTGCAGAAGATCATTAACCGTTGCATAAGCTAGCGGGCATGCTTGGGTCTTGCCTCGGTTGGCGTGCATGTTCCTCCTCTGGTGGGTCGACACGTGCCCTAGCTTCATCAAGCCACACCGGAGGAGGTTCCTCGAGCCATGTCGCCTCGTCGTCTCGCCTTGTTAACGAGACCGAGGAAGAAGAGGAAGTGGACGAGGAGGAAGAGGAAGAAGAGGAGAAGAGGAAGGAGGTGACGGCGGAGAAGGTGATGAGGAGGAGTGACGGCGATGATGGACCTCAACCGACTCACCCAACCCAGTAGAAGAGGGTATCTCATCCGCACCAGGATGTTCTCGAGCCCACCACCGTTTGAAACCGGTTCCTCATAAATCGCTCGAAGAAGCGGGACGAGGGCCACTCGAAGACAAACGAGGAGCGTGCCGCCAAGAGGAGGGAGGAGGAACTAGTGATGTTGAACTTGCTAAGTTAAAGTTGTTGTCTTATGTTGAACTACTCGGTGTCTTGTTATTGCTACCTATGTTAGTAGTTGAACCTATTTTGATATGTTGAACTTAATGGATACATTATTTTTATTATCTATAAGTGTGAGGTTATAATAATTTCATATGCAAACACTTTTTGCTGTTGTGCTTATCTATCTGTGATATTGATGTCATATTGAATTTAAAAAGAAGCAAGCAATTGAACTTGGAAAAATAAAACACGGGACCCTACATACGGCCTCTGGCCAGTGGTCGCACAGATCATAACCCCCCGACGGTAGGGTGAACCTACCGCTTGAGCACTTTGGTATTTCGTCACAGAAAGTTTGGGAGGCGAAAGCAGGCGCACCCTACCAGTCTTTGGCGGTAGGTTTGAACAACCTACCGTCAAGGTACTGCAGCGTTAGGGTGCTTATCCACGTCATTTCGGGCAAACGGCCGCCGTCCCTCCGTCGCATCCTACCGCCAGAGGCTCTGGCGGTAGGCTGTCTAACCCTATCTATACACGGCGGTATGAAAAGTCAGATCTCGAAATTTTTTCAAACTAGGGTCAGATCTTAAATAGATTTCAAAAAAGGGTCAAAACACGAAATTTAGCCACCCACCGTCGTTGGTTTGTGCTCCGGCCGATCGGCGTGGCCACAGGGCGGGACCAGAGCCAGACAGATCTTGTTGCCGGCCACTAAATTGTTGGGGTCACAGATCTCGCCATCCTCCTCTGCCTCCGTCTCTACCAGGACCTGTCCCAATATTGTAGCACGTGCCGACAATCAAGTCACTGTTTTCCTCAGCCTCTCTCTGCTGCATTCCTTTGATGCATCTACCTTTCCGCTTTCATGCATCTACCTTTCCATTTTTTTTCATTTTGCGGGGTAGTATCCCCACTTACTGGCTGTAAAAAAAGACAGCTTTGCCAAATTGATTCCCTTGATTATTTACGCACTTTTGTTTTTACAAATGAAGAATATTATTGACTTAAAATAAAGTATCCGGTGATACAAACACAATGAACAAATACGTGACTTCTGCATAATTAGGATCCACACAGCTAACACCAACACATATAAATAAGAGAGAATTCCTTATTTGACACTACTTGAAAATGTGGTTCCTTATTTAGCCATGGTAAAGTTTTTCTTCTCTATTTGACACTTGGTGAAATTTTCTTGCCTTGTGTGACATCGCCGTCCGTTCTGTTACAGTCTGCCGTTAGTTCTCTCTTCCATGGACGAAATTACCCCTCCGTTAGCGAGTGCTGGCAAAAGGAGACCTGACGCAATCGATCTAGTCAATCGACTTGCCCCCACGTGAAAAAAAATATCAACTAGTCCTGTTATCTGATACGGAGGCCTAGCAGCGGCGGCGGCGAGTGCTATTGGAGACCAGGGGGTGACAGCGGACGGCGACCCAGGCACGACGGCGGGCGGCATGCTAGGCAGAGCGGCAGAGGGCGGGCAAGGAGCTGCAGCAGAGCGCCCGTCAGCGAGCTCTGATGCGGGCTGGGGAGCGCCCGTCGACGAGCGCGTTCTTCTTGCTAAGCCGACCTCGACGGTTGCCGCTCCACGTTCCCCGCGGCGGCCACGGACGCTGCCGGAGCTGAAAGCGACGGCTGCGAACAACAGCAACTGTACGCGCACGTGGCAATCCAGAACGCCCATCAGCCCATGGGGACGCGACGATCGTAGTCACATGTGTTTTGCACCATCTCCGGCCCCGATCCACCGTCTCCGGCGCCGGCGAGGCACGACGACAGCGGCGGCGGAGGGATGGGGCTCATGGGCGCGGCAGTCGGCGGGATGATGCTGGGCATCGGCGAGGGCGTCGGAGATATGCATGATCGCCGACTCAGAGATGGGCATGGACGGCTGCTGGCCTGCTGCTAATCCGCATGCATGCATACGCGGCTCGATCGCATGCAAAATGCATGTTGATTTTTTTCTCCGTAGTGTTTGTAAGAATTTAAGGAATGAGATGATCGAAACCTTTGTGCAGCCTGCCGATCGATCGATTTCATGGTGTCTGTTCTAGGGTTTCTCTCCCCTATAACAGCACGGTGAATTGCATGCAATATATATCAGACAAATTTACACACGTGAAAATATTAATTAGTACTCCCTCCGTTCCAAAATATTTGTCTTTCTAGAGATTTCAACAATGACTACACACGAAGCAAAATGAGTGAATCTACACTCTAAAATATGTCTACATACATTCATATGTTGTAGTCCATTTGAAATGTCTAGAAAGACAAATATTTTGGAACGGAGGGAGTAGCATGCAGTATAATTTATATTATTGAGAAATTAGTAGCTTGTCTTTTTTAAGAGATGCATTACCATTTGCCAACAAATAAACTATTAGTTTATTTTGTATTATTGAGGACTAAGCTTTTGTCTTATATAAAATTTTGGTCACATAATGCATCAAGGGTGAAAACGTCTTTTCCTGTCCCCATCTACCACCATTAGTGCTCAAAATGACCTAGAGTGTCACATAAGGCAAGAAAATTTCACCAAGTGTCAAATAGGGAAGAAAAACTTTACCAGGGCCAAATAAGGAACCACATTTTCAAGTAGTGTCAAATAAGGAATTCTCTCTATAACTAAACACACTTGCAAAGAGCAAAGTCATTCAAGATCAAAGTTATGCCTAAGCAAGTAATAAAAAAGAAATAAAAACTGAAGCAATCGGCAAACTACAACAACAACCATATTTGCGTCAATCATCTTTTGACACCACAAGGACAACGAGATTCTTCAACCGCAACTCTTATATGAGCGGAACGATGCTCAAGTGCAGCCATCACCGGATCCAACTATCAAAGGCCGAATTCTAGGTTTACACCCGACAGAACAAGTCTGAGCATATTTGAGCAATGCCTTCAACGAAGTAACGACAAAATAAATAAATCTATTGCTAGGTATAACCAACTCGAGTCAGACCTAAATTTTTCACTTCGGAGCTTGAGACCGGGTACTCAAGACATCGCAAAATTTGCTCTATTTTGCGGCATTTCACTTGTGTCATGTATAACCCTTTTACGTCATGGAAAATACACAGGTGATGTTTTCCGGTCATCAGCCCCACCATCACCGAAGCACTGTCATAGGAAATAAAATTTTGATGGTATCACTTTTTTCGTCATGCAAGATCGCATTTTAGGTGATGAACCAAAAAAAGTCATCGATGGCCGTTTTCGACGGCCAAAATGTTACGTATGATAGCCCAATCTGTTGCTTACGATCTTTTTTCGTGATGATAATCCGTCATTGGTGATCTGTCCGTTGGTTTGACCGGTCAAAGATTTTGACAGGTGGAGCCAACAGTTGCTGATGTGGCTTCTTCCATGTGGGTCCACTGTGGGTTTTATCGCCTCCGGTCCCGTTAGTAATAATGCAATGTTAGTTTTGACCGGTCAACATTGCTGACATATGGGCCCAGAAGATGTTGACGTGGCTGCTTACAAGTGGGACCATGCATCGTTTTTCCGATGGCGATGTGTTGTCTGACTGGTCAACAGTTCTGACATGTCGACCCATTGTTGTGCTGACGTGGATGCTGGCAGGCGGGTCAATACGTGGGTGACATGGCTTCTTACATGTGGGACCTTATGCTGGTGACGGCGTCCATAACCGTCACAGTTTATATGCGCGGCCAATTTGTTTATGTTGCAAAAATTTGCAGGCATATTTGACAATTTTAATATGAATTTGTGCAAAATTTGAATTCAAATGCAAATTGAGTTGTCACTGCTTTTATTAAACCACAAACTTTGACAATTGTTAAACAGACTGTCTCAGACATTACAATAACCAACCATGGTATAGAGTCGCAGTATAAAAGTAGACACATGAGTCAGTTTCACGACATCCTGGCAACGCAACCCTGACGATGTACCTAACCAGGGCATCAAGTTCATCAAGTCTCTTTTCGATAGTCGTAGTTTTCTTTTCCTTCGCATTCTTGACGTCTACAAGTTTTTCCTGCTGCTCTTGGAGGCCATTGTTGATAGATCGAATACGGTTGTGCTGATCAAACACCCCCATTTTCAGGTCCTCAATGTCATCCTATTGCTCTGGTAGGACATTCTTGACATTTTCAAGTACTTTTTGTTGCTCTAGAAGGGTATTGTTGACAGATTCAAGTTGATGTTGCGCATATGGTACGAGATGCTTCACAACTTCACATTCTTGTTGCTGCTTTGCCAGGGCCTTCTTGACATCTTCAAGTTCTAGCTGCTGCCATGCCAGGGCCTTCTTCATAGCATCTATTTCATCATGCTGGTTTTTCAGGTCATGCTCGACTGCTACTGGTTCTTCTTGTTGCACTGCCAGTGTAGTGATGACTGGTTCAGATTGTTGCTTCTAGGGCAAAAGACTTGTTGTAAGGCCATCATTTGAGCGCCCTAACTTTTTCTACAGGAAAAATACATACATGTTACATCATATGAGAGATTTTCAAAAGCTATAGATGCATCTGCCGCAATATAGAGTTACATGGGTGAACAATGGTCAAAAGTAATGAAGTGTTTACAGAAAAGCGTTGACCCACTCACCAGGTGAACCCGCTTTCCCTTTGATTTTCTTGAGCTGGGTAATACATATGCATCTAGAGACATGAGTGGTTTGAACTCTTGAAGCAACACATATAGACCCTTAGTCACCGCTTCCAGTTGATGACGATAATATTCCAGCCATAATGCACTTTAAGACATTAGATTGTAGTGCACAATTTATATCCAGTGACACATGATAGAGAAAGTAAACATATTCTAACCATAGTTGATGAGTTCCCAATAACACTGACCTATACATCTTTAGTACCAACCGGATCTACATCTTTTTGTTCACTTTCAGTGTCACATTCATTCAATTCTTCATGCTGTGTACATCTAAGTGAAGGACCACGTGCTTGTCAATCTGATAAAGATGGGTAATCTGTCATACGACGGGAATACCAAGCTAGTAACTCAAGAAGCTTTTCCTGTCGATACATGTTCTTGTTCATTCGGTCCATATGCTTGTCTGACTCCGTTGTTGATGTGTCAACATCTGCTGCATAACGATGATTGGTAGTTGACAGTAGGTGCAAAATGAGGCGACGATAATTTCAAATATTGGTGCCAAAATGAGTAAACATGTGCTTAATTACTCTTAGATCAAGGTAATGAAGTAGCAACAAGAACCCTAGCTAGATTCACCAGCAGTCTTAACCCGATTAAGAACCCTTAGTTTCATATCTTGTAAACACAACAACAACTTTCATATGGGAAACTAACTAGATTTAGTAAAGTAAATACACTTGAAAATTTGGTGGGTTAGCAGGGGAATAATTGAGATATACGAGAGGATGTCTTGTTTCTTGAAGGGGGTGTGACTATTGAATAAATAAGTGGCATTATTTGGGGATTTTCAGCATGTATATGTTCTACGATTCAGGAAGTAAACTAACAATCGACATATTGCCATCATGGAGTAGTTGAGACCAAAAGCATCTTGAGAAAACATACCGACTTAATCAGAAGAAGATATACTCAAAGATTACATCAACAATTTGCTAATCAATGAATCGTAGATAGAATGACATGCAATTTTAACCCGGTGGGCAGTAAGAACCCCAATCCTAAACACGAATAAGAACCCAAGGTTTTTACTTCATCCGACCGATCCATACTACCTGTCGCTCCAACAGATATATCTCGACGTGTTTTAGCCGTAGATCGTCCATTTGAGCGAGAAGTAATATGGATCTTAGGGAGCAGTTTAAACACAAGAACGCAAAGAGAACTCGTCGATTAGAATGAGATCTTGGGGTACTTTTAGCATCATAGCAAATGGGGCGCACCAGAATACCATCCATCAGAGTCGGCTCCCTGACCAAACGATTTGTGGCCATAGCTAGCGAGAACCACCGATCGGTAGGGGGTTGGATCTGGATGCAGAGAGAGAGAGAGAGAGAGAGAGAGAGAGAGAGAGAGAGAGAGAGAGAGAGAGAGAGAGGTAAAGGAGGACAAAACTCATTTTATGGAAGGGGATGTGATTAGTGTGGAAAAAAGAGGCGCTATTTGGGGAGGGTTGGGATTAGGTGGGCACGCGGGCAGTTCAAAAACTAGTGCAGAGAAGGGAAAACTTTAGGGAATTCTTAGTGGGGAGGCAAGGATAAACTGAGCTTTGTTCAGTTCTAGTTTTTTGCATCATATTATGCGAGAACAACTTTTTGTTAACTTGCAGCACTTTCACAAACAGTCATGACCACTTTCATATGAAAAAAAGAAACCAGAGTTCATGTGACACCATGTTCCTCGCAAAAATGTTTGTTCTACTTTGCTTGTAATGTGTTCATGTAGTATCGTGTTCATTGCTTTATTTAAGGTGAGACCAATAGGTTTGCAACGCACAATCATTTTGTTCGTGCATGTCACTTGAGAAAGCACATTCCTCATGTGAGTGTGTCATGGTTGTTTACACAACTTCAAGCTCGTGGTGCCAGTTGTCACGTCACACTTTCAGATTATACTTTGCACACGGTAAGATGCCACTATCAGAAGGATTTGAGAGAGCATGAATTCAAACATGCTACATATTTGCAATCATGATTCAAACCACTTAGTCAAGTGATTTTTTAAAGTACTATTCACTATTTACATCACATATGGACTTCCGGCGTGCAAACAAGCTTAGGTTATGCATGGTGTCATATATCAACCATAGTTGATTGGTCATAAAACTATCTATATTCGACATTTTCTTTTCTTGTTAAATTCTGATCGTGACAATATGTGTTCATGTGGTACCATGTTCCTCACATATTTAATGTGAACCCAAGAGGTTCGAAATGCACTATCATTTTGTTTGTTTATCATGTGAAGTGCATTGTTTACACATTCTAGTGTGTGTGGCCAGTTGTCACGTCATACTTTGAGCTTCTATCACGAGCATGCGGAAAGGTGCCTCCATAGGTGAATGTTCAAAAAAATGTGCATTTGACATTTTATTTTTTGCTTATGTACTATTGATGTGTAAATGTTCATGTGTTGGGATGTTCATTGCATATGTAAGGTGATCCCAATTGTTTTACAATGCACATACGTTTCCTTTGTGCGGGTATCTTGAATAAAGCAAGTTCATTGTGTCAAGTGTCACGTCCGGTTACAAACTAAAGTCCGGGGTGCCAGTTGTCACATAATAATTTTGTATATCCTTTAAAACAAAACAAGTGGAGTGTGCCATATCAAGACCACGCACGCAGGCACGTTGAGCATGCAATGTCCGCGCGGTACAAAATGTATTACTCGAACCCACCTAAAATAATTGCTCGAGCAGATGCCTGATTCCCGTGTGTCCTAGAACCGCCAGGCGATGTCCAAACTGCTCTGGTTGGTTACCTTTTTTGCACGACAATTAACAATCGCATCCATTTGCATCTTCTTCCTCGGTCGTTCCTTGTCATCCTCCACATTTTTAGTTTTACACTTCGGAATGACAAAGTTTGAGTGATGTAAAAATACAAGCTTTTTATTTAAATGAATTCGCCCTTATCTTTCGATGTTTTTTTTTCTTTTGACTCCTGTGTGACCGTTTTAACAATGAAAGTGACCAGTTGTCGGCTTCCACCCCTTGTACAGGATATAAGGGGTGTTTCTATAGCAGTCTGGCCCTTAGCCGACATCTCGGTTCCTGAAGGTGGTTCTTGCGTATAGAAACTAGGCAATCAGACTATATTGGTTTTTATATCTTTCACTTAGTCATAGGAGCTTGGCTGTGGGAGCTAGTGACTAGCACCCTGATACGTCTCCAACGTATCTATAATTTATGAAGTATTCATGCCATGTTTACAACAATTTTATATGGTTTTGGTATGATTTGGATGGAACTAACCCGGACTGACGCTGTTTTCAGCAGAACTACCGTGGTGTTGTTTTTTTGTGTAGAAATAAAAGTTCTTCAAATGCAACGAAACTTTTTGACGATTTTGTTGGAACAAAAGAGGCACTAGAAGCTTCGTGGGAGGGCCAGAAGAGCCACGAGGAGGGCACAACCCACCACGGCGCGCCAGAGGGGCCTGGCTTGCACCGGTAGGTTGTGCTCACCTCGAGGCCCATCTTCGCGTGAAACCGACGCCAAAAAATCCTATAAATACAGAAACCCCCATAAACAACCCTAGATCAGAAGTTCCGCCGCCGCAAGCCTCTGTAGCCACGAAAAACCAATCTAGACCCTGTTTCGGCACCCTGCCGGAGGGGGAAATCATCACCGGTGGCCATCTTCATCATCCCTATGGCCACCATGATGAGGAGGGAGTAGTCCACCCTCGGGGCTGAGGGTTTGTACTGGTAGCTATGTGTTTAATCTCTCTCTCTCTCTCTCTCTCTCTCTCTCTCTCTCTCTCGTGTTCTTGAGATGGCACGATCTTGATATATCGCGGGCTTTCTTAATATAGTTGGATCATATGGTGTTTTCCCCTCTTTATCTTGTTGTGATGAATTGAGTTTCCCCTTTGAGATTTCATTTTATCGGATAGACTACTTTTATTGATTTGAGAGCACTTGATGTATGTCTTGCTATGAATACCCGTGGTGATAATGGGGTATCATATTGATTCACTTGATATGTGTTTTGGCACTCAACTTGCGGATTCCCGAGGTGACATTGAGGTAATCTATGCATAGGGGTTGATGCACGTTCTCGTCTTTGTTTCTTTGGTATGAATCTTGGGGCACTCTTTGAGGTTCTTTGTGTTGGATTGAGTATTATGAATCTAAAATTGTTTGATGCATGTCGCATAATCAACTCATGGGTACTCGCGGTGACATTGGAGTGTCTAGGTGACATTAGAGTTGGTTGATGTGTATCATATGGTGTTATTTTAGTACGAATTCTTGGTTAGATCGATTGGAAAGAATAGCCTGGTGTTATTTTAGTACAGACTCTATGATAGATTGATAGGAAAGAATAGCTTTGAGGTGGTCTCGTACCCTACAAACAATTTCTTCTTATGTTCTCTGCTAGATAGGAACTTTGGAGTGATTCTTCATCGCACGTTGAGGGATGGTTATATGATCCAATTATATTAGCATTGTTGAGATATTGCACTAGCGAAAGTACGGACCCTAGGCCTCATTTTCAAGCATTGTAATACTGTTTGTGCTCCGTTTTATCAATCGCTACCTTGTTGTTTTTTATTGTTCCCATTAAAAAAACAATATCTACTATACATATTACACTTTTATCATCATCTCTTCGCCGAACTACTTCACCTATACAATTTGCCATTGTATTTGGTGTGTTGGGGACACAAGAGACTCTTTGTTATTTGGTTGCAGGGTTGTTTGAGAGAGACCATCTTCATCCTACGCCTCCCACGGAATGATAAACCTTAGGTCATTAATTTGAGGGAAAATTGCTACTGTCCTACAAAACTCCTCGCTTGGAGGCCCAACACGAGTCTATAAGAATAAAGTTGCATAGTAGACATCACACCCGATCCGTGAAGTGTTCGGCCCTGGCTGAGGTTTAAGCCATTAACCACTTCGGCTTGTTTTACAAAAGGCCCCTCGTTTAACATGGATGGCCTCCAATGATCCTTTGTTTGATACAGTCATCGGCTCATCGACCAGTTTATGCTTACCAAGATAGTCAGTTTTCGGCTTTATCCACTGAGGCGGTGATACGTCTCCAACGTATCTATAATTTATGAAGTATTCATGCCATGTTTATAACAATTTTATATGGTTTTGGTATGATTTGATTAGAACTAACCCGGACTGACGCTGTTTTCAGCAGAACTACCATGGTGTCATTTTTTGTGCAGAAATAGAAGTTCTCGGAATGGGCTGAAAATTTACGGTGATTTTTTGTGGACCAAAAGAGATCCCCGAAGCATCGAGGAAGGTCCAGAAGCTTCACGAGGAAGCCACAATCCAAGGGGGGTGCCCTACCCCCCGGGAGGGTGCTCCCAGCTTGTTGCTACCTCGTGGACCCCCTTGACGTGAGACCGACGCCAAAAATTCCTATAAATACCAAAACCCCTAGAAAGAAACCTAGGTCGGAAGCTCCGCTGCCGCAAGCCTCTTTAGCCACGAAAAATCAATCTACGCCCTCTCTGGCACCCTACTGGAGGGGCCATCATCACCGGAGGCCATGGAGGAGGCAGCCGGTAGGGGCCATCATCACCATGGAGGCCAAGTACCAGAGGGAGAACCTCTCCCCATCTATGGGGGAGGCCATGGAGGAGGAAGCACAAGGGGGAGAGTCTCTCCCACTCTCTCTCGGTGATGCCAGAGTGCCACCGGGGGAACCATCGTCGCGGTGATCGTCTTCATCAACATAACCATCTTCATCACCTTTCTCATCTTGTTTAAGCGGTCTACTCTCCCGCACCCCGCTGTAATCCCCTACTTGAACATGGTGCTTTATGCCACATATTATGATTCAATGATGTGTTTCTATCCTATGATGTTTTGAGTATATTTCTTTTGTCTTTTGGGTTGATTGATGATCTAGATTGGTTTGGGTTGTATGTTTTATTTTGGTGCTTTCCTATGGTGCCTTCTATGCCACGCACACATGAAGGATTCCAGCTGTAGGGTGTTGCAATACATTCATGATTCGCTTATAGTGGGTTGCTAGAGTGGTAGAAGCTTAAACCTGAGTAAGGGGGTTGTTGCGCATGGGATAAAGGGGACTTGATACTTTAATGCTATGGTTGGGTTTTTACCTTAATGATCTTTAGTAGTTGCGGATGCTTGATAGAGTTCCAATCATAAGTGCATATGATACAAGTAAATAAAGTACGTTATCTTATGCCTCTCCCTCATATAAAATTGCAATAATGATTACCGATCTTGTTAACAATTGCCTAGGACAATTCCGCACACCGACCCGTCATTATTCCACACTCGCTATTTATAATATATTCTAACTTTATGTTAACATCACCTATTTTTATATTTTAGTTCTCTGATATCATACAAAGCTATCCTCTTCAAACCCACAAGATAGTTTTATTTGTCGTTTCTAGATGGAAGCAAACGTTCGGTGTACGTAGAGTCATATCAGTGGCAGATAGGACTTGAGAGAATATTGATATTACCTTTAGCTCCTTGTGGGTTCGACACTCCATAATTATCACTTCCACCTTTGGAAATTTCTACGATGATTCCTTACGCTTGGTGATTATCAAACTCTTTTCTGGCGACGTTGCCGGGGAGCAATAGTGTGGGGTTGATATTCTCGTGTTTCCTTGTTTGCTTTCTTCACTAAGTAGATTTTGTTTTCCCTTTTGTTTTTTTCTTTAGTTGTGGGTGAAACAAACAATTTTTTTAAAAGAATGCAAAATACAAAAAAAAAATTACTTGCCTCTTATGCCTAATAACTTTTTCAGAAAGAGAAGTGATTGAATGGTTATGCATTGGAGAAGCGAGGGTCGACCTTGAACACTTGTGTTCATGCTCATGGAAACAATGTAGAATTTTTCATGGAAGTTTCTCAAAAATAATTACCCCCTTGTATATAAATCCGTTGTGTTATAAAAATAATGTGCCAAGGTTTGGCTTTAGAATGTTTAAATTGCTTGTTTGGTGTGTGCAACAGAAAAAACAGAAAGTTTTGTTGTAGTAATTGAACTTACATTTTTTTACTGGAGCGTGATAAAATCTTGAAATTTTTACACGGTTCTATATGCAAATTGTCTATTTTGTCCTATTTTTTAGAATTTTTGGAGTTACAGAAGTATACGAAGTTTCCAGATTGCTGGAGACTGTCCTGTTTTTGACAGATTCTGTTTTCTACGTGTTGTTCGCTTATTTTGATGAATCTATGGGTTGTATCGGGGGGTATGAACCATGATGAAGTAGGAATAAGTAAATATAATGCTAATATGAAATTGGAATGAGTTTACAACAGTACCTAAAAGTAGCGATTTGCTTTATTATACTAACGGATCTCACAAGGATTTTTATTAAGTTTTGTGTGGATGAAGTGTTTGAAGATCGAGGAGTTATCGATATGAGAAGAATAAGGAGAGGCAAGGGTTCAAGCTTGGGTATGCCCAAGGAACCCCAAGTAAATATTTCAATGATACTCAAGCATCTAAGCTTGGAGATACCCCGGTTGGCATCCCATCTTTATTCCTAAAAAATTATCGGTATACCTCAGTTTTTGATTTGTTCACATGATATGTGTATTTTGAGTTTATTTTTCCTTTCTTTTCCTTTATGCACCATGCTAGTATGAGATGGTCCTTCATTGATTTATGAATGCTTCATGCGCTTCACTTAAATCTTTTGAGTATGGCTTTATAGGATGCTCTTTGTGCTTCACTTAAATCTTTTGAGTATGGCTTTATAGAATGCTTCGTGTGCTTCACTTATATTTTGAGCTTGGATGTTGGTAAATCTATATTAATTGTAGAATGCTCCATGAACTTCACTTATATCTTTTGTAGTATGAATAATACTATCATCAAAATTGGGCTTGGAAGAGCATCATTAAAATCGAAATTGGGCGTTAAACAATAGCGTTTCTTGGGAGGAAACCCAATTTTATTTTTATGTTTTTGGTTTTGTTTTTCAATAAATACACATCATTACCTCTGTAGTAATTTTGTTTTGGTGTTTTAATTAGTGTTTGGGCTAAGTAAGACCTTTGGTATGGCTTACGGTGATAGTTGTTTTGATCTTGCTGAAAAATAGAAACTTTTGTGCCCAGTAAAATAATTTTCAAAAATCACAGAAGTGTGATTTTGATCTGAATTTTTACACAATATTTATATAAAAATTGCCTAGGTTTTACTAATTTTTCAGAATATTTGGAGTAACAGAAGTATGGTTGTTGTTCAGATCATTACAGACTGTTCTGTTTTTGACAAATTCTATTTTCAATGCATAGCTTGCTTGTTTTCTAGTTTCTATGGCATATATTGCTCAATATAAATTGTATAAATGATATGGTATAGTAGGCATTGTGTGAGAACAATTATGAATCTTATTTAGACAGTAACAAAGTGAATGATTTACTCTTTGTCATACTAACCCATCTCAAGAAGTTCCGTTAAGTTTTGTGTGATTGAAGTTTTCAAGTTTTGGGTGAGATATCGGTGCGAGGAGAATAAGGAGTGGAAAGACCCTAAGCTTGGGGATGCCCAAGGCACCCCAAGGTAATATTCAATGAAGACGCAAGCGCCTAAGCTTGGGGATGCCCCGGAAGGCATCCCCTCTTTCGTCTTCAAAACCATCGGTATACCTTACTCAGAGCTATATTTTTATTCGTCACATGATATGTGTTTTGCTTGGAGCGTATTTTCACTTTACTTGCTGGTTGAATAAAATCATTGGATCTGAAATCTTGAATGAGAGAAAGAGAGAGTCCTCCCATGGCTATTTAACTATTTGACTACTCATTGATCTTCACTTATATATATATATATATATCTTTCTAGAGTAGTTTTGTCATTTACTCTCGTGCTTCACTTATATCCTATGAGTAAATGGTTGAATGAACTGAATATCGTAAATCTGAAATTATATATGATTCATATGCTTATCCCATGGGGAGTAATGAATTCACATATAAGAAGTATAGGTGGTAAAATTTGTTGAAAGTTAGCAAACACAACATTGGTCACTTGAACAATTCATGAAAGAATATTGAAGGAAGAGAGATTTCACATATAAATATACTATCTTGGACATCTTCTATGATTGTGAGCCCCATTAATTATTTTCAAACTTGAGCAAATTAGTTGAAGTTGGACAAGGAAGACAACGTAATGCGTTATGTTTGGGTATATTTGCATAGAACTTATATTGTTATGGATCCTATAACATGTGGTGCTTGCTTAGGATCTTTTGCTAGCCAAAATTTGGTACTAACTATAGATACTACTTGTTCATCCAAAAAACCCTTAAACCCCGTCTCTTGCCATGAGTGTCCACCATATCTACCTATGGATTGAATAAGATCCTTCAAGTAAGTTTTCATAGGTGCAAAAAGCAATAAAAATTTCTCCTAAATATGTATGATCTTTTATTGTAAGGGAAAATAAGCGTTGTACGAACTTGTGATGGTAAAGAAATAAAAGCGGCGGACTGCATGATACGTCCATTTTGCATCATGTTTACTTACTGTTATTTATATTGTTTTTATGTATAATATTTCTTTTTGGAGTATTTATAATGCCTTTTCTCTCATAATATGCAAGGTACACACAAAGAGGGAGAATACCGGCAGCTGGAATTCTGGACCTGAAAAAGCTACACCAAGCTACCTATTCTGCATAACTCCAAATGAGCTGAAACTTTACGGGGATTTTTATGGAATATATAAGAAATATTGGAGCCAATAAGTACCAAAGGGGGCACCAGGTGAGCATAACACAGCTGGGGACGCCAGGAGGCCCAGGCGCGCCCTGGTGGGTTGTGCCCTCCTCGGCCCACCTCCGGTGCCCCTCTTCTGGTATATAGGTCATTTTTACCAAGAAAAAAATAAGGAGAGGACTTTTGGGATGAAGCGCCGCCTTCTGGAGGAAGAACTTGGGCAGGAGCACTTTTGCCCTCTGGTGGAGCGATTCCGCCGGGGGAACTTCCCTCCCGGAGGGGGAAATCATCGTCATCATCATCACCAACAAATATCCCATCTTGGGGATGGCAATCTCCATCAACATCTTCAGCAACACCATCTCCTCTCAAACTCTAGTTCATCTCTTGTGTTCAATCTTTGTACCGGAACTATAGATTGGTACTTGTGGGTGACTAGTAGTGTTGATTACATCTTGTATTTGATTACTATATGGTTTATTTGGTGGAAGATTATAAGTTCAGATCCATTATGCTATTTAATACCCCTATGATCTTGAGCATGATTATCATTTGTGAATAGTTACTTCCGTTCTCGAGGTCACGGGAGAAATCTTGTTGCAAGTAATCATGTGAATTTTATATGTGTTCGATATTTTGATGGTATGTATGTTGTGATTCCCTTAGTGGTGTCATGTGAACGTTGACTACATGACACTTCACCATATTTGGGCCTAGGGAAATGCATTGTGGAGTAGTTATTAGATGATGGGTTGCGAGAGTGACAAATGCTTAAACCCTAGTTTATGCGCCATTCCGTAAGGGACTGATTTGGATCCAAAAGTTTAACGCTATGGTTAGAACTTATTCTTAATACTTTTATCGTAGTTGCAGATGCTTGCGAGGGGGTTAATCATAAGTAGGAGGTTTGTTCAAGTAAGAACATCACCTAAGTACCGGTCCACCCACACACACTAGTACATCGAGGTGCTATACAAACGGTTTTTAACCCCTTTCCGTGACGACATTTGGAACCGTCGCCTAGTGAGTGTGGGCTATAGGGGGTCCTTCCCACACGACCCAGAATCCGTCAGGGATAGCCCTCCTGGCAAACACGCTCGGCAAAATGAGATCGTGTGCGACCGACGAGCGCTCAAATACGGAAATACGTACAGTAGAGCTAAAAAAATACAATTATAAAGACGTTTCCGTTTGTATATACATCCCACACAGTCGCTCCAAGGAAAACGTTTCTATTCGCAAGTACATCACACACAATTTTACCCATTAAATCGTTTGTGATAGCGTTTCCATTGCACACGGCATTAACAATTTTATCGTTTGCGTTATTGAATGCATCACACACGGTGCATAGAAGAAACTGTGTGTCAAGGGCTGTCCATCACACACAATTTTTATGTGGTAAACGTTTGTGCTAGGTGGCCTAACGCAAACAGTTTTCAAGAGGATGTCGTGTGTGATTGTTCATTAATCTAACATGGTTTATTCCTAGAAACTGTGTGCGTTATTGAATGCATCGCACATGGTGTTTTCTCAATAACCATTTGCAATAGAAAAACCCAATTAGCAGGCTAATTATCCGATTATTAATAATTCATTTATTAATCTAATTTAGATTTCATACTAAGCACACAATATATTTCATTTTCATAATTGAAATACATCAAAGTACAACATCATATAGCTTCAGCACTCAGCTACGCATTACACAACTACACCAGCACCAAGTTTCACATGAAACATCTATAACCTTTCGAAATTAGCATCATAGATGGTACATAGACAAATGTATATCATCTAGAAAACTGCTGAAGCAGAAGGCGAATATTGAGCCTTCATTGACGTTGAAGGTCTTTGTAACTATAGGCCAGTGCCTGTGGATGATTGACCGTCCGTCCTTCGTCCTCTTCAGGAACACTTCAATATTGAACCATGAGTGTTGTATGAATATCTTCCTCGCCTCCTGAGCATACAGGTGGTTTGAGAGGTAATCATCAGTGAACTGCTTTGGAAAGGCCTGAAAACAAGGATGTGCATAAATATCTTCTCTATATTGGAAATGGGGCAAAGGAATAAAACATGCAAGGTATAATAGTTAGTACCGTCCTGTAGTAAACTGATGTCTTCTTCATTGTGCAGACAAAGATCTTGTTGTTTTTTGTCGCTAATTTCTTTATCCTAACAATCTTTCTGAGTTTCTTGACTTGGCTGATATTCATGGACAACTCATTTCCCCATATGCAAAAAGGGTCGAACAGTGGGTCAAATCCTCTGACAGCAGGACCTACATGTGCAAGACCAAATTGTTAAAAACCTAAATATTAGAATGGTTCCTGCAATTGCACAATAATCTGCTATTAGACAACGAACCATGCATGTGATAACCTTGATTGTAAACCTCATTGCTTCCCATTGTTTCCCTGCAACACATATAAGGTAGTTAGTCATCAGGTTAAGTAAGGGTTCGCATGCTATCAGTAAAATATGTTGATGAAAAATAAGCACATTGCAGATACATCAGATTAATTCAAGCCCCATGGAAAACCCATTTATCCAAACCAAGCAGGATTAAGAACTAGGAAATATAGCACTTGTATATGTTTCTCCTGTATTAAGTGCAGCCAAATTCGATTTATCCCTCACATGCACAACAATACAAAATTCTACCCACGACAATTGGACATCACATTGCAGAATTGAACCAAGCAGTTAACTAAACACCACAACAAATGAACCAAACATTAACTAAGCACCACATTGCACCATATAACATACTCCTAGTAGAAGATCAGACAGTTAACCAAACCAAGCATGCTTAACAACTCAGAAATATAGCAATTGTATTTGTTTCTCATGTATTTAGTATAACAAAATTTGATTTATTTCTCATATGGTATACAATAACAGAATGCAGCCACAACAATTGGACATCGCATTGCAGAATTGAACTATGCAGTTAGGTAAACACCACAACAAATGAACCAAATATTAACTGATCACCACATTGCACAATATAACATACTCCTAATAGAAGATCAGACAGTTAACCAAACCAAGCATGCTTAACAACATGGAAATATAGCAATTGTATTTGTTTCTCATGTATTTACTACAACCAAATTCAATTTATTCCTCACATGGTATACAATAACAGAATGAACCCATAACTATTGAACATCGCATTGCAGAATTGAACCAAACAGTTAACTAAACACCACAACACAAATGAACCAAACGTTAACTGGGCATCGCATTGCACAATGTATAACCAAACCAAGCATGCTTGACAACTTGGAAATATAGCAATTGTATCCGTTTCTCATGTATTTTGTAAAGATAAATTCGATTTACTTCTCACATGGAAGACAATACAAAATTGTAGCTTTGAAGAATTGAACATCACATTTGCGAAATTGAACCAAGCAGTTAGCGAAGGCGACAACTAATTAACAAAATAGTTAATAAGTGAGCACCACACTGCACGACATATAGAACATATACACTAGAGCAACATATTGCATGGTAAAATTAGATAGAACAATTCACTAGAATTTGTGAAGGGAAGGCAGGAGCAGCACACGCAACGGGTAAACCGAGGATGCTTAACCGGCGTAGCCAGCAAATGGCAAGTTGCTCCTCCAAGATCTGGGGGTCGGCATGAATGGTAGCCATCGCAACTTCATCCGCGCATGTGACTGCGATTTGCTTCTCCGCTGCCAAATGCTCCTTGAGATCCTGGCTATTGGCTTAGGGCGGCGCTTATTTGGTGGAGGGCTCGGTGATTTGGGTGGAAGGTGTCGCGCTCGTGCCGGTGGTCGGGGCATGTGGGATGTGGAAGGATGAGGAGGATTGGGGTCAGGTGTGGATTAACTGCCTGGATAGGCGAGGCCGAGCAGCATGAAGGAGGGTTACCGACGAGGAGGCGGTGCTGCAAGCAAGGAGTGAAGGTTTCAACTTGGAAAGGAAGGCGGAAACAGGGGAAATGTGGCTTTGGGTAAGGGGAGGGGGCGGGGAGGTAGATATTTCCGCGAAAGCCGAAAGTTTGGAATCGCTTCAGCGAAAAAACTGGCGCGCAAAGTGTCATCGGACACGGTCCCTTATTGAACTGTATGCGATATGTGAACATCACAAACGATTCAGATAGCTTAACCCGTGTGTGATGAGTTTGAACATCAAAGATTTTGGTTCGAATTTCCCTGGTTACAGTGGTCATCCACGTCATTGCATAATTTGGGTACACAAAGGAGACTACAACACACCCACACTTCTTAATCGAGCAAGATCAGCAATTAAACAGAGCTAGCTGAATTAAACATTACTCTAACAAATTAAAGACCAGTGCTCTTAATTAAACAAAACAAAGAGTACTAGTACTACGGCTGGTGCTCGTCGATCTCCGCCGCCGCCTCCATGTCCAGCTCACGCCTGACGGTCTCCTAGGGAAGGGGCTCCATGGCATCAATTGCACCATACTCCACAAGCATCTCGCCATCCACGTCCGCCATATCTCTAGAATAGGCCACCATGAGCTGGGCGTGGGAAGTCGCGATCTGGGCTTTGGCAGGCTCCATCATGGCAAGGTATGCCACGCAAGAACGGAGATTGCCAAGTCTTCGGCCGTGGGTTGCCGACCGTTGTCGGAGAAGCTTCGTTCAATTTGTGTGGTGACCGCCACGAGCTGGGCGTGGACGGCCTCGACATGGTCGTGGGCGGCCTCCATCAGGGCTAAGGCCGCCGCTGCGGAAAGGACAGCTGTTGTGCCGCTCTCGCCGGTTGCTATCCCTGAGGCATATGCTGCTGCCGCCGCCTGAGAAGCAACAACGACCGTTTGGGCTGCCTTGGCCGCCCGGACACATATTGCGGTCGCCCTCACGAAGCTTGTTAGCACGCGCCTGGCGGCTGCAGCCGCGCTCCCACCGGAGTGGGCCACCAAAGTTGCCCTCACGACGTGGGTCCACATCCCCATTTTTCACCGGTGACGATTGAACAGTGAAATGATATTTTGAGGAGCGGGCTAGTGTGCTTGACACTCCAACAGTGCTCCAAGATATTTTGTGCTGCATCTCACACGGTTGGTTATAATAAACTGTGTGCGATCTACTTTATTTTTCGTCTTTATTTGAATTATGTAATGGGGCCACAGCTGCAAAGGATGGTGTTTGAATTGCTAGAACTTTTATCTGCAGTGAACATGCAACTATAGGTGTGTCGTCAAAAAGTTGGAATTATTCAGGGTTCGTTTGGACGTTTTTATACATTAACTTGGTTTTGTAGGCATTTCAGGTGCATAATTCAAATTTGAACTACATGCACATGCTCTAGTGCATATAAACTGGTTGAAAAATCAAATCTGTGTCCTTGGTTTCATGCTTAGGTCCCATTCAAGAAATGGGAATGAATGTCAAACATCCTGCCACCGTCACTCGGCCGCAAACATTGAGATACTTTGTTTTTAAATTCTAGTAAATCCAAAACTCGTCTGAAATTCATGAAACTTGGCATGCTATCATGGAGCGGCATCAACATGCCGTGGTAAATTTTTTTCCCATTTGGGGCAGGTTTGGGTATAAGCTTCTCCCAAACCAGAGCTTCTCACAATAAGCGTGATGGTTTCGGTAGGGAACGTGCCACCTTTGGGGACGAAACGATATCCGTTGCCTCTTATTGCTTCCAAGAAATTTATAGTGTCAACATAGAACAACCGGAGTGTTGTGTTTAATTTTGGAATTTTTCGGGGTTTGTTTGGACATTTTTATACATTAACTGGGTTTTCTAGGCATTTTATGTGCACAATTCAAATTTGAACTACATGCACATGCTCCAGTGCATATAAATTGCTTTAAAAATCAAATCTGTGTCCTTCAGTGCATGCTTAGGTCCCATGCAAGAAATGGGAATGAATTTCAAACACCCTGCCACTTTCAATTGGCCACAAACATTGAGATACTTGGTTTTTAAATTCTAGTAAATCCAAAACTCGTCTGAAATTCATGAAACTTGTCATGCTATCATAGAGCGGCATCAACATGCCGTGGTAAAATTTTTGTCCCATTTGGGGCAGGTTTGCGTATAAGCGTCTCACAAACCAGAGCTTCTCACAACAAGCGTGCTGGTTTCGGTAGGGAACGTGCCACCTTTGGGGACGAAACGATATCCGTTGCCTCTTATTGCTTTAAAACTTTTTCTAGTGTCAACATAGAATAACATGAGTGTTGTGTCTAATTCTGGAATTTTCGGGGTTCGTTTGGGCATTTTTATATATTAACTTGGTTTTGTAGGCATTTCAGGTGCATAATTCAAATTTGAACTACATGCACATGCTCCAGTGCATATAAACTGGTTGAAAAATCAAACCTGTGTCCTTGGTTGCATGCTTAGGTCTCATGCAAGAAATGGGAATGAATTTCAAACACCACCGCCACCGTCACTTTCGATGCATAAACATTGAGATACTTGGTTTTTAAATTCTAGTAAATCCAAAACTCGTCTGAAATTCATGAAAGTTGGCATGCTATCATGGAGCGGCATCAACATGCTGTGGTAAAATTTTTGTCCCATTTGGGGCAGGTTTGGTATAAGCGTCTCACAAACCAGAGCTTCTCACAACAAGCGTGTTTGTTTCGGTAGGGAACATGCCACCTTTGGGGACGAAACGATATCTGTTGCCTCTTATTGTTTTCAAAATTTTTCTAGTGTCAACATAGAACAACAGGAACATTTTGTTTAATTTTTGAATTTTTCAGGGTTCGTTTGGACATTTTTATACATTAACTGGGTTTTCTAGTTATTTTATGTGCATAATTCAAATTTGAACTACATGCACATGCTCCAGTGCATATAATTGTGTGCGTTCTGTTAACCATTCACGTGACGCCGCGCCTCACTCTTTTAATGGCTAGGAGGTGCCATGCGGACAGGTGCTTGAGTGCTTGACTAAACGGGAGGCGTGCGAGCTGTACTCCAATGCGGAGGCTCACCGGGAAGCATGCGAGCTGTACGCCGCGCAGGCTCACCGGAAAGCAAGCCCTATGACTTCCATGGCCGCCCGCCTTGCTTGCATCCTCTTCATTAATGGCGCCCAAGCCGTAGTTTAATTCGGTTTTTAAATATAAAACATTCATCACAAATGTTTTAGTTAGAACACCGGTATGCAAAACCGACAACTTCCCCAGGAAGCCGAGGGAAAATGTGCCTAGCAGGATTTGTGCAGCTCATGATCGCAAATGTTTTAGTTAGAATACCCGTATGCAAACCGACAGCTTCCCCAGGAAGCAAGAGAAAATGTGCCGAGCAGGATTTTTGCAGCTCTTGATCGCAAACGTTTTAGATAGAACACCCGTATGCAAAGTGAGAGCTATGGCCTTCCCCTTAAGTCGAGGGAAAATTCGCAGCACATGATTTGTGCATCCCTTCAACGCAAATGGTTGTTTTGGATGACCCGTGTGCAACCACATACAAACAATTTGGTAAGATTTTCATCTGTCATATTGGGTATGTTGCCATTTGTCAAACTGGAAAGATTGACATTTGTTGATCTAGTAACATTGCCATTTGCCAATCCTTGTAACACTGCGATTTGTCAAAATATGCAACTAAAAATCACTAGCACTATCTAATTTTTGCAACTAAAATTCAGTAATTAAGCACAAATTTCATTCATAGATTAAGCAGTCGTTCTTAATTTATACAAAAAGTTCAACTCGACAGCTGAACCGACCAAACTTTTCCCCAATTGTTGCCAACCACTTACTGAAATAGCTAGTGTAACTATATATACTAGCTAATTTTAAGTACGTTGTACAGTTCCACCACACATCTATAGTCAGATGAACTGAACAAAATAGCCCCTAAATACTACTACTGCTACTACGGAGGGGCTTTGTGCTACTTCCGGCAGCCTCTCCTCTGCCGAGCACGCTCAGTAAGAGGCATAGGAGGAGGAGCCTATTGACGAGCTGGATAAATGCAATATGGTGCCTGCCGCTGCTGCACGATCAGCGACACTCGCTAGCTCGAACGCCCACTGCCGCTCCAGACGATCGCTCATGAAGCGGCCAGACTGCTCGTAGATCTCCCGATTCCTCGCCTCTGCATCGGCGTGCGCTGCGGCCATGGTTGCGGTAAGGCTCTTTGCATGCTCGATGAGGCGCTCCTCCTCCTCCCGCAGGAACTCGATGTTGCGCGCAAGGTCGCTGACGCACATGTGGGCCTCCTCCTCCGCATCCCTCCTTCGGGCGGCGGTAGCGGAGCGGGTGATGGCCACAGGGGCCGGCAGTGGGGTGGCGGCCATGACGGCCACCTCTCGCCTTCGGGCCACCGTGGCGGAGCGGGAGATGGCCCTGGCTTTCGACAGTGGTGTGGCGGCAACGGCAGCCGGCAACAGCTGCCGACGGGCAGCGGCGGCGGAGCGTGTGGTGGGTGTTTTGCGCACACCCAACGGGGACGCCACACGCACTACACTACGCCGGGGGCTGTGCCGCCGCTGCAGTGTAGCCTCCCAGCTGGAGTTGTCCTCTGATGACAGCGGAGTGGCTAAGCGACGACGACGGACCGGTCCCATTGGCGATTGTGGAAGAAGCGAGCGAGATAAGCTACTGAGGAGGAGGGAAAATGTGACGCATGACTCGCCGGCCGTGAGGGTTTATATAGCAGGCCGGTAAGCATTGGGATTTTGGGGGATTTCACCGAGTCGGGCGGGAAGCTTGCGCGGGAACCTGCGAGGTTGCGCGGGAACGGGCTCACCGACGATTCATTGGCGCCACTTCGAGCCACCGTTTGGCCAAAAGAACGCCCCCGCGCGCTACGCAAGCTTGCATTGAAAGCCGTCTGTGGCAGCGGGGTGACAAGACGTGCGAGAGGAGGACGAAAAGCCACATACACATACGGTTAATACAAAAAATTTTTTGCAATTTAATTACCTACTATACCCCCGTCCTGGTTTATAAGTAGGATTTAACTAATAAAATACGAATGCATGTCGCCAAAGATTATATCGTTGGAGTCGTATTTGAACATAGTTTCTAGCTATACAATTTTTGTAACATGCATTAACACTTTTTGGTTAAATTTAAGGTTATATACCATCAAGCGTTTGCCCGCAACACACACGGCTTATTCCAACACAAACAACTCGGATGGATCAACTGTATGCCACGTATCGCACACTCAACCCTAATCTGATTCGTGCTTGATATCTCCGACATCTCTCGTACAGTTCGTCTTATTTGCCACCTATCATTGGGCCGGCCTCTGCTCGCCGTTAGGTGCCATGGCGCGCTGTGCTCGCCGTTAGGCGCCGCAGCACGCTCTGCTCGCGTCCGTCGGCGCGCTGGGCTTGTGGACACCTTTTCCTTGCATGTTCAACTTATATATGGTTGCTCGCCGTTGAGGCGACCGCGGAGCGCTCTGCCCGCGTCCCTCCACGCGCGCTCAGCCAGCGGTTGGGCGTGCGCACAATCACGTCGGGGGCCCCATATGCATGCTGTTGCGCCGCGCGCGTTGCCACGCGATGCAATTACGTGCGACATGATGGAGTTACGCGCTGCAAATTAGAACTGCCATCAGGGCTTGCCGATATTCCTGGCCGTCTGGCTTCCCCTTTAATTCCCGCGGCCATTATAACCTGAGTCTCTTCAACCTTTCAATCGCGCCCCACAACACAACAAGCGCACCCACGACAACACATAGAGAGGGGATGTCTAGCGGCGCTCCAATGGAGTTCGGCGAGCATAGAGTGGAGACCCACACGAGGGAGACGGATCTCTCGGTGGTGTACACCATCAACCCAGCCGTGGTGGACGACTACATCAACAACGTTGAGCAGTTGCTTGCTCGAGACAAGTACAAGGTGGTCGGCATCGACCTCCAGTACACCGCCGGTCGTCCCGGCATAGATCAGAAGGTTGTCGTTGCCCAGTTGTGCGTGCACCATCATGTCCTCATCTACCACTACTGCATGGCCACAGAGCCTTGCGACTGACGGTGTCCTGGACTAGGGTGTACTCAACACGTCGTCTCCCGATCAGTTGGATTGGGCCGAGGACCCCCGTGGCCATATACTCATGGGCCAGTCCGAACAGTTGCCGCATACAAGGAAGATTCCACAAGACTTGGCGATCAAGACAAGGAGTCCTCCCCCACCGGCGTATTCGGCTAGGACTCTTGTTATCCTAGGCCTCTGGTGCATTATATAAACCAAGGCCAGGCTAGTCGATATACGATATACAACAACAATCATACCATAGGCTAGCTTCTAGGGTTTAGCCTCTCTGATCTCGTGGTAGATCAACTCTTGTACTACCCATATCATCAATATTAATCAAGCAGGAGTAGGGTTTTACCTCCATCGAGAGGGCCCGAACCTGGGTAAACATTGTGTCCCTTGCCTCCTGTTACCATTGATCCTAAGACGCACTGCTTGGGACCCCCTACCCGAGATCCGCCGGTTTTGACACCGACATTGGTGCTTTCATTGAGATCCTATGCACTTTTAACTATTTGCGTGTTTTCAGCACAAGTCTCGCAGTGCAACGCCGGACACCTTTAGAGATTCGGCAAAAACATTCTCAGATATTGCTATATATGCATCAGTTTCGAATTGTGTCTTCGGTCAATACTTGGGTTGCCCAGCTCCCGCGCTTGCCTCCTACGTTCCGCTTTGTTCGGCTAGATGTGCAAAGGGAGAGCCACTGCGATTGTGCTTCCAGCTCGCATGGTCAAGCACCTCAGTGGAGAAAGCCGAAAACTGACTGTCACAATAGGTGTAAACTGGTCAGCGATCCGATGACTATATTAAATGACGGGCCATTCATAAAATTGGCCAAAGTGTTTCCGGCTTAACCTCGACTGTCGCCGAACACTACCGGGGGCTATTAACTGGCCTCCCAAACTAAATCCTCGATCTTTTGCTCTTACACTAGAGCTGAGGTTTCATGATCATGCTTAGCATGACAACCCAAAGAAAGGAACCGATAGCGGGACTATTTTCTTTGGAAGACATTTCTTCTGTTAAACAGTAATATAACATAGCTCTCTGCGTACCTTTGTTTATAAAACCGTATGGCCAGATTGCCTTGTTTGTCGTAAATCTTTGCCCTCATAAAGGATTTATAAAGTAGGACAAACACTCCTCGGCTATTGGCCGAGGAGGTGGAAGCCGATGGTCGGTCAACAAAGTTTTGTACAATGCGGATCTGAGCATTCATGACATAAAGTACTTGGATACATAGAGTCATTACACATAATTTGTGATTTTACTATGGATATCGATCCTTAATTCGCCCTCCCGTGCCCGCATTAAGGCTCGGGGGCTACTGGGCTTCGAGCTTATTATTTACAAATATTAAATGGGCACATCGATCCCCTGATCTGGTGTTGCCACCCGACCAGTGTCTCGGGGCTCTTGCATTGCTTGTTCTATGCGAGAAAATTTTAAGTGCAATCTGATTTCGAGGAGATTTTGATCCTCGGGTTGGTCGGCCGCACCCAACCTGAGTCTTGAGGACTGAGCACGCCGCTTTTGTGTCCCGAAGTATTCTGCCGAGCTAGGACTTGATCCTCAGACCGATTTTGCAAATCAACCTGAGTCTCAGCAGCTATGGGGATCAGCGGTCTTATGTCATCCTCCATGGGCATCTCGGGTTTTAGACCGATACCCACCTTGAGGGCTACTGGCTATGTATCTCGGCAGAGAATAAATTGCACCACCACGGAAGCAGTCCGGCATAAAGCTCGGGCGCTAGTGGCTGGCTCCATAGAGGGCATTTCCGGCATTAAGCTCGGCTAAACTCCTTCAAACTTCTTTGAACCAAGGTGATTTACGACACCTCGGATACAGTCCGGCGTTGGAGCTCGGATACAGTCCGACGTTGGAGCTCGGATACCGTCCGGCGTTGGAGCTCGGATACATAGTCTGGCGATAGAGCTGGGAAGCAGTCCGGCATTGGTGCTCAGCTGCAAAAGATACCTCGAATGCAGTCCGGCGTTAGAGCTCGGACGCAAGAGGAGACTGCCTCCTGGGAATAACTTCAAACCCGAGGTGTGGCATAAAAATAACAAGGCATCGATAAAGGCCGGAAACTTAAAGGGGCTCCTTGGATACCCGACGTGTAAACTCGTCGAATGCATTTCGGCGATAAGATTTGTTGAACCAGTTTTCAAGACCGGCAACCGAAGATGAAGAACTGTTCAGAAGAATCGAGGAGCGTCCCTAACTTGAAGACCGGTTCAGGGGCTCTTGGCGGTGTCTGGACTAGGGGTACTCAACACGTCGTCTCCCGATCGGTTGGATTGGGCCGAGGACCCCGTGGCCGTATACTCATGGGCGATCCGAGCAGGTTGCCGCATACAAGGAAGATTCCACAAGACTTGGCGATCAAGACAAGGACTCCTCCCCCACCGGCGTATTCGGCTAGGACTCTTGTTATCCCAGGCCTCTGGTGCATTATATAAACCAATGCCAGGCTAATCGATATACGATATACAACAACAATCATACCATAGGCTAGCTTCTAGGGTTTAGCCTCTCTGATCTCGTGGTAGATCAACTCTTGTACTACCCATATCATCAATATTAATCAAGCATGAGTAGGGTTTTACCTCCATCGAGAGGGCCTGAACCTAGGTAAACATTGTGTCCCTTGCCTCCTGTTACCATTGATCCTAAGACGCACTGCTTGGGACCCCCTACCCGAGATCCACCGATTTTGACACCGAAGCGACCATTTCAACAGGTTTGTCAACAACACCGACTACAAGTTCGCCATGGTGGAAACCAAAGACGATGTAAAAGCGCTCAGTGTTACGGGCTTGGCCTGCAAGAACCTTGTCAAAATCTGTGACCACTACAGTGTCTGGGGCAGCACGAAGGACTCCCTGGTCAAACTCCCCTCGGCCATCTACTACGAAAAGATGAAGCAGGATGCCCAGAGAACAAGTCCCGTATCCTGGCACAGGGCCTGGATGCGACAACTGGATGAACCTCACCTCAAGTTCGCGGCCAAGAGCGTGTACACATGCTACGGGATGCACACGCAGATCGTTGACATGAGGAAGTGCCTCGTTACCCAAATCGATGAATCCGGATCGAGCCACAAGCAGAGCAAGCGTCACAAGAAGTAGATGATGATCAGATGATCGTTTATGCTAGTTAATCATGCATGTAATATATAGTTTACTTTATTGGTGTGTGGAAATGTCATGTGTGTAGTAGCCACCTATGTAATTATGCATGTAATAGTTTACTTTGGTGTGTGCAAATGCCATAGTTGTAGTAGCTACCTATGTAAGTGGATGTTTAATTTGGTTATGCAACCATGTCCTTATAAGTGTGTATATAATGTTGTTGTTCTGTATGCAATTCCATCGCACAATACACACATCTTATTAGCTGCAACCGTTTGTATTATTATCGGTCTTCGCACACATTTCTGATTACATACCCGTTTGCCGCGTATCACACACATCTTGTTATATTGAACCGTTTCTTTTCTCTTGTCTCAACACAAACAGTTCATCCGAGTGAACTGCATGCCGCATATCGCACAAACCTTGATCTGGCTGACCGTTTCTTTTGTGTTGCCTAATCTCAAACAGTTCATCCGAGTGAACCGTATGCTGTATATCGCAGACACCTTCATCTGGCTGCCCGTTTCTTTTGTTCCTCCTCATCGCAAACAGTTAATTTAACTGAACCGTATGCCCTGCATCGCACATGCAACTAAAATCTGAACCGTGTTTGATGCATCCTCCACCGCAAACGTTTGCACCTTTTGTGACGGTTTTTTACACCACCGTTTGCGATTATTGCATCGCACACAGTTTCGTCGAAGGGTCTCTGATTGTAGTGTCACGTTAGCAGCATCCTGCAGTAGTGGTATCAAATTATCAAAGTAGCGAACACAAATCAAACCAACATGATGAAAGTGACTAGATGAAATTCCCATGCATCCTCAAGAACACTTTGCTTATTATAAGTTACCGTTTTGGCCTGTCCTGTGCCTCAAAAGGATTGGGCCACCTTGCTGCACTTTTGTTACTACTATCATTACTTGCTCGTTGCAAATTATCTTTCTATCAAACTACTCGTTACTCATAATTTCAGTGCTTGCAGAGAATACCTTGCTGAAAACCACTTGTCATTTCCTTCTGCTCCTCGTTGGGTTCGACACTCTTATCGAAAGGACTATGATTGATCCCCTATACTTGTGGGTCGTCACTTCATAATAAAGGTTGCTATCACAAAGGGCAATACAACATGACGTTCCTTTGCATTAAGGGTTTGCACATCCAAAATTAAGAAGGACATGACAACCTCTGCTTCCCTCTGTGAAGGGCGTATGTTTTACTTTCATGTATTTAATTTTATTCAAGATTCAACAATATTCCTTCTTATTTCAACCTCAATTACTCTTTAGTCGACAAGCATCATGTGGTGGGGAAGATCCAAGCATATATGGCCATTCAAATATATTTGATCATGAATTATTATTGTTGACAATTATCTATGTGATAAGTAAGTTGGGAGGCGAAACATTAAGCCCCTATCTTTATCTGTGTTCGACGGATGCTATTTGTCCTAAAAATATGCTTGGAGTGTTACTAATAATGGAAGACTATATGATAGTTGAGTATGTGGAATTTTCTAAATCAAAGATCTGACATAGACCCTTCCTGAAAGTAATATGAATTGCAATTGTTTGGTGACTGATAGGTAGTTTGTTAGTTTTCAAGAAACTTTATGGTCTATAATTTAACATGTGAATAGCTTGTTACTTGATCATGAGAAGTATTATGAGATGAGCTACTGTTTATGATGATGCTAGAAAAAGTGTTTGGGACTATCATTGATTAAACTTATGCACTATGCTAGCATTCACACTTCATAAATTATTTCTTTTATCATTTACCTACTCAAGGACGAGCATGAATTAAGCTTGGGGATGCTGATTCGTATCCAACGCATCTATAACTTATGAAGTATCCATGCCATGTTTACAACAATTTTATATGGTTTTGGTATGATTTGATTAGAACTAACCCGGACTGGCGTTGTTTTCAGCAGAACTACCGTGGTGTCTTTTTTTGTGCAGAAATAAAAGTTCTCGGAATGGGCTGAAAAATTACGGTGATTTTTTGTGGACCAAAAGAGACCCTGAAGCATCGAGGAAGGTCCAGAAGCTTCACGAGGAAGCCACAAGCCAGGGGGCGAGCCCTACCCCCTTAGGAGGGTGCTCCCGGCTTGTCGCTGCCTCATGGACCCCCTTGACGTGAGACCGACGCCAAAAATTTCTATAAATACCAAAACCCCGGAAAGAAACCTATATTTCAAGCTCCGCTGCTGCAAGCCTCTATAGTCACAAAAAATCAATCTACGCCCTCTCTGGCACTCAGCCGGAGGGGGCCATCATCACCGGAGGCCATGGAGTAGGAAGCCGGAAGGGGCCATCACAACCATGGAGGCCATGGACCAGAGGGAGAACCTCTCCCCATCTAGGGGGAGGCCATGAAGGAGGAAGAACAAGGGGGAGACTCTCTCCCCCCTCTCTCTCGGTGGCGCCGGAGTGCCGCCGGGGGAACCATCACCGCGGTGATCGTCTTCATCTTCATCACCTTCCTCATCTCTTTTAAGTGGTCCACTATCCCGCACCCCACTATAATCCCCTACTTGAACATGGTGCTTTATGCCACATATTATGATCCAATGATGTGTTGCCATCCTATGCTGTTTTTAGTAGATTTCTTTTGTCTTTTGGGTTGATTGATGATCTAGATTGGTTTTCGTTGTATGTTTTATTTTGGTGCTGTCCTATGGTGCCTTCCATGCCGCGCACACGTGAAGGATTCACGCTGTAGGGTGTTGCAATACGTTCATGATTCACTTATAGTGGGTTGCTAGAGTGACAGAAGATTAAACACAAGTAAGGGGGTTGTTGCGTATGGGATAAAGGGGACTTGATACTTTAATGCTATGGTTGGGTTTTACCTTAATGATCTTTAGTAGTTGCAGATGCTTGCTAGAGTTCCAATCATAAGTGCATATGACCCAAGTAGAGAAAGTATGTTAGCTTATGCCTCTCCCTCATATAAAATTGCAATAATGATTACCGATCTTGTTAAAAATTGCCTAGGACAATTCCGCACACCGACCCATCATTATTCCACACTCGCTATTTATAATATAATCTAACTTTATGTTAACAACACCTATTTTTATATTTTAGTTCTCTGATATCATACAAAGCTATCCACTTCATACCAACAACATAGTTTTATTTCTCGTTTCTAGATGGAAGCAAACGTTCGGTGTACGTAGAGTCGTATCAGCGGTAGATAGGACTTGAGAGAATATTGATCTTACCTTTAGCTCCTTGTGTGTTTGAAACTCCATACTTATCACTTCCACCTTTGGAAAATTCTACGACGATTCCTTGCACTTGGGGATTATCCGGCGTTGTGCCATCTGAGCTGGAAGTGCAATCGCAGTGGTTCTCCCTTTACACTCTTAGCCGAACAAAGAGAGAACGTAAGTGGTAAGCACTGGAGCCAGGCAACCCAACCATTGACCAAAATTATGGTTCAAAACTTATTCATATAATGCGACATCCGAGATGCCGGATGGAATATTCGAAATTTAATTAAAGCGCGAGATTGAATCTGAGCCCCGGTTGAGATCCGAGTACATTGTAAAAGGGCTTGTATCACGAGAGTTGTCCTTGGCTCAGAGGAAAGAAAAGAAACGAGCGCAAATATATATGTAATGACCGCGATGGGTCTATTTTATTTTTATTCATATGGTCAAACCATACGTGCCGAGCTTATCAACGACATTTAAAAGAGGGGGGGGGGGGGGAATTGAGACAGGGCGGTTAATGTCGGGTTTACAGCCCTTGTCCTTCCCTGCCACACGTCTACGCCTCCATGCTGTTTACCAGCTTGTCCTCGTCTACGACGAGTTTGCTATGAGTGGTCTGTTAGTGTTGGGGATATAACTACCGGGTATGAATCTCCTAGGAGGGGCCGGGTTATACCACTGGCGACTTATCAATGAAGATGGCTGGTCATAGCAAGCCTATTGACGGCCCAAGACCCAGAGGCGACTTGAGGCCCAAGAGGATGAACCGCCACATGTATAACTTGTATTGTAAGGCAAGCTTAGTTAGTCAACGAGCCAGACACGTTGTGTATGAGCCGGCCAGGACTGTGTAAGCCGCCGGGCATCAACCTATGTATATAAAGGGGTGACCCGGCGGCGGGTTAACTCAAGAAACAAGAGATTGAGAACTAGGTCAAGAATATTCGCTCCCTGGTAATCGAAACCCAAGAAATACAACCCCAAACTGGAGGAAGCCTTTACCTCCACCGCGAGGGGCCGAACCAGTATAAACTCTCTATGTCCTTTGTCCCGATTAACCCCTTTAAGCTAACCTAGTTTTTTTTTGACTATGTACTGCAAGGCAACAGCCTCACCGTCCTTTATTAAAACAATATGGGTTCAGTACAAAACTACAAAGGGAAACAAAAGGAAGAAAGACTACTTACAGGGAGTGATTAGTGTAAAGAAGCTATCCAATCAGTTAGTCTATCTCTATATTTACACTTGATTCTATGAGCTAAGAGAGAAATATCATGAATAAAATTCCTCCTCCAAGCTCCGAAAGTGGGCAACTCATTTACGAAGATCCTTCCATTCCTTTGGGTCCAAATATTCCGGTAGCCGTAAAGACTACCTCGGTGAAAAACAGTTGACCAAATTCCTCCTGGCCGCACAAGCCATTTCAAAAGTAGTGCAGTTAGGTTGAACATTCCATGAAATGCCCAAATAATTCCGAACACGTTGGCTAAAGTTGCAAGCAAAAAGAGATGAGCTCTATCTTCATGCAAACCTGAGAAGCAAATGGCACAAGTATCATCTGGATAATCCAATGTCGTCTCTGCATCATATCCCTAGTGTTCAGACGGTCCATCAAAAGAAGCCAGCCAAACACCTTGAGCTTGAGAGTGCAAGCACATTTCCAGATCCACCGAAAAAGAGGGTCAGCCACGACTTCGGAAAAACAAGACAAATAGTAGATCCTGGATTGATAATCCCCAGTTTTTGAAGGCCATTTCCAGACATCACTAACTCCCTCATGCAAGTTTATCAGAGGCATTATAGCCTGAAGTTGATTGAATTCCTCAAAAGCTTCAACTGATAAAGGCAGGTGAAAATTGTCGGTCGGGACAGGCAGCTCCATCACATTCTTAATGGTAAGCGTGTCATCAATGACAAAAGAATGAAGCCTCGGGAAACGTTGTTGCATGATAACCACCTCGTTATTAAGTTGCCACCGATCCAGCCAGAAAACCACCGAGTCCCCGGAGCGCACATGAGGGACGGCCAACTTAAAAAATTTGTCATAGAGCTTAATCACATCACGCCACCAAAAAGAACCACAACTTTGCATTACTTGGGGCGGAGCAGCAGGATAATATGTGTCCCAGATAAGTGAAACCCAGGGCACATCCAACTTGTTATAAAATTTGAAGAGATGCTTGATCAAAAAGGCATCATTTTGTTTGCCAAGGTCTAGAACCCCAAGTCCTCCCTGGTTCTTGGGCCGACATACTAACTCCCAAGCTGCCAATGATTGTCTTGGTGTGTCAGAGTTGCCTCGCCACAAACATTGCCGCATGATACGTTCTATCTGCTTCAAAATTCCTTGAGGTAATGAAAGGGTGCACAAGAAGTATATTGGCATGGAACATAAAACCGATTTCAAGAGCTGCAGTCGGCTACCCTGATTCAACAGACAAGATGAGGCAGACAATCTTCTCTCTATGCGGTCCACTAAGGGGAGCAAGTCATAGATTGTGGGCCGAGTAGTACCCATTGGCAATCCCAGGTAAGTAAATGGCATGGAGCCAACATCACATCCAAACAAAGCCGCCACACGTTGACCCTCCTCATCAGACATATTCATTGGAATCAATGATGATTTACTAAAATTAACCCGCAAACCCGTTTCTTAGCAAAGGTCTCAAGCATCTCCTTGAAAGCGATGAGCTGGTCGTCCACCGCAGGAAGGACAATTAATGTGTCATCAGCGTATTGAACAATCGGATAATCCCGTGAAGAGGTTGGTATGGGCAGTGTGAGAATGTTCCTTGCACACATCTCATTAACCACGGACTGCAATAAATCCACCGCAATCACAAATAACAAAGGGGATAATGGGTCTCCTTGTCGCACACCGAGCAGCAGACAAAGTGATTACCGGGCACACCATTTAAGAGGACCGAAGAGGAACGGAGGACAAGATGCTATCGATCCAACCTGTCCAACGATCATCAAAACCCTTGCATTTCAGAATCCTGAGAATCAGATCATGCTCGATGGTATCAAACGCCTTCGTGAAATCCAATTTGAGAAGGATTATAGGTCTTTTGGATGCCTTACACTGATGTATATATTCAAAACACCATGCAAGGCAATGTTGAATGGATCTACATCGAAGAAACCCATATTGATTGCGATGAATACATTTTAGAATCACACTCTGCAAACGATTTGCCAAAAGTTTAGTTAAAAACTTGAGACAAGTGTTTGTCAACGATATGGGTCTAAAATCACCAATATATTCCGGGCTCAACTTTTTGGAATGAGTGTAATGAGAGATGTATTCAGACACTCCAGTTGCACTTTCCCTCATAAAACTCCCCGACCAGCTTCATAAAATCTGGCTTCAAAATATTCCAACATTTCTTGAGGAAAAGACCAGTAAACCCATCGGGGCCGGAGCCGGTCAGAAGGCATGCTCTTAATCACCGTATCCACCTCGGAATCCGTGAAAGGCAAGGATAAGTTCTCCAGCCCATCAATACGAGCAATTAATGTGTCAAGGTCAAAACCCATTTGTATACCTTTTGCTTGGCCCATTCTACGATTGAAATCAGACCAAAACATCCCAGCTAACTGTTGATGATCAGTAACCACGTCCCCATCCACAGATTTGATCGAAGAAATAGTGTTTATCCTATATCTTTCAGTTGCCATTGCGTGGAAGAATTTTGAATTCTCCTCACCAACTTTGATATTTCTGATCGTGCAACGTTGCTTCCAATAAATGAACTGCCAGTGCAGGATACCTTCGAGATGTAATTTGACAATCTTCCGAAAGTTGAATTCCGGCCAACTCAAGGGCCTAAATTCCTCAATATTATCCAAAAAAACAATTACTTTGTTGCAATCAGCAATGAGCGCCTTGACTGTGGATAGGTTAAGATGCCATTTCTTAAGAGCATAACGAAGAGATTTGAATTTAGCAGAAATGATTAAGGCAGTTGAAGATTTATCCACAGGGCTATTCCAAACCTCAGATACACAATCCATAAAGCCAGGCAAATCAACCCAATAGTTTTCAAAGCGAAAAACCTTTGCCTTGGGGATACAAGTGGCAATTGAAACCACACACGGGACGTGATCAGAGGCAGTGCGTGCAAGCGGAATAACCATTGTGTTGGGGTGATCATGTGTCCAAGCCACAGAAGTAAAAAACCAATCAATTTGTTCGAGCAGGGGTGTGGTTTGCATATTAGACCATGTGTCTTGTGACCCTTGATTGGCAGTTCAACAAGACCCAAATGACCAATTATTTCATTAAACAAAAAGATATCATTCACATCACCACCTGGCTGATTTCGATTCTCAATCGAACGCATAAAGTTGAAGTCACCTAAAAGCAGCCAATTGTCCTCTAGCTGAATATCCAGATTATATAACCACTGCACAAAATCATCACGCGCCGGTCCTTGACACGGACCATAAATTGAGACAAGAAACCAAGACTCAGATGTATGTTTAGATTGAAACTTCACAATAATGCCATATGGTTTAGCCTTAATTAAGCTGCCTATGAAGAGAGATGAATTCCATATGACCACCATACCAGCGGATGCACCAACCGATGGTACATAAACAAAGTTATCAAAATGCCGTGGACAGAATTTTCTAATGAAGCGATGATCAATATGCATGCATTTGGTTTCTTGGAGGCAAACAACAGAGCATCCACTTTCATTGATCTTTTGCCTAACCGCAGTCGACGCGCTCGTAATCTGCACCCCTAACATTCCAACAGTACTTTCCAATCTCTAAACGAGGTTTGATTCATTACATACCAAAAGAGGACATAGTAAAAGTAAGCCACACAATGGCCTACAACCCACTAGATAGATGTAAACTGCAAAGTTCCAAACAGATAAGAACAGAAAAATGGCGATTATGGTACGCCATGGACCTAAACCCTGGATGATTAAACTAATCATCGGAACTTGCACTGTTGTTGGAGCGGGAAGGATTAGCTGCAAGCTTATCCGTCGTGATTTTCTCCGGTGCAATGCGAAGACGAGCACCAATTCGCTGAAGATCAACTATGGTCGTCAGAGGAGGCACTGCAGAATCATCGTCAGGCTTGGAAGGTGCAGTTTTGCGCTTCTTCACCGTGTGTGGCTTCCTAGGAGGTGTCCCAATAACTACCTGACGGTAGCCATCACGCATCGCCGAGGCGAAACCGCGCTGACCTCAGATTCCACAATGACTTTAGAGGCCTTGGGCTTTCTTCCACGCTTCAGCGTAACTTTAGGAACAGCCGTAAACTCAAATGTTTCAGCAACAGGCTCATCAATATCGTCAAAACAAAGAGCTCGAGCTACAGGCCTTTTAACGGTGTCATTTCCTTAAACTGAGTCACGAACAGGTGCGTGAAGCTGCAATTTCGGAGCTGGAGTGGTAAAAAGAGTCGACCAGGACTGGTTGTTCAAAAGGGCACCGAGATGAGACCGAAAGACAACCTTTGGGATATCAGAGATCCCAATAAGCGGCAATACCTTCTCAAACGAGCGCTTCCATTGCATTACTGAGGCGTGACAGGCCCAAAAGCAGTTAGCACTTGTCCAATCATTAAAGGAGGCTGTTGCGGTCCCATTGGGTCTTTGGAGAACCGCAACTTAACCAGCTGACCGATGCCGTTGTTAACTGAATCCTCGGACAACTGAAGCACAATTGATTCTTGAGACTGAATTTCCTCAACATTATCCTGCTGCCCCTCTTCCTGAACTTGTGGAGGGTCATTCTGTGGATTTTCATTGGGTGCAGGCACATCGTTCCAGCCCAGCTCCGGGAACTCAGGTAAAACCCAATTATGATTGTTGAACTGCATGTTGCCAGGGAGAGGGTGGGGATTGCCATTGAAGGGCATTGGATCCTCATCAGCAGGTAGGATATCAGCAAAGTCTGCAGATAGAATATAAACTGGAGCAGTCCAAGAAACCGAACCCCTCCAAAGTCAGCAAATTCTCTGTATGTCACTGATATAGGGACCATAGATGGTGCAGGAAAAGACACATAGACCAAAGATCGGACCATCATTGGATCATCCTGATGCCAATGGTGGAAGCGGCCAAACGTACTGATTACATCTGCAAGATATTGAGAGCGCCTATAATCCAAAGGAACTCCTAGCAGCATAACCCATCCCCTTCGAAAACCTTGAGCAGCTCTGTAGTTAATACCCTCGTCATGCGGAATAAACCTGACAAATCTATCGTTGCCCAAATTGAAAGGAGGATGATCAACTAATGCTTGGCGGGCCAAAGCACTACGTAGCCGAAACAAACCAACTCCTTGGATCCACGGCTGGGCATCCAACACAGCTCTCTGCAGAGTATTGACGACAAAGTCACTGACCAGATTCCTGTAGATGGCGACTTCTTCAGGTAGAGGAGCCGGCTCGACAATGGCGACGGCATACTCCTCATGCTGTCGATCCGGAGCCACCGCCGGCGCAAAGAAAGTGCGAGGCAAGCGTAGCTCCCCTCCATCAATGATGTCGAATCCATGCGGGAGGAAATCCATCGGGTCCAGCGGAAAGTTGGCCATTGCCGGAGCTGGGGAGGGGTGATCTAAAGCCGAGGCGAGGTGATTGAGGGTGATGGTGAGGAGGCGGCAGAGGCGTTGTGGGCGGTGGCTCAACCGGCAATGGTGGGATGGGCCAGGCGGCAGGCTTGATAGGGCTGGGCATAGACCCCTCCGGGCTAGCTATGGGAGAAAACGAGGAGTCCCGCTCCAAAAACCAGGTGACCGGTTAGATACGGGGATTTGGACCGCGGGACCCACCTGTAAGAGGGAGATAGGCTAGAATCGGAGCAGCCCTTTGCCCTGTGCCCCAACCGAAAGCATCTACGGCACCTAACCCTGCTGGTGCACGCGCTGGATAAATGCTTCATTGACAAACAATTTTTACATTTCCAAACTTTGAAAACCATGTCATCCACTAGATCATTAAATCCATCATAATCAACAGGTGATTCCGATGTCCCGGGACTAATAAACTCCTCATTTCCAATAACAGGTGGAGGTGCAGATTGAGATTTGGAAGCAGCTTGGGCCGAAATAGACCGGACCGGAGAAACATCCTAGGGCTGGGAATTAAACTGGGCTGAAGAAGTCTCCTGGGCCGCCGCCGGACTGGCCCGTTCCATCCCATACACATGCAGATTCACGTCCGAAGTAGATGGATTAATCCCAGAAATACCGGCGAAGGAAGTAGCGTGGACGTTGACTGTTCCGAAAATAATGGGTGGTTACGCCACCGTCCATCGGAGTTCGGGCCGTGGCGGCGGAGGAACGATGTCTCTCTCATGAGCAGCACCGTGTACCCAGCATCTGAAACCGCCTCTACAAGACCTGGCGAAGCAGGAAAAGAGTATCCCTTGCAAACATCATACTGTTGGAAAATGGCAAATGAAATCTTCTTCGGAGGCCTAGAGCTCGTAAGTAAGGCAGATTTGGAAGGAGGCTTATGCATAGCTAGTAAACCCATAGCAGCACGCTTTTTAGAAGGGCTAATGATAATCCATTCGGCATCACACTCTTTCTTCCAAATAACAAACTCACGTTTCCAATTAGGGCCGCCATTACCCCACAGATGAAAGTAGCATTTGAATTGCGGACACGCGAAAGATCGCAAATGAAGAATAAAAATGCCAACACGTTTGCATGATACCATAAATGAGAATACCTTGTCCGCAATGAGTTGCACAGATAGATCAATTGCAGATCCTCCAGTTGCACATTCCAAAGCCGCAGCCACCGAATCCTCATCAAGACGGAATCTGTGTCTGCTGAAGGACACAACCATAATAAAATGGCTCGTGTCATCCGAGGGATGAATGGTTTTCCCACAAGATCTGAAAACCTCCTCCGCAAAAGCCACACCTTTGGAGAAATCCAGATCCAAAGTTGATCCACCATGAGGACCCATGTGAGATGGGTATAGGGTGGTAGATCAGAGAACCTTAAGCTAACCTAGTTGCGATGGCTCCATGACTAAGTCCTTTCGCTAGGACATCTGCCGTGTTAAGTCCATGACAATTGGCGCCCACCCTGGGGCCAACACACGGTGGTTTCGTGTTCTTGAAGGGCAACTTTGCAGGGATCAAGGGATACACTATGGGCCGGATGATCAAGAGTCGTCACGGCAAGCTCTACATCGACGACACTGGCTAGGGCCCCGAGGCCGGCTCAATTGAGTACGGGTACCGGATCCCTGATGTCGCTTGAAGCTACGTTGGTATTTCCCCAAAGAGGAAGGGATGATGCAGCACATCGGCAGTAGGTATTTCCCTCAGATATGAAACCAAGGTTATCGAACCAGTAGAAGAACCAAGCAACACAACGTAAACAGCCCCTCCAGACAAATAACAACACCTCGCAACCCTACGTGTTAAAGGGGTTGTCAATCGCTTTCAGGTAACATCGCCATAAACGGTGTGCTGACGGGAGAAAGTTGTAATAGATTGAATAAATAGATCAAAAATAAAATAAAACGCAGCAAGGTATTTTTGTATTTTTGGTTTAACAGATCTGAAAATAAATGCAAAGAAAAAGTAGATCGCAAAGGCAAATATATGAGAAAGAGACCCGGGGGCCATAGGTTTCACTAGTGGCTTCTCTCGAGAAAAATAGCAAACGGTGGGTACACCAATTACTGTTGGGCAATTGATAGAACTTCAAATAATTATGACGATATCTAGGCAGACCGACTCCTGCCTGCATCTACAACTATTACTCCACACGTCGTCCGCTATCCATTATGCATCTAGTGTATTAAGTTCATGGAAAAACGGAGAAATGCAATAAGAACGATGACATGATGTAGACAAGATCTATCTATATAGAGATAGACCCCATTGTTTTATCCTTAGGATCAATGATACATACGTGTCGGTTCCCTTTCTGTCACTGGGATCAAGCACCGTAAGATCGAACCCACTACAAAGCACCTCTTCCCATTGCAAGATAAATAAATCAAGTTGTCCAAACAAAACTCAAATATCGCAGAAGAAATACGAGGCTATAAGAGAGATCAAAGAAACTCAAATACTTTCATGGATATAAAAAGATATAACTGATCATAAACTCATAGTTCATCAAATCCCAACAAACACACCGCAAAAGATTTACATCATACAGATCCCCAAGAGACCATTGTATTGAGAATTGACCGAGGGAGAGAGAAAGCCATCTAGCTACTAACTATGGACCCAAAGGTCTACAAAGAACTACTCATGCATCATTGAAGAGGCACCAATGGTGGTGGTGAACCCCATCCAGACGGTGTCTAGATTGGATCTGGTGGTTCTGGACTCTGCGGCGGCTGGATGAATATTTTGACGACTCCCCTAGGGTTTCTGGAATATTGGGGTATTTATAGAGCAAAGAGGCGGTCTGGGGGGCACCCGAGGTGGGAAGAACCCACCAGACGGCGCTGGGCCTCTGGCGGCATACAGTGGGTTGTGCTCTCCTCAGAGCACACCCAGGCGCAGCCAGGGCCCATTATGTTCCTTCTGGTCAAAAAAACTCTCCATAAAGTTTCGTTGCATTTGGACTCAGTCTGATATTGGTTTCCTGTGATGTAAAAAACATGTAGAAAACAACAACTGGCACTTGGCACCAATAGGTTAGTACCAAAAAATGATATAAAATGACTATAAAATGATTATAAAACATCCAAGATTGATAATCTAACAACATGGAACAATAAGAAATTATAGATATGTTGGAGACCTATCAGTATCCCCAAGCTTAACTCCTACTCGTCCTCAAGTAGGTAAGTGATAAAAACAAAAAATTTGATGTGAAAATAAAGTTTATTCCTTTTCCCACCATACTTTCACTTTCCATGGCTAGCCGTATCCACAATTGCCCTCCATACCAACACTTCCCAAGGAATTTATTTTTTGACAACATAAAGTAAATTCATTTTTGCATTTCGACCTGGGTATCCCTAAAACCTTTGGCTTACTCTTGTGCATTGACAAGTGAATAAACACTCATCGTGAGAATAAAACATCCAGCATGGAAAATATTAGCCACCCCTCACCGCTCCGCGAGCGAAACAAACACACAAAAGAGAAGTTTATTTTGAAAATTAGAGATGGCACATGCAAATTTGCTTAGAACGGCAAAAGAATACCACATATAGGTAGATATAGTGGACTCATGTGGCAAAACTGGTTTAAAGGATTTTGGATGCACAAGTAGAGATCATACTTAGTGCAAAATGAAGGCTAGCAAAAGATTGAGAAGCGACAAACCAAGAAGCAAATAATCTCATAAGCAAGCATTAAGCATAATTAACACCAAATAATCCACAATAAGTAGTATATAATTTCATTGCATGACTATTGACTTTCGTGCTTGCATAGGGAATCACAAACCTTAACAACAGTATTCTTACTAAAGCATAATTACTCATCTACACAACTCACATATCACATCATCATATCTCAAAACCATTACAAGGAATCAAGTTTATTTTGTCCAATGATCTGCGTGAAAGTTTTTATTCTATCCTTCTTGGATATCTATCACTTTGGGACTAATTTTCATGCCTTGCATTTTATAAGCTCAAACAAATATAAGTGAAGTTCATGAGCATAATTTTTCTTCTTTCTCGCAAAATAATTTAAGTGAAGCAAGAGAGAATTTCTTGAAAAGTTTAATAACTCTCAAATAAATCTAAGTGCAGCAAGAGAGCATTTCTTCAAAAATACTAAGCACATCGTGCTCAAAAAGATATAAGTGAAGCACTAGAGCAAGTCCATTGCTCATAAAAATTTAAGTGAAGCATAGAGAGCAATTCTAACAAGTCATGACATAATTCTGGCTCTCTCAAATAGGTGTGTCAAGCAAGGGATCAAGAATTAAAAAACAAAAAAAACAAGCAAAGGCTCATATCATACAAGACGCTCCAAGCAAAACACATAGTATGTGATGAATAAAAATATAGCTTCGAGTAAAATATCGATGGTCGTTAGAAGAAAGAGGGGATGCCACTCGGGGGGCATCCCCAAGCTTAGTTGGTTGCTCATTTTTGGATAATAGCTTGGGATGCCGGGGCATCCCCAAGCTTAGGCTCTTCTATCCTTCTTTCATCCATCGTAAGATAACCCAAAACTTGAAAACTTCAATCACACAAAACTCAACAAACCTTCGTGAGATCCGTTAGTATAAGAAAGCAAACCACTACTATAAGTACTGTATAAAACCAATTCATATTTTAGTTTTGCATTATATCTACTGTATTCCAACTTTTCTATGGCAAAAAATCATCAAAGAAAACCATAGAGCCATCGAAACAAGCACACAACGCAAAGGAAACATAATCTGTCAAAACAGAACAGTGTGTAACAATCTGACTATTTCGAATACTTCTATAACTCCAAAAATTCTGAAAAATTAGGACGACCTGGGTAATTTGTATATTAATCTTATTTAAAAAGAATCAGGGTAAAGGCACATTTCTGTGATTTATGAAAATTATTTTCGTGAGTGCATAAGTTTCTGTTTTTCAGCAAGATCAAACAACTATCACCCAAGAAGATCCTAAAGGCTTTACTTGGCACAAACACTAATTAAAACACAAAAAACACAATCATAACAATAGCATAATTTTGCAAACACTCAAGAACAGAAAGCAAAAATCAAAAATAAATTTTATTTATTGGGTTGCCTCCCAAGAAGCACTATAGTTTTACGCCCTTAGCTAGGCATAAAGCAAGGATCTAAGTTTTGTCTTCCGAAGTTTTGACAACTTTCGTAAGGGTTTTCTCAAACCCGGGAGGCTCTTTACGCTTCCCTAAATTCTCCGGGAAAGAAACCATCTTAATATCCAAAATATCCAATTGCTTGTTACAAAGAGTAATCAAGGTATTCATGCGATTGATACTACCATTGAGGTGTTTGAGGAGTTCATTATATTTCTGCATTCCAACCATACGTTTATGCAAATCACTAAGTTTGTCCAACATTTGAACTCCATTAGGGGTAAAATAAAACCCCTTCTTTTGAGGTGGAATTCCCAAAATTCCTTCTAAAATTTCGTAGGCAACATTGGCATCAAGCTCAATAAAATTTCCTTTAGCGGCGTCTAGAAGTTGTCTATGATGCAAAACCAATCGTATGTAAAAATTACGAAGCAAAACCTTAGCATCCCCCTTTAAATTGGAAATATGATACGATTCCATAAGCCTATACAAGGCATCTTTCAAATTTTCACCTTGTCTTTGCTTGAAGTAGAGAACTTCAAAATCTGTTGACAAAGGAGGAGTGGGAACGCTAGCCATCAAGACTGAAAAGCAAGAGAACGGCGAACAGAAAAGAGAGGCGAATAAAATAGCAAATTTTTGTAAAGTGGGGGAGAGGAAAACGAGAGGCAAATGGCAAATAATGTAAATTGCAAGGAGATGAGATTTGTGATAGGGACCTGGTATATGTTGAAGGTCCTCCCCGACAACGACACCAGAAATTCCTTTTGATGTCGCTTGAAGTTATGTCAGTATTTCCCCAAGGAGGAAAGGATGATGTAGCACAACGACGGTAGGTATTTCCCTCAGATATGAAACCAAGGTTATCGAACCAGTAGGAGAACCAAGCAACACAACGTAAACAGCCCCTGCACACAAATAACAACACCTCGCAACCTGACGTGTTAAAGGGGTTGTCAATCCTTTCGAGTAACGGCGCCATAAATGGCGTGCAGACGGGAGAAAGTTGTAATAGGTTGAATAAATAGATCACAAATAAAATAAACCGCAGTAAGGTATTTTTGTATATTTGGTTTAATAGATCTGAAAAGAAATGCAAGGAAAAAGTAGATCGCAAAGGCAAATATATGAGAAAGAGACCCGGGGGCCGTAGGCTTCACTAGTGGCTTCTCTCGAGAAAAATAGCAAACGGTGGGTAAACAAATTACTGTTGGGAAATTGATAGAACTTCAAATAATTATGACGATATCTAGGCAATGATCATTATATAGGCATCACGTCCAAGATTAGTAGACCGACTCCTGCCTGCATCTAATACTATTACTCCACACATCGACCGCTATCCAACATGCATCTAGTGTATTAATGTCGGTGGGAAACGACACCTATGGGATCACAGGAATCCCTTCTACGGTTTCGGGGCGCGGGGATCGTGAGAAGAGCGGGACCAGCAGACAACACAAATGGATTTTACCCAGGTTCGGGCGGCGAGGATGCGTAAAACCCTAGTCCTGCTTTGGTGGATGTATTTAGTGTTCTTGAGCTCTCGAACTAGCTCTAGGTGCTGCGAGGTTCCAAAGAGCCGAATCCTTTTCCTGGTTGCCTTGGGCCTCCTTTTATAGGGAAAGGGGTTGCCACAGTGGCAAGAAGGAGGTGGAAAGGGTACAGTGCCGCGAGCTATCGCTAGTATCACAGGACAAGACGCATTTAATGCGAGGCTTAGGTGTCCCTTCGCTTTATTGGGGACGGGGCGAGGCCTGTCCCGTCCGTCGCAGCTCCTCCTCGCTTCGACACGTGCCCTGGCTAGCGGCGCATGCGGTGCCATGTAGGCAGCCAGGAAGCTGAGGTGGCGTGGTGGTGGAGCCTCCATGAAGGATTGCATGCCGCCACGCAGGTGCCTGCCCAGCTGGTTGGGTCGGCAGCTGCATGCAAACGGTGGTGGAAGCTTGGCTGACGTGGGCTTGGCGGTTGCCCTGCCGGCGTCCTTGGCGAGGGCCTTGCCGTGTGGCCCGGCAAGGGTCTTGCCGTGGCGTGCTGTCTTCCCCGGCAAGGATCTTGCCGAGGGTCTGGTGGCCTTCCACGACAAGGATCTTGCCGAGAATCGTCGTCTTCTAATCCTCATCTGATCTTGAATATGTCTTCACAAAGATCTGCATGCCACCACAGAGGTGCCTTCCCGAGCCTTGACCCCACGCTGATGATGGTGCTGGGGGCCGTGGGCCCAAGGGTGGCTCGCTCTGTTGGTGCGGGGCTAGCTGTCCCGGCAAGGGTCTTGCCGGGGCTGCTGAGGCCGCTCGGCAAGGATCTTGCCGGGGGAACCTGCTTCGTCCCTTTGCTCTTTGTGGTCTTGGCCTTGGCGTTGCTTTGACCGTCTTGGGCTTTGGTTTTACCTTGGCTCACCTTCCTCGTTCCGCTTGGTGTGGCCGTGGGCGCAGCTCTGACTGCCCGTGCACAGGTAAAGGGGTACAAAAATGTGCCCCTATTTTTGTACACCGACAGGAGCCCCGGGGCCTGGGCCACACATAAGCGCGACACATTGTTGGGCCAGGCCCAAAACGGTCTTGTGAGCAGGTGGGACGGTTTTCACCATGGTAAGATTCTTCGCGCGCTCCGCCTCCCACGACCCGCGCGCGTGGCGCGGCGTGGAGGGGTCTTCGTGACGTGGGCAGCATGCGTGGGGAGGTTCCCGTACGCACGCATCACGTCGCAGTAAATGGGAAGCACGACCCGCGTCTTCCCCATAAAAAAGGGATACCCGCGGGTGCACTCTTCATTTTACCCTTCACGCAATCCCAATCTCAGAAACCTCCGCCCGGCTTCCTCTTCTTCTCCGAGCTTCGTTTCTGCTCGCCGCCGTTGCACTTTCGCCGCCCTCTGTCCTGCCCTCTTCCTCCAGCCACCATGGCGCCAAAATCGGCCAAGGGCAAGGGGGTGGCCAAGGAGGCCAGAGCTGTGGAGCCGCCGGAGAGCGCGCTGGTGGGGCAGCGGACGCAGTCCGCCTTCTTCTTCCCCTCGACGGTTGATGTGTTCGAGCTTCGGGACTCCTTCAGGCCCCTGTGGGGATTGAAGACGGGGGGGGGGGGAGAATTCGGGGCATCCAGCCACGCGTGTCATCCCCGCTGACTGCACCGAGCCTGCCCCAAATCGGTACCCCTTCTTCGTGGATTATTTTTCTTGTGGGCTCTGTCCTCCCTTCTCCGATTTCTTCAGGGACATCATGCATACCTTCGGCTTCCGCCTCCTAGATTTTACTCCGAATGCGGTGCCGTGCATGGCCCTTTTCGCGCACCTCTGCGAGGGCTTCGCCGGGGTGCACCCCAACACGGCGCTCTTCCGCCATTACTTCTTCCCTCGGATCCAGACGGGAGGTGCCATCTCGGGGTGCATCGCCTGGATCCCAAAATCCAAGGGAGCATACCCGAACGGCGCCATGAAGAGATAGCTGGGAGGAATGGCGGGGCCGATGGTGCTGGATCAAAGAGAAAGACCCGCCGACATTCTGCAGAGTTCGCCGGGCGCCGCAGGTTCGCGGAAGTGATTGGAGCGACGTTGACGCCGACGATGGAAAGCTCACGGTTGCCACCATCAGGATCCTCCGGCTCACCCAGGCCGGGCTCACCCTTGAAATGATCGGGGCGGACTTCATCCGTCGCCGGATCGCTCCTCTGCATAACAAGGGGAGGCCAGCTTGGCTCTTCACGAACCCCGCCGACATCATGCGGCTCCGCCCCGGCGTCGACCACAAATTCACAGTGATGGCGCACGCCAATTTCTGCCAGCGGATCTTCCAGCTCGACGTGGGCTGCGACAGTGAGGTTGAGCGGACGGCAAGGTCGCGAGGGCCGCTCCGAAGGCCAGCAAGGTCCTCAAGGGGCCTCTGTTCAAGCTGCCGACGGGGGTGGTCCCGTTGTGCAACAACTCGCGTCGGTCCGAGATCATCGCCATGATGTCGGACTGCAACACGCACGGCCCCGTCCCGAGCTGGAAGGAGCTAGAGGATGCTGAAGTGCAGGAGTTCTTCGACACCTTGCATGAGGTGTATGTCAATGCCGACGCCGAGCGACTACTTGTCCAGGACACCTCCCAGGCGGATCTGGACTACATCGCCACCAGGGCGAGGGAGGCGCAACTTGCCAGGGAGGCCGACAACACCGGCGGAGTGGAGGACAAGGCCGCGACGGCCGCGGAGGAGGAGGAGCTCGCCCGGTGGGCGGCGGCCGCCGGGGGAGCCAGCAGCGCCGACACAGAGGCTCCTCTGGTTGAGGATGTGATCGGCGAGTCATCGGAGGAGGAGGCAGAGACCGCAGAACCGACGCCACTTATGGGGAGAAGGCGAGTCTTGCGGCGCGCCAGTTCTGGTGAGCCGGTCCGGCCTTGCAGGGCTGCGCAGCCGCAGCTGACCTTGGAGGGGTCCCGGCCCCACACGAGGGTCATGGCGAAGAAGCCATTGAAGGTCATGATGAAGAAGAAGACAGCCGCCCTTCTTCATCCAAGCATGCCCAGACGCCGCCTCCTTCCCCTCCTCTGGTGGGTGTTGACACGGAGGTCACCTTCGATTATGGATCCCTCAGCCCGAGGAGGAAGAGGAAGACGGTAGAGGAGGAGGCGGACGACGAGTATGCATCTGGTTCCTTTCTCGTTATCTCTGTCTCCTCACTCTGTGTTGCTTCTCTTGACTTGTCGTAATCCTTGCAGGGACGTGGAGACGCTGGCCCAGAGAGTGAAGAGGGCCAAGGTCTCGGAGGGTGGCCAGCCCCTGGCTGGTGCTTCGAGGGCGCCCCTGGTGGTCTTGAGCAGCCCGGACAGCAGCCCCCGGCATAGCCCCCAGCGTAAGTTCATCATTCTCCCCTCTTTGACACGTGTCAGGGGCACGACACTTTGGTGCTGACCTCGCCAGGTATGTAGGAGGAGAGCAGCAGCAGGAGGAGCCACAGAGGGCTACTCCCAACACGCCGCCCCCATCGACCACGCCGCCTCGAGGGACGTCCTCGGCAAGGGCGCCGAGCACCGAGCCCACACACATGGAGGAGGAGGAAGAGAACTTGGGCGCCTGCAGCTTTGCCTCGACGCAAAATGTTGGCGGGGAGGGGACTTCCGTTTCCCAGCCGGGCGCTGGCATTGGTAAGTCATTCGCCGTTTGTCTCTGCTTCTTTTTCTTTCTGGCTCTTGGTCCTGGCCTTGCCTCACCCCCTTCTTCGGCGCCCAGATTCCTCCTCGGTGAACCTAAAGGACGTGGATGCCGTCATCGAGGGCGTCGCCAAGGCCGCCGAGGGGGACACCGAGAAGGTCGCCACCGAGGAGGCCGCCAAGGACGCTGCCGAGGGCGCCGCCGAGGGGCCTACCGGGGATGCCGACAAGGCTGCCGCTGAGGAGGCCGGCAAGGAGCCTGCCGGGGAGGAGGAGGAGGACGCTGGCGACCGGCCTTCCTCCTCCGCTGCTTCCGGATCCGGCAAATACCTAAGGGTGAGTGACGACTTGTTCGTCCACCTTCCAGGTGCGTCGAGCACCAGGGCACCCGTCGAGGGAGAGGTGTTCGACGATGAAGTGCTTGCCGCTGCCGGGCTTGAAGTCGTCGCGAGCCAATCGTTGGTGGCGACGGCTCGCAGGAGGAGCGGCTCCTCCATGCCATGGGCGCTAGCTTCCGGAAGCTCCTGGCGCTCCACCGCGCCCGCCTGGACAAAGTTAAGTCCAGGACGGCGGTGGTGGAGAAGGCGGAGGCGGACCTCCAGGAGCGCGTTGCCGAGACGCAGAACTGGTTCCGCGAGGCCCATGAGGAGCTCAAGGCCGCCCAAGGCGATCTGGCCAGGCGCAACGTGGAGCTCACCATGAAGCTCGCCGACATCGAGAAAGCTCAGGAGACGGCGAGGAACTTGGTCGCGGTCGCCGAAGCCGCCCGGACCCAGCATGAGGCCGCGCTGCATTCCCAGGAGGAGGACCCCGCTGCACGCGAGGAGAAGCTTGCCACCACGCTTCGCGGCAACGATGCAGAGGTGGAGAAGCTTGTCGTGCAACGGACCAGTGAGCTGGAGCAGAGGCACAAAGAGGCACTCAATGCCCAGGCCCAGGCTCACGCCGGCAAGGTGGAGGAGCTGGAGGCAGAGTGCGACAGGCTGAAGGAGCAGGCTCTGGAGCTGTCCCAGGAGAAGGACACGCTTAACAGTTCCCTGACGGAGGCGCAGGGCGCGACCGTCAGCAAGGCTGGGGAGCTCTCCGAGGCCAACAACTCCATCAAAGACCTCAAGCTAAAGCTGGAGAGTCTCGAGAAGGTGCTGTCAGAGGCCAACGCCTAGGAGGGGACCCTGGCCAAGGAGCTGGAGGCCGAGAAGCTGTTGCGGAAGAACGAGGGCCTCAACTTCACGGATCATGTTGAGGGCGAGAACCGTTGGCTCAATCGCCTCGCCACTATCGCCAATCAGGCCGCCGCGCAGCTGACCATCATGGGGATGCCGGACGTGAGGTACGTCCTGGAACAGAGTGTGAGCGCCAATTGCAGTCTGACAATGTTCTTTGAGAAGGTCGTCGAAGCTCTGGAGCGGCTTCACGCCAACCGAGCGGCCTCACTAGCCGACGAGTCCCGGAAGCTTTGCCAGGGTGCCATGACCAAGGTTCTCACCAAGGTGGCATCTTGGTACCCGACCTCGGCCGCTATGTTGGAGAGCTTGCCGGAGGGTACTGACCTCGCGCCGCTCAGGGACCGTATCAAGCCCATCGTCAGCCGTGTCGGCGGAATTCTGAGGGTGGAGGGCCAGCATCGGGATTAGGCATCCCGCTCTCTTATCGCCGCTGCAGGTTCACAACCAAGACAATTGCTATCTCTAGTTAGAACCGTAGCAACAATTTGATGTAACATAACTCTGCAACACTTCTTAGTATCATGCATGTTATTTTCCTGTTCGATTTTTCCTTGTATGTCCACCCTACGTCACTGGGTAGGCTTGCCGGCGCGTAAACCCAGGGCGGCGTCATGGGGACGGATCCCCACTGGCCTGTCGGGTGTGCTTGCTGCCGGGCAAACCACTTTACCGCCCTGAACGCGGCCGCCCGAACTATCGAGTTTGACTCGAGTCAGTGTCAGGAGCAGTGCCAGGTGCCGAAGGCTACCCCGCCACTCTTGACGCGGCTGCTTTGAGCTGTTGAGCGGACTCGAAACAGAACAAGGGCGTTGCCAATTGCGGGGGGCCCCTTTGCGTGCAGGTTTCCCATACATAGGCAAGATCCTTGAGGACGATAACCTTAAGTATAAAAGGAAATAACCCAAGGCTCTGAATGACTTAGCTTTTCTGTTGCCGAGCCGGCGTCGTTTCTCCAGCCGCCTCCTTCTCAGAAACCGAAAGCGACGAAGAACTGCCAGGCCAACTACCAGACTAGATTCTCACAATAGCGCCCCCTACCTGGCGCACCAAAGATGTCGGTGGGAAAAGACACCTATGGGATCACTGGAATCCCTTCTATGGTTGCGGGGCGCGGGGATCGTGAGAAGAGCGGGACCAGTAGACAACACAAAGGGATTTTACCCAGGTTCGGGCGGCGAGGATGCGTAAAACCCTAGTCCTACATTGGTGGATGTATTTAGTGTTCTTGAGCTCTCGAACTAGCTCTAGGTGCTGCGAGGTTCCAAAGAGCCGAATCCTTTTCCTGGTTGCCTTGGGCCTCCTTTTATAGGGAAAGGAGTTGCCACAGTGGCAAGCAGGAGGTGGAAAGGGTACAGTGCCGCGAGTCTATCGCTAGTATCACAGGACAAGACGCATTTAATGCGAGGCTTAGGTGTCCCTTCGCTTTATTGGGGACGGGGGCGAGGCCCGTCCCGTCCGTCGCCGCTCCTCCTCGCTTCGACACGTGCCCTGGCCAGCGGCGCATGCGGTGCCATGTAGGCAGGCAGGCAGCTGAGGTGGCGTGGTGGTGGAGCCTCCACGAAGGATTGCATGCCACCACGCAGGTGCCTGCCCAGCTGGTTGGGTCGGCAGCTGCATGCGAACGGTGGTGGAAGCTTGGCTGACGTGGGCTTGGCGGTTGCCCTGCCGGCGTCCTTGGCGAGGGCCTTGCCGGGTGGCCCGGCAAGGGTCTTTCCATGGCGTGCTGTCATCCCCGGCAAGGATCTTGCCGGGGGTCTGGTGGCCTTCCTCGGCAAGGATATTGCTGAGAATCGTTGTCTTCTAATCCTCATCTGATCTTGAATATGTCTTCACAAAGATCTGCATGCCACCACAGAGGTGCCTTCCCGAGCCTTGGCCCCACGCTGATGATGGTGCTGGGGGCCATGGGCCCAAGGGTGGCTCGCTCTGTTGGTGCGGGCGAGCTGTCCCAGCAAGGGTCTTGCCAGGGCCGCTGAGGCCGCCCGGCAAGGATCTTGCCGGGGGAACCTGCTTCGTCCCTCTGCTCTTTGTGGTCTTGGCCTTGGCATCGTTTTGACCATCTTGGGCTTTGATCTTACCTTGGCTCACCTTCCTCGTTCTGCTTGGTGTGGCCGTGGGCGCGGCTCTGACTGCCCGTGCACAGGTAAAGGGGTAGAAAAATGTGCCCCTATTTTTGTACACCGACAATTAAGTTCATGGGAAAACGGAGTAATGCAATAAGAACGATGACATGATGTGGATAAGATCTATCTATGTAGAGGTAGACCCCATTGTTTTATCCTTAGTAGCAACGATACATACATGCCAGTTCCCTTTCTGTCACTGGGATCAAGCACCGTAAGATCGAACCCACTACAAAGCAATTCTTCCCATTACAAGATAAATAGATCAAGTTGGCCAAACAAAACCCAAATATCGGAGAAGAAATATGAGGCTATAACATATAATGCATAAAAGAAATCAAAGGAAATCAAATACTTTCATGGATATAATAAGATATAACTGATCATAAACTCAAAGTTAATCAGATCCCAACAAACACACCGCAAAAGAGTTACATGATATGGATCTCCAAGAGACCATTGTATTGGGAATTCAGAGAGAGAGAGAGAGAGAGAGAGAGAGAGAGAGAGAGATAGAAAGCCATCTAGCTACTAACTACGGACCCGAAGGTCTACAAAGAAGTACTCACGCATCATCGGAGAGGCACCAATGGAGGTGGTGAACCCCATCCGAGATGGTGTCTGATGTCTACTACACAACCTTCTTCTTGTAGACGTTGTTGGGCCTCCAAGTGCAGAGGTTTGTAGGACAGTACCAAATTTCCCTCAAGTGGATGACCTAAGGTTTATCAATTCGTGGGAGGCGTAGGATGAAGATATTCTCTCTCAAGAAACCCTGCAACCAAATAGTGAAGAGTCTCTTCTGTCCCCAACACACCCAATACAATGGTATATTGTATAGGTGCACTAGTTCGGCGAAGAGATGGTGATACAAGTGAAATATGGATGGTAGATATAGGTTTTTGTAATCTGAAAATATAAAAACAGCAAGGTAACAAGTGGTAAAAGTGAGCGTAAACGGTATTGCAATGAGTTGAAACAAGGCCTAGTGTTCATACTTTCACTAGTGCAAGTTCTCTCAACAATAATAACATAATTGGATCATATAACTATCCCTCAACATGCAACAAAGAGTCACTCCAAAGTCACTAATAGCGGAGAACAAACGAAGAGATTATGGTAGAATGCAAACGACCTCAAAGTTATTCTTACCAATCAATCCGTTGGGCTATTCCTATAAGTGCCACAAACAGCCCTAGAGTTTGTACTAGAATAACACCTTAAGATACAAATCAACCAAAACCCTAATGTCACCTAGATACTCCAATGTCACCTCAAGTATCCGTGGGTATGATTATACGATATGCATCACACAATCTCAGATTCATCTATTCAACCAACACATAGAACCTCAAAGAGTGCCCCAAAGTTTCTACCAAGAATGAAGACGAAAACGTGTGCCAACCCCTATGCATAGGTTCATGGCGGAACCCGCAAGTTGATCACCAAAACATACATCAAGTGAATCACGTGATATCCCATTGTCACCACAGATACGCACGGCAAGACATACATCAAGTGTTCTCAAATCATTAAAGACTCAATCCGATAAGATAACTTCTAAGGGAAAACTGAATCCATTACAAGAGACTAGAGGGGGAGAAGAAACATAAGATCCAACTATAATAGCAAAGCTCGTGATACATCAAGATCGTGCCAAATCAAGAACACGAGAGAGATAGAGAGAGAGAGAGAGATCAAACACATAGCTACTGGTACATACCCTCAGCCCCGAGGGTGAACTACTCCCTCCTCGTCATGGAGAGCGCCGGGATGATGAAGATGGCCACTGGTGAGGGTTCCCCCCTCCGGCAGGGTGCCGGAACAGGGTCCCGATTGGGTTTTGGTGGCTACAGAGGCTTGCGGCGGCGGAACTCCAGATCTATTCTCTTCTTCGAAGTTTTTAGGGTACGTGGGTATCTATGGGTGAAAGAAGTACGTCGGTGGACCTCCGGGCTGTGCACGAGGCAGGGGGGAGGGCCCCCCATCCTCGTGGGCAGCCCGGGATTCCCCTGGTGCACTCCTGGTACTCTGTGGGCTTCTTCTGGTCCAAAAATAAGTTATGTGGAGTTTCAGGTCAATTGGACTCCGTTTGATATTCCTTTTCTTCGAAACACTGAAATAGGCAAAAAACAACACTTCTGGGCTGGGCCTCTGGTTAATAGGTTAGTCCCAAAAATAATATAGAAGTGGATAATAAAGCCCAAAATTGTCCAAAACAGTAGATAATATAGCATGGAGCAATCAAAAATTATAGATACATTGGAGACGTATCAAGCATCCCCAAGCTTAATTCCTGCTCGTCCTCGAGTAGGTAAATGATAAAAAAGATAATTTTTGATGTGGAGTGCTACTTAGCATAATTTCTACGTAATTATTCTTACTTGTGGTATGAATATTCAGATCCGAAAGATTCAAGATAAAAGTTCATATTGACATAAAAATAATAATACTTCAAGCATACTAACTAAGCAATTATGTCTTCTCAAAATAACATGGCCAAAGAAAGTTATCCCTACAAAATCATATAGTCTGGCTATGCTCTATCTTCACCACACAAAGTATTTAAATCATGCACAATCCCGATGACAAGCCAAGCACTTGTTTCATACTTTTGATGTTCTCAAACTTTTTCAATCTTCACGCAATACATGAGCGTGAGCCATGGATATTGCACTATATGTGGAATAGAATGGTGGTTGTGGAGAAGACAAAAAACAGGGAAGATAGTCTCACATCAACTAGGCGTATCAACGGGCTATGGAGATGCCCATCAATAGATATCAATGTGAGTGAGTAGGGATTTCCATGCAACAGATGCACTAGAGCTATAAGTATATTAAAGCTCAACAAAAGAAACTAAGTGGGTGTGCATCCAACTCGCTTGCTCACGAAGACCTAGGGCATTTTGAGGAAGCCCATCATTGGAATATACAAGCCAAGTTCTATAATGAAAATTCCCACTAGTATATGAAAGTGACAACATAGGAGACTCTCTATCATGAAGATCATGGTGCTACTTTGAAGCACAAGTGTGGTAAAAGGATAGGAGCATTGTCCCTTCTCTCTTTTTCTCTCATTTTTATATTTTTATATTTTTTTGTTTGTGCCTTCTCCTTTTTTATGGCCTCTTTTATTCTTTTTTTATTTGGGCTTCTTTGGCCTCTTTTATTTTTTCGTCCGGAGTCTCATCCCGGCTTGTGGGGGAATCATAGTATCCATCATCCTTTCCTCACTTGGGACAATGCTCTAATAATGATGATCATCACACTTTTATTTTCTTACAACTCAACAATTACAACTCGATACTTAGAACAAATATGACTCTATATGAATCAAGAGTGACATGTATGAAAGAATTATGAACGGTGGCTTTTCCACAAATACGATGTCAACTACATGATCATGCTAAGCAATATGACAAAGATGGAGCGTGTCATAATAAATGGAACGGTGAAAAGTTGCATGGCAATATATCTCGGAATGGCTATGGAAATGCCATGATAGGTAGGTATGGTGGCTGTTTTAAGGAAGGTATATGGTGGGTGTATGATACCGATGAAAAGTGCGCGGTATTAGAGAGGCTAGCAATGGTGGAAGGAAGAAAAGTGCGTATAATCCATGGACTCAACATTTGTCATAAAGAACTCATATACTTATTGCAAAAATCTACAAGTTATCAAAGCAAAGTATTACGCGCATGCTCCTAGGGGGATAGATTAGTAGGAAAAGACCATCGCTCGTCCCCGACCGCCACTCATAAGGAAGACAATCAATAATTAAATCATGCTCCGACTTCATCACATAACGGTTCACCATACGTGCATGCTACGGGAATCACAAACTTTAGAACAAGTACTTCTCAAATTCACAACTACTCAACTAGCATGACTCTAATATCACCATCTTCATATATCAAAACAACTATCAAGCATCAAACTTTTCATAGTATTCAACACACTCATAAGAAAGTTTTACAAATCTTGAATACCAAGCATATTAGGATTATTTAAGCAAATTACCATGCTATTTAAGACTCTCAAAATAATATAAGTGAAGCATGAGGGTTCATCTATTTCTTCAAAATAAAACCACCATTGTGCTCTAAAAGATATAAGTGAAGTACTAGAGCAAATGACAAACTACTCTGAAAGATATAAGTGAAGGTCAATGAGTAGTCGGATAATTATGCAACTATGTAAAGACTTTCCCATTTAATAATTTCAGATCTTGGTATTTTATTCAAACAGCAAGCAAAGCTAAATAAAACTACATTACAAGGATAGCACAACTCATGTGAAGAAGCAAAAACTTAGGTTCAACCGATACTAACCAATAATTGTTGGAGAAGAAAGGTTGGATGCCTACCGGGGCATCCCCAAGCTTAGATGCTCGAGACTTCTTGAAATATTATCTTGGGGTGCCTTGGGCATCCCCAAGCTTGAGCTTTTGTGTCTCCTTAATTCCTCTCATATCACAGTTTCCTAAATCTCAAAAGCTTTATCCACACAAAACTCAACAAAGACTCGTGAGATAAGTTAGTATAAACCAATGCAAAAACCTTATCATACTATACTGTAGCAAATAACTAAAATTATTATTCAACATTGCATACTTAATGCCTCTGCATATTTAATAGTCCTATCCTCAAATAGAATCATTAAACAAGCAAACATATGCAAACAATGCAAACATAACAGCAATCTGTCAAAACAGTACAGTCTGCAAAGAATGCAGGATTCATCATATTCCCTAACTCCACAAATTATGAAAGAAAATTACCACGTTAGTAAATTTATCAGAGCTTATTATGCAAAAGGTTTCAACATTTTATCACATTTTGACTTTTCTAGGGAATTTTTGCAACAGCGGTAAACTTTCTGTTTTGAAACAGCAACATGTATACTTGCAAAATAAGCATGGTAAAGTCTATCCTTGACATTTTTATTGAAAATAAAGATGCAAACCATTATTATAAATAACATCAAGCAAATACTAGCAAAATAAATTGACGCTCCAAGCAAAACACATATCATGTGGTGAATAAAAATATAGCTCCAAGTAATGCTACCGATGAACGAAGATGAAAGAGGGGATGCCATCTGGGGCATCCCCAAGCTTAGGCTCTTGGTTGTGCTTGAATATTACCTTGGGGTGCCTTGGGAATCCCCAAGCTTAGGCTCTTGCCACTCCTTATTACATAGTCCATCGAATCTTTACCCAAAACTTGAAAACTTCACAACACAAAACTTAACATAAAACTCGTAAGCTCCGTTAGCGAAAGAAAACAAAACACCACTTCAAGGTACTGTAATGAACTCATTCTTTATTTATATTGGTGTTAAACCTACTTTATTCCAACTTCTCTATGATTTATAAACTATTTTACTAGCCATAGAGTCTTCAAAATAAGCAAACAACACACGAAAAAACAGAATCTGTCAAAAACAGAACAGTCTGTAGTAATCTGTAACAAACGCAAACTTCTGGAACTCCAAAAATTCTAAACTAAACTGGTGGACCTGAGGAATTTGTCTAGTAATCATGTGCAAAAATAATCAACTAAATAGCATTCTCCAGTAAAAATTTCTAGCTAATCTCGTGAGCGCTAAAGTTTCTGTTTTTTACAGCATGATCATAAAGACTTCACCCAAGTCTTCCAAAGGTTCCACTTGGCAAAAACACTAATTAAAACACAAAACCACATCTAAACAGAATATATATGGATTATTTATTACTAAACAGAACCAAAAATCAAGAAACTAAAATAAATTTGGGTTGCCTCCCAACAAGCGCTATCGTTTAACGCCCCTAGCTAGGCATGATGATTTCAATGATGCTCACATAGAAGATAAGAATTGAAACATAAAAAGAGCATCATGAAGAATATGAATAGCACATTTAAGTCTAACCCACTTCCTATGCATAGGTATTTTGTGAGCAAACAACTTATGGGAGCAATAATCAACTAGCATAGGAAGGAAAAACAAGCATAACTTCAAAACTTTAAGCACATAAAGAGGAAACTTGATATTATTGCTATTCCTACAATCATACATTCCTCCCTCATAATAATTTTCAGTAGCATCATGAATGAATTCAACAATATAACCAGCACCTAAAGTATTCTTTTCATGATCTACAAGCATAGAAATTTTATTACTCTCCACATAAGCAAATTTCTTCTCATGAATAATAGTGGGAGCAAACTCAACAAAATAACTATCATGTGATTGAAAGTTAAGATCAAGATGACAAGTTTCATGGTTATCATTATTCTTTAAAGCATACGTGTCATCACAATAATCATCATAGATAGGAGGCATGCTTTCATCATAGTAAATTTGCTCATCAAAGCTTGGGGGTAAAAAATATCATCTTCATCAAACATAGCTTCCCCAAGCTTGTGGCTTTGCATATCATTAGCATCATGGATATTCAAGGAATTCATACTAACAACATTGAAATCATGCTCATCATACAAAGATCTAGTGCCAAACATTTTAATGCATTCTTCTTCTAACACTTTGGCACAATTTTCCTTCCCATCATACTCACGAAAGATATTAAAAAGATGAAGCATATGAGACAAACTCAATTCCATTTTTTGTAGTTTTCTTTCATAAACTAAACTAGTGCTAAAACATGAAACAAAAATATTCGATTTGAAGATCTAAAGATATACCTTCAAGCACTCACCTCCCCGGCAACGGCGCCAGAAAAGAGCTTGATGTCTACTACACAACCTTCTTCTTGTAGACGTTGTTGGGCCTCCAAGTGCAGAGGTTTGTAGGACAGTAGCAAATTTCCCTCAAGTGGATGACCTAAGGTTTATCAATTCGTGGGAGCCGTAGGATGAAGATGGTCTCTCTGAAGCAACCCTGCAACCAAATAGTGAAGAGTCTCTTGTGTCCCCAACACACCCAATACAATGGTAAATTGTATAGGTGCACTAGTTCGGCGAAGAGATGGTGATACAAGTGCAATATGGATGGTAGATATAGGTTTTTGTAATCTGAAAATATAAAACAGCAAGGTAACAAGTGGTAAAAGTGAGCGTAACGGTATTGCAATGCGTTGAAACAAGGCCTAGGGTTCATACTTTCACTAGTGCAAGTTCTCTCAACAATAATAACATAATTGGATCATATAACTATCCCTCAACATGCAACAAAGAGTCACTCCAAAGTCACTAATAGCGGAGAACAAATGAAGAGATTATGGTAGGGTACGAAACCACCTCAAAGTTATTCTTACCAATCAATCCGTTGGGCTATTCCTATAAGTGCCACAAACAGCCCTAGAGTTCGTACTAGAATAACACCTTAAGATACAAATCAACCAAAAGCCTAATGTCACCTAGATACTCCAATGTCACCTCAAGTATCCGTGGGGTATGATTATACGATATGCATCACACAATCTCAGATTCATCTATTCAACCAACACATATAACCTCAAAGAGTGCCCCAAAGTTTCTACCGGAGAATGAAGACGAAAACGTGTGCCAACCCCTATGCATAGGTTCATGGGCGGAATCCGCAAGTTGATCACCAAAACATACATCAAGTGAATCACGTTATATCCCATTGTCACCACAGATACGCACGGCAAGACATACATCAAGTGTCCTCAAATCATTAAAGACTCAATCCGATAAGATAACTTCTAAGGGAAAACTGAATCCATTACAAGAGAGTAGAGGGGGAGAAGAAACATAAGATCCAACTATAATAGCAAAGCTCGCGATACATCAAGATCGTGCCAAATCAAGAACACGAGAGAGAGAGAGAGAGAGAGAGAGAGAGAGATCATTCACATAGCTTTTGGTACCTACCCTCAGCCCCGAGGGTGAACTACTCCCTCCTCGTCATGGAGAGCGCCGGGATGATGAAGATGGCCACCGGTGAGGGTTCCCCCTCCGGCAGGGTGTCGGAACAGGGTCTCGATTGGGTTTTGGTGGCTACAGACGCTTGCGGCGGCGGAACTCCAGATCTATTCTCGTCTTCGAAGTTTTTAGGGTACGTGGGTATATATGGGTGAAAGAAGTACGTCGGTGGACCTCCGGGCTGTCCACGAGGCAGGAGGGTGCGCCCTAGGGGGGTTGGCACGCCCCCACCCTCATGGGCAGCCCGGGCCTCCCCTGGTGCACTCCTGGTACTCCGTGGGCTTCTTCTGGTCCAACAATAAGTTCTGTGGAGTTTCAGGTCAATTGGACTCCGTTTGATATTCCTTTTCTTCGAAACACTAAAATAGGCAAAAAACAACAATTCTGGACTGGCCCTCCGGTTTATAGGTTAGTCCCAAAAATAATATAAAAGTGGATAATAAAGCCCAAATTTGTCCAAAACAGTAGATAATATAGCATGGAGCAATCAAAAATTATAGATACGTTGGAGACGTATCAGTGTCTAGATTGGATCTGGTGGTTCTGGACTCTGCGGCGGCTGGATGAATATTCCGATGACTCCCCTAGTGTTTCTGGAATATTGGGGTATTTATAGAGCAAAGAGGCAGTCCGGGGGGCACCCGAGGTGGGCACAACCTACCAGGGCGCGCCTGGGCCTCCTGGCACACCCTGGTGAGTTGTGCTATCCTCGGAACACCCCCCATGCGCAGCCAGGGGCCATTATGTTCCTTCTGGTCCAAAAAAAATCTTCCTAAATTTTCGTTGCATTTGGACTCTGTCTGATATTGATTTCCTGCTATGTAAAAAACATGTAGAAAACAATAACTGGCACTTGACACTATGTCAATAGGTTAGCACCAAAAAATGATATAAAATGACTATAAAATGATTATAAAACATCCAAGATTGATAATATAACCGCATGGAACAATAAAAAATTATAGATACGTTGGAGGCGTATCAGTCCCCTTCGGCGGAATCCACGTCTTCATTGGCAAGATCGGCAAATCGGGCCCTGAGCCGGACACCTGCACCGACATCATTGAGACAGCTCAGCGTGCACGACACGCCAAGGTTCAAGCCGCGGTGAAGCATGCCTTTGTTGGTTTCATCCATGGGGTGGAATTTGAGGAAGGATCTATGTCTAGTGGTGAGACGACCATCTACTCTAATGGTGAATCGTCAACCGATGAGACCACTTCAATGTATCAATTGTAGGACGGCCGGCTTGAGGGCTGTTCCAATGGTGACAGTATTTCGGACCCCTATGAGCCGCCGAATAGGGATGCAATTTTCATGGCCGGTACACAACCGACGCTCGGCTCAACAACCGCCGTGGCTATGACCTCCAGCTAAACGGCTGCAGCGATGGCTGGTGCTACCGGCTCTGCGCGCCCACCGGCTCAAGTTCTAACAGAGTTGTTGGAAGCTTTGGCGACTTTGATGGGGGTAGAGGTGACCCCAGACACTCAGGAACAACATAAGGTTGATTTGGCAAAGCTACTAGATGAGATAGCTCAAGCCAATGAAGAACTGGCGGTTGAGAACGCTAGGATGACCACGGAGCGAGCTGCTTTGGACGCTCAGGCACGACAAATTCAGGCAGAGTCTTTTCGGCTGACCTTGGATCAAAACTCTTTGAATGCCATTATGAGAAGGAGACACCAGAGTCGCTTACCTCCAGTTTATGACGTGAGAAACCTCTTCAACATGCCTGGGGCAGGGACCAGTGACCCGCCTGTGGTGAATCGGGCGGTTGAGGCGCCCGTGACCAGAGCGCCGGTTCAGCCACGTGCTATGGATCCGCCTCGTTTGGATATGACTTCGCCTCAGCATGTTCCGATGCCTCCGGGTCATTACTCTAACCCTTTGGAGAATATGATTACTGCGGTGACGCGATTGTGGGCTCTCCCAGTTGAAGGCGAGTCCCCTACAAGAATAGAGACATGGAGGGCCAGTGAGCTTGTTCAGACAGCCGTGGCTCAACAGGCGGCTTATTCGTATAGCCGCGAACGGATTCACTCAACCCCTCGACCAAGCCGGAGTTATAGCAGGCACATTGACTCGCCAACAGTTTCAAGCAGTGAGCAACACCACAACCTGCCTCGTAGGCATGACCCGGCACACGGTGCTGTCAATGCTCACACTTTGGTGGATCAGGGAAGGGCACGTCGGGAGGCGGAGCTGGCGGCACAGCTAGCGGCTCAACAGCAATCCCTGGTTTATCCGCCTGCATCTGTGGAGGCAGTAGTGACCTCTAGAACCTTGGGTGTGCCATGTTTAGTGCCGGCTCTACGTAACGAGCGTTTGCCTAAGGATTTTAAGGGCCCTCGTAAGGTGCCTAATTACAAAGTGGATCAGCCCCCAGAGGCTTGGATCGAGAGCTATGAGATGGATATGGAGATGTTGGATGTTAGTGATGCTGCGTGCGCTAAGTATTTCACCATGATGTTGGATGGGCCGGCTCGTACATGGCTAAAAGGGTTGCCCGCTAACTCCGTTAGGTCATGGGCGGAGTTGAAAACGCGTCTTATCCAAAAATTTAAAGACACATGCAAGCAGCCTATGTCGATTCTGGATTTAGACTCTTGCGTACAAGGTGAGGGCGAGTCAACAACCAATTGGGTACGCCAGATCTCAGCCGTTATCCACTCATCAGACAGTATCAACGTCAGTTCAGCAGTCCTGATGTTGGAGAAGAATTGCCGTTTCCTTCCCCTTAAGAAGAAACTGGGCGGCTTAAACGCCATTGCAATGATATGGGGGAGATCATGGCGGCTCTTGTCAAATATGCCGACTCTGATAGTACTAAAGACCCTGAGTCTGATGAGGAAAAGTCTGGTAAGGGGAAGAAGAGTGGCAGTGCGAAGGGACAACATCATAACATGGCGGATCACGGTGGCAATGGTAAATGCAAGGCTGAGGGCGATTTAGACTTTGTGGCCAACACCATACACAGAACAATAATCAGCGTCGGAAGGGAAAGCTACCCCGTCTTGGCGGGCCAAAGTTCAACCTTGAGGCGATGATGAATCAGCCTTGTCCAAAGCATGGTATGCACAAGAAGCCGACCACTCATCTGTGGAAGGATTGCTTCATCATGAGGGAGTATAGGAATTCCAATTTCTTCCAGAACAATCATGGCCCGAATGGCCTTTCAGGATCCGGCTCACACGGTCCTGGCTTTGGTGGTGGCGGCTCAAACTCTGGTTTCCAGGGCCAGGGCAATCAAGGCAGTTTTAGTCAACAATCTAGTCAAGGGAATCAGCAGCAGCAATCTGGTTATCAGAGTAACCCAAAGCAGTTGAATAGTGGTCAATACCATGTGTTTACCACAAGCCTATGTAAACGGGACCAGAAGGTTCATAAGAGGGCAGCTAACGCAGTTGAGCCGGCGATCCCTCGATACTTGTGATGGTCCGAACATGCTATTGTGTGGAGCTGTGAGGATCACCCGCCCCGGGTTGACAATCCGGGTCACTTGGCTTTGGTGGTTGCACCTCAGGTTGGAGGCTACAAGTTCACTAAGATGCTCATGGATGGAGGCAGTAGCATCAATACCCTTTACTATGAAACTTTTCATTGTATGAGTTTGACTGACAAGGATCTTAAGCCGTCTAACACTGTTTTTCATGGCGTGGTGCCTTGTAAATCGGCATATCCAGTGGCAAGATAGCTTTGGAAGTGGCTTTCAGTGATGATCATGATTCCAGAGTTGATACATTAACCTTTGAGGTGGTTAAGATTAAGAGCCCTTATCACGCTTTGTTTGGGCGGCCGGCTTATGCTAAGTTCATGGAAAGACCTTGTTATGTTTATCTGCAGCTTAAGATGCCGGGTTATAAGGGTACCATCACAGTGCATGGGAACCGGAAGATAGCCTTGGAATGTGAAGAGGGTGATACTGCTTATGCTGAGTCTGTTTGGGCAACAGAGGAGTTAAAGTTTTACAAAGATATTGTTTACCCAGCAGATATGACACCTTTGAAGAGGCCAACCACAGAGCACGACCCCTTGTTGAAGTTTAAGTTGGCAGGCGACACTATGATGGTTGACTTTGTTCCTGGTGACTCATCCAAGCAGTTCAGTATAAGTGCTAATCTGGATCCGAAATAGGAAAGAGCGCTCATCGAGTTCATCCATGAGAACCGGGACATCTTTGCATGGAAGCCTTCAGACATGCCAGGTGTACCGAGGGAACTCGCTGAGCACACTCTCAATATTGATCCAAAGTTTAAGCCGGTCAAGCAATTCCTTCGTCGCTTCAATGAAGAAAGGCGTAAGGCCATTGGTGAAGAAGTGGCCCGGCTCTTGGCGGCTGGGTTCATTGTTGAAGTTTTTCATCTTGAATGGTTGGCTAACCCGGTGCTGGTACTTAAGAAAAATGGTACTTGGCGCATGTGTGTGGATTACACAGACCTTAGCAAAGCCTGCCCGGTCGATCCTTTTGCTCTCCCTCGCATTGATCAGATTATTGATGCTACAACGGGTTGTGAGCGTTTGAGTTTCTTGGATGCCTATTCAGGGTATCATCAGATCAAGATGGCAGTTAAGGACCAGGAGAAGACATCCTTCATCACTCCCTTTGGAGCCTTCTGCTATGTGTCTATGCCTTTTGGGCTCAAGAGTGCCCAGGCGAGTTACCAGCGCTGGTTCAAAATTGCCTTCATGATCAGATTGGGCGCAATGTTCATGCTTATATGGATGATATTGTGGTGAAATCCAGGAAGAAAGAGACTTTGATAGATGATTTGAAAGAGACCTTTAACAATCTCCGGGTCTACAAGATGATGCTTAACCCAGCCAAATGTGTCTTTGGTGTACCAGCAGGCAAGCTCTTGGGTTTCTGGTCTCTGAACGGGGCATTGAAGCTAACCTGGAGAAAATCAAGGCTATCACTTCCTTGGCTAAGCTGGTGTGTATTAATGATGTTCAGCGTCTGGCGGGTCGTATTGCGGCCTTAAGCCGGTTCATAAGCCGGTTGGGTGAAAAAGCTATCCCTCTGTACCAGATGATGAAGAAAACAGATCACTTTGTCTGGAGTGATGCTGCTGATCAGGCGTTTGAAGCCTTGAAGAAACAGTTAGCTGAGCTGCCAATCCTTGCTGCTCCTATTGATAAGGAGCCCTTGTTGTTATATGTGGCTGCTAATAGCTGAGCTGTTAGCATGGCAATTGTTGTGGAAAGGAAGGAATCAGGCAAGGAATATCTGGTTCAGTGGCCGGTTTACTATATCAGTGAGGTCCTCATTGAATCATCAGTTGCTCACCCCCAGTCCAATGGACAAGCTGAAAGAGCCAATCAAGAAATTTCGAGAGGCATCAAGCCCCGGCTTATGGTCCCTTTGCAGAGGACGCCGGGTTGTTGGGTGGAGGAATTGCCCTCAGTGCTATGGAGTATCAATACTACCCCCAATTGATCTACGGGTTACACGCCTTTCTTCATGGTCTATGGAGCAGAGGCGGTTCTCCCTAGTGACATCTGTCACGACTCGCCCCGTGTGGCGGCTTATTTTGAAGCTGACAATGAAAAAGTGCGTTAGGATGCTGTTGACCTGTTGGATGAGGTGCGTGACCTTGTGGTGGTTCGTTCGGCGATTCACCAGCAAGATCTGCGTCATTATCATAGTCGCCGGGTTAAAACCAGAACCTTCCAAGAAGGAGATTTGGTGCTCCGGCTTATCCAGGATCAAACTGATAAGCACAAGCTATCCCCACCTTGGATAGGGCCTTTTGTGGTCAGCAAAAATCTGAACAACGGATCATACTACCTCATTGATGTTCGAGAGCACAAGGGCTCACGCAAATCTGAGGAGGAGACCCGTCGGCCGTGGAACATTGCTCATCTTCGGCCTTATTGCACTTGAGCCACCGACTCTTGTGATGTACATACTTCTATCAATGTATATATTATGATGAATATAATAAATCCGGCATCCCTGATAATTCAGGGCCTCTATCGTTTCATTTCTGAGAATATGAGTCTTTATTGTCACTTCATACGATCACTTGGGGGCTTCCTGCTCATTGAGCATTGCTATGATGTAACATCCCAAAATTCTAAATTTTGGAATGTTATAAACAAATAGATAGTTTTGGTTGATTGTTTGAATGATTGACTGAAAGTGAGTGAATTCGAAACTTTTTGAAAGTTAAATGAGGGGGAATAAAAGGACTTTCCCAAACTTTCATTTTTGCTTTTATGATCTTCGAATTGAATTCTTTTCATCACAAAACCACGAGAGAAGATGACATGACTTCTTCCATTTATTTAAATGACAAGGTGTTGAAAATATTTGAATTTCATTTGGAAAATATTTTCCAATTCTGAAACTTTATGCAACTCAATGATTTTCACGGCGAAGATAAAATGACTTCTTCAAAACATATGAAATATGAGTTGGGAGTTTCAAAGAAATAAATTCAAAGTTCTTCTGAATTTATTTTCAATTTGGAGTTATTTGAGTTTTATTCAAATTATTTTTCTCCAAAAATAAAATATATGGAAAATAGGGTAACATGATTCCCTACATCAGAAAATTGGAGAGAAATTTATTTGAATTCATTTTGGTATTTTCAAAATAATTTTTGTTGGATTTTATTAGAGCAATAACACTCTTTGCTTTATTTGAATTTGTGTGGATTTTAATTGACATTAGAATAATGTTCATGTTGTAGGAAATTCTTTTCTGAAAATTTTGATATATTATATGCCTATATAATATATTTATTTATTTGGTTTTACTATTTTTTTCGTCTGGATATTAAAAAAAAAAAGGAGCGCAGCGCCTTGGGCCAAAGGCCCAAGCCGCCAAAGTCACCGGCCGGCCGAAGGCCACAAGGCCAACGCACCACGCACCTAGGGGAGCCAGGGAGCCCCAAGTTTCCTATTCTTTTACAATTTCTAGTAGAATTTGACCCCGTTTTATTATTCCGTTTTTTATTCCTAGGATTCTTAATCCTAATCTATTTCTTGTCCCCTACCCCAAGCAAAACCCCTCCCCAATATAAATACCCAAGCACCCCCTCCAACACATCAAATCAACTCTCCTCTCCTCTCCTCCTCCAAGAGCAGAAGAAGAAGAAGCCTTGCCGCCGCCATAGCCGCCGCCACGCCGCCCCTCACCAGCCGCCGCCCTCACCAGCCGCCGCCGCCACTTGCCGTCGCCGCTTCTACGCCGCCACCGCTGAGCCTCGCCTCTTGAGGTACTAGCCTCAGCCGGCCACGCTTTTCTAGATCGGTTTTCTAGATCGGTTTCCGTTCCGTTTCTAGATCGGTTTCCGTTCCGTTTTCTAGATCGGTTTCCGTTCCGCTTTCTAGATCGGTTTTTCGTTTCGTTTCCTTTCCAAACCCTAGATCGGTTTTCGCCGGTTTTCTTTCCGGTTTTGTTTAGCGGCGTTAAACTCGATAGATTTTTCTTTTTATTTTAATTTCCGTCATGGACCTATCCGTAGTCCCTAATCTTCAAACGATCATAACTTTTTACTCGTAAGTCGGAATCCATGAAACCAACGCCCACTTCTTCGTTATGATCTCCTCTATCCAGTAATACAACTCAAACATGTTTTTGAAAGTTTTAAAATTTGAATTCAAATAGATTTGTATTTGAACTTCGTTTGATCATAACTTGAGTTTCAGAACTCCGATTTAGTTGATTCTTTTTGCAACTCAAGCTCTTGACCTAAACTTTCTGATAAGGCCAAATACACATAGTTTTGGTACTGTTAGAAATTGTTTTATGTTGCAAGAGTTATTAGATTTGGTTTTGACGTTTTCCGAATTGTTTCTTCGATCCTTCCGATCTTTTGAGTGATTGCTTATGTGTGGTTACTATTGCTTGATTACGATAGATTGACCGGAGTGTGACGAGTAGAAAGAGTTTTGAGTGCGAATCATCTTCATCAACTTTGCAGGCAAGTAACACTTGATCATATCTTTTCTACTACCCAGTTTTATGCATTAGCTCTATTCCTCAAACCCTTGCATGTTTGGGATATAATTAAATTGTGGGATGGGAAGTAGATTGAGGTAGTACCTATTACCTGTTTTACTTATGAAACCTTGGGAGTTACTTCTACGTTTGCTTATTACGCCATGCTATGCTCGTAGACGTGGATTGGGTTTAAGTGAATATCCATGACAGATGTGAGATTGATAATTAATGGTTTATCTAAGGTGGCAACTTAAACACACATCTGGGTGGATTAAGGCACCTGGCTATTCCAGGACTTGCCTGTCAAGGCACACAGGTAGACAGGATTTACTGTATTTCTTCGGACCGCCACCCAGGCCCAAAGGGATCATGAGATTATTCAAACTAGAAACTTCCGTGTGCAGCCACAAGCCATTATGGGCTCTGGCGTAGTTGACTAAGTTGTGCGGACTCTCACGGGCGAGACTAGCAGATGTAGGGGATGTAGGTTGGTACGGTCTACCCACATGTAAGGTGCTAGCGCTACTGAAAGACTATGTCTCGGTCATCCGTTTCTCAAACACCATGTAGTGCGAGAAACCAAACGGAGGCGATCGAGTCTTGTGGGGAAAAGTGCGCAAACCTCTGCAGAGTGTACAAACTAATCATGGTTAGCCGTGTCCCCGGTTATGGACAATTTTGAGTATCTAGTACCTGGATATCCTGTTGATCTCAACATGTTACTTCTAATAAATGTTATTGGGTTTTTAATGAGTACTTTTAATTGGGATTGAGGATGCTGTCAACCATTCTCAATGTTTAACAACCACCATGATAGTTAAATAAATTTATTCCTTTGCGTAGGGAAAAATTGGCTTTTCATAAAAACTGTAACCATAGAGCTTTCCACCAGCCATATATGCATGTAGTATAGCCTATTATTTCATTACTCTCTATGTGTTACATTGCGGCATATTTCATGTTGACCTGTTTTCGGGCTGCAACTTTTCATGTTGTAGACTTTTCGCATTTACGAGTAAGTGATACGTTAGGGTTACGATTTCCTATACTCAACTTTGCCATTGGTGTTGATGGGAATCCACAACCTTGTTGCTTCCGCTATATTTTTGGATTGAGGTAATAGTATTTACATTACTTTATACATGTGATTTACCTCTGTTATAAATCCTTCGAGTACTGTGTGTGTCAGCATACCGATCTAGGGATGACACCTAAGCACAGAGACTTGATCCATTCGGTCGGTCGCTACAAGATGGTATCGAGCACATGTTGGTGTGGGACGTGACCCTAGAAACTGACAAGCCCATAGGAAAGATTTTTCTCTACAACTTCATTTTCAAAAGATCTTTTACCTCTCTTCTCTCTTGAGCTTATTCAAATATTCCTTTTAGTGAGACCATACCCCTTTTCCTTTTGACCACTCGAAGATTTGATCGATGAGACCACTCCAAGGAGACAAGATATCGGACAACTAAGACCATTTGGAATGAAGATGATTTTACCGTAAACGGAAACTACAACGGTGAAGACTCAAGACTAGGAGATTTGAAGGCTCCAAATAAATTCGGATTTGTATGACCTAGGAAGGTTACGCTTATGGAACTTGGCAGACTATGGAAGTTATCAATAACCGAGATCAAGGTGTATCGGAGAAAGACTGGAACATGGAGCATTAGAATTCAAAGCTTTGTCAGGAAAACCCTAAGGCAGGAGATATCAACTATGGAATGATAGCTCATGAAAATGACAAGAGCAGAAACACGCTATCCATGATGTTATCGCCCGCCTATGCTATTGTCACCATGCGGAGTTAAGCATACAGATGCATGGAAGGATTGGATGGTAGAAAGCTGATGGAGCATCTATCTGCAAACGTTGGAGTTTTAACCTTAGGCGGTGTATCACCAGGATCTGGAGTATTACATGAAGAAGTTTAAGGTGGATCTGCGAGAAGCGGTATTTGATAAGGAAGCGGTTCAGAAGAACTTCGGGACCCGAAGCTGAAAGTAGACAAGATGAAGGAGCAAAACATCGAGATACCGGAGATTTGACAGTAACTGAAGGACAGTAGGATCATGGATCATGTCAAGGATGTGGAAACCGGCAGTTGGAACGTAACTCCAGAAATATTGAAGGACGTTGCGAGAGACTTCGCATCAACAGAGATGATCTGGCAAAAGAACTTGAGAAGGACAAGCATGATCAGAAGGAGCCATCAGAGACATGATCAAGATTGGAAGAGTTTCATGACTTTGAAGATTTATTGACCGTTAGAAGACCAAACCCCTGTTACATACCTACGTTAGATGACGATTGTCAGAACTGTCATTTGTTTGATGTTTTTCCGACAGCCACAATAAAATCTGTCTTTTCAAAACCATTGTTTGTATTGTGTGCATCCCTCTCGATCTCTCTTATCCCACCCCAAACCCATGGACCCGTTAGAAGATGAATGGAGAAGAGCTTATATTTTCTGGACCGATGATTCAATTGGAGATGGAACGATGGATTTAGAACATGGAGGATCATATGAAGAATAACCCTACAGCCAGAAAGGATATGACCCAGCATGCTCTTCAGTGCTTTGAAAGAGGTGCTGCTATTTGGTGGAGGATGTACCAAACCATCAATGGATTGCAAAGAGTAACCACTTGGGAAGAATTTAAGTTGACTTTGCTAAAGTCTAGGTTTGTGTCCCAGAAGTTGAAGCCTTATGGAAATGATATGGAGAAAGTGCATGCAAGCTTTGTGGGGAAATAGGACACAACCATAAAGAAAACAAGGACGAATACCCTCATAATCGGATGGATTACCAAAGGAGTTAGCCGAGGATCTCAAGGAACTTCAGTTGGAGATTGTTCCCAAAGGTTTCATTGCAGTAATGGAAGTTCAGTTTACATTGTTGGAAAAGATCCGTGAAGCTCAGAAGGATGACAAAGAGATTGCTGAGGTAAAAGAAAGGATGAGCAAAGGAAAGGCCAAAGGTTTTCGTAAGGATGAGCACGACACCTTATGTTTTGAGGACAGTGTACATGTACCCAATAATGCAAAGATCAGGAAGTTAAAACTTCAGGAGGCTCATGACTCACCATACTCGATTCGCCCTGGAAACACCAAGATGTATTTGGATTTGAAGGAGTGTTTCTGGTGGACTGGTATGAAGAAGGATATTGCGGAGTATGTAGTCGTAAGTGATGTATGCCAGAGAAAGTAAAAGCAGAGCATCAGAAGCCAGCAGGATTATTGCAGCCTATGCCGATACCCGAATGGAAGTAGGATAAGCTTGTGAAAAACCACCTATACAAGTGTGAAGTTGGCCAAGATATATTTGACAAGGATCGTATGTCTGCATGGAGTTCCGAGGACCATCGTAGAGGAACACAGTTTACCTCAAAGTTTTGGAATCAGCTGCACGAGACTTTGGGTACTAGGCTAGAGTTCAGTACAGCCTTTCATCCGCAGACAGATGGATAAATCAAGAGAGTCAATCAGATTTTGGAGGACATGTTGAGAGCGTGTGCGCTAGATTATGGATCTAGTAGTGATGATAATCTACCCTACGGGGAGTTCTCATACAACAACAGCTACCAAGTCAGTTTGAAGATGGCCCCTTTTGAAGTTTTGTATGGGAGATGGAGCCAGACACCGTTGATGTGGGATGAAGTTGGAGACCGTCAGTTGTTTGGACCAAATATGATCAAGGAGTCAGAAGAGAATGTTAAGTTGATTCGAGATATACTGAAGATAGCTCAGTCCGAGCGGAAGAGTTATGCAGACTCAAAAATGCAAGGAGGTAGTCTATGAAATCGGAGACAGATCAAATCTTTGTGTGCCACCTCTGCGAGGAGTTAAACGATTTGGAGTTAAGGGAAAGTTAGCCCCGAGATTTGTAGGACCATACCGAGTTTTGGAGCGTATGTGAGAATAGGCTAACAAGTTGAAGTCACCCGAAGGACTGTCAGGAGTTCATGATGTGTTTAACGTTTCCCAGTGGAAGAAGTGCCATGCAGGGATGGCCAATATTCCCCTGTAAGAACGCTTGACCCAGGAAAGGATAATGATGTTCCACGAAGTGGAGTATGGACTTCATAAGTATAAGTTTTTTTCACGGTAGGTGGGATATCCCACGAGGATGAAGAGATGAAGTACTACTGGATATAAAGGAGGTATGATGTTGGAAATATGGATCGATGGAAATTCCATGATGAGTCTGAGTAATCATGTTCTAGTTTGGTGCCAATAGAAGGAAGGAAGACAGTACAATTGGATGGATTTAAGAATACTAGGAAGTTGGATGTTGGGATAACGATCAGTTGCCCCGAGGATGTGTTCAAGGATTGCAAGTGATGAGATGGGCCATAACCCACAGGCCCCAGGACCTGCCAAGAAGCAAGCACACTCTTGCTGTACGAAAAACCCTGGAAGAAGTTACGACTTGTATCAACCGACGATTCTATAGGAGTTTATGCAAAACCTGAGAGTTGTTTAGGAACGATAGATGTGTGTTTGGCTTGCAGAATCAATGGATTTTCCGGACTTGGTTCGTCGACAAGAGAAATTCTGCAATGCTCGTGAGGATGACCGAGTGTTAGAATGCGAGATTCACTAAACCATGTACAAGGTAATGATTTGGGTGCGGGATGGATTGATCACCATACCGACTTACTCTTATTATTCGCTTTGCTATATGGGATGCTAAATCTGAGTGACTTACCTATAGTAGAGAGACGACGATCAAAACCTTGTTTAAACCTTAGAAAGGTATAGGTATTTTTTTCTCCCTTGTACACGGCAGCTCTTGCCAACCGTAGGTCATACGGTGAGGTTCAACCCAGACCCGTTTTCTGCAGGAGAAAACCATAAATCTTTGACCACCATGAGATACCGATATTTGTTTAGAATTGGCGCCAGACCCGTCAGCTAAGAAGACCCAGTCTCGGAATAACCTTACCAAGAGTAAAGGGCAAAGGATTTGAGGAAAAGGTTATGCCACTACCGGAAGAGCCCAGAGAAGGAATTATCCTTACAATCTGAGAAGACCGACACTGTCAGTAATAAGGATGGAGTATATGAGTTTTGATGGAAACGTAACAATGCTTCTAAGGGTGGTAGCACCCGAGACCCGGAGACGATCAATGGATTTTCGAGAAGACCCCCCCAAACCCTAACCTATTTCTTTCTAGCCTCTCCGAATCTCGAGGACGAGATTCATTTTAAGGGTGGTAGTTTGTAACATCCCAAAATTCTAAATTTTGGAATGTTATAAACAAATAGATAGTTTTGGTTGATTGTTTGAATGATTGACTGAAAGTGAGTGAATTCGAAACTTTTTGAAAGTTAAATGAGGGGGAATAAAAGGACTTTCCCAAACTTTCATTTTTGCTTTTATGATCTTCGGGAATTCAAATTCTTTTCATCACAAAACCCTGGAGAGAAGATGACATGACTTCTTCCATTTATTTAAATGACAAGGGGTGTTGAAAATATTTGAATTTCATTTGGAAAATATTTTCCAATTCTGAAACTTTATGCAACTCAATGATTTTCACGAGCGAAGATAAAATGACTTCTTCAAAACATATGAAATATGAGTTGGGAGTTTCAAAGAAATAAATTCAAAGTTCTTAAGAATTTATATTCAAATTGGAGTTATTTCAGTTTTATTCAAATTATAATTCTCCAAAAATAAAATATATGGAAAATAGGGTAACATGATTCCCTACATCGAGAAAATTGGAGAGAAATTTATTTGAATTCATTTTGGTATTTTCAAAATAATTTTGTTGGATTTTATTAGAGCAATAGCACTCTTTGCTTTATTTGAATTTGTGTGGATTTTAATTGACATTAGAATAATGTTCATGTTGTAGGAAATTCTTTTCTGAAAATTTTGATATATTATATGCCTATATAATATATTTATTTATTTGGTTTTACTATTTTTTAAATGCGGATATTAAAAAAAAGATGGCGCCTTGGGCCAAAGGCCCAAGCATAAAAGTCACCGGCCGAAGGCCACAAGGCCAACGCACGCACGCACCTAGGGGAGCCAGGAGCCCCAAGTTTCCTATTCTTTTACAATTCCTAGTAGAATTTGACCCCATTTTGTTATTCCGTTTTTTTATTCCTAGGATTCTTAATCCTAATCTATTTCTTGTCCCCTACCCCACGCAAAACCCTCCCTCCCCAATATAAATACCCAAGCACCCCCTCCAACACATCAAATCAACTCTCCTCTCCTCTCCTCCGCGGCAGAAGAAGAAGATGCCGCCCGCCGCCATAGCCAGCGCCGCCGCCCTCGCCGCCGCTCACCAGCGCGCCGCCGCCCCTCACCAGCGCCGCCGCCACTTGCCGCCGCCGCCGCCCTACGCTGCCACCGCCGAGCCCCTCGCCTCTTCGAGGTACTAGCCCCGCGCCGCGTCACGTTTTCTAGATCGGTTTTCTAGATCGGTTTCCGTTCCGTTTTCTAGATCGGTTTCCGTTCCGTTTTCTAGATCGGTTTTTCGTTTCGGTTTCCTTTCCGAAACCCTAGATCGGTTTTATCGCCGGTTTTTCTTTCCGGTTTTGTTTAGCAAGCGTTCGCTCGATAGATTTTTCTTTTTATTTTTAATTTCCATCATGGACCTATCCGTAGTCCCTAATCTTCAAACGATCATAACTTTTTACTCGTAAGTAGGAATCCAACGAAACCAACGCCCACTTCTTCGTTATGATCTCCTCTATCCAGTAATACAACTCAAACATGTTTTTGAAAGTTTTAAAATTTGAATTCAAACAGATTTGTATTTGAACTTCGTTTGATCATAACTTGAGTTTCGTAACTCCGATTTAGTTGATTCTTTTTGCAAATCGAAGCTCTTGACCTAAACTTTATGATAAGGCCAAATACACATAGTTTTGGTACTGTTAGAAATTGTTTTATGTTGCAAGAGTTATTAGATTTGGTTTTGACATTTTCCGAATTGTTTCTTCGATCCTTCCGATCTTTTGAGTGATTGCTTATGTGTGGTTACTATTGCTTGATTACGATAGATTGACCGGAGTGTGACGAGTAGAAAGAGTTTTGAGTGCAAATCATCTTCATCAACTTTGCAGGCAAGTAACATTTGATCATATCTTTTCTACTACCCAGTTTTATGCATTAGCTCTATTCCTCAAACCCTTGCATGTTTAGGATCTAATTAAATTGTGGGATGGGAAGTAGATTGAGGTAGTACCTATTACCTGTTTTACTTATGAAACCTTGGGAGTTACTTATACGTTTGCTTATTACGCCATGCTATGCTCGTAGACGTGGATTGGGTTTAAGTGAATATCCATGACAGATGTGAGATTGATAATTAATGGTTTATCTAAGGTGGCAACTTAAACACACATCTGGGTGGATTAAGGCACTGGCTATTCAGGACTTGCCTGTCAAGGCACACAGGTAGACAGGATTTGCCTGTATTTCTTCGGACCGCCACCCAGGCCCAAAGGGATCATGAGATTATTCAAACTAGAAACTTCCGTGTGCAGCCACAAGCCATTATGGGCTCGCATAGTTGACTAAGTTGTGCGAACTCTTACGGGCAGACTAGCGGATGTAGGGGATGTAGGTTGGTACGGTCTACCCACATGTAAGGTGCTAAGCGCTTACGAAAGACTATGTCTCGGTCATCCGTTTCTCAAACACCATGTAGTGCGAGAAACCAAACGGAGGCGATCGAGTCTTGTGGGGAAAAGTGCATAAACCTCCATGAGTGTACAAACTAATCATGGTTAGCCGTGTCCCGGTTATGGACAATTTTGAGTATCTAGTACCTGGATATCCTGTTGATCTCAACATGTTACTTCTAATAAATGTTATTGGGTTTTTAATGAGTACTTTTAATTGGGATTGAGGATGCTGTCAACCATTCTCAATGTTTAACAACCACCATGATAGTTAAATAAATTTATTCCTTTGCAGTAGGGAAAAATTGGCTTTTACAAAAAGCGTAACCATAGAGCTTTCCACCAGCCATATATGCATGTAGTATAGCCTATTATTTCATTACTCTCTATGTGTTACATTGCCAGCATATTCCATGTCGACCCGTTTCGGGCTGCAACTTTTCATGTTGCGAGACTTTTCAGACGACGAGTAAGTGATACGTTAGGGTTACGATTTCCTATACTCAACTTTGCCGTTGGTGTTGATGGGAATCCACAACCTTGTTGCTTCCGCTATATTTTTGGATTGAGGTAATAGTATTTACGTTACTTTATACATGTGATTTACCTCTGTTATAAATCCTTCGAGTACTGTGTGTGTCAGCATACCGATCCAGAGATGACACCTAAGCACAGAGACTTGATCCATTCGGGTCGGGTCGCTACATATGACTACCCTACTGATCCGGCTTATACGCCTGGAACGAAAATATTACTTTGGGGCTTCTTGTTAATGAACAGAGCTTTGTTGACCCTTGTTATAGGCTTGGACGCTAGGTGTATTCACCAAAAAATCCGGGTTATCCTGCCTTTGTTTGCCTGCCACTCCGACCAGGTAATCTTGGAATGACTCGCTGTACTCTTAACAATCAATCTTATAAAGACCCTCAATTTGTCAAAGTTAAAACGACGATTGGTCATATGAGGTCCAGTTTACGGGTTTGAATTAAGGTTTAACTCAGTGGCTGCGTGGCCCTTGAATAACGCTTGACATGGAGGCTTGGCAGCCTATGAATGCCCTGTTTTCTATTTTTCTGATTTGTATTTGATTTAACATTTTTTGAGGTTGATCTTTTGTGCCATGTTGATACATGGTTGAAAACTGATTAGGGCCACGATGCCTTACGGTTCATATGTGAATCTATCCGGAGTTTTATTAAACTGGCCTAGTTTTGGACTATAAGTTGCCAGTGTATGATGATTATGTGCTTGAAGTGCGGTGCTCTAAGTTTTGGGATGTTACCCCTTGTTGCCTATGGCTTTCTAAGCCGGCGGTATGAATAAATTGAACATGGCATTGTGCTCTATCTTTTGGCTGTTACCCTTACTGTACGACGTATGATAAGCCGGCAGTATGAACAAATATCACAGGTATGATATTTATTTTGTTGTGATTATATGAGGTTTTGATGAAACTGGACCTGGTTATGGACTATTTAGTCATCAGTGGTTTTTGATATGGGTTATTGTGACCCGCCCTAGGGTAAACCACCAGGGCACATGTTATCTGCTTATGTGCAGGAAAAAATGATAAGCATGGTCTCCATAATTGATGATATTATAAGCATAAGTGGCAGATCTTCAAATGATGGATCAACAGTGTTATGCAAATAAACACCCACGATAGCATGACATATCAGGATTGTTTAAGTAGCCTATTACAAGGCATCTGTCAGCCCAAAATGATAAGTGTTTTTTGAGACATAGCATCCAAATGCTATTGGTAAACCGGCTCATGAATTAAGGTTTCTATCTTGGCGGGTCGAAGCCTTCGGTCATCCTGTGCTTCTTCTTCTTCTTCTTCTTGATTACACATTTGCTGGAAGTCAGGCGTGGCCCAGTTGATACCAGTCAAAGCTCTAAACACAACCTCATCATCTATAAGATTTCATGGATCAATGTCAGAAGCGAAGGTATGCTGACGAGTCAGCGGGATGAGATCCACCTCCTGATGAACCGACGCCTTCACCTTCTTGTTATCAACATCATAAGCTGCCTGATATTGGGATAGGTCTGTGTCTTCAGCCAGTTTGCTTGCTACTGGACGCATTTCCCTTGCTATTTTTGCAAAGTCATCAGCACTGAAGGGAGACCCGTCTTCTTTTACGCTCGGGCAGCCATTAGCCCAATCTTCTGGATCAAGATCTGCTTGCCATGCCTTTACCTAGCTTAGGGCAGTCATGGCGCCGGCTCTGGCAGCTGATCACTTTAAATCCTCAACCCTTTGGGGCAACACCGATAGCTTTTCAAGTGTTTCCTTGATGAGGGAAGGTGGCTGTTTTTTATGAATAGCACCACAGATTGTCCATTGAGCGCCAGTGTATAGTTGCTCTACCAGAGTATACACAACCTTGAGCTTGATGTGCATGTCTGAACCCAACTTGGCGCTTTGGGAGCCTACATCAGTAAAATTATTTGTAAACCGGCAGATGATTATGATATACTGTTGGTGCAAAGGAAAGTATTTTTTGTTACTTACCGAAGATGGCCGATGTCATGCTATTGATTTGATGCTTTAAACCGGACAACTCGCCAGTTACCGGTTTCAGGGCTGCTTTGGCATCCTCTGCTCTTTTTAGTAAAGCTGCTTTCTCGGTCTCCCAGCTGGTTCTATCAATACTGAAGCTCTGTTTCAACTGCTCAATGTTTTCCAACACAGTCTTCAATTCTGATTTGGCCTTTGAAGTCTCAGATTGTTGAGTTTGAATATTGGCCTTCAGATCTTTGACTTGGGATTCCTTCTCATTTAGTTCAGCCTGCGACATGAACAACATGGAAGGTATTATGATCATGATTATTTTCTGAGTCCCAAGCACAATACAAGTAATTTCCTTGGCACTTGGGGGCTAATGCCTATTGCTCTTTTGTTAAGACAAGTTTCTATGATGACCCGGGCAAAATGATGTGATCCGGCCTATAAAGTCTACATACTTGGATTTTATTTACAGCCATGGTAATAAGTCCCGGCTTATTCATACTAATTAAACCAGCCCTTGGGGGCTACAGGTGCAAAGTTGATTACTGCTAATGGAAGTCCCGGCTTAACTTGATAGTTTAAGCCAGCCCTTGGGAGCTACTAGTTTGATCTTCACATATTTATGACTATCTAAAAGTCTAAAAGTACATTCAATGCTATCATGTTCTATAGACTTGGAGGCTAATAGAGGTATATTTATGAGGAGGATTGTGCTGGATTACCTCAAAGCGCTTCTTCATCAAGTTGACCAAGCCATCTTCGAAGTCACGGCTGGTGTGAAGACGGTTCAAATAACCAGAGTGAATCTCTTGAGCACTAAATTGAGCCTAGCCTTCCAAGTCAACTTTCCATTTTCCCTTGTCAACAGCAGAGAACTCCTCCTTGGCGTCGTGCTTGGACAGGGCAATGGGGTTGCCTGGGGCCTGATAAGCCGTCCCAGTAATCATTATATCATCAGATTCCTGAGCCGGCTGAGCAGGACTGGGCGGTTTATCATTTTCTGGATCAGCATCCATGGCATCTTGGGTAACGGGGTGGTCTTTTGGAGGAGGATCATCCATAACAGCTTCTGACACTTGATGCAAAGTTTCAGTTGTGGCATGTTGTTCCCGATCAACATTTTTGGGCTCTTCAGCTGGTTTGTCAATTTTCTGCTTTTTGCTGGGCTTTGCCATAGCACTGAAAAGGAAGGATAAGACATAGTTAATATGAAAATTAAGTGCACAATTCAAAGCGGATAGATTTAATATTCTCACCCAGGCACAGTCTTGAAAGCCGGGATTTGAGTCCCAGTTGAGTCGTCGGAGGAGGAATGAGATGTTCCCTGATAGTTTGAATCAGATGGGTTAAGAGGTTGTCGAAAAAGACCTGCCTTTGGATAAGATAAGTCAGAAATATTTAAAACCTCTGGTCGACGCTTGCGAGGTGCTGGGGTGTTTGGTAAGCCAGAAGAAAGAATTCCACCGCTGCTGTTCCGGGTTGTGCGGTGAGCTTCATGTTGCTGCTTCTTCAAAAGAAAGTTGGGATCCAAATAAGCTAAAGGATGGGAAACTCTTACTTTTCTGCTTGCTTGATGAATTTTCTGTCTTGGCAGAGGACCAGAGTCGGAGGAAAGGATAGTTACCTCTTAAGCATTGGCTTGGCTTCCCTCCGCATCATCCTGATAGTGATCATTATCAATAAGATGTACAAAAAATGAGCCAAGGGATTCAAGTGTTACCTCCGACTCATCATTATCGTCCAAGTCAAATAACTCAGAAGGATTGGATTTCTTCTTGGCCGGCTTTTTAATAGCCTTGGTCTTTGTCCGAGGTTTCTTGGCAGGTTTATCCTGCAGCTTCTTTGTCCAAAAAGGTGAATCGGCCTGCATAACATTAAAATGGGTATGAAAAAGCATCTAAGTGATTCAATTGCGAAATTGGTTAAAAGCTTACAGCTGGCGGTTTGTTGAGAACACAGAAGGGATTTTCCCGACTTTATGCAGTCTTCCAAGCTTTCATTTAACAGAGATTTGTTCATATTATTGATGTCTTCGTCAGTCAATTCAATCTAACAGTGGTGTTGAGGATCTTTTAACTCGCCGGTATACGAGCAAATTAGGCCGGGATGGCGGCTTAAAGGAAAGACTCTCCAGGCGATCCAACATCTAACAAGATCAATTCCAGTCAAGCTGTTGGCCATCAAGGCTTGGATCTGTGAAAAGATTGGCATATATTTTTTCCGCTCTGCTGTGCTAATGCGATCTGGAAGAGGATGTTTGTTGCCAAGCTGGCTACTACGATAACCCAGCAGAGGATTTTCCCCCTCTGGAGAAGTGTCTTTGAAATAAAACCAGGTTTGGTTTGAGTCTTTCACTACAAAAAAATACACTTCCGTGATGATACGTGTTTGTCACAGTAGGTCGCGTTTTTTGTCATGCGTGTACATCCATGACGATTTTATGACAGAATCAAGATAGTCATACTGTCTTTGTTGTAGAAGTGTTCCATGACATTACCAAAATTATCATCACGGAAGTGTCCACTTCCATGACGATAAATCGCGCGTGATGTAAGTGCTTTTCGTCAAGGGTGACCGACACGTGGCATCCACCGTAACGAACGCCGTTAAGCTATCGGGTCGGGTTTTGGATCCGATAACCCGTTAACAGCCGACCAATGGGAAATTTCCACGTGTAAAATTCTTATTGGCGGACGAAACACGTGTCGGCTCGTCGATGGGTCGAGATGGCGCTTATGATATGTCTACTCGTGCCTCGGCCCACCACTGGCCCATTTAGCTTACAAAGACGGCCCGTTTGACTTGGTCAAAAGTTAACGGGCTGTCCCATGAAAAGCCTGTTAACGGTCTCTTCGCAAATAGCCCATTTTACGGCTCGTTAACTCATGGCCCGTTAGGCCCTAAAGGAAATCGGCCCAACAACGTCATGTGGGCCGTCGAATATAACACCAGCCCATTTCACTTTCGGCCCATGTATGGCCCACGACGTCTTTCGGCCCATGTATGGCCCACGACGTCTTTCGGCCCATATGAGGCCTTTCAGATCTTCGCCCTTCTGAGCCCACGGTGACTCTAGCCCATACTGAGCAGTAATTTTCTTTGTACCCGTTAACGGCCCGTGATTTACATGGGCCGTTTCCAGCCCGTGTTAGCTTTCGGCCTATTGACGGCCCATACGTTCTTGGGCTCCTTTTCGGCCCTCGATTACTTCCGGCCCGTTACTAGCCTGTTCCCCTAATAGGCCAAATTCGACCCATGTCAACAGTCAGCCGGTTACTCGCATGTTCCCCAAATGGGCCAAATTCGTCCCATGGCAAGAGTCGGCCCGTTACTGGCCTATTACCCTAATGGGCCAAATTCGGCCCATGGCAAGAGTCGGCCCGTTTCTGGCCTGTTAACCCATTGCGCCGTTTCCAGCCCGTCCTATATTCTGGCCCATTAACGACCCGTTATGCCTGTGACAGAATTAAGCCTTTGCAGTCCTACAACCTGTTACCGTGCTGGGCCGATACCAATTACGCCCGATTACGGCCCATGTAGACCCATTTATCCGACGGCCCGAGGCCCACCGATTACAGGCCCATTTATCGACGGCCCGAGGCCCACCGATTATAGGCCCATTTATCGACGGTCCATAGGAGACCCATGGATCCTACGGCCCGTATATGGCCCATGGTAGTTGCGGCCACTAGCAAACTAGGGAAAAAGAAGACTAGGAAATAAATAAGACCAAAACTAACGCTAGGCTATTAAGGCAATTTCATAGATTACATCCACTCGGCATCAAAGATCGCCACCAGTGCAAATATAGGGAACACCCTACACTATACAAAAATGGCTTGCTGTTTTCTTCAACCGGTGGCTGTACGTTAAGAATAAATTTTGTATTGCACCAAAACAAATTACAACTATATAACAAAAGGAAGGTTGGCATAAAACTTAACAGTCTAGCAGATAAATGCACCACCAGAAGTTCAGAAGCTCAGTTCATTTGACTTGACTGTTACGTTTTCATGCTGTATTGTCCGATGGAGCACCATAACCCTCGCCTTCATTTCCCCTAGGCTCCTGAACAACATAGAAAATGTCTAATAGTCTGGTTTCAAAACCATGCATATCTTGACGACATTGAGCAATGTTTCTCCTTGTTTCACAAAGGGCCTCTGTTAGGGAATGGACTTGTGTCTGGAGCGCAGATACAACATTGCTTTGAGCTTGCATATCTTGATCATGAGGCAGTTTTGACCATATTGCCTTAACAACCAACCCAGTATTACGCAGAACGTGCTTTTGGCAATCGTTAGTGGGTATCTTGACCCATCGCAGCCTGTGGCGACATTGCGGTTATAGTTGCCTCGCCACCTTCGGAAGGTGGCGGTTCCACCATTTTTTCCATAGCTCATTTGAAAAGTTGAGGTTTTACATTAGTAGTACGAGCGATGTAAGATATTAAGGAGGCAGCAAAACCAAACAAAATAGCTTTGGTCTATATACAAAACTTATTTTGGTGAACCCATGTAAAATATTAGTTGTATTTTTATTGCAAAGTACATAATAAAACCAGGTTCCAAACATATGACCATGTACCATCGCTAACGTATTGTCTATTTCTTCACACTGTATTAAGGGCTAAGGATAAAGAGACGAAGTTTATAATACGTTAAGCATAGTATGACATCATTCATATCACAAAACAACTGAGAACAGACAAACATGCAATTGTAACATTGTGTGGGCAAGTCCAGCACGGAACTAGATTACGGGTCAAGATCAAAGGAACATCACTCCTCTCTTTAAAACCTTGTAAGGTGCAATGATACGCTAAGACAATTGTGTATAAAATTGAAAACAGTAATAGACATTGGCTGCAAACCATGCAGTTCAAGACATAAGTCAGAGTAAGTAGTAGTTAAAAGGCATGAGGATTAAGCACTTACAACATCGGCTTTGACTGGTGTAGTCATGCCCTTCTTCTTGCTGGTGTGACAGTCCTTGAAGATTTCCACAGCATTTGGTTCAGGTACTTTTTGGTCCTTGCGGGCTTTCCTCTGCATTTTGAACAAGTAAATATAGATCTGATAATATGGTACAACGAAAAGAGTGAAACAACAGCTAATTACAAGAGCCTTGCAGTGTGCAATATAGCTACGAGATCACGTAAATGCATTGGAATTTAACTTTTAAATACGGTTGGCCTTGTTCTTTGAACAGTTCACCTACAAGAAGATAGATTTGTCTCGACACATGCGTAAATAGGACTTCAACATGTGATCGATCACATATATATATATAATGTACGATACTTGGATCGGATCAGTGTTTAACAAGGCCCTCCAGTCTTCATCCGATATATTTTCCACTTTGGAGATGTTTGGGAAAGTTCACTATTAGCCTTGCCTTCAAAGTGAGTTTTCCTCAAGTTATACCGATCTTGTCGCAGAGCGGACTTGAAAACATGGGTGCAAGCTTGTCAGTTGCATCATCTTGGCTATCCAACTTGAACCTCATCTGTTGAAAATTATGGGAGTCTCATTATCGACAACCTAGAAAGTATGGGATGAGCAAGACGATATTACTAGTTTCCATACATAACCATACTTACAGATAAATGGTCGAGGAAGGTGTTGAACTGGGTTTCATCTTTGTCATTCCTGTCTTTGAATCCATGTTGGGAGGATACGTACATGACACCTAACGACAATCGCTGCCTCTGATACTAACTTGGCTGACTCTGTAGCATCACGTGGCCTTTTCAAAACTGCCTCAAAATGGATCTCCATTCTTCCTCCTCTAGATTTAGTTAACCTATCGAGCATTATCCCTGATGTTTTTTTCCTCTTGCACCTAGGTGCTAGTCCAACAACGAACATAGGAAGTGTTAGTGTACATCAAACTGTGAGACTACATATAAAGAAGCATGGAACTGTAACTTGACTCCAACAACTACCTTCTTGCTGTTGAAGCTCACAAGGTTCATCTGATATTGCCAACTCGTCTTGTGTCAAGAGTGCTTGGGAAGTAGTGTCAGGTGGCAAGGGAGCTTGGGAACGTGCTGCTAGCTCAGTTGATGCATGAGTATGTCGTGCAGCTGGTAGTACTGTGGTAGGTGTTGCAAGAACTAGGGCTGTCTCTGCTTGTTTAGTGGCAGCTATTTGTTTCTGTTTGGCTTTTTTTGCAGCTCATGTAGCATGGGATGCCGTGTTTGTAGAATTTTCCGCTGGACTTTGACCTTCTATTGCACCATCAGTACCAGGAGAATCTGCAGGATTCATCCGCTTCTCATTCCCTGCCATTATGTGTTTCTTCCTCTTTCTCTGTGCCATTTAAGTCAAGCCGACAAGAAAAAGAATAACAATTTAGTTCTTCGGAACAAATTGATGCGTGATGCAGACGAACTGAAATTTGATGTTAGACAACCACATGATAGGAGGATGTAATATGTATGAAAAACAGGACGGAAGAGATAACCAGAACTATGATGTGTAAACTAAGAAGAAGACATTTCACCAAATTAGAAGCAATGCAATGGAAGGTAGACACCATATGAAAGATGCTACAAATATCGCTTCTGCCAAGTTAATGGTGTCTCATCATAAATGGCGTTTAAACAAATGTGAAGCAGTACAAGAAATAAATCATATGCAAGATGCAAACAACATCACACTACCATGTTAGAGGTCTCTCGTCATTATTGCCATTGCATATTCACAGCATTGCATATTCACAACTTATGATGTGTAAACTAAGGAGAAGGCATTTCAACAAATTAGAAGCAATGAAAGCTAGACACTATTTGAAAGATGCAACGAATATCACTCTAACAAGTTAAAACTGTCTCGTCATAAGTGCCATTTCAACAAATTAGTAGTACAAGCTAGAAAATAATGTGAGATGTAACCTATATCACACTCTGAAGTCAAACGTGTCTTATGATAAGTGATTGTTGTAGGTTACACAACAGTAGTAATTTGATGTAAGAACATGGTGTGATAGACATATATTGTATGTTCTAGAAACAGGAACACGTGTCTTATTCAAGTATAATGTGTAAAGTAAGGAGATGGAATTCAACAAAATTAGAAGCAATACAAGCTAGACATCACACATAACATGAAACCACATATAACAGTGCCAAGTTAGAGGGAGCACTAGTGATGTTGCACTAGGGGAGACATGCTCATCATAAACACAGCTTTGTTGAGTGTCTATGCATGTGTTGTCTTGGAAATCATCTTGGGGGTGTGGAGGAGTAGAAACTGTAGAGGCCCTCCATTCTGAAGGAGCACCTTTATCCGCTGCCTTGCTAACTTCCTTCCGCTTTATTGATTTTGAATTATCAAGTAAAACCGACAAGAAAAAGTAATACGATTCTCTCTTCAGAACTCATTCATGCATGATACTGACAATCACTACTTTGATGTAAGGCAAACACATGATACCAGGATGGAATATGTACGAAAAACAGGACGAAATGGCATGTTCACAACTGTTTGTGTAAACTAAGCAGAAACCATTCCAGCAAATAAGAAGCAATGCAAGCTAGACACCACATGAAAGATGCAACCAATATGACTCTGCCAAGTTAAAAGCGTCCCATCATAAATGGAATTTCAACAAATTAGAAGCAGCGCATGCTATAAATCATATGAAAGATGCAACTAATATCGCACTTCATATACTAAAGGTGTCTCGTCATATTGATTGATGCGGATACAAAAAAACAATAGTTTTATGTAAGGACATGCTTAATAGACAGATGTACTATGTACTAAATACGTGAAGGCATGCCACATTACTTGGTATAATGTACTATAAGCTAAGCAGACTAGCACATGCGGTTTAACCAGATTGGAAGAATTACAATCTAGACACCATATGCAACATGCAACCACATATCACGCTGCCAAGTTAGAGCAAGCACTGCGATGCTAGTGTAGGGGAAATGCTGTAATCAACTACAGAGCTATGTTCACTATCTTCATCTTGCATTTCTGTTTCTTGAGAATCATGTCGGGAGGCTGACGCTGCATTCTTTAATTAGTAGTCCCCTTGCCTGCCTGCCTCGTCATAAGTGATTGATGAGGGATACACAAGAACATTAGTTTGATGTAAGAACATGGTTAATACACACATGTACTAGTATGTACCAAAAACAGAAATGCATGTCATCTTCAAAGGTATAATGTGTAAACTTAGCAGATGCAATTTAACCAAATTGGAAGCAATACAAGCTAGACATCCGGCTGGAGTGGTGAGCATGATCATCTAGGACCTGAGAGCCTGGTGGGAGGCGGGCTGCTTCGCCACCATCACAACTTTTTAGTTGGCTTCCAGGTGATGCCTATCTTTGCTGGGCTTGTCACTGGCTCGGCCAGTGCCCTGACTAGCTATTTGTCTTCTGGTGCTCCCGGGATGGTGGTTCATGTAAAAAAATATCTTTCCTTATGTTGATAAAGACTGACTTCGGCCTTTCGAAAACAAGCTAGCCACCATATGCAACATGCAACCACATATGACACCGTGAAGTTAAAGCAAGCACCTGGGATGGTGGTTCACGGCGAGCGAGATCATCAACTCCAGAGCTACGTTCCCCGTCTCCATCTGCTGACACTACACTCTTTAAAGTCTTGAAACGTGTCTGGCCTAGCAGCGTACCACGCTGGAGCGACTACCCTCTTCTCTTTTCTGCTTCTTTGAAGGCAGGGTCTGAAATACCCTTGCATAAAAACACAATAGTGAGGGTATGGGTGAAGTGTGTGCAGAAGTAGTGCACTGTAAAAGTAGCAGATAGCAGGTGGCTGAAATAAATGACAGGAGACATATGATAGCTTTACAATATTGCATGGCAAACAAAATTAGATTCTACTCCGTATGATTTTGTAATATATGAGCACAGGAAATGCAGGTACTCCTCCAGCACACCACCACATGTGGTCCTATCAAGATAACAGTCGACTAAAAATAAATAGGTCAGTCGATTTTTTTATGAACCGTCCGATCTATAAGGAACGGGCAGATGGCCTTCGTCTACCTCCCGCCAGTCACTGTTGACGATCTTTCTCGAACCGCCAGCGACCACCGGCCCAGACCCCTGTCTCCGCCGCCCCGCCCTCCCATCGACCTCACACCACCGCCGTACTTGGCAGCGCCCCCAGGCCATCTCTTTAATCCCGGCCGACCTCCAGATCGGGCGCCAGTAGATCTAGGCCGCACACGCCCCTACGATAAACACCAAGGCGCTGCTTCCTTGGCGTAATAGTCGTACTAGAGCCTATTACGCCGGGGAATGCTTCCGTTAATTGGGAATCAACTGGCCAGAAATTGAAATTCAGGGGGGCGACGGACCTCTAGCTAAGGTGAAATAGTATATGAGGAGAGACCTTGTGCATCGCGAGTTACTAGGAACATCTAGTATCAAGAAGAAGCGGTCAACTAGTGTCTTCTGTGGGATGAATACCGTGCAAGCAGAGACGTAAGATTTGCACGAATAAGGGAAGAGGAGTACCTTCTTCAGTTGCCGGTGTGGCCACCTCCACATGTCGCGCCGATCTTCTTCTTTTTATCGGGGAAGCCGATGTTCTGGAGGGTGCAGGCTTGGACGAACCCATGGCCAAATTGTTGACTATGTTGCCGTGGTCGTATGTCGGTGGAGGGGAAGCAGATCCGAGGCGGCGAAGGATGGCGTAGCAGGAACAGCTCCGGTGCGATGGAGGGTGGCGAAGTTGGAGCGGCAGCGGTGAGGCACAGGACGGCGTGGTTGAACTGGCTCGGGTACGGATGGCTCGGCCTCGGCTTAAACTACTAGCCGTGGAGGGCATTGTGGTTGAGGTTGCGGTGGAAGACGACGCCGGGGTATCGGCTCCGGCGTGATGGAGGAGGGCGGCGGTTGATGGGTGGGATGGGGTGGCGGACGAAGTACACCGGGGTTTCGCGGCTGGTGGAGAGGTAGTTTTGGCGCCCACGGAGTATGAATGGGGAATTGGACGGGTGGGGGGGACCATGTTTCGGTCTGGGACGCGCTTGTTTTTGGATTTTTTGAACAGAAGATGGGACGTGCTTGTTTGAAATTTGGGGAAAGTACAAACTTTGCCCCCCTCTTAAATTTCGGACCTACTGCGGGTCGGGGGTAGGATGGTAATCCCAGGTGTCCCAAATAGTGGGCGGGAGCGATTTCGGCCGCGCGCATGTGTGCTTAGGCGGCCATTGTGTAAGAATGTTTTTCGGAGGTGGTTGCGTGGCGTCTAGATGAAGCTACAAACCTACCCCGGTTTAGACCTTTGGACGTCGGGCCGGCGGGTTTCACGGGTCGGAGTTATTAGAAAAGTAATTTCCTTGTACTACCAAACATTGGTCTCACGCGGTTTCAAGTAGCATGTGCTCTTTTGGTGCTTCGTTCGAAATTTTGAAACACAAGCATTCACATTTAGAGTACTCTTGAACTAAATAGACAACGTTATATTTGACCTTGTATGTTTGAAAACATCATTAAATTATCCGCTTCTTTTTGAAATTTTGACACTTGAAAATCCTATAACTACGATTATTTTGGAATGGAGGAGCTAAATTTGAATCTATTTTTTACACGACTACATATGCTATTATGTAAAAAATCAGAGCAAAGATTGGTGTCCCCATAATTTAGGTATGGTTTACAAATGCCATGATATCAAATTCAAATAATTGAATGGACTTCATGTTGAATTCGATTTTTTTAAACCACCTTAAGTTGAATTCAAATGTATGCTAGTTCATATGTAGCTATTTATATTGTCCATTGTGTAACTTTCGTATGTATAATGTGCTTTACACACATATACTCATGTTTATATTCGATTGCTAAAGCGATGCATTGTCTGGAGTTCAAAATACTAACTATGTGGATCAATTGTGTCGAATAATAACATAGACATGCTCAAATTCGATAGAATCTAGATGTCTGATGGATCAATGACCGCTCCTTACGTGAATTGCAAATATCATGATCCCATCCTAATATTTGGATACAATTTATATCTTTAATCAATATGTAGAGCAGTCTTTTACGTGTAGTTTCACTCTCCATCGGTGGTCTCTCACGCATGCTCACACACTCTCTCCCGAGGTGTCTTTCTCGCACACATGCTCTAGATATAACCCTCCTCCCTCTCGTAACCATTTACAATTGTTTTCACTAACCTTTATCACAAGCACTCTTCCTCTGCAAACATACACACGCACAATCCCCATCGACCCTTTCTATATACATGGACCTGCCTACGTGTCTCATGTACGCACATTATCTTTACGCTTGTCTCTCACGCATTGTCTCACACCTCTCTTCCTAATCGACGAGTATGATTCTAGCAGAGCATTCTGTAGGATGCCCCTTAAAGTTAGGTTGGATGAATAGTAATATCAGAGATAAAGGGGTTACCTTAGTCCGAGAACCTAGGGTTACAAATCCTAGACGGCTTTGTCAGTGGACACAGAGTCCTTCACAATTCTGTTATCTTTGTCTTGTACGACTAGTCATCCATGGGTCTTCCTAAATGTGTCATGGGCCGACCAATGTGGCGCAGGACGGAACCGAACGAAGGGTCTCACCTCGACCCACCGGACCTCACGCGGTGACACACCCTCTGCCCCCACGTCTCATTATCTTCTCACACCCGCACATACCAACACAAACACCACACACACAGAAAATTTCTCCTGGTGCCTCTTTTCCCTCCCCCTTGCATATAAACAATCATGGTAATTAAATCTCTTGTGGTTACGTAATATTCGTCTATCTCTCTAGACCACTCTAATTTCTCATGCTATCTCTCCCACGCCCCCCCCCCCCCCGTCGGCCCCTCTATCCATGCCTCTCTCGAATACGTGATACATACACACACCTCTCTAGGCCCCGCCAAATGCATCAACTACACATTCACACATGTTACATCACGTACCCCATTGATCTAAAGAGCCATCTCTTCACGTTTATTTCGCATACAACACTCCTTTTGAATAAAGTGTGGCCAAAAAATTATTTTAGAGTTTCTACATATATACAATATTACAAAGTTATATGGAGGAGTACGAACGCTAATTTGCATTGCATGGTGCCCACAATGATATTTAGTCCGCACTGTGAATCTGTATATTTTTATATTATATACAAAGTTAGTCATAATAAAGAGAAACGAAGAGCATCTCTCTCTCTCCATCGCATACACCCCCCTGTACGCCCTTTTCACGTATGCACACAAAACTATCTCCAGGTCCTCTAAAAGTAAGCCCTCGGAAAATTCACGCGTGTTTCATCTTTCTCTCGCGATATATGCAATGACGATCATTGTATTTGAAGCGAAAGCACGATACATACATTGGACTTCATAATCCACTCATTATGGTCACCGTTTACGTTTAGTGGTTATTATACAGTCACGGGCTCACCGTACAACTCTGTATTTTCTCATGACATGACTAGTTGACCAGTTAAATGCTCCATGTGGCACCTCTAGTGTTGCATCACATTATCTCACTACCATCGTGCCCACCTGTCGACTTGTATCTACTCTACATCTACACTCTTATAAAATACATAAAATACACTCTTATAAAAAACAGAGTTGGTGATGATGGTGTGCCTGCCATCCTGCAATATAGGCTGTCCGATTTATATCTGACGGATAGGAAAGAAACTATGGCAATTTTGCACGTACCCACACACCTCTCCACATTTGCAAATAAGGCCTTCCCTCGTTCATCCTTTTCTCTCACAAGATAAACAAGTCATACAAATGCATCTTGATGTTACATGCAACGCACGGGCATCTTGCTAGTAAGAATGAAAACAAACGACAAAAAATATTTGGACGGTGGTTCGAAGTCATGACCGCGGGCACAGCGGACAAGGTGGCCTTGTATTGGTATGCTGAGCCGCCTGTTTTAACACACAGGAGCTGGTGTGATGATTATACACACGCACGCATGCACACAAACTGCATCCACGCAACACTCACACAAACACATGCACCCACGCACGCAGGCAACACTCACACATACACACGCAGCCACGCACGCACGCAAGACTCACACGCACACACGCATGCATGCATGCACACACCAGTACACCACACGACCAACACACACTCTCACGCTCAAGTGCTCAACCTACACGTGCATGCGCACACATCAGGCCCTGATAGACACATACACAACCAGGTGATTCCAGCGACGGGTTGGAGTCTTGTCGGCGCTGTGTAAATTTGTGTTTATCTGACCTTTTCCCTATGCGAACTGATAGGTGGGACCCACAAGGAACGTGGTCAATTTAACTAGTCAACATGGCGCCATGCAGACTATTTGGCCGGTCAACAGAGTGCAATACGATGCTGAACTGTGGGCAAGTGACCAGATAATCACCGCAAAATGTATATAGTGACCGTAATCAGCTTATTCTGAAGTTCGGTGACTGTATTACGCTTTTCTCTCTGTAGGCCCTCCAAAACTACATCTCTACACGTTCTCGCATGTTACATCTAACAACTATGCAATACAACACTACTACTACACTCTAACACAATAAATCATATGTGTTTTTAGTTTTACTAGATATCATATTGTAACTTATAATTATTCAGTTTGCATACATTAAAATTTCTTTTGAAATGTATGGCCAGTATCATCTATCGCGCGGGAAAAATCCCGTCCTTTCCTGTTTAATCGGGTTTCTATCGATGGATCGTGCGGAACAACAAAACTATTGTACAATATAGTACAAGTGACAGTTCACTGGGCCGTCGTGTCGTCTACTCCTCCGTCGTAAGAGTGGAGCGCTCGCTTTCATAAATCTTCTAGTCCCTTTCGCCGACATGTGGGACATCAAGCTACCGGGTCCACGTGCCATACCGGAATACTGATGCAGAGCAGCCGGGTGAAGCACCCGATCATGGCGCCCGGCGTAGTAATGAGCAATGAGGCGTCAAATCACAAAGCTGCACCTTTCCCGTAGTTAAGTTGGAGGGACGAAGTAATAATGCTAAAAAAGAAGTTGGAGGGACGAAGCAACCATCATTTCACTCGTTCTTTGAATCCGCTTCTCCCTCATCTTCTTCAACTTAACCACGTGTTGCTTCTGCCATTGTTCTGCCTCATGTGGGACGCGGATCGGCTTGGTAAAGCACTGACACGTGGGACCGCATGTTAGCAAACTGCCATCCGCGTGGCAAAATCACCTCCTTTTTACTAATCTTTATTCTATAATTTTTTAGATCAATATAATTGAGATTTGTATAGATAGCACACAGGAGCAAAACCAAGTGGTATGGTTAAGGGCATACACAATGTGTAGCCAAATGTGAAAATAGCTTTTGGCATCGTGGGAACCATTGTGGACGGTGTTGCCAAAGCCAAAAAGACGGAACCGAAGTTCCTGATTGATTCATTGAAGGTATAGAAAAATGCAACATCTCTCCTCTTTCTCCCAAGCTTGGACGCATGTAGTACAATATAGAGCATAGAGTCTACTCCCCTGTTCCTTCTATCACAAATCACAAAGCAGTGAGGCGTCAAATCACAAAGCACGGACGAAGCAACCATCATTTCACTCTTCGCTGACTCCGCTTCTCCATCGTCTTCTTCGAGAAACCATCTCACCGCACTAGTACTCCTAGTAGTAGTACTAGTAAAGGACTTCCTGGATGCAAATAAGGCGGTTATCTCGGCTTGCAGGCGGCACTTGGGAACGACTTACCGTGGTCTCCCTCAATGGTGTTATCTGTCGAACGCACTTCGCCAAACCACAAAAAAAATCATCGACGTCACCGCAATGGGGAAGGAAGTCAAATATAGTTACTACCTCCATTTTTTTGTACACAAGGCCAGTATTATCAAAATTAATATTTACAAAGGGCCACTAACACTAATCGAGGCAAAATTTGATGGGGTTAGCAACCAAGGACATTAATATCCCCTGCATGCATGCGGAAGTGAGAAGGTTGGTTTGCACGGCGCTGCATTAATCAAGCGATGAGGAGTGAGATGGTTAGATCTTTGGTCTTTCGAGAAAAAACACGCATTAATTGACACGTGAAACGAGGATTTGTATCGATTAAATCCCGCAAAGGAAAACTCCACCTTTCTTTTTTAACACTAGTACTCCTAGTACGTACGTGCTTATCCTGTTTGGGTCTAGGCCTTGCATTGCCAAACTTCACCACACATTTTTGCCAAGCTTGCCTAAAGTTTTCAAAATGAGGAGGTACACTTGCGCATGGCTGTCGCGGTCGCACCGCACCCTCACACGGTCGCTCCTGCACGCCGCGGTCGCACCGCACCCTTACACAGTTGCTCCTGCACGCCGCAAACCCAACCAAGGGAACGCACCCTCATTGACACGTGCTGTCGCGGAAAAAATGTTCCCCCTCCTGACATGTCGGACCCACCAGCTATATCTTCGCACGCAAGGAAGTGCCTCCTTATTACGCACAAAAAAATGAATACCCACCCTGCTAGCTGGGACCCACCATAGTGGGAGGATGACTTGTGGGCCAACTAAGTTGACGGGGACAGAGGGCTTTGTCAACTTAGTCGATAGGAACGATTCTAGCTCCAGTGATCGTACGATGTCCATCCAGTGCTTCTTCAACCTCTGGTCTTCTTGCTCCAGCTGAACAAAGCAGCGCCGGTCGTGCCGCATGCTCCTGTCTCCCGTGGCCGGCTGTGCTGCCGCGGAGGCCTCACCGCCCCCTACTATTCCCACCGCTGGCCAGGCCCTGCGGCGACGGCAGCCTCACATCGCAGCCGAACCAGTGAACCCTCATACTCCTCTCCAGGCGGGCTTCCACTGCCGCGTCTTTTCCCGGCTCCACGTCGTCCCCTTCCTAGGCCTCACCGTCGTCCACCGCCTTGGTGCTCTCGGTGCGGCCTGGTCAACGTGGTCAAGGAACCACTTCCATCAGACGTGGATCAGACGTGGAGAGGTCGACAGCTGGGTCCACGGCCGCAGCAAGGAAGTGCCTCCTTATTACGCGGAAAATAATGATTCCTCCACCTGACAGCTGGGACCCACCAGACGGGCCACTGTATTTTGCGGAAAAAACGTTTCCCCTGACTGGTGGGACCCACCAGCTTCATCTTCGCACGCAAAGTAGTGCGTCCGAAAAAAACGATTCACCCCCCTGACTGCTGGGACCCACCAGCTACACCTTCGCACGCAAGGAAGTGCGTCCGGGCAAAAAAAAACAAAATGATTCGCCCCCTAACTACTGGGACCCACCAGCTACATCTTCGCAGGCAAGGAAGTGCCTGACAGTCGGGACCCACATGGACGAAGCGTACGTAGCGTTGTCATCCTGGTCGCGAATGTGTACGTACATACTGGTCAATGTAGAGGCGCCGACGTGTCGTAGTAGACGCGCGACGCGTTATAGTAGAGGCGCCGACGTAGCATGTACACGCACGTCTGAGGCCGTGGTGCAAGAAAGAAAATACGGCCACATATGTGTACATATGGGCGGGGTCTCAACGCCTACTACGCGCATCACGTCTGGCGGGGCTCGTGTACATGGCTGGGTCGGAACGGAGAAACAACGCGTCGTCGTCGTGTTAATGGGGAGGCAATGGAATGCGTCGTGTTCATGGGGAGGCAACGGAATGCGTCGTGTTCATCGGAGGCAACGAACGCACGGGAGCCAACCGCTTGGGCCGGAACAGGTGATGGAAACGAGGCCTGGCGTACCGCAGAATGGAGGAAACGGCCTTCTTTTCGACCGGCCACGTTCGGAACGGGGTCCTATTGATCGGGAGGGGTGCGGCGTACCGCAAAACTGAGGAAACAGACCTCCTATGGTCGGAACGGGGGTCCTGTTGACCGGGAGGGGTGTGGCGTACCGCAAAACGGACGAAACGGACCTCCTACGGTCGAAACGGGGGTCCTGTTGATCGGGAGGGGTGTGGCGTACAACAAAACGGATGAAACTGTGACGCCCCCGATTCAATTGTACACTAATCATGCACGCAAACATGTACGATCAAGATCAGGGAAGATATCACTACACAACTCCAAAACATAAATAAGTCATACAAGCATCATAATACAAGCCAGGGGCCTCGAGGGCTCGAATACAAGTGCTCGATCATAGACGAGTCAGCGGAAGCAACAATATCTCGAGTCTGACATAAGTTAAACAAGTTTGCCTTAAGAAGGCTAGCACAAAGCTGGGATACAGATCGAAGAGGCGCAGCCTCTCCGCAGGATCCTCCTAACTACTCTCGGTCGCCGCCGCCGCCTGCGTAGTAGTAGGCACCTCCGGTCAAGAGGAGTCGTCATCGACGGTGGCGTCTGGCTCCTGGACTCCAACATCAGGTTGCGACAACCAGAAGAAAGGAAAGGGGGAAAAAGGGGAGAGAAAGCAACCATGAGTACTCATCCAAAGTACTCGCAAGCAAGGAGCCATGCTACATATGCATGGGTATATGTGTAAAGGGCCATATCAGTGGACTGAACTGCGGAATGCCAGAATAAGAGGGGGATAACTAATCCAGTCGAGGACTACGCTTTTGGCAGCCTCTATCTTGCAGCTTGTAGAAGAGAGTAGACTGAAGTCCTCCAAGTAGCATCGCATAGCATAATCCTACCCGGCAATCCCCTCCTCGTTGCCCTGTTTGAGAGCGATCACCGGGTTATATCTGGCACTTGGAAGGGTGTGTTTTATTAAGTATCCAATTCTAGTTGTCATAAGGTCAAGGTACAACTCCAAGTCGTCCTGTTACCGAAGATCACGACTATTCGAATAGATAAACTTCCCTGCAGGGGTGCACCACATTACCCGACACGCTCGATCCCATTTGGCCGGACACACTTTTCTGGGTCATGCCCGGCCACGGAAGATCAACACGTCGCAGCCCCACCTAGGCACAACAGAGAGGTCAGCACGCCGGTCTAAACCTAAGCGCACAGGGGTCTGGGCCCATCGCCCATAGAACACCTGCACATTGCGAGGGCGGCCGGAAGCACCTAGCCTAGCAGCGTTCTGCTCACCCAATCCGGCAAGGCGCCGCCGCTTCGGGCCGACGTCACGAAATGCTTCGCCGATACCACGACACGGTTGCCCATATCTTGTCCCACGTGGCGGTTAGTGCGTATAAGGTCAACGACCCAACTCGAGATCAAATACCAAGATCTCATTAAGCATCTTAAGTTCGCGAACGCCGAACAGGGCCAGGCCCACCTCTCTCCTAGGCGGTCTCAACCTGCCCTGTCGCTCCGCCACAAAGAACCACACAGAGGGCCGTTGGGACAAAGGTCCTTTCAGCCCCCAATCCGTGAATCATTCGCGGGTGCTCCTCGAGCCGACCCGACTTTAGTCACCACATGTATCATGTATAAAGTATATAGTATATACCCGTGATCACCTCCCGAGTGATCACGGCCCGATAGTATAGCACAGCCGACGGACAAGAAGGTAGGGTCACAGATGGAATACTAGCATCCTATACTAAGCAGTAGGATAGCAGGTAAGGGTAAAAACTGTAGCAACAATGACAGGCTATGCAGCAGAATAAGACTAACGGAAAGCAGTAACATGCTACACTACTCTAATGCAAGCAGTATAGAGAAGAATAGGCGATATCTGGTGATCAAAGGGGGGGCTTGCCTGGTTGCCCAGACAAGAAGGATGGGTCGTCGGTGTAGCCGATCACAAGGGCACCGGCAGCGGTCTGAAGGTCTAACGGAAAGAAGTAACGGAGGCGGAACACAATAAATAACAGAGCAATCAAAGCATCACAAAGCGTAACATGGCAATACGCGGTGCTAGGTGTGCCCTAACACGGTAGTAGGTGATATCGATGAAGGGGGGAAACATCCGGGAAAGAATCCCCGACGTTTCACGTTTTCGGACAGATGAACCGGAGGTGAAATGTTGCAGGTTTGTTATGCTAGGGATGTGTGGCGGACGAACAGGCTGCGTATCCAAATTCCTCTCGTCGTCCTGAGCAACTTTCATGTACAAAGTTTTTCCATCCGAGCTACGGTTTATTTTATATTAACTTAAAAAGGATTTAGTCATTTTCTAAATTATTATCTATTTAATTCTAACATTATCCAGAATAGTATATGCTGACATCAGCATGACGTCAGTAGTCAACAGTGCGTTGACTGGGTCAATCGGAGTGTGGGTCCTGCAAGTCATAATCTGTTTATTCTAATTAGGATTTAACTAATCTAATTACTGTTTAATCAATTAAAAATGGTTAATTAGGTTAACTAAACAGGATTAATTAAGTTAATTAACTTAGTTAACTAATTAATTAATTAATTAATTATATTTTTATTGTTACTATTATTATTATTTATTTATTTTTAATCTTTTTTTAAACTGTTCTGGGGCGGGCCCACTTGTCATTGGCCCTGGGGGCCTTAGCGGGCACCGGGCGATGCGGGCGCAGGGGCACGGCCACGAGCGCCCGATAGGCAGCCCGGGCGCTCGCCTCCGGCGAGATCAACAGCGCGGTCGCCGGCGCCCACGATGCCGGCCAGGGGAGGCGACGGAGGTGCAGGACCAAGGCGAGGGGAGCAGGGCGCCGGGGTCGGAGCTCCGGAGTTGGCCGCGGGCGTGGCGGCATCTCCGGCGCAGGGGGGTGCAGGAGCGGGGCAAGGCCAATGGCCAGGGCGGCAGCGGTGGCCGGCCGGCGTGGGGGAAGACGGAGTGAGGGGCCGACGAAGAGCGGGCCCGGGCGGCAGAGGAGCAGCAACGGGGGAGCCGGGCGCGGGTGAGCGCAGCCGAGCGCGGGCGTGTGTGCACGCGGTGGCGCACCGAGGGAGACAGAGAGGAGGGAGAGGCCGGGCCTCACCGCGCAGAGTAGGGGTCGGGGCAACGGAGCGCGAGGAGGGCGACGGGGACGACGTCGCTGGAGGGGAAGCAGGCCGGCGATGAGGAGGAGGCAGGCCGGCTGGGAGGTTCCGGCGACGGGCGATGTGGGCAGCGTCCTCGGGCACGAGCAGATCCGTCGAGGGGGATGAGGCAGAGGAGCTCCGATGAATGGCTCTCGGGGAGGAGGGTGACGAGGCGCCCGACGAGGTGGAGGTAGACGAGGGGGCGGCTCCGGCGACCGTGGACGGCGACGGCGGGTTCATGCCCCGATCCAGAACGAGCGGAGAGGGGGAGGGGATCGTGGGGGAGGGGAAGTGGGGACGAGTGGGGAGGGAACCGCTAGGGTTTGCGGTTGCGAGGGGATAAGGGAATGAGTGGGGGGCCGGGCCAAGTGGGCCGGCTGGGCGGCCTGGCTAGCCCCGTGGCCAGCTGGGCCGAGGCCCAGCGAGGGGGGGGCTTTTATTTTCTTTTGTTGTTGTTTTATTATTATTCTTTTTTGTTTTATTTTAGATACACTTTATTTTTGGTTTAGTAAAATATGACAATAGCTCCAAAAATAGTGTGTCAAAATAATCCACTATTCTAAGAAGTTTTATCTCAGAATAAAAATAGTTTAGTATTTGTTTAAATGTATTAGGAGTATAACTAATTGTTTTGATGTTGTTTTAATCACTTTAGGGTATTTAATTTTTTTATAAAGATGTTGTTACTCCACCAATAATATCCATGATTTATTTGTCACATTAAGAATATTTTAGTTTTGACTTTTGAAAACTTTAATTGTTTGACTGGATTTTAAATTTGAATTTGAATCGTTTCTGAACCATCGCGAGATTAACAACAGTAATCGAGGTGACGTGGCATCATTAGTAGAGGTTACTGTAGCTTGATTATCCGGGCGTCACAATTCTCCTCCACTACAAGAAATCTCGTCCCGAGATTTAAGAGGTGGTGTAAGGGGGAAATTTGTGGTTGTGAAATTCTAACGGATCTTCTCGGTCTTGGTTGCTCTTCTCGAAGAGGTCGATCCATAGCGCTGATGTCTTCATTCCTCTGTTTCAGGTCCTCATGATGAAGTCGGCTCTTTTCTTCAGGAACTCCATCGTACTTATGAAAAGATTTAGGGGGCAAACTCGGGAAGGTCGAAGCACATGTTAGGTACCTAGGGGCTATCTCAGTAAATGAGGCTAGAGGCATCTCTCGAGTTGAAATCCAAGAAAGACTTCGAGAGCAAATTAAGAAGGTGCAATAAGATGTTTCAAGCGGATAGGTAATCGTCCGTTGTTTGGAACATAGTGTGAAAGGGGTTCAGAGAAACGAAAAATAATATTGCGTTTGATACCAGAATAGATCAATAGGAAGGTGACCCATTACATACGGAATCAAGCACGAGGAATATCTTTGGCAACAGGGCGTACAGGAGAGTCAGGTTTTGATCCTATAGAACTGTGGGTTATAGGCCCACCATGTGGGTTAAAAGGTGAAAGGGGCACGACATCTTTCACGGCCATGATAGCAATGCAGGTTAGAGGATAGCCTTTCAGTTATGTCGGTAACAACATCGGTACCAATGGCGAGGGACGAAGAGAACCATTTTCCTGCTCGTTGGACGAGGCGGACCAATAGGCAAAGTTCTCATCCATCGGTGGCTACCAGAATGTCAGTAACAATAATAATAGGGTCTTACTGACAAAGTTGTACACCGAGGTGTTTACATAAGCAGGAGAATATTACTACTTAGATCATATAGATCACAAGAAAGGTTAAACCAAACAAGGGAAAGGAAAATATGATTATCAGATTAAACAGATCGATGGAAAGGAAAATGTGTTAAAACACATATTTCAGGGGTATTTCCTTCCCAAGGACAAATAGAGTATGATATCCGTGATAGGATATAATGTAGAAAACTCTTTAGGTAGGGGAGAGAATTTTCATGACATTACCCATACAGCGGTGTTTGGATAATCGAGCAGGAAACATTTAGCATTGGGCTTCAAATGTTTTTTTTTTGTTAAAAATCGGAGTACCATGGACATGCTTCGAGATAGCACTGACATGGTTTGCAAGCAAAGGTCAGACTTTGTATTCACAAAGGATCCATCAGGAACATCTTATAGAATAAGTCTTACAATTTCCTTATGGAAGAATGGCTAACCATCGAAAGGAGGGGGTATTATAACAATGGGTTCCCCAGCCAGGTGTGCTAGGCATGACATCACCTTACCGGGTCATATAAAGACCAATGTTAAAACTCCTAGAAATATGTTCAAACCATCATATCTGACCCGAGGTTTGGATCTGATTGGTGTCAAGATACCTCAGACTCATGATGCCTGAGAAGGAAGGGTGCAAATCAATTTGACGTGATGGAGTTGCAAGATTCTCGGGAAATAAACTATGGAAGCAAGTTCTGAATCATGAGCTCATCATTAAACCAAGGAGAGGGTGAGGAGGTGGCTGATGAACTCAGCGACAATTCATTGGGATTTCCAAAAGATGGATTTCCACAATTAGGTGAACAAGGAGATAACATTTTTCAGATCAAATGATATAATGAGGTATGCTCGAGGAAAACATACACAATTAAACATTGGTTGAAAGGTGCGCCCGAAATATGGGTTGGGTTGCACGACCAATGTCAGAATGGTGATTCAATAATCATTAGTCCAAGAATGAACGGCCGACCATTAACTTCAAAGCAATAGGGTTGCTAGAAGGGAAAAATTCAAACAGCACCGTTGACTTGTTGGTACACCGGTTGGAATCAACACGAGGACCAAGAAAGAATGGTGATGGTGGGAAGCATCACTGTATCACAAATTCTTAAGAGGTGGTGTAATTCTCACAACATTGATGACATAAGAGATGGTAATGTTCCGAGTAAAGAAGAACAATTGCTGGATGGCAGGGAACTCAAGGTACAACACCAAACACGAACAAGTTATGTTGGTGGGAACGCAATAAAGTGGTCGATGATAATAAAATTCATCGAGGGCAAGGATGGTATTTCTCATCATGAATTCAATTGATATACTAGAAGAGCTCAAAATGTTGATGATGATCACGACACAATTGTCGAGAGATTTCAGGAAGGTGTAATCGATCGGCGATGACATCAAGTCAAAGGAATGATGAAGCGAAAGGTTATTGGAGCCACGGGTACGTCACAAACTCCAAACCAAGTTTGCTGTTCAAGGCAAAATGACATGATGAGGAAAATCGACGTAGGCGTTAGCTCATCGTCGAAAATTTTGCTCCGAGAAGAAGGACCAGGTAGCACAGTTAAAATCAACACGAATAGGTATAGCAGAGCAGGCTAGGAATGACATGATCGGGTACAAACTCGTACTTAAAGAATATTACTGAAGAGTTGTTGAATCGTAGTGCGGACTCGGTTCAGTTATCGGTGTCTTTGAGTGTTTAATAACTCAGAGCCCGTGAAAATTTGGAATCTGTGAGAATGTAGTACTTGATGAAGAACTCATAAGAGGTTATGCAGTTCCATGATAATCTCGAGATACCAGGGGGTAATACTCGACGACAGATCAAAGTAGAGGTTGGACTGGGGTATTGCTCTGCAGAAGACAAGTGCTTAAACTTGCACGAGAAATGGTATTTAAAGGAGAACATGGTCGGAACCACGATTGAAAAAGGCCAGATCCCAGATATAAGATGAACTTATACCAAGGGAATAATAATTTCAAAAGAAGCGGCATGAACACAAAGTTCAAGGTCGACTCCCACTTCTCCAACGCATAACCTTTCATTTACTTCTCGCGTTCGATGAAGTTGTAGTGTTGAAATTTTATCTTGGTAAAATACCAGAAGAGTATGACTCGTGAAAACTTTCGAGTTCACACATATTAAGGAAGGCATAGGTTCAAGCCATCGGGCTTCTTAGAACATATACCACTTAACTTCGTGGAGTAAATAACACAGGCTCAAAAGTAGAGCATGATTGACAAAGCAAAGGATACAATTTACCAAAGGCATTATATATCCTAGGAAAGGCTCAAGGTTATTTAATATGAAGGACATTGTCGGATAAAATCCAATAAAGGATCTGGGGTGAGTATCGGCACACAACCCGAGGAAGAAGCAAGGTAAAGACATTGGATTATAGAAATAACTGAATAACTTAGAGCTCAATTTGCTAAGGAATTATGATTTATAAAGCGAAGGATCAGAAGCAGACGCTCTGATCAAGGATGGATAAGGTCAATAGACTTAGGGGCACAATCGATGACAATTTAATTGGCAAGAACCAATTCATGATTAAAACGACGTCTGAGCCGGAAGGATGAATTCTAGGATCTGTTTGAGGATTGCGAGCATTCGCAACAAATCGAATCAATGGACTCAAAATGATAATGACAATGGATGTCAATAAGATTACTAGACTTATGGGATTAACCATAATGCAAGTAATCAAGAATTTCAAGAGCAATAGGATGCTCAGGATTTTCGGAAGATCGAATGGTATTTCGAGGATTGGTGACATACATGAATCAACTGGGATTGCAAAAGCGATAGGCACAAGCTCTCGAGAGAATATCGGAGAGTATCTTCAAATTCTTCTGGCTCACGGAGCAATCACCTGGAGTGAGGGGTTCTCCGGGAGGAAGTAGTAACGAGATCCTAAAGTTAGATTTTAGTAAATTCATTAAACCCGAATAGGAGAGAGATCAGAGTCCCAGATTATAGATGACGAATAAAAGATCCTAATACCACCCAATGGCGACGTGGTCACGTAAGCCACACAGCCATGTTAGTAAAAGTTTAGCAATGACTAGACTTAACTTCGGCCAAGGAGTTGGAAAGGGGGATTTTCCTACAGCAATGGCTCGATTAATCTCAGACGCCCCGATTCAATCAGACACTAATCATGCACGCAAACGTGTACGATCAAGATCAGGGACTCACGAGAAGATATCACAACACAACTCTAAAACATAAATAAGTCATACAAGCATCATAATACAAGCCAGGGGCCTCGAGGGCTCGAATACAAGTGCTCGATCATAGACGAGTCAGCGGAAGTAACAATATCTGAGTACAGACATAAGTTAAACAAGTTTGCCTTAAGAAGGCTAGCACAAACTGGGATACAGATCGAAAGAGGCACAGGCCTCCTGCCTGGGATCCTCCTAACTACTCCTGGTCATCGTCAGCGGCCTCCACGTAGTAGTAGGCACCTCCGGTGCAGTAGGAGTCGTGGTCGACGGTGGCGTCTGGCTCCTGGACTCCAGCATCTGGTTGCGACAACCAGAAGAAAGGAAAGGGGGAAAAAGGGGAGAGAAAGCAACCGTGAGTACTCATCCAAAGTACTCGCAAGCAAGGAGCTACGCTACATATGCATGGGTATATGTCTAAAGGGCCATATCAAGGGACCGAATCGCAGTAATGCCGTAATAAGAGGGGATAACTAATCATCCAAAGACTACGCTCGCAGCCTCCATCTTGCAAAGATGTAGAAGAGAGTAGATCAAGTCCTCCAAGTAGCATCGCATAGCATAATCCTACCCGCAATCCCTCCTCGTTGCTCGTTAGAGAGCGATCACCGGGTTATATCCGCACTTGGAAGGGTGTGTTTTATTAAGTATCCAGTTCTAGTTGTCATAAGGTCAAGGTACAACTCCAAGTCATCCTCATATCAAGATCACGACTATTGAATAGATAGACTTCGTAGGGTGCACCACATTACCCGACACGCCGATCCCATTTGGCCGGACACACTTTATCGGGTCATGCCCGCCGCCAGAAGATCAACACGCCGCAGCCCCACCTAGGCACAACAGAGAGGTCAAGACGCCGGTCCAAACCTAAGCGCAAGACAGGGTCCGGGCCCATCGCCCTTAGCACACCAAGATGTTGCGAGGGCGGCCGGAAGCAGACCTAGCCTAGCGTGCGTTCGATCCAATCCGGCGCCGCCTCGTCGGCCGACGTCACGAAATTCTTCGGCTGATACCACGACGCCGGTTGCCCATATCTTGTTCCACGTGGCGGTTAGTGCGTATAAGGTCATTGACCCAACTCAGATCAAATACCAAGATCTCATTAAGCATGTTAAGTATCCGCGAACGCCGAACAGGGCCAGGCCCACCTCTCCTAGGCGGTCTCAACCTGCCCTGTCGCTCCGCCACAAAGATCCACACAGAGGGCCGTTGGGACAAAGGTCCTTTCAGCCCCCAATCCGTGAATCATTCGCGGGTGCTCCTCGAGCCGACCCGACTTTAGTCACCACATGTATCATGTATTAAGTATATAGTATATACCCGTGATCACCTCCTGAGTGATCACGACCCGATAGTATAGCACAGCCGACGGACAAGAAGGTAGGGCAACAGATGGAATACTAGCATCCTATACTAAGCAGTAGGATAGCAGGTAAGGGTAACAACTATAGCAACAATGACAGGCTATGCAGCAGAATAGGATTAACGGAAAGCAGTAACATGCTACACTACTCTAATGCAAGCAGTATAGAGAAGAATAGGCGATATCTGGTGATCAAAGGGGGGGCTTGCCTGGTTGCTCAGACAAGAAGGAGGGGTCGTTGGTGTAGTCGATCACAGGGGCACCGGCAGCGGTCTCAAGGTCTACCAGAAAGAAGTAACGGAGGGGGACCACAATAAATAACAGAGCAATCAAAGCATCACAAAGCGTAACATGGCAATACGCGGTGCTAGGAGTGCCCTAACGCGGTAGTAGTTGATACCGATGAAGGGGGGAAACATCCGGGAAATTATCCCCGACGTTTCACGTTTTCGGACAAATGAACCTGAGGTGAAATGTTGCAGGTTTGCTATGCTAGGGATGTGTGGCGGATGAACAGGCGGCATATCCGGATTCGTCTCGTCGTCCTGAGCAACTTTCATGTTTCCATCCGAGCTACGGTTTATTTTATATTAACTTAAAAAGGATTTAATCATTTTCTAAATTATTATCTATTTAATTCTAACATTATCCAGAATAGTATATGCTGACATCAGCATGACGTCAGCAGTCAACAGTGAGTTGACTGGGCCAATCTGACATGTGGGTCCCGCAAGTCATACTCTGTTTATTCTAATAAGGATTTAACTAATCTAATTACTGTTTAATTAATTAACAATCGTTAATTAGGTTAACTAAACAATATAAATTAAGTTAATTAACTTAGGTAACTAATTAATTAATTATTTTATTATTATTACTATTATTATTATTATTTATTTTAATCTTTTTCTAAAATTGTTCTGGGGCGGGCCCCACTTGTCATTGGCCCCGGGGTTTTAGCGGCACCGGGCGGTGGGCATGGGCACGGCCACGAGCGCCTCGAGCAGGCAGCTGTAATCGCCTCCTGGCCAGACCAACAACAGCTTGTCGGGCGCCACGACGCCGCCAGAGAGGCGACGAGTGCGGGACTAAGGTGAGGGGAGCAGGGTGGTCGGTTACCGGAGTTGGCTGCGGCATGGCGGCATCTTCGGCGCAGGGGGGTGCAGGAGCGGGGCAAGGACAATGGCTGTGGCGGCGTGATGGCCGGGCGTGGTGGGGGGGAGACGGAGTGAGGGGCCGACGAAGAGCGGGCCCGGCAGAGGAGCAAAGAACGGGGAGCGGGCGCGGCGCCAGCGCGGTGAGCGCAATGAGCTGCTGGTTCGTTGCCTGTGATGCACCGAGGGAGACAGAGAGAGGGAGAGGCCGTGCCTCACCGCGCAGAGTAGGGGTCGGGGCAACGGAGCGCGAGGAGGACGACGGGGACGACGACGCTGGAGGGGAAGCAGGCTGGCGATGAGGAGGAGGCAGGCCGGCGGAAAGGTTCCGGCGACGGGCAATGTGGGCGCCGTCCTCGGGCATGAGCAGATCTGTCGAGGGGGATGAGGCAGAGGAGCTCCGATGAATGGCTCTCGGGGAAGAGGGTGACGAGGCGCCCGACGAGGTGGAGGTAGATGAGGGGGCGGCTCCGGCGACAGTGGACGGCGACGGTGTCGTGGCGTCGGCGGGTTCGTGCCCCGATTCAGAACGAGCGGAGAGGAGGAGGGGATCGTGGGGCAGGGGAAGTGGGGACGAGTGGGGAAGGAACAGCTAGGGTTTGCGATTCTTGAGGGATAAGGGAATGAGTGGGGCAAGTGGGCCGGTGGGCGGCCTGGCTAGCTCAGTGGACTGGGTCGAGGCCCAAATGAGGGGGCTTTTATTTTCTTTTGTTGTTGTTTTTTATTATTCTTTTTTGTTTTTTAGTTACACTTTATTTTTGGTTTAGTAAAATATGACAATAGCTCCAAAAATAGTGTGTAAAATAATCCACTGTTCTAAGAAGTTTTACCTCAGAATAAAAATAGTTTAGTATTTGGTAAAATTTATTAGGAGTATCACTAATTGTTTTGATGTTGTTTTAATCACTTTAGGGTATTTAATTTTTTTATAAAGATGTTGTTACTCCACCAATAATATCCATTATTTATTTGTCACATTAAGAACATTTTAGTTTTGACTTTTGAAAACTTTAATTGTTTGACTTGATTTTAAATTTGAATTTGAATCGTTTTTGAACCATCGCAAGATTAACAAAAGTAATCGAGGTGATGTGGCATCATTAGTAGAGGTTACTGTAGCTTGATTATTCTGGCGTCACAGAAACGGACTTGTGTTGGAGCGCTACGATCGAAACGGGGGTCCTGTTCATCGGGAGGGGTGTGGCATACCACAAAACGGGACTCCACGGGATACTGTTCATCTCCACCGTCGACCTCCTCCAGCCTCCACAGGCTCCTGTTCATCCAGCCTCCACCGCTTACTCCACCGGCCACTGCTCAACCACCCCTCCACCGCTCACTCGCTCATCCAGCCCTCCACACCACGGGGTCCTGTTCAACCACCCCTCCACGGGCACCCCTCCACCGTCTAATATTCATCCAGCCCTCCAGACCATGGGGTCCTATTCAAACACCCCTCCACGAGCACCCCTCCACCGTCTACTGTTCATCCAGCCCTCCACCACACCACGGGGTCCTGTTCATCCAGAGGCAAACGCCACCGCTCCCTGTTCATCCAACCCCCCAACGCCAATCGCTCATCCCAGAGGCAGCATCGATCGGCTTGATTAGCGGCGAAGAGCAAAGGAATCGCCGATCGGGTTCGATTAACAGCCATCGATCGATCGCCGGGTTCGATAACGCGTAACTGCAGTCTCGCAATCGCTCGGGTTCGATTAGAGCCCAACGCCTCGCTCGGTTGATTAGAGCTAACGCCGCACACACGCATGCGTCGTATGAGAGAAACGCGCATCGCTCGGCCCCCGACATCCCACCGTAACCGGGAACTCCCCGAAATTTTCCTCCCCCTCGCTTCTACCACGGTTTTTTACGTCATGGACGGCCCAAAGAATGTCATGCAACTGTGTCTCCAGCCCGCCTAGGACGAAAAGCCCATTTTTTGTCTTGATTTTTTCTCATAGAAGTAAGATCCCACCACATCTATGATGATACCGGGTTTTGTCACAATTATCGTCATAGAAGTGTCATATGTATGACATAATTTTTTTTCGTTCGGCCCAAAATGTCACGGATGTGTCTTTTTTTTGTAGTGTTTTTGATGACTGGGCAGAGTGGCGGCTGGGAAAATGGCTTCCTTTCATCGCTGTATAGAAATTCCGCCTAGCTCTAGGATGGGCCCATCTGTAAACTCGTTCTGCCGGTTTAAGTAATAGAACTCCCTGAATAGTTCTACGGTGGGCTCCTGTTGAAGGTACACCTCGCAGAATACTTGGAAGTTGCAGATGTTTGAAACGGAGTTTGGTCCGATATCTTGTGGATGGATCTTGAAAAAGTGCAGCACATCACGGAAGAATTTTTAGCCGGGAGGGCTGAAGCTCCAGAGCATATGATCACTAAAAACAATAACTTCATGATCATTGGGCTCAGGAGGAGTTTCAGTGCTTGGGACCCTCCAATGAATGACATGATTTTTTAGCCAAGACACTTGTTTGAACATATTCATTGAAGTCTTCCTCGGCGACCCGGGAAACAACCCAGTTGCAGGCAGTGACAATCTTGCCCATTTCGATGAAGGCCTGGAAGAAAGAAATATTATCGGTTTAAGATTAAAGTTGCTAAACCGGACCGTTGATTCAAAAGAAAAGTGCTATAAGTGGCGGGTGTATTAAGCCGGAATATGAACATTGAAGTACGTGGATATTCATATTGGCGGCTTAAAAGGGGACTAATGGTACCTGTCGGGTTAAGATTATGGTATTTAGCCGGCCAGAGTTCAAAGATCACATACATTGTGCAGAACCAAAAAGGAGGATTAATGAGCAAGAATGGTTAAACCAGAGAATATTACCGGGTCCTACAAGTTATGAAGCGCATTCTGGCGGCTTAAAATGGGGCTTAATGGTGTACCATGGTTTATGGTACAAGCCGCCATGGAAGTTGTGATACTACAAATGTATCAGTGAAGATTTTGCAAAGTGATGGACAAACAGATTTCGCAGACTGGATCTATAATTTTGGATCTGTAGCAGTTCAGGAAAATGCAGTAAATTCTAAACCTAAGGTGGCAGCAGCAGAAAAGTTCATGTGCTCCGATGAGATCGTTTATGAAGGGACGGTATTCCGATGTTAAAAACAACTACTAAACTGCTACCGCACAAGTTTCATACCATGTTCAGATCAAAAGCTACTCGAGCTAAAGGAGAAAACGAAGAACGACGAAGAACACCGATGAACAAGGCTAACCCTAATGCAGATCTGACGTGTAAGGAGATGAATACTTATGGATGCAGATGGACAGTGGTGGTGCGTCGTTGTTCTCTGGACCCGACAGGTTGATGCAGTGGACGGACAACGGCGGCAGCGGAGCTTGAGGCTGCAGAGGAGTCACGAGAGGAAAACGAAGACGAGGAGGCAAGGGGGGGGGGGAATGAAAAGGACCCCCGTCCTATTTATAAGAGGGTGGATGCAAGGCATGCGTGGGAATCGAGGAGGCCAAAATCATCATGTGGCTATATGGAATCCTTGATTTTTGGGATGTTCATTAAGATAAGGATCGGTTAAGATGTTCTGGGATTTGTGTGAAATTAATGCGAAATGACCTCATGGCGGGTTAAGAAGATTCTGTGAGCCGCCGTCATGGCGGGTTACAGCAAAATTTATTAAACGGACGATGCAAAATTTTGACAAGTCAGGTATTGAAGATTGATGTGAACAAGTTCAAATCAACCTTGGGCCTAATGTTGGGGATATAACTACTGGGTATGAACTGCCCAGGAGGTGCCGGGTTATACCACTGGTGACTTATCAATGAAGATGGCGGATCATAGCAAGCCTATTGACGGCCTAAGACCCAGAGGAGACTTGAGGCCCAAGAGGATGAACCGCCACATGTATAACTTGTATTGTAAGGAAAGCTTAGTTAGTCACCGAGCCGGACACATTGTGTATGAGCCGACCGGGACTCTGTAAGCCGCCGGGCATCAACCTATGTATATAAAGGGGTGACTCGGTTGCGGGTTAACTCAAGAAACAAGACATTGAGAACTAGGTCAAGTATATTCGCTCCCTGGTAATTGAAACCCAAGCAATACGACCCCAAACTGGAGTAAGCCTTTACCTCAACCGCGAGGGGCCGAACCGGTATAAACTCTCTGTGTCCTTTGTCTCGATTAACCCCTTTAAGCTAACCTAGTTACAATGGCTCCATGACTAAGTCCTTTCGCTAGGACATCTGCCCTATTATAGTCCACGACAGTTAACCCGCATATCCTATGCTTTACGTAGTCGAGAAGAGGATCCTTTGAAGAGGTTGTAGCTATTACGCGATGGTTTAAACCGTGTCATCATGCTGCTCCTATTGGGCCATTAACAGTGTCATGTTGGTGCGCAAGTCACCGGGCTGGTGTTGCCTGGTCGAGCTGGATGACGCACACTATTTTTTGTGCTCCTCGGCCTCCCATGGAATTTTGAGCACGAAGTTATGCACTCTAGGTACATAATTCTCGACAAGAGGGGCAAGAGCGAGGAGCGAGGAGCACATATCCATATTTAGGGTCAGCGTTCGATTGTCCGGAGACACGACGGGTACCCTTGTTGCGTTTTGAAGAGCATGGTGTACTTGTCCCGAATAAAACACGAGCTTCCTCCTCGGATGCCTGGACCTCGGCTGTGAAAGCCGTGGTTTGTTTCTCTGTTCGAAGGGAGCGCTCGATATTGCCATTGACTGTAATGACACCATTCGGTCTTGGCATCTTTAGCTTTAGATATGCATAGTGTGGGACCACGCTGAAGTTAGCGAATGCGATTCATCCGAGCAGCGCATGGTAGACATTGCGAAAGGGAAAGATGTCGAAGATTAAATCCTCACTTTGAAAGTTCTCGAGAGATCCGAAAACTACTTCCAATGTAGTCGTGCTTGTGCAGCACGCTTTGACGCCGGGTATGACACCCTTGAAAGTGGTAGTGCTGGGTTTGATCCTGGATGGATCGACGCCCATTTTCGTGATCGTATCAACATAGATCAGGTTGAGGCTACTGCCTCCATCCATAAGGACGTGTGTTAGGTGGAACCCTTCCCCAATGGGATCCAAGACCAAAGCCGCACACCCTCCATGACAGATACTGGTCGGATGGTCGCATTTGTTGAACATGATCGGACAAGGTGACCATGGGTTGTATTTTCGGGCGACGGGATCTAGAGCATAGACGTCCCGAAGTGCATGCTTCCACTCGTTTTTGGGGGATGTGGGTGACGTAAATAATATGCACATCCTTTATCTCGGGTAGGAATTGCTTCTGGCCCTCATTATTAGGCCGCCGAGGTTCATCCTCGTCCTTGCTGAGGTACAGGCTATTGCTCCCCCCTCTACCGCGACCTTTTCGGCCTGCTTGAAGACCTAGCAGTTCCGGTTAGTATGATTGGACGATTTTTCCAAGGTGGCATGAATCTGGCAAGGCTAGTTGATAGCCCACAAGTATAGGGGATCGCAACAGTTTTCGAGGGTAGAGTATTCAACCCAAATTTATTTATTCGACACTAGGGGAGCCAAAGAATATTCTCAAGTATTAGCAGTTGAGTTGTCAATTCAACCACACCTAGATAACTTAATATCTGCAGCAAAGTATTTAGTAGCAAAGTAATATGGAAGTAACGGTAATGGTGGCAAAAGTAACAGTAGCAGTTTTGTAGTAATTGTAACAGTGGCAACGGAAAAGTAACTAAGAAAAGATCAATAAGTGAAAAGCTCATAGGCATTGGATCAATCATGGATAATTATGTCGAATGCGATTATTCATGCAACAGTTATAACATAGGGTGACACAGAACTAGCTCCAATTCATCAATGTAATGTAGGCATGTATTCCGAATATAGTCATACGTGCCTATGGAAAAGAACTTGCATGACATCTTTTGTCCTACCCTCCCGTGGCAGCGGGGTCCTATTGGAAACTAAGGGATATTAAGGCCTCCTTTTAATAGAGTACCGGACCAAAGCATTATCACATAGTGAATACATGAACTCCTCAAACTACAGTCATCACCGGGAGTGGTCCCGATTATTGTCACTTCGGGGTTAACGGATCATAACACATAGTAGGTGACTATTGACTTGCAAGATAGGATCAAGAACTCACATATATTCATGAAAACATAATAGGTTCAGATCTAAAATCATGGCACTCGGGCCCTAATGACAAGAATTAAGCATGGCAAAGTCATAGCAACATCAATCTCAGAACATAATGGATACTAGGGACCAAACCCTAACAAAACTAACTCGATTACATGATAAATCTCATCCAACCCATCACCGTCCAGCAAGCTTGCGATGGAATTACTCACGCACGGCGGTGAGCATCATGAAATTGGTGATGGAGGAAGGTTGATGATGACGACAACGATGGATTCCCCTCTCCGGAGCCGCGAACGGACACCAGATCAACCCTCCCGAGAGAGTTTAGGGCTTGGCGGCGGCTCGGTATTGTAAAACGCGATGAATCCTTCTCTCTGATTTTTTCTCCCCGAACGTTAATATATGGAGTTGGAGTTGAGGTCGGTGGAGCACCAGGGGGCCCACGAGGCAGGGGGCGCGCCCAGGGGGGTAGGCGCGCCCCCACCCTCGTGGATAGGGTGTGGGCCCCCTGGCCTTGATTCTTTCGCCAGTATTTTTTATTAATTCCAAAAATATTCTCCGTGAAGTTTCAGGTCATTCCGAGAACTTTTATTTCTGCACAAAAATAACACCATGGCAATTCTGCTAAAAACAGCGTCAGTCCGGGTTAGTTCCATTCAAATCATGTAAGTTAGAGTCCAAAACAAGGGCAAAAGTGTTTGCAAAAGTAGATACGATGGAGACGTATCACCAGTCGAGGATCTTATCAAGCTGGCTAGGACCATCCTTATTCCATTTAAAGGGCTTTTTTCTCTGTCCAGCCCTAGGGCCGCCGAACCCTGCATTGACTGCGGCGTCCTCGGTATCACTGCTGCTGTTCTTCTGCCTGTGCTTGTTCTTGTTGCGCCTAGGTTTGCCATTTCCATCGCGTGCTTCCGAGGTGCGGGCCAGCCAACTATCCTCTCCTGCGCAAAAGCGGGTCACGAGAGAAGTAAGGGCTGCCATGGTCCTCGGCTTAGCTTGCCCGAGCTGTCGTTCAAGCCACTCATCCTGGATACTATGCTGGAAGGCGACAATTGCCTCTAGGTCGGGGCAGTCTACTATCTCATTATTTTTAGTCAAGAACCGATTCCAAAAATTTTGGGTTGACTAGCCAGGCTGTTGAATGACGTGACTGAGGTCGTCGGCGTCCGGAGGGCAGACATAAGTGCCTTGGAAATTTCCCCTAAAAGCGTCCTCGACAGCTTCCCAGCTTCCGATGGAATGAGGAGGCATGCTATTGAGCAAGTGCCTTGCCAGTCATTTGCATTTGAGCGGCAGGTATTTGATGGCGTGGAGGTCATCCCTGTGAGCCATGTGGATATGGAGGAGGAAATCTTCAATCCACACGGTTATGTCGGCCGTCCCGTCATGTTGTTCGATGTTTATGGGTTTGAACCCATCCAGGAACTAATTCTCCATCACCTCGTCTGTGAAACAGATCGGATATGCGGGCCTTCTAAATCGAGCCGTATTGTGCAAGGTGTCCGGAGACATCCGTGCGTATGCTTTGTTCCCATGCCCTGCCGTGCCTGTCTAACCAAGCCTCATAGCCATCTAGTATGGCTGGCGCATGCCCTCTTGACCCATAAATGGATCATGGAGGAGCTCAATTTGCTTCTATGCTTCTGGATACATCGTCAGGCTCGAAGTATTCAACATGATCCTTGCCGTACGTGTTGTTGTTTGGGGATTCCTGTATTCCCCTGTTGTCCTGTCGCGCCCTCTAGAGAGTTTGTCAGGCTAGTTGGCACGACCACGTGTCAAAAGCATGTTGTCGGTTGCCTCATCGCTGAATTTCGGAAGCAAGCGACGAGGTTGGTAGGATTTGGATGCACTCTCTCGCCATTTTTCGAGATCCTGTTTGGTTGCGAGAACTTCCACCCACTTGTCATTGACCTCGTTCTGATCGGTGTGCAGTTGTTGCTGCTTCTTTTTCATACTTATGTCGATTGCCACCAATCACCGTCTGAACCGCTCTTATTCGAATGGGTCTTCGGGGACTATGAAGTCCTTGGCTCTGAGGCTCTCGTCCTTCTTGGATTCAGGTAGATAGTTTTTATCGACCGCATCATCAAGATCGGCAGGGTCCTCATCCTCGGGTATTCCTACGAGGCTGTTATGCCATCCTAAGGAGGCTTGAATGTCCTCTCCCTGGTTATCATAGCCATTAGTTGTGGCACCATTATCGGTAGCGCCTATGTTGTGCCCACTGGGGCCGCTGCTAGTACCTTTTGGTCGTCGGCGCCGGCGTCTCTTGGGATTCTTGGGAGTATCAACCATATATATAGACGTTGTAAGTGGACGTTGCATCCCATCTGCCCATATGGGTTGATGGCGTGGCCGCTTCATGTTTACACCGACATATTCATCCATGTCGGTGGCCTCCTCAGAGGCATAGTCCAGCACGTCGGTTAAGTCATTGACCATGGCGACTAGATGAGTGGTGGGTGGGACTAAATTTCCATGTTATCAGCTTTAAGTCTGATCTTATCATAGACCAAGGTCTGGTCATTTGAGATCGACAACCTCTGAATGCGATCCAGCATCTCATTAAGGTGAGATAGATCCTCGTATTCCATGGCCTCACTATAAGCCGGGCCAACCTGAAGTGTGATTCGTGAGTCATTCTATGCGACCTCAGTGCGTTGGTCGCCCGGGGTTGATCCTGGGTTGTCCACGAGGGAAATCGGGTCTGAACTCGACGTCAGATCCGAGTTCAGGCTTGTGTCGAGGTCCGGACCCGATGGGAAGGAAAGGACTATGCTTGAGTCAAGGCTCGGCGCGACGGTAATTCAGTCCGATCTCAAGGACGGATCCACCATAGGGTCCATCTTTTGCCCAGATTGGAGGCCGGCTTCACAGAAAGACCTGTGGCGGCCGAAGGATTATCAATCCAACCTGGTATCCAACCCAAAAGACGAGCTCACCACATGAATCTACGGTGTACTCCAAGCTCCCAAACGTGACAACCTGGTTCGGGGCAAAGTTCTCGATGTGGTCGAGGCGACCCACCGAGTTGGCGCGCAGGACGATGCTGCCGAAAGCAAAGAACTGGTCGGGGACCAAGATGTCACTGCAGTCGGTGTTGTAGTTGATCTGCAAACGAGGCATCGATCCTTTTTCGATCACACACCAGAACTCTCAATGAAAGCACCAATGTCAGTACTAAAACGACAGACCTCGGGTAAGGGGTCCCGAGCTGTGGATCTCGGATCTATGGGTAATAGGAGATGAAAGGGAAAGTATTTACCCAGGTCCGGGCCCTCCCAAAGAGGTAATACCCTACGGCCTTCTTTGATTGTATTGCTGATGATGTGTCGAGTACAAGCTTGATCTACCTCAAGATCATAAGTTGTGTTCTAACCCTAAGGCTAGGTGGTTGTAATTGTGGTCATGGTCCCTACGGACAAAGCCCTAAACTTATAGAGACACTAGGGATACCTAGGGTTACACGTGGTCGGTTACCAATCTAGGGATACACATGTCGGCGGCCGATGTAGTCCTTGGAGTACATGTAAAGTCTTCAGCGAAGTCCATCTTGATTACGTCGAATTGTGAGGCTTCGGGAGTCCTTCTTTGTAGGAACGGTGGACCGTAAGCTTGGCCCATGGACTGTGGTCTGCTACTTGTGATCCGCGTTGGCATTTCCCTGAAGAGAGTATGATGCAACACAACAGAGGTAAGTATTTCCCATAGTTATGAAACCAAGGTTATTAATCTAGTAGGAGAACCAAGCAACACTATGTAAACATCACCTCCACACAAACAACAAATACTCGCAACCCAACGCGTAAAGGGGTTGTCATTCCCTCAATGGTATTGAGATAGATTAAATTGTATGGGTTTTGATGAATAGATCTAGAAAATATAAAATAAAATAGAAAAAGAAAATTGCAGCAAGGTATTTTTGGGTTTAATATATGATAGAAAATAGACCCGGGGGCCATAGTTTTCAGTAGAGGCTTCTCTCAAGAAAATAGCACACGATGGGTAAACAAATTACTATTGGGTAATTGACAGAAAAGCAAATAATTATGACGATATCCAAGGCAATGATCTTGTAAATAGGCATCACGTCCAAGATTAGTAGACCCCTGCCTACATCTACTACTATTACCCAACACATCGTCCGCTATCCAGCATGCATCTAGTGTATTAAGTTCATGAAAAAACGGAGTAGTGCAATAAGAACGATGACATGACGTAGACAAGATAAACTCACGTATGAATGAACCCCATCTTTTTACCATTAATAGCAAGGATACATGCGTGCCATGTCTCTTTCTGTCACTGAGATTGAGCACCACAAGATCAAACCCATCACAAAGCACCTCTTCCCATGGCAATATAAATCAATCTATTTGGAAACCAAACAAATAAATCGGAGAAGAAATACGAGGCTATAACAATCATGCATAAAAGAGTTAAGAGAAGACTCAAATAATATTCATGGTTTGTTTTGGTCATAAACTCACAATTCATCGGATCTCAACAAACACACCGAAAAAGAGTTACATCAAATAGATCTCCAAGAACATCGAGGAAAACATTGTATTAAAGATCAAAAAGAGAGAAGAAGCCATCTAACTACTAACTACGGACGCGTAGGTCTGTGGTAAACTACCCACGCATCATCGAAAGGCCAAGAATGATGATGAAGAACCCCTCCATGATCGTTGCCCCCTCCGGCACAGTGCAGGAAAAGGCCTCTAGATTGGATTTCGTCGTTCTGGAACTTGCGGCAGCTAAAAAAGTATTTCGTCGACTCCCCTAGGGTTTTTGGGATATTAGAGTATTTATAGAGGTGGAGGTAGGTCAAGGCGGTTACTACGGGCCCCACTACCCACCAGGGCATGCTAGAGGCTCCTATCACGCCCAGGTTCCTAGTGGGCTCCACGAGCCTCCTCTTGTGGCCTCCAGAAGCTTCCAGGGTCTCTTCTTGCCAAAAAAATCTCAAAAATGTTTCATGATATTCAGACTTCATTTGGTATTGATATTCTGCAAAGTGAAAAACAATCAAAAAACATCAACTGGCACTGGGCACTATGTCAATAGGTTAGTCCCAAAAAATTATATAGTCGCTAGTAAATGTATATAAACATCCAAGATTGATAATATAATAGCATGAAACAATAAAAAATTATATATGCGTTGGAGACGTATCAAGCATCCCCAAGCTCCTGCTCGTCCTCGAGTAGGTCAATGATAAAAACAGAATTTTTGATCTGGAATGCTTTATCTCATATTCTTTTGTTTTTTAGCATGGACACTTGGACTTTAAATGATTCAAAGCAATAGTCTATAACTTGACATGAAGACATCAGTACTGAAGCATATCAACAAGCAACCATGTCTTTCAAAATATCAACGCTAAAGAAAGCTATCCTAGCCCATTATGCTCAATCATTGATCCATTCATGAAACACACTCGATTATTAGCTACATTCAACACACACGTATGATAATAGTGTTCCCTAATTGGTGCTTTATAAGAGAAGATGGAGACCCAATAAAATGAAATTTGCATAAGAGTAAATAGATAGGACCTTCGCAGAGGGAAGTAGAGATTTGTAGAGGTGCCAGAGTTCATAGCTTAAATTGAGAGATATTTCTTTGAGAGGTATGCTTTTCCTGTCAACGAAAATGACCAAGAATTCCCAATATCTTCCATGCTAGATAAATCATAGGTGGTTCCCAAACATAAAATAAACTTTATTTCCTTTTCCACCATTCTTTCACAATCCATGGCGCCGTATCATTGGGTACCTTCCATTCCAACACTTCCAAAGGAATTTATTTAACAACATATAAATATTTTTTTTCATTTTGAGACTGGGCATCCCTATTACCCGCCACACTCTCGTGCAATGAGAAGTCAATAAACACTCATCTTGAGAATAACATATCTAGCATGGAAAATATTGGCCACACCCTGCTGCTTCATGAGCGGTACATGCACACAAAAAGGTAATTAGTTTTGAAAATTAGAGTTAATTATGACGATATCCAAGGCAATGATCATACATAGGCATCATTTCCATGATTAGTAGACCGAAACGATTCTGCATCTACCACTATTACTCCACACACCGACCGCTATCCAACATGCATATAGTGTTATCAGTTCATGGAAAAACGAAGTAATGCATTAGGCAAAATGACATGATGTAGACCCGATAAACTCATGTATGAATAAACCCCATATTTTTACCCTTAATGGGAACGATACATACGTGTCATGTCCCTTTCTATCACTAGGATTGAGCACCGCAAGATCGAACCCATGACAAAGCACCTCTTCCCATGGCAAGATAAATCAATCTAGTTGGCCAAACCAAACCAATAAATCGGAGAAGAAATACGAGGCTATATTAATCATGCATAAAAGAGTTCAGAGAAAAACCAAATAATATTCATGGATAGATCTGATCATAAACTATCAATTCATCGGATATCAACAAACACACCGCAAAAATAATTACATTGTATAGATCTCCAAGAGCATCAAGAAGAACATTTTATTTAAGAACATCGAGAGAGAAGAAGCCATCTAGCTACTAACTACGGACCCATAGGTCTGTGGTAAACTACTCACGCATCATCGGAGGGGCAACAAGGAGGATGAAGAACCCCTCCGTGATCGTTGTCCCCTCCGACAGAGTGCCGGAAAAGGCCTCTAGATTGGATCTTGTGGTTCTGGAACTTGCGGTGGCGTAAAAAGAATTTCGTGGACTCCCCTAGGGTTTTTGGGATTTGAGAGTATTTATAGAGGTGGAGGTAGGTGAAACGGAGCCTCAGGGGCCCCACCTCCCACCAGGGCACGCCTACCCTCCTAGGCGTGCACTAGTGGGTGGTGGGCCCATGCTCCACCGCCTGGAGTTCTCCCGAAGTGTCTAGTGTTCCCTATGTCCAGAAAAAGATCTCCAAAAAGTTTCGTGGAATTTGGACTTTGCTTGGTACTGATATTCTGCGAAACCAAAAACAAGCAAAAAAACAGGAACAGGCACTGGGCAGTAGGTTAATAGGTTAGTCCCAAAACATGATATAAAGTTGCATGTAAATGTACATATAACATCCAACATTGATACTTTAATAGCATGGAGCAATCAAAAAATATAGATACATTGGAGACGTATAAGCATCCCCAAGCTTAATTCCTTCTCGTCCTCGAGTAGGAAAATGATAAAAACAGAATTTTTGATGTGGAATGCTATCTAACATATTCATCACATAATCTTTTCTTTGTAGCATGCACATTTGGACTTTAAATGATTCAAAGCAATAGTCAATAATTTTACATGAATACCTTAATACTCAAGCATATCAATAAGCAACCATGTCTTTCAAAATATCAATGCTAAAGAAAGTTATCCCTAGCCCATTATACTCAGTCATTGATCCATTCATGAAACAAACTCAAATATTAGCAACATCCAATGCACAAGTATGACAATAGTGTTACCTAGTTGGTGCTTTATAAGAGAAGATGTAGACTAATACGTCTCCAACGTACTGATACGTCTCCAACGTATCTATAATTTTTTATTGTTCCATGCTGTTATATTATCATTATTGGATGTTTTACAATCATTTTATAGCAACTTTATATCATTTTTGGGACTAACCTATTGACATAGTGCTTAGTGCCAGTTGCTGTTTTTTGCTTATTTTTTTACTTTGCAGAATATCAGTACCAAACGGAGTCCAAACGCAGCGAAACTTTTTGGAGGTTTTTTCTGGACCAGAAGACACACAATGGGCCAAAGAAGTACCAGAGCAGAGGCCCGAGGTGGGCACAACCCACCAGGGCGCGTCAGGAGGCCCATGCGCGCCTAGGGGGTTGTGCCCCCCTCGGCGACCTCCCGCACCGCCTCTTCTCCCTATAAATTCCCAAATATCCTAGAAACCCTAGGGGAGTCGACGAAACACAATTCCAGCCGCCGCAAGTTCCAGAACCACGAGATCCAATCTAGAAACCATCACGGTGGGGTTCATCAGCCTCCTAGGTGCCTCTACGATGATGCGTGGGTAGTTCATCATAGACCTACGGGTCCGTAGGCAGCAGCTAGATTGCTTCTTCTCTCTTTTTGATTCTCAATACACTGGTCCCTTGGAGATCTATTTGATGTAACTCTTTTTGCGGTGTGTTTGTTGGGATCCGATGAACTTTGAGTTTATGATCAGATCTATATCCATGAATATTATTTGAGTCTTCTTTTGATATATTATATGCAAGCCTCGTATTTCTTCTTTGAATCTTTGGTTTAGTTAGGCCAACTAGATCGATATTTCTTGCCATGGGAAGAGGTGCTTTGTGATGGGTTCGATTGTACGGAGTTCTTTCCCAGTGATAGAAGGGGCAGCAAGACAAGCATGTCTCATTGCTATCAAGTATAACAAGATGGGAGCTATTCCTACATGAATAGATCTCGTCTACATCATGTCATCGTTCTTATTGCATTACTCGTTTCTCCATGAACTTAATACACTAGATGCATGTTGGATATCGGTCGATGTGCGGAGTAATAGTAGTAGATGCATGCAGGAGTCGGTTTACCAATCTTGGATGTGATGCCTATATATTTATCATTTCCCGTGATATCTTCATAATTATTCGATCTTCTATTAATTTCCCAATAGTAATTTGTCTACCCACCATGTGCTATTTCTTGAGAGAAGCTACTGGCGAAAACTACGGCCCCCGGGTCTATTGTTTATCATATTTGCCTTGAGATCTATTTTTATTTTCTTTTGTTTTTAGATATATTATTCCAAAAACCAAAAATACCTTGCTGCACTTTTTTATTACTTATTTTGTTTGGCGTTTTATCGAGATCTATTTATCCAATCTACAACAATTTTATCCCGTCAACTTGACAATTTCTGGCGCCGTTACCCGAAAAGGGATTGACAACCCCTTATACGCGTTGGGTTGCAAGTATATGTTATTTGTTTGCAGGTACCATTTACATAGTGTTTCTTGGTTCTCCTACTGAATTTATACCTTGGTTTCATAACCGCGAGAAATGCCTACCATAGCTGTACTGCATCATCCCTTCCTCTATGGGGAAATACGGACGCAGTTTCAAGCGACATCCAAAGGAATTTCTGGTGTCGTTGTCGCGGAGACATCATCACCATCTCGTTTTCATCTCCCCCACTTCACAAAATTTGCCATTTTATTCGCCATCATTTTCATTCACCGTTTTCTCGTCAGATCTATCTTTTTGTTTGCAATCTTGTTTGTGTAGTTGCGATGTCTCAAGAAAATACCAAATTGTGTGATTTTTCCAATACAAAAAATAATGATTTTATTAGCACTCCGATTGCTCCTCCCGCCACTAGTGCGGAATCTTGTGATATTAATGCCGCTTTGTTGAATCTTGTGCAAATTGAGCATGAACATGTTGCAAAATCTTGGGAAAGAATGAAGTTGATGCTAAGAAACTGTCCTACTCATGGTTTAATCTTTGGATGATCATACAAAATATTTATGCGAGATTGAACTTTGTTTCTAGAAATCTTTTAGATTTCGCCGCGGGTGGTACTTTTATGGAAACTACTTTGGGTGAAACTACTAAATTGCTTGATAATATTATGGCAAATTATTCGCAAGGGCATACTAGAAGAGCACCTACTAGTAAAAAAGTTAATTCGGTTGAAGAAATTAGTACATTGAGTGAAAAAGTTGATGCTCTTATGAAATTGGTTGCTAATAAAAGTGCTCTTATTGATCTTAATGATGTGCCTTTGTCTACTTTGATTGAAAAAAAATAGTGAACCCGTAGATGTGAATTTTGTCTTGAGAAATAATGTTAATAACAATGCTTATAGAGGTAATTTCAATCCTAGGCCTTTTCCTGGAAATTCCTCTAATAATTATGGTAATTACTATGGTAATTCTTCTTACAATATTAATAGGAACACCTCTGATCTTGAGAATAACATTAAAGAATTTATCAATGCTCAAAAGATTTTCAACACTAGATAGAAGAAAAGTTGAATAAGATTGATGATATGTCTAGAAGCTTTGATAGAATTTCTCACGATGTAGAAAATCTCAAGTTGAAAATTTTTGTACCCAAGGTTGATGAATCAATTAATGCTTTATATGTTTCTATGGATGAAAGTAAGAAAAGAACCGCTATGCTTAGAGCTAAATGATAATTTTTAGAAAGAGCATTTTCTAGTGATTGCTTTCATAAAAATGATGAGGATCTTAAAATGATTGGTGTTTCTTATATTGGTTCCTTGTATAGTAAAACTAAAATTGATGATAAAGGGACTGAAGAAGAGTCAACTTTAGCTAGAAAGCGTCCCGATAATTGGGAGGGTGAAAATTGATAAAAGTGGGTTTGGAGAGGTCAAAACTTTAATTAGTGATGTGCCCACTCTTTTGGGTTACAAAAACTTTATTTATGATAATTGCTCTTTGATTGATTGTATTTCTTTGTTGCAATCCATGATAAATTCACCCCATGCTTATGAACAAAATAAAGCTTTTACTAAACATATTGTAGATGCCATGATGAAAGCTTTAGAAGGAAAGTCGGAACTGGAGATTTAAATTCCTGGAAAATTGCATGATGAATGGGAACCTACTATCAAAGTCAAGATTAAAAATTATAAGTGCTTTGCTTTATATGATTTGGTTGCTAGTGTTTCCACAATTCTGAAATCTTTATGTGATGTGCTTGGTCTTATTTTGAAGAATGTTCTCTCAATTTGCACTTGGCGGATTATACTATTAAAAAGCCTATGGGAAGAATTAATGATGTTCTTATTCTTGCAAATAGGAATTATGTGCCCATAGATTTTATTGTTCTTGATATTGATTGCAATTTGTATTGTCCAATTATACTTGGTAGACTGTTTTACGCACTATAGGTATCGTGATTGATATGAAAGAAGGCAATATTAAATCTCAAATTCCACAAAGGAAGGGTATGTAACACTTATCTAGAACAATAATTAAGCCACCATATGAATCAATCATGAGGGCATCCTATGGATCAAAAACCAAAGATGACAATACTTGAATCTATGCATTATGCCTAGCTAGGGGCATAAAACGATAGCGCTTGTAGGGAGACAACCCAATGAAAAAAAATATTTTCCTATTTCTTTCTGTTCTTGAGTGTTTACGCAATTATGCCTCTGTTATGATCGTTTTTTATTTTTTAATTAGTGTTTGTGCCAAATAAAGCCTTTGGGATTGTCGGTGTCAAAACCGGTGGATCTCGGGTAGGGGGTCCCGAACTGTCCGTCTAGGCGGATGGTAACAGGAGACAAGGGACACGATGTTTTTACCCAGGATCGGGCCCTCTCGATGGAGGTAATACCCTACTCCTGCTTGATTAATATTGATGATATGGGTAGTACAAGAGTGGATCTACCACGAGATCAGAGAGGCTAAACCCTAGAAGCTAGCCTATGGTATGATTGTTGTTCGTCCTACGGACTAAAACCCTCCGGTTTATATAGACATCGGATAGGGTTAGGGTTACACAGAGTCGGTTAATATGGTAGGAGATCTACATATCCTTATCGCCAACCTTGTCTTCCACGCCAAGGAAAGTCCCATCCGGACACGGGACGAAGTCTTCAATCTTGCATCTTCATAGTCCAGGAGTCCGGCCAACGGTGATAGTTCGGCTATCCGGACACCCCCTAATCCAGACTCCTCGGTAGCCCCTAACCAGGCTTCAATGACGCATTTAGTCCGGCGCGCATATTGTCTTCGGCATTGCAAGGCGGGTTCCTCCTCCGAATACTTCATAGAAGATTTTGAACACAAGGATAGTGTGCGGCTCTGCAAAACAAGTTCCACGTACCACCGTAGAGAGAATAACTTTTGCACAGATCTGCTGACGTATCCCGCGGCGTGACATCACACCACGGCGAAGCCTTTATTCGAATCGTTTTTATTGTTCCACCTCAGCGCATTTAGCGAGGCGGTTTTTTTGGCACGTCTTATCAAAGCGGAGATCGTGCCCCCTTATTCCGGGATCCTCATCAGTACGGACGTGGGTAATTCCAACCGTGCCGTTAGCACGCCTCCTCCATCGGCGAGTCCCGAACGGTCACGGAGGGCTCTTGGTATTCAACCTCTTTATAATGAGACCAAGGCCCGCCCTTCTTTTTCAATCTCAATCAAATCCGCCCCTCGCCTCGAGTTCCAACACCCAAAGCTCCAGATTTAGGCGCTTCGGACCTTCGACGATGTCCGGTTCCGACCTGCACGGCCGGTGGATGTCTTCCTCCGTCACGAAAGAAGACGTGCTAAAGCTGAGAGACGCCAGGTATCTTACCGGCGAAATTTCGCATAGGCTGCCTGCCCAAGGGCAGGTTATTCCCACTCCCGAGCCTGGTGAGAGCGTGGTATTCGTGTCTCACTTCTTTCGGGGTTTAGGCTTCCCGACGGACCCTTTCGTGAGGAGGCTCATGTTTTATTATGGGCTGGAATTCCATGACTTGGATCAGGAGTCCATCCTCCACATCTCGTCGTTCATTGTTGTATGTGAAACCTTCCTACTCATTACCCCTCACTTCGGATTGTGGCTCAAGACCTTCAAAGTGGAGCCGAAGATGATCAAGGGGCATCAGGCAGAGTGCGGAGGGGCTGTTATAAGCAGGAATGCTGATGCTCCATGGCCCGAGGGCTCTTTTCAAGAGGAGCTTAATTTATGGCAGCAAGAGTGGTTTTATATCACCTCTCCCAGGGGCTCCAAATGGGCGGCGCCACCTGCCTTCTGCTCGGGTCCTCCACTACGGCTGGCGTCATGGGTTAATAAAGGGCTCGACTGGGGACCGTCTAAGGATGTACCTCTGTTGCAGGGCCGTATTCGAGACCTCCTAGAGAGAGAGAGAGATCAATCTGTTCGCAGTAGCGCAGGTCATGTTGATTCGTCGCACCTTGCCCTGCAAACGTCACCCCCTCCACCTGTGGGAATTTAATCCGGAGGGACCATGAGCTCTCCAACATTTTATGGGCGTAACGCCCGTGGAGATGTATCAACTGTTCTTTGGATCACAGGCAATGTGTCCGGACTTGACCGAGGACATAGGTCTGAGCTGCAATCGCCCGGATACTCAAGTAAGTAGTCCTGCACCCGGACAAGCTATCCACATATTTACCATAAACTTGCCCTTAAAAGAGCTATCCTTTAAGCAGGAGTGGATAGCGAAAGCAAAACTGATCAGGTGTCCGGCCACCCTCCCTGAGACCACGCCGGATCCTGTATTAATCAGGATGCTAGAGGCCATGCCTTTTGAAGAAAGCGAGGGGGGACCAAGGGAACTACTACCTCCGTGAAGGAGGCTATTGAGAAAGGGGGGATCGAGAATCCCTCCCTCCAAGGGGAGAAGAGGACCGCTTCTGAAGATCCGGAGGCCAAAGCCTCGAAGCGGGGGAAGAAAGCTTCACTAGAGGGTCCTGCGGCGGGAGATGCCCCGTTCGCACTATTTCCCCAAGGATATCGACCCTCCAGCGAGCCGTAAGTAAAGGGGGCATTTTTTCTTAAAAGAGAGACATTTCTGTTTTATTTCCTAAGGTTAACCGAAATTTACCTTGTAGTTCGGATCTCAGCCCTTCACAGCAGAGCTCGTCTTCAGGGGATCTTGATCCGGAGATGATGGAGAGCGAAACGCCTCCGCCTGCCGTACCGTTATGCGAGGTGGACGACGCTGAGGTGTCGTCGCAGAGGGCTTCTCCGAGTCCGGCGGAGCCAAAAGGCAGCTGTATGTCCCCTTAAAGTCCTCCGTGTCCGGCCTTCGAAAAAGGCCACCGGACGAGTCCGGCACCAACGGGTGTACGGTCAGAGGAGCTCGGGTAGGGGGTCCCGAACTATGCGTCTAGGCGGATGGTAACAGGAGACAAGGGACATGATGTTTTTACCCAGGTTCGGGCCCTCTCGATGGAGGTAATACCCTACTCCTGCTTGATTAATATTGATGATATGGGTAATACCACAGTGGATCTACCACGAGATCAGAGAGGCTAAACCCTAGAAGCTAGCCTATGGTATGATTGTTGTTCGTCCTACGGACTAAAACCCTCCGGTTTATATAGACACCGGATAGGGTTAGGGTTACAGAGAGTCGGTTACAATGGTAGGAGAACTACATATCGGTATTGCGAAGCTTGCCTTACACGGCAAGGGAAGTCCCAGCCGGGACACGTGACGAAGTCTTCAATCTTGTATCTTCATAGTCCAACAGTCCGGCCAAAGGATATAGTCCCGCTGTCCGGAGACCCCCTAATCCAGGACTCCCTCAGTAGCCCCTGAACCAGGCTTCAATGATGACGAGTCCGGCGCGCATATCATCTTCGGCATTGCAAGGCGGGTTCCTCCTCCGAATACTTCATAGAAGATTTTGAACACAAGGATAGTGTCCGGCTCGGCAAAACAAGTTCCACGTACTACCGTAGAGAGAATAACTTTTGCACAGATCTGCTGATGTATCCCGCGGCGTGACATCACACCACGGCCAAGCCTTTATTCGAATCGTTTTCTTATTGTTCCACCTCAGCGCGTTTAGCGAGGTGGTTTTCTTGGCACGTCTTATCAAAGCGGAGATCGTGCCCCGTTATTCTGGGATTCCCATCAATACGGACGTGGGTAACCCAACCGCGCCATTGATTACGGCGCTTGGGAGATAAGCGAGTATCACCAGGCTGGCGGGGGACGCATAGCTTCGTCCGTCCATATAAGGGGATAAGGATCCACCTTTTCACCTACGCCTTCCTCCTCCTTTTCTCATCCATTTCCGCGCACTCGAGCTCCAGCGCCCAAGTCCGCACATCCCGCCTCAACCTTCTCCAACTATGCCCGGAGCGGGAGGCAAGTGGATGGCCTCCTCCGTCACGGAGGGGCATATCAAAAAGCTGTGGAAGGCCGGATACTTGTCCAGCGACATCGCGCACCGGCTACCCGACGAGGGGCAGCTTATTCCCACCCCCAGGCCCCATGAGAGGGTGGTGTTCCTCACCCACTTCCTCCGCGGACTAGGCTTTCCACTTCACCCATTTTTCCGGGGGCTCATGTTCTACTACGGTCTGGATTTCCACGATCTGGCCCAAAACTTCATCCTCAACATCTCGGCGTTCATCGTCGTGTGCGAGGCCTTCCTCTGCATCCAGCCCCACTTCGACTTATGGCTGAAGACCTTCAATGTCAAGCCGAAGGTAGTGGGCGGCCGCCAAGCGGAGTGCGGAGGTGCCATGGTTGGCAAGATGGCCAAAGTCCTATGGCTCGAGGGCTCCTTTGTGGAGACCATAAAGGGGTGGCAATCGGGGTGGTTCTACATCACCGAGTCGTGCGACTCTCAAAGGGCGGCGGCCCCCGAATACCGATCTGGCTTCCCCACACGGCTCACATCATGGAAAGAGACGGGCCTGACGTGGGGGGATTCGGACGAGCTGTCCGGACTCCAAACCTGCGTCCAAACCTGGTGGACAAGAGTCTCGGGCTTGTCAACGTAATCCGTGTGATGCTCATCCGCGGATTCTCCCATGCCAACAACGGGCCTTCAAATTGTGGGAGTTCGATCGGCACAACACCCAACTCTGAAAAGGCTCTTCGACACTACGCACGAAGACGCCTCGAAGTTGCTTGTTCAAGGGCGCCGAGGCTCCCACATCCGCCATCGAAGATCGCGGATTCAATTTCGCAGCGTCAAGCCAGCCGAGGTAAGTTATTTTACCCTTTATGGGAATCTATTTTCATAGTTTGACTCTATGTGGGATCTAAAACTCCTAACTCTTTGACAGATCTGGCGAAGACGCCCTAACAGATTAACTGTCGCCCTGCCAAGACCTTGCAGCGATCAACGCCGGACCCATGCTCGGCGGGAGAAGCGCAGGAGGTCCCGAGGCGCCAGTGAATTCCCGATCGCCAGCTGCTGGAAGATCACAGCCACTTCGCCCCCGTGCCGATCTTCTCAAGTCGCAGTCCTCTGAGCGATTCAAGATCTGAGTGTGGCGCTCAAGACGACAGATCAGGTATTTTGAGTAGCCAGTTCGACAGATGCCAGCCTCACGCTGGCGCAGCAAGTTTGGTTACCAAGCTTGATCTGTGCCTGAGCGTATCGTTCATGATGTATTTAAGCATGTTATTCTTATATATTTTTGTATTTTGTTCTCGCATAATGTACCAAAGTGTACGGGTGCAACATGTCATGAAATGAACATACTTTGGTACGGCCAATACACCAGGGGCTTAAGTACCCCAAAAGTACGGTGTGATAAGTCCGAACACTTCCACAAGTGCGGCACCCCGAACTTATAGCATTATATGCATCGGCTCCGAATCATGTCTTGGGTCAATAGTTGGGTTTGCCTGCTCCCATGTTTTGGTACCTTTACGCGTTATATCGCTAAGGTAGCGCTGGGAGAACCATTATGACAGTTGTGCCTTGAGCTGGGTTGAGCACCTCAAGGAGAAAGCTAAAACTGACCATTCATGATAGGGCGAGAGCCGGTCGCTGTTCGAGAGGTTTTTTCGGGTCCCTAAAGACTTATGCCGCTTAGAGCGAGGAGTCGGCATTATCCGCCAAGGCGTGATAGCGCCTTAACTCTCGGGTCTTCTGAATACTAGGGGCTTCACAAATTTAAAATTATAGAATTCCTATGGCTAAGTGAGAGTGTTCAAGCACTATAAGTCCGTTGCCTTGTTCGCTATGCTGAGCGCCTCAAGGACCCAAGAATGGGAACAAGAGCTACCAAGTTTATCCCAACACCCCAAAGACTTCATGGCATGGGGGTTGAAGCCAACGACATTTGCCATCTCTCAAATTTGATAAACGGCCGCATATGTAAGGTATTTTAAATTCATAAGCGTTGCTTACGACATGAACAAGTTTTCAGCGCATAGACAGATAACAAATGCTAGTCTATTTAAGAATTACATCTTTGGAGCATTCACCGCCATTATAGGGCTGGGCACCCTTCAGACGCCCTCATAGTACATTTCAGGCTTTGTGATACCCTTGCCCTTCGGGTGGCCCGTCCACACAAGCTTCTTCAGCATCCAGCTTGCCCCAAAGTGCACTTTAGCATCGGGCAAGGGCCCGACGGGCACCTTCAATGCGACGGAGCGCTTGATGACTTCAATCCATGGGCAGGCATCCACCAGCCGCTGCACTAGCCCGGCAGCTCCTGTGCATGGCTTCCAATGGCTGTGAGCTAAACTATGAGGCCCTTCATGGCCTGCTCGCACCTTGTGGAGCTCGGGATCAGCTGCTTCGCCGGTCGCCAGGCACTGACGCTCGCCTCAAAGATATCCGGGAGATAACACCTTCTCCGCCGAAGCCCCTCCTGGCGCAGTAGAATGCAAGATCGACACACTACGGGCAGATTCATGAATGCCTAGAGAGCTCCGGATTCGGTAATAGGTAATTCACTTTCACATGCTTGTTTTACAAAGAATGCCTTACCCGCTGCTATCTTCTTTAATGATTCAATCTCTTGAGGGCTTTTTGGGCTTCGCCATAGCGGCTTTTGGCACTTCAAGAGCCGAGGCGATAGCTCAACTCGAGTCTTCGAAGTCACGCCCAAACTCGTGTTTTTCCATCGAGAGCCCCGGAGCTTTGCCACACCTCCACCACCCTCACCTCCTGCTTCGCTGGTAGGCCCGCGGTCATGGTTTTGGCCGCTGACACCGCTTCCTTCAGTGGTCGCCACCTCGTCAGGGCCCCTACAATACCCACGCTATCTCTGGCCATATTTGCAACCAAATCCTTCTATAAGGTATTTCTTTAATAAGCTGTTATTACTTACCTTCCTTTGTCCTCAAGCTCCTTCTTGGCAAGGCCGAGCTTGTTCTCGGTCCGGCCGAGGCTCGCTCAATGCATCGACTCCGCAATAAGGCGGCAGAGGTCAAAGAGCCGCAGCTCGCATTCCCATATTGACATACTTATGTTAGACTCCACGATATCTTTTAGATCCTTAGTCCGCTTTTCTTTCCTAACACCGAACAAAGCATCAGGGCTACTATCTATGCGGTAATATTTTTACATATTCTAAACTTACCTCAAAGCCCGTTAGAAGGCTGGTATTAAGCCACCACCCGCTTGGCGGATCGAACTTTCCGGATCACCACACTCATAACAAAGGCGGTGCCCTCGTCGATGGAGGTGCTCTTCAAGCGCCCAAAGAAGCTATCCGGCATCCGGATGGACGGAGGTCACCGGCGTCAGAGTCTTACTCCTTTCTTCACGAAGTTGCCGCTGTCGACTTCTAACCACATCGGTTCCGGTGATGGAGTCCGCAGACAGGGCCGCACTTAGAGCCTTCTCGGGTCTTTCAAGGCCTCGAGTCCGGGAGGTCGCTTGGCGCCTCCAGACCACCTTCCTGGCTGGGCCTCCTTTTTGGGACTCCATCATGTGTTGCCGGTGACACGAGAGGAGAGGAAGCGGCCGGAAGTGAAGTACTATTCACATCCGACGAAGCTCAGGAGCCGCCGGGCGAAGCGGCAAGCCTGGCCCTGGGCGTGTCTACATGGTCATATTCAAGAAGACACTATGCGACAAATAAAAAGTCATGAACTATTACTTGAGTCCTGACACTTACGATCTCGCCAGGCTTGGCCCCTTGGTGGCTACCTCCTCGCCGTTGTTTCCGCTGCTGGTGGAGAAGTCCGAGGAAGGGTCCTTCCTTTCTTGACCTCCGCCTCCTAGTTGGGGCGGGCCTTCCTTTATTCTCTCCTCTACCGGGAGAGGCTTCTTCTCCTCTCCTCGCCCTCGAGGATTCCGCCGGAGTCGCTTGACGATGAGTCCGACAACACCTCGGCGCCGCACTCCTTCGAGTCCCTGCGGCCTTCTTTCTTGGCTCTTCTCCCGCATTCACGGAGAGGTGCCGAGCCAAGCAGTCTCTGGCCACCGGCGTCCGATGGGTCTTCTAGCAAGGGGGCTAGACAGTTAATCTGTCCGGACGTCTTCAGCCAGTCCTGTCAAAGGTTAGGGAGTTTTATATCCCACATAGAGTCAAACTATGAAAAAAGAGTCCCATAAAGGGTAAAATAACTGAATCCGTGATCTTCGATAGCGGATGTGGGAGCCCCTCGGCGCCCTTGAACAGCACCTTCCAGGCGTCTTCGTACGTAGTGTCGAAGAGCCTTTTCAGAGTTGGGTGTTGTGCCGGATCGAACTCCCACAATTTGAAGGCCCGTTGTTGGCATGGGAGAATCCGGCGGATGAGCATCACCTGGATTATGCTGACAAGCCCGAGATTCTTGTCCACCAGGTTTCGTGACGCAGTTTGGCATCCAGACAGCTTGTCCGAATCCCCCACGTCAGCCCGCTCTTTCCATGATGTGAGCCGTGGGGAAGCCAGATCGAATTGGGGCCGCCGCCTTATTGAGAGTCGCGCTGCTCGGTGATGTAGAACCACCGACACCACCCTTTATGGTCTCCACAAAGGAGCCTCGAGCCATAGGACTTGGCCATCTTGCTTAACTCCATGGCGCCTCAAGACTACCGCTTGGCAAGCCGCCCACCACCTTCGGCTTGACATTGAAGATCTTCAGCCATGTCGTGGGGCTGGATGCGAGGAAGGTTTCGCACACTACGATAAACGCCGAGATGTTGAGGATGAAGTTCGGGGCCGATCAGGGAAATCCAGTGCCGCAGAGAACATGAGCCCCTGCACAAATGGGTGAAGTGGAAAACCTATTCCATGGAGGAAGTGTGAGGAACACCACCTCTCATGGGGCCTCGGGTGGAATGAGCTGCCTCGCCTGGGTAGCCGTGTGCTATGTCGCTGGACAAGTATCCGCCTTCCGCAGCTTTTTGATGTGCCCTCCATGACGGAGGAGGCCATCCACTTGCCTCCCGCCCCCATACAGTTGGAGAAGGTTGAGGTGGATGTGCGGACTTCTGGGCGCTGGAGCTCGAAAGGAAATGGATGAGCAAAGGAGGAAGAAGGCGAGGTGAAAAATGTGATCCTTATCCCTTATATGGACGGACGGTTATGCGCCCCGCCTCGGGTGAAACTCGGCTATCTCCCAAGCGCCGTAATCAATGGCGCGTTTGGTTACCCACGTCCGTATTGATGGGAATCTCGAATAAGGGGGCACGATCTCCACTTTGATAAGACGTACAAGAAAACCGCTTAAACGCTACAGGTGGAACAAAGAAGAAAACGATTCAATAAAGGCTTGGCCGTGGTGTGATGTCACGCCGATATGTCAAGAGATCTATGCAAAAGTTATTCTTCTCAAGGCAAAGACGTGGGAACTTGTTTTGCAGAGCCGACACTATCCTTGTGTTCAAAATCTTCTATGAAGTATTCGAGGAGGAACCCGCCTTTGCAATGCTGAAGACAATATGCGCCGGACTCGCTGCCATTGAATCCTCGGTTCAGGTGGGCTACCGTGGGAGTCCTAGATTAGGGTCTCCATGTCGGACCATATCCTTTGGGCTTACAGTTGGACTATGAAGATACAAGATTGAAGACTTTGTCCCGCTTCCTGGATGGGACTTTCCTTGGCGTGGAAGGCAAGCTTTGGCGACACGGATATGTAGATCTCCTACCATTGTAACTGACTGTGGTAACCCTAACCCTATCCGTGTCTATATAAACCAGAGGGTTTTAGTCCGAGGATCTAACAACAATCATACCATAGGCTAGCTTCTAAGGTTTAGCCTCTCTGATCTCGTGGTAGATCCACTCTTGTACTACCCATATCATCAATATTAATCAAGCAGGAGTAGGGTATTACCTCCATCGAGAGGGCCCGAACCTTGGTAAAAACATCGTGTCCCTTGTCTCCTGTTAACATCCGCCTAGACGCACAGTTCGGGACCCCCTACCCGAGATCCGCCGGTTTTGACACCAACATTGGTGCTTTCATTGAGAGTTCCTCTGTGCCGTCATATTTAGGCCCGATGGCTCCTTCGATCATCAACAACAACGCGGTCCAGGGTGAGACTTTTCTCCCCGGACAGATCTTCGTATTCGGCGGCTTTGCACTGCGGGCCAATTCACTTGGCCATCTGGAGTAGATCGAAAACTACGCCCCTGGCCATCAGGTCAGATTTGGGAGTTCGAACTACACGGCCGACATCCGCGGAGACTTGATCTTCGGCGGATTCGAGCCACAGCCAAGCGTGCCGCACTGTCTCGATGGGCACGATCTAGCTCTGCCGCCCGAGCGGTGTCACGGAGGCCGCACCAGCGTCCGCTCCGACCCTTAGCGCGGAGCCGACTCCCCTGATCGAGGACGAGTGGTTGGACACCGCCTCGGGGGCTACGATCTCTACGACGATTGAGCCGAACTCCATCCCTGTCCTTTGCGAAGGCCGTGACTCCGAGGTGCCGGACTCCTCTCCGGACTCCGAACCCTTCGCGCCCCAGCCAACCGAATCTGATTGGGCGCCGGATATGGAGTTCACTGCCACGGACATCTTTGAGCACTCGCCCTTTGGCGACATCCTGCATCCACTAAAGTCTCTCTCTTTATCAGGAGAGCCCTGGCCGGACTATGGTCAGGAAGGTTGGGATGCGGACGAGGAAGAAATTCAACACCCACCCACCACCCACTTTGTAGCCACTACCGAAAGCTTAAACGACATGCTCGATTTCGACTCAGAAGACATCGACGGTATGGACGACGATGTAGGAGACAACCATGAACCAGCACCTATAAGATACTGGACAGCCACCTCATCCCACGATGTACACATGGTGGATACACCTAAAGGAAGCGACGACGAGGAACAACGGGACACTACGAAGGATAAATCCCTCGAAAAGCAGTCAAAACGGAAACGTAAACGCCGCACCAAGTCCCGCCCCGACAAAGACCCAGCCATAGAGCAGGGCGAGCCGGTGGACGACGAACATGCTATCGAGCAACCGTCCGAACAGGACAACTTGGATAAACAACCCGTCCCCGGCGAAGATAACAGTCCGGACGATCTCACACCGGACAAATTGTTGGAGCAGAAGAACCTCCACAAAAGGCTCGTCGCCACTGTGCGTAGCCTGAAAAAGCAGAAGTGGAAACTCAAAACAGCGGAAGACGCACTCAGAATCAGATGGAGCAAAGTACTCAACACCACAGAGAAATACGGCGACAGTCGCCAGACAAAGAGCTACCCGAAGCGTAAATTACTGCCCGACTTTGATGAGGAGGCCTTAAAGCCCCCGCAATCGAAGAACAAAGAGGCCGCCCGGTCGGATAGACGACCACATGGCAAACACGGAGGGGCAAGCGGCGCCGCACACAAGACTGCACGCGATCCGCATAAGGATTCACATCAAAAGGATGGCCCAGTTAGGTCCATCTATGGGCCGAGAAAGCAAGCTCTTCTAAGCAATGCAACACGCCAAATATCCTAACATCACGGTACACCCAAATATAGGGGCGCCGCACACCCCCTGTGTTTCACCGATGAGGTGCTGGATCACGAATTCCCGGTGATTCAAACCCGTAAACATAGAGGCATACGACGGAACCACAGACCCCGGAGTCTGGATTGAGGATTACATCCTCCACATACACATGGCTAGAGGAGATGATCTCCGTGCCATAAAATACTTTCCCCTCAAACTCAAAGGGCCAGCTCGGCATTGGCTCAAAAGCCTCCCTGAAAAATACCATTGGTAGTTGGGAAGAGCTCGAGGATGCTTTTCGGGAAAATTTTCAAGGGACTTATGTCCGTCCTCCGGATGCAGACGATTTAAGTCATATAACTCAACAACCCGGAGAGTCAGCCTGCAAATTCTGGAACATGTTCCTTACCAAAAAGAACCAAATAGTCGACTGTCCGGACGCTGAAGCCTTAGCAGCTTCAAACACAACGTCCGAGACGAATGGCTCGCCAGACACCTCGGCCAGGAGAAGCCAAGAACTATGGCTGCATTAACATGCCTCATGACCCGCTTTTGCGCGAGAGAGGATAGTTGGCTGGCAAGATGCAGTACCAGCGACCCAAGTACATCCGAAGTCAGGGATGGAAATGGAAAACCACGACGCAGCAAGGACCAGCGCCGGACAAAGGGAAACAGCCCGAAGAGCACGACAGTCAATGCCGGATTCAGAAGCTCCCGGCAGAATCATAAAAAACTGCCCCTCAAGGATAGCAGCGACGAGCTATCCAACTTAAACAAAATCTTGGACAAAATATGCCAAATCCACAGTACTCCCGGGAAGCCAGCAAACAATACCCAAAGAGAATGCTGGTTCTTCAAGCAGTCCGCAAACTCAATCTTGAACACAAGGGGCTCGACACACCAAGCGAGGACGATGACGAACCCCACAAGCAGAGCACCGGAAAACAAAAGAATTTCCCACAAAAAATCAAAACAGTGAACTCACTTCAAGTGACAAAAGGGAAAAACAGAGCGGCGCCCATAGACACACGTGCCGCACGGTCTATCCCTGCAGAGTCCCAATGATGGTTGTCAAAACCAATCACCTTCGATCATCAGGACTATTCCGGAAGTATCCGGAACGCAGGATGGACTGCCTTGATATTAGATCCTATAATCGACGGACTCCAATTTACACAAGTCCTAATGGACGGAGGTAGCGATCTAAACCTGTTATATCAGGACACAATTTGCAAAATGAGGATAGACCCAACCAAAATTCTCCATAGCGACACCTACTTCAAAGGGGTAATGCCAGGCCTATATGCCCATTGTACGGGCTCAGTACTGCTAGAAGTTGCGTTCGGCTCACCCGACAACTTCCGCCACGAAAAGTTAACCTTCCACATCGCCCCATTCGAAAATAGCTACCAAGCACTACTGGGGCGTGAAGCTTTCGCCCGCTTTAACGCAATACCGCATTATGCATCTCTTACACTTAAAATGCCCGGTCCACACGGCATCATCTCATTAAAAGGGAATATTAAGTGTCACTCGAGCACGGAAGAACGTGAGACTGCCTGGACAGCCCCACACCAATCCGTCTCTGCTAATCAAAGCACCTGAATAGGTCATTCGAACCCCGGACATGGCTAGACGAGTCCGGCGCCTACTAGCGGCATACCCCCGTACTAGGGGCTGCACGCATGTACAACAAGAGACAATAAAGCTCAATTTTATTCACTTTTCGAACCGTACTCTGTTTATTTAATATAAAGTACATTTTTCGCACGATCTTTTTTTTCCTTTTCAACTAAGTTCTTCTCTTTTACAGATGAACAACGTGCTATGCCCGTCCAGGATACGGCACAATGGAGACACATGCGCAGACGTGCAGTAGGGACCCGTTGCAAGGATTCTTTTCAGATTAAGACCCTGCGTAAACCTTTTTTTACTGTCTCTTGTTGATACACATCCCCCGATTTCTTGCTATAACTGAGGAGGAGGCTGGTGTTTTGGCATTGGCCGCACCAGAATCTTTGCGCGCACTTGGACACCAGGGGCTTAGGGCATTATTCTGCCCGTTTTCATAAAGACGGAATACCTTAGGGAGTGTTCGGCGTCTCGAGTTAGGCCTTATATGCATCAGCTCTGAATCATGTCTTTGGTCAAATGTTGGGTTTGCCCGGCTCCCATGTTTTGGTACCTTACGTTCCGTTATATCGGCTAAGGTAGCGCTGGGAGAACCACTGCGGTTGTGCCCCGGTTGAGCTGGGTTGAGCACCTCAGTGGAGAAAGCTAAAACTGTCTGTCATGATATAGCGTGAGACTGGTCAACCACTCGATGACCCAGCGGAATGTTTAGAATTCCCCCGCATTGACGAAGGGCCATTTCCCGGCCAGGCACATACGTGCCCCGAATTCGGGAGAGCGCGGTGCCCCAAGGGGCTATATAGTAGCCCCACCATCGAACTCCTATGGCTAAGTGAAAGTGATAAAGCATTATAGTCCGGTTGCCTAGTTTGCTACGTTACCATCTCCTTTACAGGACCAAGACGTTGGATTAAGTGTGAAAATGCGCGTTTGTAAACACCCCCCGCACTATGTGCGTGGGGGCTGAAGCCGAAGACTGCCATCTTTCAGGTTATATACACATATACATCAACGGCCGCACAGGAGGTGTTTTAATACTTGAACGCACAAGTATAAAAAGCTCTTATATTACATTGAAACATTGTTTTCACAAATCATGCATGTCATTTAAACATAATATCCTTCGAGCACTGCGTCTCTATTAAACGAGCGCCTGCAGACTTCCTCAAAATAGTGCTCGGTAGGTACTCGGCTTCTGTCCGAATCTTGGGACGCAACGTCGGTGGCCTTCATCTCCGCCCAGTATGTCTTGACACGGGCAAGAGCCATCCGCGCACCCTCTATGCATGCTGGCCGCTTCATTGCATCGATATGCGGCACTGCACCAAGGTACTGTTGCACCAAGCCAAAATAACTCTTTGGCTTGGGACTTTTCGGCCACAAATGAGTCACGACAGCCTTCATGGCAAGTCCGGACAACCTATTCAGCTCAGCCCATTCGGCCAAACGATCGGTCAACGAAAGTGGACGCTCCGGACTATGGGCTGCGACCAAAAAGCTCTTCCATTCCGTGATCCTCTTGACCTCGGAAGTGTTCGGCGCGTCTGCACTTTTCGCCGCCAAATCCAGATAAGCATCCTCCGCACCCCACAGCCGGTCCAATTGAGCGTATTTAGGATCCGTGAATTTCCTCCGCAGCGAAAGGGCTTTCCAGCCGCAATATCTTCGGCCTGACGTAGCTCCTCCTTCATAGCTCTCATCGCAGAACGAGCATCCTTGGCCTCGGTGGTGGCCTTTTTCATGTCCTCTTGTTTCTCTCGATCTTCTTTTTCAAGAAGCTCGCAACGGTCAGTAGCATTCTTCAATTTCAAGGCCATCTCGGCCACTTCTTTCTTGCTTCGGCAGTGAGCAGCCTGTTCGGCTTTTAGTTCTTCGGCCGCCTTTAAGGACGCTGCATCCCTTTTTTTGGCTTGCTCCTTGGCTCGGGCGAGCTCCGCCCGAAGGTTCTCCATAGCAGCGGCACCATCTGCATTAAGCATACATGTTGTAAGGCATGGGCGTCAAACTCCCTTACCAGGTGTCCGTGGAGAAGTTGCATACCTTGTGACTCGTCAAGACGCTTATTAACAAGCTGATGTCCGCATCCGCCGCGTCAAGTTGCCGCTTCAGTTCGGCAAAGTCATCGATCCAGCTACCGGACGCTTCGCCACCTACATAGGAAGAGCGCATATTATACCTGGGGTTATGATCCTCGGCGCCGTCATTTTTGACACCGCACCAAGTCTCGGGGCTACTATCTATACAGGGCGCATTTTATATGCAGAATCGCCGGAAGGTACATCATTTTGCGTACCTCAAAACTCGTCAGTAAACTTACGACGGCTTCATGCAATCCGCTCTCAGCGGATGAAATCCTTTCAATCACCGTATCCATTAACGTACGGTGATCTTCCGAGATAGACGCTCGCCCAAGCAGATCCTTCAGCTCCTTCGACCGTACACCCGTTGGTGCCGAACTCGTCCGGTGGCCTTTTTCAAAGGCCGGACAGGGAGGACTTTGAGGGGACATACGGCTGCCTTACAGCTCCGTGACTTCGGAGAAGCCCTCGCGACGACACCTCGGCGTCGTCCACCTCGCATAACGGTACTGAAAGGCGGAGGCGTTTCGCTCTCCATCATCTCCGGATCAAGATCCCCTGAAGATGAGCTCTACTGTGCAGGGCTGAGATCCGAACTACAAGGTAAATTTCGGTTAACCTTAAGAAATAAAACAAGGATGACTCTCTTTTAAGAAAAAACGCCCCCCTTTACTTATGGCTCGCTGGAGGGCTGATCTCCTTGGGGAAATAGTGCGGACGGGGCATCTCCCGCCGCAGGAGCCTCTAGTGAAGATTTCTTCCCCCGCTTCGAGGCTTTGGCCTCCGGATGTTCAGAAGCGGTCCTCTTCTCCCCTTGGAGGGAGGGATTCTCGATCCCCCCTTTCTCGATAGCCTCCTTCATGGAGGTATTAGTTCCCTTGTTCCCGCCCTCGCCTTCTTCAAAAGGCACGACCTCTAGCATCCTGGTTAATACAGGATCCGGCGTGGTCTCAGGGAGGGGGCCGGACACCTGATCAGTTTTGCTTTCGCTATCCGCTCCTGCTTAAAGAATAGCTCTTTTAAGGGCAAGTTTATGGTAAATATGTGGATAGCTTATCCGGGTGCAGGACTACTTACTTGAGTATCCGAGCGATTGCAGCTCAGACCTGCGTCCTCGGTCAAGTCCGGACACATTGCCTGTGATCCAAAGAACAGTTGATACATCTCCACGGGCGTTACGCCCATAAAATGTTGGAGAGCTCATGGTCCCTCCGGATTAAACTCCCACAGGCGGAGGGGGCGACGTTTGCAGGGCAAGGTGCGGCGAAATCAACATGACCTGCGCTCTGCGACCAGATTGATCTCTCTCTCTAGGAGGTCTCGAATACGGCCCTGCAACAGAGAGGTATGTCCTTGGGCGGTCCCGGTCGAGCCCTTTATTAACCCATGACGCCAGCCGCAGTGGAGGACCCGAGCGGAAGGCAGGTGGCGCCGCCCATTTGGAGCCCCTGGGAGCGGTGATATAAAACCACTCCTGCTGCCATAAATTAAGCTCCTCTTGAAAAGAGGCCATGGAGCATCAGCATTCCTGCTTATAACAGCCCCTCCGCACTCTGCCTGGTGCCCCTTGATCATCTTCGGCTCCACTTTGAAGGTCTTTAGCCACAATCCGAAGTGAGGGGTAATGCGGAGGAAGGCTTCACATACAACAATGAATGACGAGATGTGGAGGATGGACCCCGGATCCAAGTCATGGAATTCCAGCCCATAATAAAACATGAGCCCCCTCACGAAAGGGTCCGTCGGGAAGCCTAAACCCCGAAGGAAGTGAGACACGAATACCACGCTCTCACCAGGCTCGGGAGTGGGAATAACCTGCCTTTGGGCAGGCAACCTATGCGAAATTTCGCCGGTAAGATACCTGGCGTCTCTCAGCTTTAGCACGTCTTCTTCCGTGATGGAGGAAGACATCCACCGGCCGTGCAGGTCAGAACCGGACATCATCGAAGGTCCAAAGCGCCTAAATCTGGAGCTTTGGGTGTTGGAACTCGAGGCGAGGGGCGGATTCGATTGAGATTAAAAAAGAAGGGCGGGCCTTGGTCTCATTATAAAGAGGTTGAATACCAAGAGCCCTCCCCGTGACCGATCGGGACTCGCCTTCAATGGAGGAGGCGTGCCAACAGGCACGATTGGGTTACCCACGTCCGTATTGATGAGGATCCTGGAATAAGGGGGCACGATCTCCGCTTTGATAAGACGTGCCAAGGAAACCGCCTCGCTAAATGCACTGAGGTGGAACAATAAAAACGATTCGAATAAAGGCTTGGTCGTGGTGTGATGTCACGTCGCGGGATACGTCAGCAGATCTGTGCAAAAGTTATTCTCTCTACGGTGGTACGTGGAACTTGTTTTGCAAAGCCGGACACTATCCTTGTGTTCAAAATCTTCTATGAAGTATTCCGAGGAGGAACCCGCCTTGCAATGCCGAAGACAATATGCGCGCCGGACTCGTCGTCATTGAAGCCTGGTTCAGGGGCTACTGAGGGAGTCCTGGATTAGGGGGTGTCCGGATAGCCGAACTATCACCGTTGGCCGGACTCCTGGACTATGAAGATGCAAGATTGAAGACTTCGTCCCGTGTCCAGATGGGACTTTCCTTGGCGTGGAAGACAAGCTTGGCGATACGGATATGTAGATCTCCCACCATTGTAACCGACTCTGTGTAACCCTAACCCTATCCGGTGTCTATATAAATCGGAGGGTTTTAGTCCGTAGGACGAACAACAATCATACCATAGCCTAGCTTCTAGGGTTTAGCCTCTCTGATCTCATGGTAGATCCACTCTTGTACTACCCATATCATCAATATTAATCAAGGTGAGTAGGGTATTACCTCCATCGAGAGGGCCGGAACCTGGGTAAAAACATCGTGTCCCTTGTCTCCTGTTACCATCCGCCTAGACGCACAGTTCGGGACCCCCTACCCGAGATCCGCCGGTTTTGACACCGACAGGGATCATGTTGGGTGATAGTTGATTTGATCTTGTTGCAAAACAGAAACTTTTGCACCCAGTAACAGAATTGTTTAAAATCACAGAAGCAAAAAAAAATTCTGATTTTTTTACACAAGATTGATATACAAATTGCCTCTGTTGTCCTAATGTTTCAGAATTTTTGGAGTTACAGAAGTATACGAAGTTTTCAGATTACTATAGACTGTTCTGTTTTCGACAGATTCTTTTTTCCTTGCGTTGCGTGCTTATTTTGATTAATTTATGGATTGTATCGGGGGGTATAAGCCATGGTAAAGTTAGAACACAATAGGTATAATGCAAAAATAAAATATGAATGGGTTTGCAACAATACTTAGAGTGGTGATTTGCTTTGTTTACTAACGGATCTCACGAAGGTTTTGTTGAGTTTTGTGTGATTTAAGTTTTCAAGTTTTGGGTTAGATCATGATGGATGAAGGAATAAGGGGTGAAAAGAGCCTAAGCTTGGGGATGCCTCATAGCACCCTAAGTTATTATTCAAAGAGAAACAAGCAACAAAGCTTGGGGATGCCCCAGAAGGCATCCCCTCTTTCTTATCACGACCATCGGTATTTTACTTGGAGCTATATTTTTGTTACATATCATGCATTTTTCTTGGAGCGTCTTGTATTATATGAGTCTTTTCTTGTTTTGCTTTATGTCTGTGTCATCTATCCTTGCTGGACACACCAATTTTAGAGAGCCAAAATTATGCTATGATTTGTTAGAATTGCTCTATGTTCTTCACTTAAATTTTTTGAGCTATGGAATTGCTGTAGTGCTTCACTTATATCTTTTTAGCACGGTGTGCTTTAATATTTATGAAGAAATGCTCTCATGCTTCACTTAGATTTATTTGAGAGTTAGTAAATTTTTGAAGAAATTCTCTCGTGCTTCACTTATATTATTTTGAGAGATGAAAATTTTTATGCTCATGTTCTTCACTTAGATTTGTTTGAGCTTATTAAAAGCAATTGCAACATATAAAATTAGTCCCAAAGTGATAGACATTCAAGAGGGATATAATAAAAACTTTCGTGAAGATCATTGGACAAAATAAACTTGATGCTTTGTAATAGTTTTGAGATATGATGATAGTGATATGTGAGTCATGTTGGTGAGTAATTATGCTTTAGTAAGAATATTGGTGTTAAGGTTTGTGATTCCCTATGGAAGCACGAAAGTCAATACTTATGCAATGAAATTATATCCTACTTGTGGTGCGTTATTCGGTGCTAGTTATGCTTAATGCTCGCTTATGTGATTTTTCATTTCTTGGTTGGTTGCTTCTCAATCTATTTGCTAGCCTCCACTTGTACTAAGTAGAAATACTACTTGTGCATCCAAAGTATTTCTGTGCCATTCTAAGAAAATTTGTATGTGCCATCTCTAATTTTCAAAATAAATTTCCTTTTTGTGTGCTTGTACCACTCATGAAGCGGCAGGGGCTGGCCAATATTTTCCATGCTAAATGTGTTATTCTCAAGATGAGTGTTTATTCACTTTTCATTGCACAAGAGTATGGCGGTAATAGGGATGCCCAATCCCGAAATGAAAAAGAAATTTACTTTATGTTGTCAAATAATAAATTCCTTGGAAAGTGTTGGTATGGAAGACACCCGTGGATATGGCTAGCCATGGATTGTGAAAGAATGGTGGAAAATGGAATACACTTTATTTTCTATTTGGGAACAACCTATGATATATCTAGCATGGAAAGTGTTGGGAATTACTCGGTCGTTTTCATTGACGGGAGAAGTATGCCCCTCAAAAGTTGTTATCTCTCAATTTAAGCTTTGAGCTCTGGCACCTCTACAAATCCCTACTTCCCTCTGCGAAGGGCCTATCTATTTACTTTATGCAATTTTTATTTTTATTTGAGTCTCCATCTTCTCTTATAAAGCTCCAACTAAGGGGCACTATGATCTTACTTGAGCATTGGATGTAGCTAATATGCGAGTGTGTTTTCATGAATGGATCAATGATTGAGCATGATGGGCTAGGGATAACTTTCTTTAATGTTGATATTTCGAAAATCATGGTGGCTTATTGATATGCTTGAGTATTGAAATCTTCATGTCAAAACTAACTATTGCTTTTAACCATATAAAAGTCCAGATGTCCATGGTACAAAAGAAAAGAATATGTGATGAACATGTTAGGCAATATTCCACATCAAAAATTCTGTTTTTACCATTTACCTACTCGAGGACGAGCAGGAATTAAGCTTGGGGATGCTAATACATCTCCAATGTATCTATAACTTTTTATTGTTCCATGTCGTTATATTATCAGTCTTGGATGTTTTACAATCATTTTTTAACTTTATGTCATTTTTAGGACTAACCTATTGAGATGGTGCTCAGTGCCAGTTACTATTTTTTGCTTGTTTTTTTACTTCGCAGAATATCAGTACCAAACGGAGTAAAAACGTAGTGAAACTTTTTGGAGATTTATTCTGGAACAGAAGACACCTAGTGGGCCAAAGAAGTACCAGAGGGGAGGCCCGAGGTGGGCACAACCCACCAGGGCGCACCAGGAGGCGCCGACACACCCAGGGGGTTGTGCCCCCCTCGGTGACCTCCCGCACCGCCTCTTCATGCTATAAATTTCCAAATATTCCAGAAACCCTAGGGGAGTCGACGAAACACAATTCCAACCGCCACAAGTTCTAGAACCACGAGATCCAATCTAGATCCCATCATGGAGTGGTTCATCATCCTCATAGGTGCCTCTCCGATGATGCGTGAGTAGTTCATCATAGACCTATGGGTTCGTAGGCAGTAGCTAGATGGCTTGTTCTCTCTTTTTGATTCTCAATACAATGGTCTCTTGGAGATCTATTTGATGCACAAGACACCAGGGCGCTAGGAGGCCCAGGCGAGCCCTGATGGGTTATGGGGACCACGGGGGTCTCCTCCACCCTTCTCAGCTCTATAAATACCCAAATATTCCAGAATCTCTATGGGAGTCGACAAAACACAATTCCAGCCGCCGCAAGTTCCAGAACCTTGAGATCCAATCTAGATTCCTATTCCGGCACTCTGCCGGAGGGGAACACGATCATGGAGGGGTTCATCATCCTCATTGGTGCTCCTCCGATGATGCGTGAGGAGTTCACCATAGACCTACGGGTCCGTAGGCAGTGGCTAGATGGCTTCCTCTCTCTCTTCCTCTCTCTCTTCAATGGTCTCTTGGAGACCTATTTGATGTAACTCTTTTTGCGGTGTGTTTGTTGGTATCCGATGAACTTTGAGTTTATGATCAGATCTATATCCATGAATATTATTTGAGTGTTCTTTTGGTCTCTTATGTGCATGATTATTTATAGCCTCGTATTTCTTATTCGAATATTGGTTTAGTTAGGCCAACTAGATTGATTTTTCTCGCCATGGAAAGAGGTGCTTTGTGATGGGTTCGATCGTGCGGTGTTCTTTCCTAGTGACAGAAGGGCAGCAAGAGACACATGTATCATTGCTATTAAGGATAACAAGATGGGGGCTATTCCTACATGAATAAATCTCGTCTACATCATGTCATCGTTCTTATTGGATTACTCAATTTCTCCATGAACTTAATACACTAGATGCATGCTGGATAGCGGTCGATGTGTGGAGTAATAGTAGTAGATGCAGGCAGGAGTCGGTCTACTAATCTTGGACGTGATGCCTATATATTGATCATTGCCTTGGATATCATCATAATTATTCGATCTTCTATGAATTTCCCAAAAGTAATTTGTCTACCCATCGTGTGCTATTTCTTGAGAGAAGCCACTAGCGAAACCTATGCCCCCTGGGTCTATTCTTTATCATATTTGCCTTGAGATCTATTTTTATTTGCTTTTTTTTCAAATCTATTATTCCAAAAACCCAAAAATACCTTTCTGCACTTTTTATTACTTATTTTATTTCGCGTTTTATCGAGATCTATTTATCCAATCTACCACAATTTTATCCCGTCAACTTGACAATTTTTGGCGTCGTTACCTGAAAAGGGATTGACAACCCCTTATACGCGTCGGATTGAAAGTATTTGTTCTTTGTGTGGAGGTACCATTTACATAGTGTTGCTTGGTTCTCCTACTAAATTGATACCTTGGTTTCATAATTGAGGGAAATACATACCGTAGCTGTGTTGCATCATCCCTTCCTCTTTGGGGAAATACTAACGCAGTTTCAAGCGACATCAAATACCTAGCATGGGAAATATTGGCCACCCCCTGCCACTTCATGAGTGGTACCGGCACACAAAAAAGAAATTTACTTTGAATATTAGAGTTGGCACATACAAATTTACTTGGAACGACATGGAAATTCCGCATATAGCTAGGTATGGTGGACTCATGTGGCACACCTTTGGTTCAAGGAGTTGGATGAACAAGCTGTATTCCCACTAAGTACAAATGAAGGCTAGCAAATAGATTGAGAAGCGACCAACCAAAAAAGGGAAATGGTCATAAACACGCATTAAACATAACTAACACTGAATAATGCACCATAAGTAGGATGTACCTACGTTGCATAACTATTGACATTCGTGCTTGCATAGGGAATCACAAACCTTAACACCAATATTCTTACTAAAGCATAATTACTCACCAACATGGCTCACATATCACTATCTCATATCACAAAACTATTGCAAGTAATCAAGTTTATAATATCCAATGATCTTCATGAAAGTTTTTATTATATCCCTCTTGAATATCTATCACTTTGGGACCAGATTCAAATCTTATGCAATTTACCATTTCTACTAACAAGCTATCAAATAAATTTAAGTGAAGTACGAGAGCATAAATTTCTTCAAAATAATTTCTTTTTCTCAAATCTCAAAATAATACTAAGTGAAGTACGAGAGTATAAGTGAAGCATGAGAGTGTATATTTCTTCAAAAAAAATTGCTACCTCTTGAGCTTGCGTTGGTTTTTCCCTTGAAGAGGAAAGGGTGATGCAGCAAAGTAGCGTAAGTATTTCCCTCAGTTTTTGAGAACCAAGGTATCAATCCAGTAGGAGGATACACACAAATCGCCTCGTACCTACACAAACAAATAAGAACCTTGCAACCAACGCGATAAAGGGGTTGTCAATCCCTTCACGGCCACTTGCAAAAGTGAGATCTGATAGGGACAATATGATAATATTTTTGGTATTTTATGATAACACTACTAGGAAAAGGCCTACTAATGGCGCACCGGTTTTGCCTACTAATGGCGCACTACCGGTGCGCCATTAGTACCACGCCATTAGATTTTTTTTCTAATGGCGCACCTGTGGTGCGCCATTAGTATCTGGTATTCTAATGGCGCACCACATAGAAGTGCGCCATTAGTAACAATATTTTTTCAAAAAAAATTCAAATTTTTTTTAATTTTTTTCTTAATCTCAGGTCACTATGGCTTAATCTCGGGTCAAATCGCACTCCATGGTCAAACTTCCCGAAAGGTCACCATCCTCACACTACTCCAACCCAAGCACGCTTAACTTCAGAGTTCTATCCAACCCCAGCAACAACTCACTTCACAGGCAGTTGTTGATATATCTAGCATATCAATCCTATTATACCTTGTTGATGTCTAGGACTTTGTTCATGTTCAAGACTATGATGAAATTTTGAAAAAATATTTCAAACTTCCCGGTCATGTTACGTATCATTTTTTGAAAAAAAAATTCAAAAAATAAAATTCAAAACCAATTTTTTTTTCTGTTACTAGTGGCGCACCACATCCACGGTGCGCCACTAGTAAGTTTGAAAATTTTTGAAATTTTTTGCCTCTAGATCTTGAAAGGCCCGTAACTTTTTTTCTGTTAGGTTTTTGGGGATTTTGAAAATGTTTAACGGGTTTCCCTGTTAAATTTGGATGTAACTTGTCGAGTAGATGATTTTTCATATAAAAACTTTTTCATCCGAGTTCGTATGCAAAAGTTATGCCCATTTTACAAATTTCCAGAGAGATTTTGCAAATAAAGTCGAAATTCATATTTGTAAATTTTCCCAACAACTAGACCACATATCACATGGGAAACTTATTTTTTTTATTTTTTTTGACATTTCCATCATTTCCTTTTATTTTTTTTAAAACTAAATAGGCGATCCAGGGGGGGTGCACTCGGTGTTGGGGCAAGTTAGTAATGGCACACCACACCCACGGTGCGCCATTACTAGTTTTGAAAAAAAAATAAAAAAAATTGATATTTTTTTTGATTTTTTTTTTGAAAAAACTTAGTAATGGCGCTGCCAGTGGGCGATCGCCATTACTAGTTAAAACTAGTAATGGCGCACCGAGACATGGTGCGCCATTAGTAACAAATATTTTTAATTTTTTCAAAACTACTAATGGCGCCACGGGGGGTGTGGTGCGCCATTACTATGTCAACATAGTAATGGCGCACCACTCCCACCGTGCGCCATTAGTAGTTTTAAAAAAATTTAAAAAAAATTACTAATAGCGCACCGTGGGATGTGGTGCGCCATTAGTATTTGCACACTAATGGCGCACCAACACATGGTGCGCCATTAGTATTTAGTAATGGCGCACCACATGTACTGTGCGCCATTAGTGTCCATCCCATCTATAGCCCTTTTCCTAGTAGTGTAAATATTGCAAAGTAAAATAGATTAGAAACTTATACGATGAAGAATAAACCCGGGGACCATAGGTTTCACTACTGGTTCTCTCAAGATAGCATAAGTATTACGGTGGATGAACAAATTACTGTCGAGCGATTGATAGAAAAGTATTACGGTGGATGATCATGTATATAGGCATCACGTCCGTAATAAGTAGACCGAAACGATTCTGCATCTACTACTATTACTCCACACATCGACCGCTATCCAGCATGCATCTAGAGTATTAAGTTCACTAGCCGTCAACCCGTGCATTCGCACAGGCTAGTTATCTCAATTTATCTTGTTGTCTATGTTATGATCTGATATTGATTTGTGATTTTTCTTGGATGTGTGTCCAATCATGTAGATTAAAAAACATAGGATTTCATATACAGGGAGAGTATATGGTGGTAAGCCAAATATTGGAATTCCAAAGTCCATCATATAAGGAATTTTGAAAAAGGTGCATACAGGCATGTGATGCACGCATACTTTCGCTGCAGGTATATTTGTTTGTCTCGTTCTACACAGATATATTTTCTTAAACATAGGGACATGACCTCTTATACATGTAATTATCTCAAATTATGTTTTAACAGAAAACATTTTCGGTAGTTTTATTTTTTGCCTAAAACATTCTTCACTTGTATGCAAATGTATTTGTGTGACTTTGCATATGGAATAATAGTATTTTGTGCAACATGTGACTGCAAATGGATGGAGTGATCCTAAAAAGTTTTTGAACAACCTTCTCCAATTTAGTCTATATTTATTTATATAAGAATAAGTTATATTTTCTTGATTGTAATACTATCATAGAATATTCATAGAAAAAGTTACACAATATCACTGGGTTACTTTTACTTAATAACATATGATATAAAACTAAAAGTTCAAAGTAAAATATTTTAATTATGTTGTGCCCAAAATTTCTTCAATTTATCAATAGATTGTGTAATTGACTTTTGGAAAATATCATGTATACTACATGAAGACGATCTTTATTAGCCTTCATTGTACTCTCCTACATAGATAAGTACAGAGTTGATATCCATTTGTGATCCAAAATTGTATAAAATATGCCTTGGTGTTTTGAAAAATTAAAATAGCTAAATAGTTAATTAATGTGTTCGTTAATCCTATACTGACTAACAGCAGAGAAATTTGGTGGTTGTTCAGCCAATAAGAAAGAGTAGAATATATATGCCAATATTAATAATTAAACACGTATAGTTGCAAAATGAATAATTTATAAATACTGTTAAAAATGCATCATTATCTATATGCAGAATTTTATTTCCAATAGAAGGGAAATAATACAAAGTAATGCAGCTAATATAAAGAAAAATAGTATGGTAAGTAAAAGCTGATTTACATGTTCACGGCGGATTCCAATGTAAAATATAATCAACCATTATATGATCGGAGTGAAACAATATGTCATTTTTATTTCTTCGGAGCTATCCGGTTGCAAGTAAAACCCAAATAGTGCCTCAGATGCAGAAAATGTTCCACTGAGCTAAGAGCGAAGACAACAGAGACAGTTAAGATATCAGAAACATTAGTCATGCAACACACCACTATAGGAAAATAGAGTGCTACTAAAGGAAAATAGTGACGGATGAATAAGTTCTGTCACCCAAGGTACTCATTACCCAGATACAAAATATAGTATATCAGAAGATGTAATTCAAACACATTGTAATTTACTATGTATACCAAAAGCACTTCATAGTAAAAATAACCTCCATTTGTCCGGTTACTTGCATGAATTTTTTGACTTGCATGATTGAGGCCATACACTATTGCTTGACACTGATCAAGTTGGCTCCAAAATTAAAAATCCAAACAATACCATGCAAAGGAAGCATGCACAGTGCAATTTATAACCGTGTGGGAATGATTGCGACAAAAGAACGATAATTGTTAGTGTGTTTCTTAAGTTTAGGTGAACCGTCAGCAACATAATCAACAATAGAGTAGAACACCATAAGTTTACAGAATTAAGGTGTTTTAGAAAAACTATATATTAATCAGTTTTGTGGATATAACTAGCATTAGAAGCACTGCACAACAATAACTACATCACACCACTCAACATCTAAAAATAATGAGATATGTCATGGACCACTGAGAGGAGCTCGAGATTAACAATGCCAGCAATGAAGGATACCAGGGCAACATAATATTGTTTATGCATCAGAAATTGAAATCCTAGAAAGTCTTTTGCCTAAAAAATATCTGGAAACCCAACGTTCCTGCAGGTCAATTCGTCAGTACATTGTACCTCTTTTCAGATCTAATTTGTACATGGAGAAAGCTAATCAACATATATGAAGTATATGATCAACGACAGTGCCCCTAATCAAAGCTAGCTCTCACGGTCTGCAGTATTGTTTTCATATGCATTGTGATCAGAACCAAAGATGATGCTAGATATCAAATCAGTTCCACCTGAATGTCAGCCGGACATGCCAATGATCAACAATAGTGCCCCTAACCACGGAATCATGTGGGCCTGTGTACCAAGAACGTTTCGTTGCATGCACGATGCCTCAATGATCACCGTTGAATTGAAGGTGCTCTAGCATGACAGTGCACTCGCTCCCATCGTCCGTGCAGACCACCCTTGCGTCAGCGTTGAACTGCTTCCAGGCCCACGACGGAGCACATCAAGAACGACATCAATGTCGCCACTGAGGTCTCCTCCCACACTGTGACTGCCCATGTCGTCCTCATGTAGATTGCAGCACCTCCACTTTCCTGCCTGGAGACGCCTCCACCATCGTAGCCGCCTGCTGGTCGCGCATGGCTTGTGAATCATGTCCATGTGTATGCACCAAGAGCTGGATCCATGCATGCATGATGCCCAGCCGTAGTAGCCAATAGAAGATGATCACGTTGTTTACCTGAAGCTTGTTTTAGGAGCCGATCACAGGGTTTCAAACAACACACAAATCATACAGGTACCTAGCAAACTTCCGCCGGCCTTGAAGTTGAGAAGCTACAAAATCTGTATGATGAGGTCACAGAGGCCACAGAAGGCAGAGTCGGCTTCTCTGCTTGCATCAGATCAAATTAAAACTTGTGGATGGAAACCTGAAGAGGAGATGACGCTCAATTTTCCTTTTCATGGAAATGGGTGGAAGATAGAGACCAAGGACCACACGGCTCACGTGCGTGGAAAAGTTGAAGGCCGTGTTATGCTTCATCCAACGTCCGCAAAACACATCGATTTACATGATAGATCACCACTACATCTGACCTCAGGGAAAACCGCTTGTAAGGGTCTCAATGCTTGTTGTGAATTTGCGAAGATGTGATTAGATGAATGGAAGAAAGAACTTGTCTGACAACCTACAGAAATTTACAAAATCTGAAGCCTAATATATCAGTGTAGCTGCAGAGAAATAATTAACTGAATCAAATAATCTGATATGGGGAAGTGCCCTATCCTGAAGAGTGCAAATAGTGATTTGGTAAGTCGCGGACCCGACGGAATCGATCTCCCCCTCCCCCTCCCCCTCCCCCCGTGTCGCCCCCACGCGGCGGCCGGGAGGAAACCCTAGCCCGCCGCCGCCAGGTCCCCCAGCCTTCCTCCCCCTCCTCCCTCGCCGTCGCCCTAGGCTCGGCTAGGCAAAGCCTGCCCGCAGCCGGCGGCGGCGGGGTGACCTCGATCTCTCGCAGTTTCAGGGCCGGCGCGGGGCGTCTCCCTCTGGTGTGGGCGCGGTGCGGGCGGCAGGCGCCAGCAGCGGCGCGCTCCCGCCGTGGTGGGCGACGGTGCATCGGCGGCTGGGACAGGTGGTGCGTCGCGAAGGTGGGCGGCGGCTGCTGGTCTTCGACCAGATCTCTCGGGCGTCATCTTTGTGGCGCGGGCCTTGGCGGCGTGGCTCCTCTCGCCGGCTGCGGTGCTCATGGCGAGGGTGAGCCGCCCGGCCCTTGGGCTGGCCGGGATCCGCCCGTGCCTACGGTGGCGCTTCGCCGCGGTGACTTGGTGGCGGTGGTGGCGGAGCGTGCCAGCCGGATCTGAAGCTTTGTTTCCGGCGGGCAGCGCGGGTTGGGGCATCGGCCCGGCGTGGCTGCTGCTCCGGTTGTGGGCTGCGGCGGCGTTTCATGGTGCCGCGGTGGCATCACGGCAGTTTGGCGGGCCGGCTGCGGCGACGGCTGGTTTCTCAGCGTCGGCTCGTTTGTAGGAAGTCTGTTTCGACCTGCGATCCCTCTCCCTCATCGTCCCGGCGTTGCCTCGTCGAAGGTCAGGTCCTCCCCCAGCTGCGATCCATCACCCATCTCGCGCCCGGCAGCAGGACTGCTCGTCTCGCGCCCGGCGGCAGGACCGACCCCGTCTCGTGCCCGGCAGCTGGACCGTCCCCGTCTCGCGCCCGGCAGCAGGACCGGCTCCGTTTCGCGCCCGGTGCTGTTGGACGGGTCGATGGAGGTTAGTTTTGGCCGGCCCTCTGGGTCTCGTTGCTGGGGGCCACCCAGGGGTGCGAAAGGTGGGTCCTTTCCGCTCGTTTCTTCGGTTGGGGTAGCGGCGGGCCTCAGGTGAGGTGGTATCCAGGTCTGGGAGGCCGGGGCGGCGGCCCTGGTGGTGGCTCCGCGGTGCTCTTGGGCAGAGCCCGTGGATTGGTGCTGCCCGGTGGCCATGGCCCTATGGGTGGTGTGGTCGTCGTGGGTGTGGCGTTCGGTCGCGATGAATGTTGGCCGGGGTGAAAACCTGCTCTATCCTCGGACGGACCGGCGGCGGCGTTGCTCGTTCCCTTCTTGAAGGCGTCGTCGCGGCTCTCATCAGCCAGTGTGTTGCTCCAGGGGAAACTCTGATCGTCAGGTCGGGCGGTGGCGGTAGCGTTGGTGTCGTAACCTTCTTGAAGGCGCCGCCTTGGAGTGCACAGTTCGTCATATGCGGCTTCATCTCTTCGCGGTGGCGTGTTCACGGTGGAGGACCTCGATTGCTCTGTTGTGCTAGGGGTGGTGTTGCTGCGCTCAGCGCCTATGTATCCCGCCTTGGGTGTGTGCGTGTGTTGTGGTGGGGTGCGTTTGTACTTGGGCTCTGGTTCATCATTGCTTTATTTATAAAGCGGGGCGAAAGCCTTTTTCGGTAAATAGTGATTTTATCTCTAGCATTGAGATTGTTCTGAACTATCATGTAAACCACTGTTAGATGTATAGATAACATAACTAAAACGCTGGTGGCATTCCATTGTTGCTGCAAAAAATTAACTAAAACTAATAAAGAAGTTTAGCAAATAAAATCATATTTGAAAGTTTTTTAAGTCGCATAGTGGATAGAATTTGAAAATGCAATCAGTGTGCATGTTGAGAACAAAGTAATTATTAGAATAGAGAATGCAAACGTACATTAGAACTCCAAGGGAAAAAGTAAATAAGGGAGAAGTCCAATGAATTTGCTTCAAATCTTCCTTTGCTCAGCACTTAACAGTGTGTCTCGGCATAGTTTTTTTGCACTTGCGAAGTTGTGATTAGATGAATGGATGACAGGACTTGTCCAACAACTTGCAGAAATCTACAAAATATGAAGCGTAATATATGAATGTAGCTGAAGAGAAATAATTTACTGAATCAAAGAATATGATATTGGCGAGTGCCCTACATCGAAAAAGAACTAAAATTGATATGTTCGAAATCTTGTATCCTAAAGACTGCAAATAATGATTTAGTTTCTACCACTGAGTTTATTCTGAACTATCATCTCAACCAATGGTAAATGTACAGAGAACATAACTAAAGCACTGTTGGCATTCCGTTATTGCTGCTGAACAATAACTAAAACTAATGAAGAAATTTAGCAAATAAAATTATATTCAATGTTTTCAAAGTATTGAATTTGAAAGCGCATTCAGCTTGCAAGTTGAGGAAAAAGTAACATAATAATAAATAATGCACATGTACATTAGAAATCGAAGGGAAAAATTAAGGGAGTGGACCTTTGGCCACCGGATGAATTTGCTTCAAAACTTACTTTGTTCGGCACTCGACAATTTGTCTCTGCAAGATGTCGGATGCCTTCCACTACCACCAGCATCTCTTTGTAGATCGTTTTATTTCATGAGCCCTAACCACGATGTTAAGCTTGTTGTAGAGATTCTGATGGTACTTGGGTGCGCTCGAGACACGCATCCATGATTTGAACATTGGCTGGTGATTGGTTCTGAGCTTGCGTCTGGCATGCCGCTGCCACACATTCATACATGCTTCCACGGTAGCTATGGGAGAGACGACTATGAGCTGATCCTGCTAGGCCATGCAGCGGATGCTAAAATCTGCAGAAAAAAGATCTTCTACATCAAAGATAATGTCTAGATATTAGATGGATATTAACTGCATGCGTGTAAGGGAAGGAAAGCTAATGTCTTTTTTTTTTCTTTTTTCCTTGTATTGCCCCTCCAGTACATGGGCGCTAATCTGCGCCGGTGCACCGGCCCAAGTTTGGGCCGGTCGCATGCCAGCCACCCGATCCGCACATCCCTGACCGCTCGATTTTGCCAGCTGGCCCCGCACGCGTCGTCCTCACCCTCCAACACCACGAACACGAGATCCCCGCGGAAAAAATCCCCCGCCCTGGGAGTTGTCTCCCGTACCACGGACCGCCCCTCGCCGGCCGTTGACCTCGCATCAGGTTGCGCCTCGCTGCACCCGCTCTCGCAGATCGCAACTAGCCACCTTCGTCGTCGGCCGCAGCTGAGCGATGTAGCCGTCGCAATTCCGTTGCCTCCGGCCATCGACGATGTTGCTTGTAGGCTTGTAGCACCGATCGTCGATGCTTCCAGCATCTGCGGATCGCGATTCCGGCATTTTTCCGCCGCAGCTGCAACACCCCCGCCTGGTCGTGGTCATCGCCGGGGAGCTTGTGTGTTCACGGGTTCATTTTTTCTAACAGCCCATGGTTCCAGCAAAATGCATGGATGTAGCACAAATCTTCACCGGTGGTAGCAAAGCCGAAACACAGTTGCAGTAAAACGCCATCGCCGATCGTCGCGGGTCGCAGCTAATCCACGAATGGATGTAGCAAAATCCAGCGACAGTTGTAGCAAAAACGTTGTCGCCATCGTCGCACGTCGCAGCTAAGCTATGAAGTATGTAGCAAACAACAACGTCGGTAGTAGCAAAAACTGACAACGGTTGGAGCAAGAAACAGTCGTCGCCGCTGCCGAGGTTGCACCATCATCATGGAGGATGTAGGAAATGTTGTCGCCAGTGGTAGCAATTGCAGACATCGGTAGTAGCAAAAACTGATGACGGTTGTAGCAAAAACTATGTCGCCGCCGCGGGTCATACCCTCGCCGTATTTGGTTGTAGCAAATTCTACCATGGGTCGCAGCTCCTTCGTCGCCTGGTTCCAGCATCTCACATCAACGGTCGCAACACCCCTCCCTCGCGACGTCATTTGAACCAGTGTCACCCGAGCTCGTCGTTTTTAACAACCATGACTGCACGCAGTCGTTTCCCGCCCAGCACCGGCGACGAATGGAGTAGGGATGCACAAGGGTGCGTGTGCTTGGGGATAGAGCAGCTTGGTGAGGGTCCCCTAGGATGGGCGGAGCAAGGGCCGACGAGAGCCATGAGGGAGGAGCGCGAGCTGCTTGCGGGAGAGCACAAGGAAGACGAAGGCCATGCTGGGGAGACGAGGAAAAGTGCCTGGATGGATAAAAAGTGGTTACGGGCCAATAAAAAAGGGTTAGTTGGGCTTTTGTGCAAGCGTGTGCCACACACGATTGTGGACTATCGCGAGGCTGGCGTGCGACCGGCCGAGCGTTTCGGCCGGCGCACCGGCTGTAAACGTTTCCCTACGTGAAAGCATGTAGGAGAGATTAGATGCATATTAATTGCTTGCGTGTAGGGGAAGGAAAGCTAATGCATCTATTTTTTCCTTTTGCCTTCTATTCCACCTCCCAAACGTGATAGCATGCGGGCCTTTTCACATTTTTCTCTTTCTATTTTAAATAGGTTAATCTACACCATAATAATTCGGTCCAACGAGATTAACGGCCCGTTATTTTTTATTAACATCGTAATTTCTAGGGAGTCACAAATTAGTATAGGTATAGATAGATAAGAACAGAGTAACGCATTTGGCAAGATGACATGATGTAGAGGGATAAACTCAAGCAATATGATATAAACCCCATCTTTTTATCCTCGATGGCAACAATACAATACGTGTCGTTTAACTTTCTGTCACTGGGATCGAGCAACGGAAGATTGAACCCAAAGCTAAGCACTTTTTCCATTGCAAGAAAGATCGGCCAAACCAAAATGATAATTCGACGAGACTTGCAAAGATAACAAATCATACATAAAATAATTCAGAGGAGATTCAAATATTGTTCATAGATAATATTGATCATAAACCCACAATTCATCGGATCTCGACAAACACACCGCAAAAAAGAGTTACGTCGATCTCCAAGAAGATCGAGGAGAACTTTGTATTGAGATCCAAAGAGAGAGAAGAAGCCATCTAGCTAAACTATGGACCCGAAGGTCTGTGGTAAACTACTCACACATCATCGGAGAGGCTATGGTGTTGATGTAGAAGCCCTCCGTGATCGATACCCCATCCGGCGGAGCGCCGGAAAAGGCCCCAAGATGGGATCTCACTAGTACAGAAGGTTGCGGCGGTGGAAATAGGGTTTTGTGGTGCTCCTGGATGTTTTTGGGGTTTATGGGTATATATAGGAGGAAGAAGTTGGTCGGTGGAGCTGTGAGGGGCCCACGAGGGTGGGGGCGCGCCCAGGGGGGCAGGCGCGCCTTCCTGCCTCGTGGCCTCCTTGCTTCTTTCTTGATGTCCACTCCAAGTCCTCTGGATCACGTTTGTTCCAAAAAATCACTCTCCCGAAGGTTTCATTCCGTTTGGATTCCGTTTGATATTCCTTTTCTTCGAAACACTGGAATAGGCAAAAAAAAGCAATTTGCACTGGGCCTTCGGTTAATAGGTTAGTCCCAAAAATAATATAAAAGTGTATAATAAAGCCCATTAAACATCCAAAACAGATAACATAATAGTATGGAACAATCAAAAATTATAGATACGTTGAAGACGTATCAAGCATCCCCAAGCTTAATTCCTGCTCGTCATCGAGTAGGTAAATGACAAAAACAGAATTTTTAATGTGGAATGCTACCTAGCATAAATTTTCTAAGTAATTATCTTTATTGTGGCATGAATGTTTAGATCCGAAAGATTCAAGACAAAAGTTTAATATTGACATACAAATAATAATACTTCAAGCATACTAACTAAGCAATTATGTCTTCTCAAAATAACATGGCATGTGACGCCCGGATAATCAAGCTACAGTAACCTTTGGTAATGATGCCACATCACCTCGATTAATATTGCTAATCTCGCGTTAGTTCGAAAACGATTCAAAATTCAAATTCAAAAATATGGCAAACAACAAAAGTTTTCAAACATTAGAGCAGAAATGTTCGGTTAGTGCCAAATATTACATAGGTAATTGTTGTGAAGAAAACAGAAAAGAAAAATAAAGAAAAGTAATAAAACAAAGCAAAAGAAAAATAGGAGAAAAGAAAACCCCCTCCCGGACTCCCCCTAGGCCGAAAGGCCCAGCAGGCCACCAGGCCGCCCGACCGGCCCACCCGACCCAACCAACCGGCCGACCCACTCCCTCTATTTAACCCCCCGAAACCCTAGCCGTAACCACCCGTCGCCCCACTCGCCCCCCACTCCCCCCACACGCTCTCCCCCCTCGCTCCCTCGATCCAGATCGGGATTGGGGTGACCGCGCCCTCGATGCCTGACGCCGGCGCCCTGACTCCGTCGCCGGACTCCCCCTTGGCCTCGACGCTCGCGTCGTCCCCCTCTCCTGCGCCCCGTTGCTGGGACTGCCCATCGCCGGACCTCGCGGAACCGCCCGAGTCGCCACTGCCCCGTCGTCCTCGTCTTCTCGTCGCCACGCCGCACGTCGTCCGTCGAGCCCGCTGCCCTGAACCCCTACGGCCACCATGAGCCACTACCTTCCTCCGCTCCCTCCTCTCTCGCAGTGCATGCGCACTCACCCCCTCACCGTAGGCCGCGCCCACCGCCCGTGCCTACCTACGCCTCTACTTGCGCTCGTCACCATCGCCTGGTGCTCCTCCCTCCCTCCCGCTCCTGCCACGGCCAGCGCGCCGCGCCACTGGACCTCGCCCGCACCTGAGCCACATGTCGCCGTTCGCGTCCCGGCTCCCTCTGCCTTCTTCTTGCCGCGCTTCCCCCTCCGCTGCGCCCTCGGCCGCTACCTCCCTCACGCCGTCGCTTGCGGGCGCCTCGCCACCACTCGCCGCCTCCACCGCCTCCCTTGGCTCGGCCTTGACGACGCCAGCTTGGCGCCAGCGCTCATCGGGCATGCGCTTCGTGTTGCGCCTTCACCTCGCACGGCGAACGTCACGCCATTGCGCCTGCTCGTTCGTGCCATGCCCACGCCTATAACATATGGTACCGCGCCCAGAATGATTTAAATGAAAAAAAGAATTAAAAATTAATTAATTAATTAATTAATTAATCTAATTAATCATGTTTATTTAATTTAATTAACTAGTTCATTTAATTAAACCCTAATTAGACTAAACAGTCAATGACAAATGGGACCCACACGTCAGTTGACCAGTCAACTCCTCTGTTGACTGATGACATCATGCTGACGTCAGCATGCACTGTTCTGGATAATGTTGAATTTAACTAATTAAATAAATCCTAAAATGATCTAAATCTTTTAAAATTAATATAAAATAAACCGTAGCTCGGATGGAAAAACTTTATACATTAAAGTTGCTCAGAACGATGAGACGAATCCGGATACGCAGCCCGTTCGTCCGCCACGCATCCCTAGCACAGCGAACACGCAACTTCCCCCCCCCCCCCCCCGTCTCATTTGTCCGAAAACGCGAAACATCGGGGATATTTTCCCGGATGTTTCCCCCCCTTCACCGGTATCACCTCATACCGCGTTAGGGCACCCCTAGCACCGCTACTTGTCTTGTCATGCATCATTATGCTTCTGTTTGCATTATATTCATTGTTTCTTCCCCCTCTTCTCTTTGATAGACTACGAGACCGATGCCGCTGCTACCTAGTATGACTACGTTGTTGATGCCCCCTACTTGCAAGAGCAACCAGGCAAACCCCCCCCCCTCCTTGATCACCAGATATCGCCTATTCTTCTATATACTGCTTGCATTAGTGTAGTGTAGCATGTTACTCCTGTCATTGTTGATACAGTTGTTACCCTTACCTGCTATCCTACTGCTTAGTATAGGATGCTAGTGTTCCATCAGTGTCCCTACACTCTTGTCCGTCTGCCATGCTATACTCTTTGGGCCGTGATAACTTCGGAGGTGATCACGGGCATATGCTATATACTTTATACTGTTACATTACTTATGATACTGTTCGGAGATGGGGGCTGAAGGGGCAGGTGGCTCCATCCCAGTAGAGGTGGGCCTGGGTTCCCGACGGCCCCCGACTGTTACTTTGTGGTGGAGCGACAGGGCAGGTTGTGACCACCTAGGCAAGAGGTGGGTCTGGCCCTGGTCGGCGTCATGGATACTTAACACGCTTAACGAGATCTTGGTATTTGATCCGAGTTCGGCCACCGCCTATACGCACTAATCAACTACTGGCAGGAGCGATTATGGGCACACGGCGTCGTGGTATCACCGAAGCCTTCGTGATGTCAAGGATCGAAGCGCGCCGGATTGGACCGGAATGCTCGCTAGGCTAGGTCTGCTCGCCGTCTGACGAACATGCAGGTGTGCAATGGGCGATGGGCCCAGACCCCTGCGCCATAGGATTTAGATCGACGTGCTGACCTCTCTGTTCTGCCTAGGTAGGGTTGCGACGTGTTGATCTTTCGAGGCCGGGCATGACCCAGGAAAGTGTGTCCGGCCAAATGGGATCGAGCGTGTTGGGTTATGTGGTGCACCCTTGCAGGGAAATTTATCTATTCGAATAGCCGTGATCTTCGGTAACAGGACGACTTGGAGTTGTACATTGACCTTATGACAACTAGAACTGGATACTTAATAAAACACACCCTTCCAAGTGCTATAACCCGGTGATCGCTTTCTAACAGGGCAACGAGGAGGGGATCGGCGGGTAGGAGTATGCTATACGATGCTACTTGGTGAACTTACCATCTACTCTCTTCTACATGCTGCAAGATGGAGGCTGCCAGAAGCGTAGTCTTCGATTGGATTAGCTATCCTCTCTTTATTCGGCATTCTGCAGTTCACCCACCGATATTGCCCCTTTACACAGATACCCATGCATATGTAGTGTAGATCCTTGCTTGCGAGTACTTTGGATGAGTACGCACGGTTGCTTTTCTCCCCCTTTTCCGCCTTTCCTTTCTTCCTGGTTGTCGCAACCAGATGCCGGAGCCCAGGAGCCAAACGCCACCGTCGACGACGACTCCTACTACACCGGAGGTGCCTACTACTACGTGCAGCCTGCTGACGACGACTAGGAGTAGTTTAGGAGGATCCCAGGCAGGAAGCATGCGCCTCTTTCGATCTGTATCCCAGTTTGTGCTAGCCTTCTGAAGGCAAACTTGTTTAACTTATGTCTGTACTCAGATATTGTTGCTTCCGCTGACTCGTCTATGATCGAGCACTTGTATTCGAGCCCTCGAGGCCCTGGCTTGTATTATGATGCTTGTATGACTTATTTATGTTTTTAGAGTTGTGTTGTGATATCTTCCCGTGAGTCCCTGATCTTGATCGTACACGTTTGCATTCATGATTAGTGTATGATTGAATCGGGGGCGTCATAAGTTGGTATCAGAGCCGACTGCCTGTAGGAATCCCCGTTCCACACTCCTTGGCCGAAGTCGAGTCTAGACATTGCAAAACTTTTTACTAACATGGTTGTGCGGATTACTGGCCCACGTCGCCATTAGGTGGTCTTAGGATCTTTTATTCCTCGTCTATACTCTGGGACTCTGATCTCTCTTCTATTCGGGTTTAAATGAATTTTGCTAAATCTAACATTAGGATCTCGTTATCACATTCACCCGGAGAGCACCTAATTATCGATGATTGTCTGCTGCACCAGAAGACCCTGAAGATACTCTCCGCTGTTAACCCAAGAACTTGTGTTCATCGCGTTTGCAATTCTCCCTCCACCATCAACCCTTATGGATAACTACATGCAGTTGTCATTCTTACATTCATCCCCAGTTGGTCTTGTTATTACAAGATACCCTGAAATACTTTGGATATTCTGAGAATCCTTTGTGTTTACTGCCTTGCAGTTCTTTACCACATGAATACCCCTACGGATAATTCCTCACACTTATCGAGTATCCGTTCATCCCCAGTTGATTCCTGTATTTCACAAAAGTCTTCGAAATACCATTCGTTCTTATAAAAATACTTGACATCCTAATGCTCTTGAAATTCTTTCTTACTAGCATTATGATTAATCCCATAAGTCTGGTAATCTTATTGGCATCTTTTGTCAATATCATTTTGAGTCCATTGATTTAATATGTTGCGAATGCTCGCAATCCTCAATCATATCCTAGAATTCATCCTTCCGGCTCCGCCGTCATTTTAAACATGAGCTGGATCTCGACCAATCAAATTGCCATCGATTGTACCCCTAAGGCTATTCAACTTATCCATCCCTAATCAGAGCATTGCTTCTGATCCCTTGTCTTGGAATTCATAATTCCTTTGCATTTAAGCTTTGAGTTAGTCAGTTGTTTCTATAATCCGATGCACTTGCATTCCTTCTTCCTTTGATAGAGTACCGATACTCACATCAGCTCCGTTGTAGACCACCGGACCTCTTGTTGGATTATTATCCGACAGTGTCCTTCATATTCAAATGACCTTGTGAGCCTTTCCACAGATATATAAAGCCTTGGGTAAATTGTATCCTCTGTTTTCTCAACCATGCTCTTCTTTTGAGCTGGTGATATTTACTCTTGAAGCTTGTGGTATATGTTTCTAAGATGCCCCGATGGGTTGACCTATGCCTTCTTTAATATGTGTGAACCGAAAGTTTTCACTAGTCATACTCTTCTGGTATTTTGCCAGATAAATTTCAACACTACAACTTCATCGAACACGAGAGGTCAATGAAAGGTTATGCATTGGAGAAGTGGGAGTCGACCTTGAACTTTGTGTTCATGCTCATGGACACGATGTAGATCCTATCATGGAAGCTTCTTGTAATAATAACTATTTCCTTGTTATAATTTCATCTGGTATTGGGAATTGATCCTTTACAATCGTGGTTCCGACCATATATTCTCCTTGATTCCATTTCTCAGGCAAGTGAAAGCACTTGTCTTCTACAGATCAATACATCTCCGCAACCCCTATGTCGATCTTCCTTCGAGTAATACCCTCCAGTATCTTGAGAATATCAAAGACCTATGTTGCTCCCTATGAGTCTTCATCTAGTATTGCTTCTCACCGATTTTAGATTTCCCCGGGGTTCTGAGTTATTTCACTCGAGAACACCGATAAGTGAATCGATTCCACACTCTGATTCAATAACTCTAAGTAATTTTCATTGCTTATGAGTTTAATGATCTTTCAACTCATTCCTAGCCTGATCGGCTACATCATTATTGTGCCAATTTTAACTGTGCTACCTGGTCCTTATTCCCGGGGCACAATTTTCGATGATGATCTAAGCTTACGTCTATCTTCCTCATCATATCATTTCGCCTTGAACCGCAAGCTTGGACTTAGTTGGTGCCGTACCCGTGGTTCCAATAACCTTTCGCTTCATCATTCCTTTGACTTGATGTCATCGCCGATCGATTACATCTTCATGAAATCTCTCGACAAATGTTTCCAGAATATCAATCGGATCCATGATGAGAGATATCATCCTTTCCCCCTTGATGATTGTGTTAACATCGACAACATTCTTGCATTTCCGCAACACAAAACTTCTTCTAGTTTTGCGTTGTACCTTGAGTTCCTTGCTATCCAACTTATGTTATGCTCTACCTTGAAGTATTACCATCTTTTATGTCAAGAAGGTCGTGAGAATTGCTCCGCCTCTTAAAATTTCTTGGTATTGTGATACTTCTCACCATCACCATTCTTTCTTGGTCCCAATGTTGATTCTAACCGGAATACCAACAAGTGAACGATGCTGCTTGGATTCTGTACTCCTAGCAACCCTATTTGCATTGGAGTTAATGATCGATAGATCATTATTAGACTATTGGTTATTGAAACACCATTCTAACATCGTTCATACTACCTAAGCCTATATCTCGGGTGCACCTTTCAACCAATGTTTAATTGTGTATGTTTTCCTTGAGCATACCTCACTATATTATTTGATCTGACAAATGTTATCTCTTTGTTCACATAATTGTGGAAATCCATCTTTGGAAATCCCAATGATTTGTCGCTGAGTTCACCAGCCACCTCCTCATCCTCTCCTTGGTTTACTGATGAACTCTTGTTTCGGAACTCACTTCCATAGATCATTTCCCGAGAATCTTACGAGGTCTTCTCATCAATTCATGTCGTACCTTTTTATCTCAGGCATCCCGAGCCTGTGGTATCCTGACACCAATCAGATCTGAAACTCGGTCAGATATGATGGTTGGAACATTTTCCAAGAGTTATAACATTGATCCTCATATGAACCGGTAAGGTGATGTCATGCACACCTAACCGGAGGACCAAGTGTTATAGTTTCCTTTTTAACAAGGTTAACCATTTTTCCATGAGGAAATTGAATGCCTTGTTTAATAAGTTTATCCCGATGGATCCTTTGTGCATCCAAATTCTGAACCTTGCTTGAAGACCATGTCAATGCTATCTCAAAGCATGTATGCGGTACTCCATTTTCAGCACGAACACTCGCAGCCCAATGCTATTTGTTTCTTGCTCAATTATCCAAACAGCGTTGTATGGGTAATGTCATGAAATTTCTCTCCCCTTACCTAAAGGGTTTTCTACATTATATCCTGTCACGGATATCATGCTATGTTTTCCCTTGGGAAGGAAATACCCCTGAAATATGTGTTTTAACACATTTTCCTTTCCATTGTTTTGTTTAATCTAATAATCACTTTTCCTTTCCATTGATTTGTTTAAACCTTCTTGTGATCTATATGATCCAAGAAGAAATATTCTCCTGCTTATGTAAACAATTCGGTGTACATTTCTGTCAGCAAGACCCTGTTACTATTGTTGATGACATTCTGGTAACCACCGATGGACGAGAACTTTGCCTATTGGTCCGCTTCGCTCAACGAAAGGTGAAAATGGTTCTCTTCGTCCCTCGCCCTTGGTACCGACGTTGTTACCGACATAAATGATAGGTTATTCCCTGACATGCCTTGCTATCATGATCGTGCAAGATGACTTCGCCCTCCTACTTTTAACCCACATGGTGGGCCCATAACCCACAGGTCCCAGGATCGAAACCTGACTCTCGTGTACACCCCCCTTTTCTAAGGTTATTCCTCACGCTTGGCTTCGTGTGTAATTCGCGAGCCACCTTCCTAGTGATCTATTCTGGTATCAGACATAATACTTATTATCGTTACTCTGTACCCCTTTCACACCTTGTGTCAGTGATCGAACTATTGTCTACCCGTTTGAAACTTCTTATTGTACCATATTACTTTGCTCTCGACATGTTTTATTCCTTCAATTTGAGAGATACTCATATGATCATTCGTGGGATAACCCCCGATGATTACCCCTGGTAGCGTTCTATCGTTGTCAAGCTGCCCCTTTCCTATTCGTAAGTACGATGGAGCTCCTGAAGGAAGGACGCCGACTTCATCATGATGACCTAAAGCAGAGAAATGAAGACATCAACGTAATGGATCGACCTCTTCGAGAAGAGAAACTAAGACCGAGAAAATCCGTTAGAATTTCACTACCACAAATTTCCCCCTTACACCACCTCTTAAATCTCGGGACGAGATTTCTTGTAGTGGAGGAGAATTGTGTCGCCTGGATAATCAAGCTACAGTAACCTCTGCTAATGATGCCACGTCACCTCGATTACTATTGCTAATCTCACGTCAGTTCGAAAACGATTCAAAATTCAAACTCAAAAATATGGCAAACAACGAAAGTTTTCAAACATTAGAGCAGAAATGTTAGGTTAGTGCCAAATATTACATAGGTAATTGTTGTGAAGAAAACACATATTTAGAAAATGCTAAGATGACCTAAATTAAATAAAACAGAAAAGAAAAATAAAGAAAAGTAATAAAACAAAGCAAAAGAAAAATAGGAGAAAAGAAAACCCCCCCGAACTCCCCTGGGCCGAAAGGCCCAGCAGGCCACCAGGCCGCCCGACCGGCCCACCCGACCCAACCAACCGGCCGGCCCACTCCCTCTCCTTAACCCCCGAGAAACCCTAGCCGTAACCACCCGTCGCCCCACTCGCCCCCCACTCGCTCTCCCCCTCGCTCCCTCGATCCAGATCGGGATCGGGGTGACCGCGTCGTCGACGCCCGACGCCGGTGCCCTGAATCCATCGCCGGACTCACCCTTGGCCTCGACGCTCGCGTCGTCCCCCTCCCCTGCGCCCCGTCGCTAGGACTGGCCATCGCCGGACCTCGCCGAACCGCCCGAGTCGCCACTGCCCCGTCGTCCTCGTCTTCGCCGCCACGCCAAGACGCCGTCGTCCCGACCTTCGTCGAGCCCGCTGCCCTGAACCCCTATGGCCACCGGGAGCCACTACCTTCCTCCACTCCCTCCTCTCTTGTAGTGCACGCACACTCACCGCCTCACCGTAGGCCGCGCCCACCGCCCACGCATACCTGCGCCTCTACTTGCGCTCGTCACCGTTGCCCGGTGCTCCTCCCGTCCCTCCCGCTCCGGCCACGGCCAGCGCGCCGCGCCTCTAGACCTCGCCCACACTTGAGCCGCATGTCGCCGTCCGCGTCTCTGCTCCCTCTGCACTACTGCTGCCGCCGCGCCCGCTTCCCCCTCCGCTGCTGCCCCGCCAGCTGCTACCTCCCCTCGCGCTGTCGCTTGCCCCGCGGCCGGCGCCCGCCACTGCAGTCGCCCTTCCGCCGCAACCCTTGGCTTGGCCGCCCGGCGGCGTGCGGCGCGCCAGCGCCAGGCATGCGCCCGCTCGTGTTGCGCCCGCACCCACTGCACACGGTGCCCGTTGCCCGCTGCGCCCGTTCGGGTTGTGCCCGTCGCCCACGCCCGTTAAGGCCCACTGGGCCTATGACATATGGGCCCGCGCCCAGAACGATTTAAATGAAAAAAGAATTAAATAATAAATAACTAATTATATTAATTACTTAATTAAGCTAATTAATCCTATTTAATTAATTTAATTAACTAGTTCGTTTAATTAAACCCTAATTAGACTAAACAGTCAATGACGAACGGGACCCACACGTTAGTTGACCACCAACTCCTCATTGATCACGACATCATGCTAGCGTAATGTCGACGGCAAAGATGCAATCGCTCGGATAATGTTGAATTTAACTAATTAAATAAATCCTAAAATGATCTAAATCTTTTAAAATTAATATAAAATAAACCGTAGCTCGGATGGAAAAACTTTGTACATTAAAGTTGCTCAGAACGATAAGACGAATCCGGATACGTAGCCCGTTCGTCCGCCACGCATCCCTAGCATGGCGAACATGCAACTCCCCCCCCCCTCCGGCTCATTTGTCCGAAAACGTGAAACACCGGGGATATTTTCCCGGATGTTTCCCCCCTTCATAGGTATCACCTCATACCGCGTTAGGGCACCCCTAGCACCGCTACTTGTCTTATCATGCATCATTATGCTTCTGGTTGCATTATATTCATTGTTTCTTCCCCCTCTTCTCTCCGATAGACTACGAGACCGACGCCGCTGCTACCCAGTATGACTGCATTGTTGTCGACCCCTACTTGCCAGTGCAACCAGGGCAAGCCCCCCCCCCCCCCCTTGATCACCAGATATCGCCTATTCTTCTCTATACTGCTTGCATTAGTGTAGTGTAGCATGTTACTGCTTTCTGTTAATCCTATTCTGATGCAGAGCCTGTCATTGTTGATACAGTTGTTACCCTTACCTGCTATCCTACTGCTTAGTATAGGATGCTAGTGTTCCATTAGTGTCCCTACACTCTTGTCTGTCCACCATGCTATACTACTTGGCCGTGGTCACTTCGGTAGGTGATCACGGGCATATGCTATATACTTTATACTGTTACATTACTTATGATATTGTTCGGAGATGGGGGCTGAAGGGGCAGGTGGCTCCATCCCTGAGAGGTGGGCTCGGGTTCACGACGGCCCCGATCGTTACTTTGTGGCGGAGTGACAGGGCAGGTTGAGACCACCTAGGAGAGAGGTGGGCCTGGCCCTGGTCGGCGTTCGCGGATACTTAACACGCTTAACGAGATCTTGGTATATGATCTGAGTCTGGCCACTGGCATATGCGCACTAACCAACTACGCGGGAACAGTATTGGGCACACGACGTCGTGGTATCAGCCGAAGCCTTCGTGATGTCAGCGACTGAGCGGCACGCGCCGGATTGGACTGGAATGCCTGCTAGGCTAGGTCTGTTTCCGGCCGCGTACGGAACATGCAGGTGTGCAATGGGCGATGGGCCCAGACCCCTGCGCCATAGGATTTAGACCGGCGTGCTGACCTCTCTATTCTGCCTAGGTAGGGTTGCGACGTGTTGATCTTCCGAGGCCGGGCATGACCCAGGAAAGTGTGTCCGGCCAGATGGGATCGAGCATGTTGGGTTATGTGGTGCACCCCTGCAGGGAAGTTTATCTATTCGAATAGCCATGATCTTCGGTAACAGGACGACTTGGAGTTGTACCTTGACCTTATGACAACTAGAACTGGATGCTTAATAAAACACACCCTTCCAAGTGCCAGATATAACTCGGTGATCGCTTTCTAACAGGGCAAGGAGGAGGGGATCGCCGGGTAGGAGTATGCTATACGATGCTACTTGGTGAACTTACCATCTACTCTCTTCTACATGCTGCAAGATGGAGGCTGCCAGAAGCGTAGTCTTCGATAGGATTAGCTATCCCTCTCTTATTCTGGCATTCTACAGTTCAGTCCACCGATATTGCCCCTTTACACAGATACCCATGCATATGTAGTGTAGATCCTTGCTTGCGAGTACTTTGGATGAGTACTCACGGTTGCTTTTCTCCCCCTTTTTCGCCTTTCCTTTCTTCCTGGTTGTCGCAACCAGATGTTGGAGCCCATAAACCAGACGCCACCGTCGACGACGACTCCTACTACACCGGAGGTACCTACTACTACTGCAGCCTGCTGAAGACGACCAGGAGTAGTTCAGGAGGATCCCAGGAAGGAGGCATGCGCCTCTTTTGATCTGTATCCCAGTTTGTGCTAGTGTTCATAAGGCAAACTTGTTTAACTTATGTCTGTACTCAGATATTGTTGCTTCCGCTGACTCATCTATTATCGAGCACTTGTATTCGAGCCCTCGAGGCCCCTGGCTTGTATTATGATGCTTGTATGACTTATTTATGTTTTTAGAGTTGTGTTGTGATATCTTCCCGTGAGTCCCTTATCTTGATCGTACACGTTTGCATGCATGATTAGTGTACGATTGAATCGGAGGAGTCACATGGCCAAAGAAAGTTTACCCCTACAAAATCATATAGTTTGGTGATGCTCCATTTTCATCACAGAAGAATGCTCTCATCATGCACAACCCCGATGACAAGCCAAGAAATTGTTTCATACTTTAGTAATCTCAAACTTTTTCAACCTTCACACAATACATGAGCGTGAGCCATGGATATAACACTATGGGTGGAATAGAATATAATGATGGGGGTTATGTGGAGAAGACTAAAAAGGAGAAAGTCTCACATTGACGCGGCTAATCAATGGGCTAGGGAGATGCCCATCAATTGATGTCAATGCAAGGAGTAGGGATTGCCATGCAACGGATGCACTAGAGCTATAAATGTATGAAAGCTCAACAAAAGAAACTAAGTGGGTGTGCATCCAACTTGCTTGCTCACGAAGACCTAGGGCATTTGAGGAAGCCCATGGTTGGAATATACAAGCCAAGTTCTATAATGAAAAATTCCCACTAGTATATGAAAGTGATAAAACAAGAGACTCTCTATCATAAAGATCATGGTGCTACTTTGAAGCACAAGTGTGGAAAAAAGGATAGTAGCATTGTCCCTTTTTATTTCTCTTCTTTTTTTTCTTTTTTGGGCCTTTTTTTATTTGGCCTTTCTCTTTTTTTTGGGACAATGCTCTATTTATGATGATCATCACACTTCTATTTATTTACAACTCAATGATTACAACTTGATACTAGAACAAAATATGACTCTATATGAATGCCTCCAACGGTGTATCAGGATGGGCAATGAATCAAGAGTTACATGTATGATAAATTATGCATGGTGGCTTTGCCACAAATACGATGTCAACTACATGATCATGCAAGGCAATATGACAATGATGAAGCGTGTCATAATAAATGAAACGGTGGAAAGTTGCATGGCAATATATCTCGGAATGGCTATGGAAATGCCATAATAGGTAGGTATGGTGGCTGTTTTGAGGAAGATATAAGGAGGTTTATGTGTGATAGAGCGTATCATATCACGGGGGTTGGAAGCACTGGCGAAGTTTGCACCAACTCTCAAGGTGAGAAAGGGCAATGCACGGTACCGAAGAAGATAGCAATTATGGAAAGGTGAGAGTGTGTATAATCCATGGACTCAACATTAGTCGTAAACAACTCACATACTTATTGCAAAAATCTACACATCATCAAAAACCAAGAATCACGCGCATGCTCCTAGGGGGATAGATTGCTAGGAAAAGACCATTGCTCGTCCTCGACCGCCACTCATAAGGATGACAATCAAAGAACACCTCATGCTTCAAATTTGTTACACAATGTTTACCATACGTGCATGCTACGGGACTTGCAAACTTCAACACAAGTATTTATCAAATTCACAACTACTCAACTAGCACGACTCTAATATTACCATCTCCGTATCTCAAAACAATCATCAAGTATCAAACTTCTCATAGTATTCAATGCACTTTTTATGAAAGTTTTTATTATATCCAAATTGGATGCCTATCATATTAGGACTAATTTTATTGCCAAAGCAAATTACCATGATGTTCTAAAGGACTCTCAAAATAATATAACTGAAGCATGAGGGAGAAACATTTTCTATAAAATAAAACCACCACCGTGCTCTAAAAGGTATATGTGAAGCACTAGAGCAAAATTATCTAGCTCAAAAGATATAAGTGAAGCACATAGAGTATTCTAATAAATTCCGATTCATGTGTGTCTCTCCCAAAAGGTGTGCACAGCATGGATGATTGTGTTATACTAAAAAGCAAAGACTAAAACAAAACAAGACGCTCCAAGCAAAACACATATCATGTGGTGAATAAAAATATAGCATCAAGCAAAGTTACTGATGGACGAAGACAAAAGAGGGGATGCCTTCCGGGGCATCCCCAAGCTTAGGCTTTTGGTTGTCCTTGAATTTTACCTTTGGGTGCCTTGTGCATCCCCAATCTTAGGCTCTTGCCACTCCTTATTCCATAATCCGTCAAATCTCTACCCAAAACATGAAAACTTCACAACATAAAACTCAACAGAAAATCTCATGAGCTCCCTTAGCGAAATAAAACAAACCACCACTTTAAGGTACTGTAGTGAACTCTTTCTTTATTTATATTGGTGTTAAAACTACTGTATTCCAACTTCTCTATGGTTCATAACCTCCGATACTAGCCATAGATTCATCAAAATAAGCAAACAACACACGAAAAACAGAATCTGTTAAAAACAGAACAGTCTGTAGTAATCTGTATCAAACGAAAACTTTCTTTAACTCAAAAATTCTACCAAAATAGGAAGACCTAGATAACTTTTTTATTGATCTACTTAAATTGGAATCAATATTTTATCACGTTCTGGTGATTTTTAACAATTGTTTTCGTGAGAAGAAAGTTTCTGACTTTTTCAGCAAGATCAAATAGCTGTCATCCAAGGAGATCCTATAGGTTTCACTTGGCACAAACACTAATTAAAATATAAAACCACACCTAACCAGAGGCTAGATCAATTATTTATTACTAAACAGAACCAAAAAGCAATAAACAAAAATAAAATTGGGTTGCCTCCCAACAAGCGCTATTGTTTAACGCCCCTAGCTAGGCATAATGGCACGAATAGATCTAGGTATTATCATCTTTGGTATGCAATCCGTAAGTGGCTCTCATAATAGATTCATAAGGTAATTTAATTTTCTTTCTAGGAAAGTGCTCCATGCCTTTCCTTAACGGAAATTGGAATCTAATATTCCCTTCTTTCATATCAATAATTGCACCAATCGTTCTAAGGAAAGTCTACCAAGAATAATAGGACATGTAGGATTGCAATCTATGTCAAGAACAATGAAATCTACGGGTACATAATTCCTATTTGCAACAATAAGAACATCATTAATTCTTCCCATAGGTTTCTTAATGGTGGAATCCGCAAGATGCAAGTTTAAAGAACAATCATCAAATTCATGGAAACCTAGCACATCACACAAAGTTTTTGGAATCGTGGAAACACTAGCAGCCAAATCACACAAAGCATAGCATTCGTGATCTTTAATATTAATTTTAATAGTAGGTTCCCACTCATCATAAAGTTTTCTAGGGATGGAAACTTCTAATTCAAGTTTTTCTTCATAAGATTGCATTAAAGCATCAACGATATGTTTAGTAAAAACTTTATTTTGACTATAAGAATGAGGAGGATTTAGCATGGATTGCAACAAGGAAATACAATCTATCAAAGAGCAATTATCATAATTAAATTCCTTGAAATACAAAATAGTGGGTTCATTGCTATGTAAAGTTTTGACCTCTTCAAACCCACTTTTACCAATTTTTGCATCAAGATCTAAAAACTCCGAATCATTGGGACGCCCTTTAACTAAAGTTGACTCATATCCAGTCCCATCATTATCAAGATTCATATTGCAAAACAAATATTTAATAGGAGACACATCAATCACTTTTAGATCTTAATCCTTATTATCATAAAAACTAGAAGAACACGCTTTTATAAAGCAATCTTTTTTAGCACGCATCCTAGCGGTTCTTTCTTTGCACTCATCAATGGAAATTCTCATAGCTTAGGAGGAATAGATATAAGTTTCAAAGAATCAACATCAAGAGAAATTCTTTCCACGTTGCTAGCCAACTCATCAATCTTAGGTAATTTTTCTTCAAGCAAAGCATTGAAATTCTTTTGAGAAATCATAAATTCTTCAACACTAGTCTCAAAATCAGAGCGCATCTTATTAAAATTTCCAGAAGAGTTGTTGTAGGAATTACCATAATTATTAGAGGAATTACTGGGAAACGGCCTAGGATTGAAGCATCCTCTATTCGCGTTGTTACCAAAATTGTTCCTACCAACAAAATTCACATCCATATATTCATTATTATTCTCAATCAAAGTAGACAAAGGCATATCACTAGGATCAGAAGAAACACTCTTATTAGCAAACAATTTCATAAGTTCTTCTATCTTTACACTCAAAACATTAATCTCTTCTATCGCATGAACCTTTTTACTAGTAGATCTTTCGATGTGCCATTGAGAATAATTGACCATACTATTATCTAGGAGTTTAGTAGCTTTTCCTAAAGTGATTTCCATAAAAGTGCCTCCCGCGTCCGAATCTAAAAGATTTCTAGAAGAAAAATTCAATCCGGCATAATTTTTTTGTATAATAATCCATAAATTCAAACTGTGTGTAGGGCAATTACGTATCATTAATTTAAGCTTGTGCACCATGTTCATGGTCAAGTTACTTAAAATTCATAATATCATTTCTAAGAGAGATGATCTTAGCAGGAGGAAAATACTTAGAGATAAAAGCATCTTTGCACTTATTCCAAGAATCAATACTATTTTTAGGCAAAGACGAAAACCAAGTTTTAGCACGATCTCTTAGCAAAAACGGAAATAGCTTCAATTTAACAATATCATTATCCACGTCTTTCTTCTTTTGCATATCACACAAATCAACAAAGTTGTTTAGATGGGTAGCGGCATCTTCACTAGGAAGGCCAGAAAAATGATCTTTCATGACAAGATTCAACAAAGCAGCATTAATTTCACAAGATTTAGCATCGGTAATAAGAGAAATCAGGGTGCTAAGAAAATATTTATTGTTGGTATTGGAAAAGTCACACAATTTAGTATTGTCTTGAGCCATCGTGACAATCGATCCAACACACAAGCACACAAAAGGCAAGCGAAAAAAGGCGAACGGAAAAAGTGGGCGAATAAAACGGCAAGGGTGAAATGGGGGAGAGGAAAACGGGAGGCAAATGGCAAATAATGTAATGTGAGGGATAAGAGTTTGTGATGGGAACTTGGTATGTCTTGACTTGACTTGGCAACTGCGCCAAAAATGGCTAGTTGCTCGGAGATCAACTCTTGACTTGACTTGGCGTAAGCCTCCCCGGCAACGGCGCCAAAAATCCTTCTTGCTACCTCTTGAGCTTGCGTTGGTTTTTCCCTTGAAGAGGAAAGGGTGATGCAGCAAAGTATCATAAGTATTTCCCTCGGTTTTTGAGAACCAAGGTATCAATCCAGTAGGAGGATACACACAAATCGCCTCGTACCTACACAAACAAATAAGAACCTTGCAACCAATGCGATAAAGGGGTTGCCAATCCCTTCACGACCACTTGCAAAAGTGAGATCTGATAGAGACAATATGATAAATATTTTTGGTATTTTTATGATAAAGATTGCAAAGTAAAATAGATTGGAAACTTATATGATGAAGAATAGACCCGGGGGCCATAGGTTTCACTAGTGGCTTCTCTCAAGATAGCATAAGTATTACAGTGGGTGAACAAATTATTGTCAAGCAATTGATAGAAAAGTGCATAGTTATGAGAATATCTAGGCATGATCATGTATATAGGCATCACGTCCGTAACAAGTAGACCGAAACGATTCTGCATCTACTAGTATTACTCCACACATCGACCGCTACCCAGCATGCATCTAGAGTATTAAGTTCATAAGAACAGAGTAATGCATTAGGCAAGATGGCATGATGTAGAGGGATAAACTCAAGCAATATGATATAAACCCCATCTTTTTATCCTCGATGGCAACAATACAATACGTGTCGTTTCCCTTTCTGTCACTAGGATCGAGCAACGCAAGATTGAACCCAAAGCTAAGCACTTCTCCCATTGCAAGAAAGATCAATCTAGTAGGCCAAACCAAACTGATAATTCGAAGAGACTTGCAAAGATAACAAATCATACATAAAAAGAATTCAGAGGAGATTCAAATATTGTTCATAGATAATCTTGATCATAAACCCACAATTCATCGGGTCTCGACAAACACACCGCAAAAAAGAGTTACATCTAATAGATCTCCGAGAAGATCGAGGAGAACTTTGTATTGAGATCCAAATAGAGAGGAGAGGCCATCTAGCTAATAACTATGGACCCGAAGGTCTGTGGTAAACTCCTCACAAATCATCGGAGAGGCTATGGTGTTGATGTAGAAGCCCTCCGTGATTGATTCCCCCTCCGGCGGAGCGCCGGAAAAGGCCCTGAGATTGGATCTGACGGGTACAGAATGTTGCGGCAGTGGAAATAGGGTTTCATGGTGCTCCTGGATGTTTTCGGGGTATATGGGTATATATATGAGGAATAAGTAGGCCGGTGGAGCTGCAAGGGGCCCACGAGGGTGGGGGTGCGCCTCCCTGCCTCGTGGCCTCCTCGCTTCTTTCTTGACGTCCACTCCAACTCCTCTAGATCACGTTTGTTCCAAAAATCACTCTCCCGAAGGTTTCATTCAGTTTGGATTCCGTTTGATATTCCTTTTCTGCGAAACACTGAAATAGGCAAAAAAAAAAAGCAATTTGCACTGGGCCTTCGGTTAATAGGTTAGTCCCAAAAATAATATAAAAGTGTCTAATAAAGCCCATTAAACATCCAAAACAGGTAATATAATAGCATGGAACAATCAAAAATTATAGATACGTTGGAGATGTATCAAAAATTAACTCTCAAAATAATATAAGTGAAGCATGAGAGCATTTCTTCAGAATTTTACTAACTCTCAAAATAATATAGGTGAAGCATGAGGGCATTTCTCCAAAAATTAAACCACCACTACGCTAAAAAAGATTTAATTGAAGCACGTGGAGCAATTTCCTAGCTCAAAAATTTAAGTGAAGCACATAGAGCAATTTCCTAGCTCAAAAAATTTAAGTGAAGCACATAGAGCAATTCTAACAAATCATGACATCATTTTGGCTTTCTCAACTAGGTATGTCCAGCAAGGATTATTGTGACAAACTAAATAGCTAAACAAGCAAAGACTCATATATTACAAGACGCCCCAAGCAAAACTCATGATACCTTACGAATAAAAATATAGCTCCAAGTAAAATTACCGATGATCGTTAGAAGAAAGAGGGGAGGCCTTCTGGGGCATCCCCAAGCTTAGTTGTTTAGGAGTCCTTGAATATTTCCTTGGGGTGCCATGGGAATCCCCAAGCTTAGGCTCTTGCCACTCCTTATTTCTTCATCCATCGTGATCTCACCCAAAACTTGAAACTTCAATCACACAAAACTTAACTAAAACCTTCATGAGATCCGGTAGTATAATAAAGCAAATCACCACTTTAGGTATTGTTGCATACCAATTCTTATTTTATTATTGCATTATGCCTATTGTATTCTAACTTTACCATGGCTTATGCCCCCGATACAATCCATAGATTCATGAAGATAAGCACACAATGCAATGAAAATAGAATGTGTCAAAAACAGAACAGTCTGTTGTAATTTGAACTTTGAACATTCTTCTATAACTCCAAAAATTCATAAAACTTAGGACAACGTAGGAAATTTATATATCAATCATGTGTAAGAAATTCAAAAAAATTCGATGCTCCAATGAATTTACAAAATTTTGTTACTGTACGCAAAAGTTTCTATTAATGCACAAATTCAAAGCAACTATCACTAAAACCATCCTAAAGGCTTTACTTGTCACAAAACCTAATTAAAACATAAAAAACACAATCATAATAGAAGCATAATTGTGTATTTACAAAAAAAACAGAAAAGAAACAAAAATTTAAAGGATAACTATTGGGTTGCCTCCCAACAAGCGCTACTGTTTTATGCCCCTAGCTAGGCATAATACACAGTTTCGAGTATTTTCATCTTTGGTTTCCTCCATTACACATTCATAATTCCTTATAGATCTAGCATGCATATTCTCGATGATCACAGTCCTAGGAATAAAGTTAAAGAATTCACTCTTAAGAGCAGGTTTCTTTATCAACTCTATAAAATCGGTACAAATACTAAACATTTTAAGATCTTCATTATTGCTACTAGAAGTGGCACGTTGGTTCTTAGGAGCATAGGTAAATTTGCAATTCTTACTAGGAGGAGTCTTTTCAATAGTTTTAATGGAAGAAAAAGGAGCACCCAAATTATTAATAATTTCTTCTAACTTATCGATCCTATCCGGACTTTGTTCCACTCTTTCATTAATTATTGGTTCTTTCTCTTTTAGTGTTTTAAGAGTATTCTCTATCTTTGACCCAAATTGAGTGACATGATTTTGGATCTTTTTATCAAAATTTTCAATATGCTTTATAGTAAACATTTTCTTCTCAATAACATCTACCGTTGCTTAACATGTTCAAGAGTTAAAATTATTTCTTTAATAATGATAGGTGGCGATCCCATTAAATTTCTCACAATTTTAGAAGCAATTTTTACTGCCTTATTGCACCGATGACAACTTACTTGAAGGATCTTACTCAATCCTTAGGTAGGTATGGTGGACTCTTGAAAAAAAAGATTTGGGTTTAAGGGTTTTTGGATGCACAAGTAGTATCTCTAATTGGTGCGGAATTTTGGCTAGCAAAGATGGGGGGCAAGCACCACATGTTGAAGGATCTATGACAATATAACTTCTATGAGAATATGAACAAACATAAATCATTACGTTGTCTTCCTTGTCCAACGTGGACAATTTTGGCATATAATGTTTTGATGGGGGATCACAATCACAAAATATGTCCAAGATAGTGCATTTGCATGTGAATCTTCTCTTCCCTTATTAATTCTTTTGTGAATTGCATCATTGACCAATGATATGTTTGTCAATCTACAATCGAATTTTCTACTTATACTCTTCCTTATGTGATGTCATTACTCACCATAAGATTAGCATATGATCTTTTTCATTTATTTCCTTTCTTTTTGTGGCAGCAAGAAAGTAAAGAAAGCAAAACTGAAACTAAACTTTATTATATATCTCGCACACGATTACAAGGATAGATCACTAAGCAAACTCTCAAGAAGAAAGGATCGAACTAAACTTTTATTCATCTAAATCAAAATATAACTATGGATCGAACTAAGAAAAGTAAAGGCAGAAGATAGTGGAGGTGATACGGTACCGGGACACCTCCCCCAAGCTTGGCAAAGAAAAGGGGAGTGCCCATACCCGATACTCAGTTTTCTTTTGGTGATGGAGAAGGAGGTGGTGGTGAAAGAAATATGCCCTAGAGGCAATAATAAAGTTGTTATTTATATTTACTTATATCATGATAAATGTTTATTATTCATGCTAGAATTTTATTAACCGGAAACTTAGTACATGTGTGAATACATAGACAAAACAGAGTGTCCCTAGTATGCCTCTACTTGACTAGCTCATTAATCAAAGATGGTTAAGTTTCACGACCATAGACATGTGTTGTCATTTGATGAACGGGATCACATCATTAGAGAATGATGTGATGGACAAGACCCATCCGTTAGCTTAGCATTATGATCATTTAGTTTTATTACTATTGCTTTCTTCATGACTTATACATGTTCATCTGACTATGAGATTATGCAACTCCCAAATACCGGAGGAACACCTTGTGTGCTATCAAACGTCACAACATAACTGGGTGATTATAAAGATGCTCTACAGGTGTCTTTGAAGGTGTTTGTTGGGTTAGCATAGATCAAGATTAGGATTTGTCACTCCGTGTATCGGAGAGGTATCTCTGGGCCCTCTAGGTAATGCACATCACTATAAGCCTTGTAAGCAATGTGACTAATGAGTTAGTTGCATGATGATGCATTACGGAATGAGTAAAGAGACTTGCCGGTAACAAGATTGAACTAGGTATGATGATACCGACAATCGAATCTCGGGCAAGTAACATACCGATGACAAAGGGAACAACTATGTTGTTATGCTGTTTGACCGATAAAGATCTTCGTGGAATATGTAGGAGCTAATATGAGCATCCAGGTTCCGCTATTGGTTATTGACCGAAGATGTGTATTGGTCATGTCTACATAGTTCTCGAACCCATAGGGTCCGCACGCTTAATGTTCGATGAGGATTTGTATTATGAGTTGTGTGTTTTGGTGACCGAAGTTTGTTCACAGTCCCGGATGAGATCACGGACATGACGAGGAGTCTCGAAATGATCGAGAGGTAAAGATTGATATATTGGAAGGTTATATACGGACAACGCAATGGTTCCAAAAAGGTTCGTGGATTTTTCAGAGTACCGGGAGGTTACCGAACCCCCCCGGGAAAGTTAATGGGCCTCATGGGCCATAGTGGAGAGAGGGAGGAAGGCCATAGGAGGTGGCACGCGCCTCCCCCCTGCCCAATCCGAATTGGACAAGGGGTGGGGGCGCGGCCCCCCTTTCCTTCTCCCTCTCCCCCTCTTTCCCCTTTCCCCTCTCCATTGGAAGGAAGGAGGGCTGAATCCTACTAGGAGTGGAGTCCTAGTAGGACTCCCCCCATGGCGTGCCCCCCTAGGGTAGGCCGCCTCGTCCTCCCCTCCTTTATATATGGGGCGGGGGGCACCCCAAAGGAACATCAATTGTTCTCTTAGCCGTGTGCGGTGCCCCCCTCCACGGTTTACTCCTCCGGTCATAGCGTCGCAGTGCTTAGGTGAAGTGATGCGGAGCATACCACGTTCATCCCCATGTACACTCCGACTACTCTCCAAGACCCAAGGATACATAAGATGAGACCTCGACTATTCGCCATTGGACACAAGGTGAACCCGTTCCTAAATGCTTCCCCTTTCCATTCGTGTGAGACACGGTTGCTACCTAATGCAAGGACACTATGCATGCCTAGGTACCAAGGAGACCCTCTCGGAGATGCTCGGAATGATGGACAAGTCCCCAAGTACAAGGATGAAGGAGAGCAGCGAGAGGAACCGGAGAAAGGCTACAGGACCCGGACATCCGGCCCCGGCCCGGACATCCGGCCCCTGAAGATGTCAACAACAGCAGCAGCCCAGCCATCGAAGTGCTACAGGGCCCGGACATCCGGCCCCAGGCCCCGGACATCCGGCCTCCCACGAAGCCCCGGAAATCCGGCCCCCAGCCCGGAAATCCGGCCTCGCCTATCCAGAGACCACAGAAACTTGCCACGCCAGCCCGGACATCCGGCCCCCAGCCCGGACATCCGGCCTCCCCTGAAGCCCCGGACATCCGGCCCGACGCCCGGACATCCGGCCTCGCCTGTGTGTGAACAGTAAAGGGCCGAAGCCCATGTACCCTTTCGCCCCCGTAGACTATATATACTCCATACCCTTCCTCTTTCTAGGGTTAGCATTGGATTAGCTCATATTTTGTGTGAGAGCCTTTGCTCATCCACTTGGCTACTTCTCCTCGGAGATCAGGACCTCTACGGAGAAGATCCCCCAAGCGGATTCAAGACCCCCTTCTAGGGTGGACCCCATCAAGGCCTCCTCACGAAGAAGAACGGCTACCATTTGTACCTTTCCTTTGTTGATTTTTAATCTTGTGCCACCTTATGTGATCGGTGATCTAGCACTTGTGTGATTGATCTCTTGTTGGTTAAGTGGTTTCTCTCTCGTTTTCCCCGTGTTTCCCTCTTGTTCTTCCGCGTGTTCTTCGTGATTCCCCGTAGGATCCTCTCCAACGTGAAAGATCATCCACGTAGGGTTTCGCCCTACATCATCTTGGTATCATGAGCCACGTTGATCACGTTTTTGGAGCCCCTACCCCGTGTTTTCTAGCTTGATTTTGTTGATTTCGTCCTAAATCCAAAAATCCCCACCAAAAATAGCCCCAATTTTTTTTGTGATTTGTTAGTTTTGATGATGTTTTGTTGATTCTGATCCATGGATTTGCTTGGTTTCGAGTGGATCTAGCATTTCCCCAAGTTTCCCCACTTTCCATCCACGAAATCTCTCCAATTTTGACCTTGAAATCATTAATTTCCGCCCCCAATTCGAAAATTTGCGCCCCAAACGAGATCTGGATTCGTCGGGCCGGACATCCGGGCTATCTGGCCGGACATCCGGGCCCCAAGCCGGACATCCGGCTCCTGGAGCGCCAAATCTGCTCGGTTCTGGACAGACACCCCCGGAAATCCGGGCTCCACCCCGGACATCCGACACCTGGGATTTCAGATTTTCCCGTCTCACCGTTTTGTCCATAACTAATTCATCCGGAGTCCAATTTTGACGTTCTTTAGCTCGTTTTGAAGCTATTGACATCCCCCATCCCATAAAAATACTACCACCACCATTTGACTCCATCAAATTTTCGGAACTTTGGCATCTTTGCCTAGGGCTTCCACCACATCCTCCGCATAACCACCACCGACTTCCGCAACCTAACCAATTTTGTTCCCGTTTGCATTTGAGGTTGTTTGAGTTGTGATACGAGTCTCCTAAGGTGTTTAGGCTACTTAGGGATGGTTGCATCTTCATCAACCACCACCACCACCATAACTTCCGCATAGGCTTGCCCACCATACACTTCAACCACCTCAACTTAACCCAATAGTTGTTTGAGCGTGTTTTAGTTGTGGCGTGTGTATCCTAAGGTGTTTAGGCGACTTAGGGACGGCAACATCAACTCCGACACGTGTATAGCCCATCATTCCACTTCCGCATTGCCAAGTGCAAACCACCACCGCATTCCCGCTACCACCATTTTGACATTTGACGTTTGAGATTTTGAGTTCGCGGTTTTCCGTTTCCTAAGGTGTTTCGCTACTTAGGACGAGTCTCCATCATCTTGGTATCTACATCAAGAACACCGCTACTCATCATCACCGGACGGTAACCTCCATATCATCTTGGTATCGTGGTATCCCTCCATTGTATATTCCCCTTGCCATTGCATTGTTAACCCCTAGCCTTACTTTTGCGTTACTTGCCTATCGAGACTAGCCATTTGAGTATTGCCGGCAACGTTACTTGTGCACATTAGCGATCATACTTCCCATAGCATATATACCATATCATTGTGGTGCATATATTGGTATCATTTCTTGTGTCTCAAGTTTGTTCCAGCTTACACACAATTGCTATCTTGGTTTGTGCATTGTGCAAAGTGGCCATAGAAAAAAAGCTTTTAAGCAAAAGAAAGAGAGCAAAGAAGCTTGTAAGCAAGTGCCATAGTATCATACCACATTGCATATAAGATTGTCATATCCGATCATCTTGGATCATCTTGAGAGAAACACCGGGAACCATACATACATAGCATAATTGGGATAGAAGTTTATCCATTTTGCATCTTATAGGTTGTGCACAAGTGTCGTATCCGCCTATTGAGCAATCGTGCTAGCGTCTCTCTTGATTTTGTGCAACATGAGCGTTTTCCGTGGATTCCACATTTTGTGCTCATTCCTTGGTTGCACGACCCCATTTATCTATCCGTGTGTGTGTTTCCGTGTGCCATTCTTTGCTATTGGTCCATTTGTTTCATTCTTGAATTTGTGAATCTCTTTCAACATTATTGACTCTTGCTAACATTTTGCATTAAATTTTTGTGCCACTATCCTCACCGAGCTCCTCCATAAGCTTTACTTGTGTAGGTGTGAGAACCGACAAGGATTGGTACCAATAGTGCTATTTCATTGTCCGCATTTGAGTGAACTTGATTCATTGTCAACATCGGTCAAGGTACATTGGTATAAGTTCTTCTCTTTCTCCCACTCATATTTGCTCGAGTCTTGTGATGGATAGGCAAGGCATTTCCTGTTCGGTCCTCGACAACAACGACCAGCGTGAACAACTACATCACCAAAGCGTCTATCTTCGATCTACAACGACAAGTGCAAGGCACACAATCAAGATTGCGAGAGCGCATCAAGAACATCTCCATCGACATTCATCACTCCGAAGCAAGGAGAAGGGACTACATCGACAAGAAGCTTGCCGCACATAAAGAGGAGCAAGATGCAAGGATGGAGTAGATTAGAGCCTTGATCAAGTCTACTTCCCCTTCGTCATCTTCAAAGGCGGCGACATTCAAGCCACAAGTCTTCGGAGCGCCGGAAACGACGCAAGTGCAAATCGTCCTCGTCCACATCTACATGGCGACCACCATCACGCTCGTGATCAACATCGCCATGAAGGGCAAGTCACCTCAAGCATCATGTGCACGCATTTACCATTTAACGCCAAGGAGCTCAAGCACGACAACGACATCATCATCATGAAGATGCTCCACAAGCGCAAATGCACAAGTCCCAACAAGCCCTACTTCACGCCAAGTCGAAGCTTCATAAGCACAAGAGAAGACCGCGAGATGAGCACCACCAAGACGGCGCTACGGCTACAACAACCACTTCGGCATCTTCGCCAAGTGCAATCAAGACATCTTCGCCTTTGGACGTACGGTATCTTCGCCTACTTCCCACGTGTACGCCTACATCGACTTCATCAAGTCCAAGGCGACCACCCACGGCGAGGGCGACACTTCCATCTTGAAGCCCCTCAAGGAAGATGGCCGATCATGGGAAACTCCCTTCGGTCATGGAGACGAGCTATGAGGTGCCACATCATATGGGCCTCCAACACCAAGGCGGTGACAAGACGGTCGAGCAAGGGCCATCCCTTCCGACCACGGCGGCAGCGCGAACCTCTTCAACAACATGAAGACGACGCCCACATCGGACTCATACTCCGAGTCAAGCTACGCGACCAGCATGGAGACATTTGCACCTACATCTCTCGGCACCCACATATGTCGAGATGCTCCAATTGCCATGTGAGGAGAGCCACCACCCCATGAGTGACATGAGTGACTCCACCATACGTGACATTGAGAGCATTTCCTATGAGAGGATGAGTGTGACCACCACTAGCCCCACACATGAGAGCATGCCACACATCCTATGTGAGGTTGAGAGCCATTTGAGTGACTCCACCAACCATACGAAAGTGAGAGCATCATATTGAGAGTGAGTGAGCCACAACACTTAGTGAGTGAGGTAGTTGACACGGCATGTGAGGCCACCATGATTTCTAACTACTTAACCTCTACTCCTAGTGTGTTTTCTTCTTTGGTGCAAGGTCTCCTACATGACGACATGCCTATCCTCGACGCAGTCCATCCCTCCAAAGGGAAAACGATGGCCATGGTGGATAATGAGGCACCCCCCACATGGTTCCATCGAAATGAAGATGACAACGAGTGGATTTTCGACACCTCACCTACAACACATGAGCGACGCTCCAAAGGTAACATAGGTGATGGTGCTTCTCTTGTCCCACTAGTGGACTCTCTTGACATCGATTGCTCCCATGATGTTGACCCACCTATTACCATGCTTCATGCTAGTGAAACTTCTTCATGCCTTGACTTACCTATTTATGATGAATATGATGATGAGCATGTTGAGTTGCCTAGTTGTGATGTTATGCTCCATAGGATATCATGTGAAAATTCTTTAGGTCACATCATATTTGACAATCCATTGAGCTTGTCATATGCTATGAGTGAGATCTCCCATATCGCATCTTCACAATCTCAACATAGTAACTATGCATGCCCCATTAAAATAAATCCCATTTGCACTTATGGCATAGATGACGAGATGATGGTCATAGGCTTTTGCTTCTCTTGTGATGATATTTCCATGCTTCCATTACATGATTTGCATGTAATTCGTCTACTATTCCATGCCATGATCACATTGTTCCAAATATGCATTGTTTTGGATGTTGTCAATATTCTCCATGTGATGTTTCCATTAATGCTCATGAGGAGACCCCCATAGTTTCCTCATACATATTAGGAGATTTTGATTCATCCCATACTTTGCATGATTCACATAATTGCTTGCACCTTATGCATTCCATGGATAACAATGCTCTAGATATTTCTCATGATGCATTACACAATTTGAGTCTCCATTATGCTATACATAACAACAAACCTATCATGATGGATGACATGTATCTATATCACGCATCTCATTTATTTGAGCATTGGATATTTTGTGCTAACCGACACATGCATGTGCGCATCATGATGGATGATGTGTACATATATCATGCACACACAATTTTTCCTTTGTCTTTGTTTTGTGTAGGTACGCACGTATACTAGTCAACATCTCAATCCCATGAGTTGACGAAACGAGCTCTTAAGAGCAACGATGCTTTGGGATCCCGTGGACTATCCTTACCATCGTTCCCTTCGCGCAAGGACTACGCACATCTCTTCTACTTGGCTCTCACACGGCTATGGGCCATTTACCACTTGTCACCTTATGCTCATTTTCCGTGTTCACTTTGCATGTTATGCTTGCTCCTATGCCTTTGCCATGCAATTGTGATCCTTGCTTGCATCTACCCATGTTTCATCATTATGCCACTTCTATGCGTATTTGCATGCTTGGTGGAGATCCTTGTTACTATTGCCATGTTTATCATGTGCCCCATGCTATTGATGCTTGTTGTGTTGGGAGAGTCATGATGCCCCATTGCTATTTACACATGGCCTCTCGCCAATACATTCATGCCATTCTACTCATATCTTGCTTTCATGCTTGTGCTATGTCATGTGCATTATTCATGCCCACTATTTGCACACACGACATGCTTGTCATGATTCCTTCTAGTACGTTGCATCTTCGCACTACTAGCTTGCTTGACTTGATCTCTATGATTGATTGCTTTGATGCATCACCCATGTTTCACTATCACTTGCTTTCTTGGGTTGATGACATATATGTTCATGCCTCTCACATGATATATCTTGTGTATTGTCGCTTGCCTCCTATAGTTGCCTCTATGCTTAATGATCTTGGAGACTTGGACACTTCACTTGTGATGCATGCTTGGTTGATTGAGCATATTGTATTTGGTTGTTCTCGCATCATATGCCTCCATACTATGAAATGCTCCCTTGTCCTTTCTTATGATAAGAATGATGAGAACACTTGTTGGGTATCTTACCACTAATGATAGGTCTTGCATTTGCATTAACCTCATTTGTTTTTCCAAGTGTTTGTCATGTTCTTTCATTTTGAAGGATTCACAAGGCGGTACCATCATGAGAAATATTGGTTATGTGAAGGCGTACATGATGTGCGACACCAACATTCTCGAGAAACTACTAAAGGTGAACTCCTTCCATTTGAGCCCTCGTCACATATGCATATTGGATGGGCCATACTTTCATTGTTGTTTCCTTCTTCTTGTCTACATGATGCATATATTCGATGGAGGACCGACATTGGAGATGGACCCTATGGACCTTCAAGTTGAGGAGTGCCACAACATCGAGCTATGGTACAACACCTCCCATGACAAATTTGCACCCTATGCATGGATTGACACACATTATGATTATCTTGTTGCACCTATTCCCATGTCATCCATGATATATGAGCTTGTGCATTTTCTTAGCAAATTTTTTGTGATCTTTCTTGATGGAATATTCATACATAATGATCACATTGCCTACCATCAATTGCATGATAACATAATCATATTGAGCATCCATTGCCATATTCATGCTATTGATAAACCGTCTCACTATGACATCATTTTGCACCATGGTTGCATTGATCACATTCACAATACATTTGTGTGCACAATGAATGTTTTTGCTCCCACGAATGCTTTACATGTCATTTTACATCATTTGGATAAGCATCTCATGCCTTGTCATGAACAATTCCTTTGGACGACCTCATTCTTACATGATGGACACCTTGTGTGCGCTTAACCATTGTATTTCCAAGTGTCGTTTGTGTTTGCTCTTTTTGCATGTGTACCACTCCGGAGACACCTTGGAGTACTTGGATTGCGCCATGCCTTCCACTTTGTCCGACTACAAGTCCGTCCACGACAACCGTTTCCATGGTGATGAGGATTTCGATCCGAGGTCGGATCTTTCCCAAGGGAGGGGAGATGATGTGGAGCATACCACGTTCATCCCCATGTACACTCCGACTACTCTCCAAGACCCAAGGATACATAAGATGAGACCTCGACTATTCGCCATTGGACACAAGGTGAACCCGTTCCTAAATGCTTCCCCTTTCCATTCGTGGTGAGACACGGTTGCTACCTAATGCAAGGACACTATGCATGCCTAGGTACCAAGGAGACCCTCTCGGAGATGCTCGGAATGATGGACAAGTCCCCAAGTACAAGGATGAAGGAGAACGACGAGAGGAACCGGAGAAAGGCTACAGGACCCGGACATCCGGCCCCGGCCCGGACATCCGCCCTCAAGATGTCAACAACAGCAGCCCAGCCATCGAAGTGCTATAGGGCCCGGACATCCGGGCCCCAGGCCCCGGACATCCGGCCTCCCACGAAGCCCCGGAAATCCGGCCCCCAGCCCGGAAATCCGGCCTCGCCTATCCAGAGACCACAGAAACTTGCCACGCCAGCCCGGACATCCGGCCCCAGCCCGGACATCCGGCCTCCCCTGAAGCCCCGGACATCCGGCCCGACGCCCGGACATCCGGCCTCGCCTGTGTGTGAACAGTAAAGGGCCGAAGCCCATGTACCCTTTCGCCCCCGTAGACTATATATACTCCATACCCTTCCTCTTTCTAGGGTTAGCATTGGATTAGCTCATATTTTGTGTGAGAGCCTTTGCTCATCCACTTGGCTACTTCTCCTCGGAGATCAGGACCTCTACGGAGAAGATCCCCCAAGCGGATTCAAGCCCCCTTCTAGGGTGGACCCCATCAAGGCCTCCTCACGGAGAAGAACGGCTACCGTTTGTACCTTTCCTTTGTTGATTTTGAATCTTGTGCCACCTTACGTGATCGGTGATCTAGCACTTGTGTGATTGATCTCTTGTTGGTTAAGTGGTTTCTCTCTCGTTTTCCCCGTGTTTCCCTCTTGTTCTTCCGCGTGTTCTTCGTGATTCCCCGTAGGATCCGCTCCAACGTGAAAGATCATCCACGTAGGGTTTCGGCCTACATCATGAAGCCTGTGCGAATCACATCACCATCACCGTCACCACACCATCGTGCTGACGGAACTCTCCCTTGACCCTCTGCTGGATCAAGAGTTCGAGGGACGTCATCGAGCTGAACGTGTGCAGAACTCAGAGGAGTTGTACGTTCGGTACTTGGATCGGTTTGATCGTGAAGATGTTCGACTACATCAACCGCGTTAACCTAACGCTTCCGCTTTTGTTCTACGAGGGTACATGGACACACTCTCCCCTCTCGTTGCTATGCATCTCCTAGATAGATCTTGCGTGAGCATAGGATTTTTTTTTGAAATTGCATGCTACATTTCCCAACAATGGTATCCGAGCCAGGTCTATGCGTAGATGATATGCACGAGTAGAACACAAAGAGTTGTGGGCGATAATAGTCATACTGCTTACCACCAACGTCTTACTTTGATTCGGCGATATTGTTGGATGAAGCGGCCCGGACCAACATTACATGACCACGTTCATGAGACCGGTTCTACCGACGTGCTTTGCACACAGGTGGCTGGCGGGTGTCTGTTTCTCCAACTTTAGTTGAATCGAGTTTGACTACGGCCGATCCTTGTTGAAGGTTAAAACAACACACTTGACGAAAAATCGTTGTGGTTTTGATGCGTAGGTAAGAACAGTTCTTGCTAGAAGCCCGTAGCAGCCACATAAAACTTGCAACAACAAAGTAGAGGACGTCTAACTTTTTTTTGCAGGGCATGTTGTGATGTGATATGGTAAAGACATGATGCGATATAATTTATTGTATGAGATGATCATGTTTTGTAGAAGTTATCGGCAACTGGCAGGAGCAATATGGTTGTCGCTTTATTGTATGAAATGCAATCGCCATGTAATTGCTTTACTTTATCACTATGCAGTAGTGATAGTTGTAGAAGCAATAGTTGGCGAGACTACTACGATGCTACGATGGAGATCAAGGTGTCAAGCCGGTGACGATGGAGATCATGGCGGTGCCTTGGAGATGGAGATCAAAGGCACAAGATGATGATGGCCATATCATGTCACATATTTTGATTGCATGTGATGTTTATCTTTTATGTATCTTATTTTGCTTAGTACGGCGGTAGCATTAT